>CM070513.1:41627680-42344037 GCA_036346375.1 Guadua angustifolia | reverse complement strand
GGAAATAAGGGGGAACGGGGGAAACTAAAAAGGTGAAGGGTAAATCAAAGAAGTCGTCTTTAGCATTATGGGACGAATTGTTGGGATTCCTCGTGTCTAGTTGAGGCATTAAGGCCAATAACGACAAGATAGCGGCTATCGAACACATGAAGTCACCGACCAGACTCAAGCACGTCCACTGGCTGCTTGATGTCCCTCGGGCGATTTATCGCCCGCCTAGGAGAAAAAAGTCTCCCCTTGTTTAAGCTATTGAAGAACACTAACCACTTCGAATGGACACCCGAAGCCCAACAAGCGTTTGAAGACCTGAAGAAATTCCTCTCCTCACCCCCGGTACTGGTCGCTCCTACCGGCTGATCGTTGCTCCTATATATTAAAGCTACCGGTTGTTGTGAGTGAGTCTTGATTTGGTAATTAGAGGGAAGGCGTCTAGTGACGATCTACTACATCGAGCCAAGTGCTATCCAGCGCGGAGATCGAGATATCCATAAGCCAAGAAAGATGCTCTCGCTATTACGGTGGAGTCGAGAAGTTTTGACACTACTTCGAGGGGCGGGGAGATCACGGTGGTCACAGACCTACCCACTGAGAGATACTCCACAACCAAGCGAAGGTCGCGTTAGAGAGTTGGCGAGTTAAATGCGCCAGTGGACTCCCTCCTCTCCTAAAGCTAAAAAGCACCAGCGCTCCCCACAATGAACCTTTGTTCTTGATGGCTCTTTACGGATCGGTAGCGAGAAATTTGGGTTTGTCTTGGTCTCCCCAGGGGACATCCTCTGATGCTGATCGTCTTGGACTTCAAAGGCGACCAACAACATCACGAATCTGACAGCTCTTGGCGGGCTACACCACCTTGGCATGCCATCGTATCGTCTGCATATCAAGGGTGACTCCCTACTCGTTGTCAACTAAGCGCGAAAGGAGTTCCAGTGATCTGATCCCATGATGACCGCCTATTTGGCAGAAGTCAGGAGGATGGAGCGCCACTTCGATGAGCTGGGGTACATCCATATCCCCCGATGCGACAATCATTTGGTAGATGAGCTTTATATTTCGCCTAAATCAAAAACCTGTTCTAGTTGGAGTCTTAGAAGAAAGGCGCCCAACCATCCATCAGCTGCCCCCAATTTGGGGCCGATAGGCGTATGTCGAGTCTGCCCCTCAAAAGGAGTCTCGTGAGGCATCTGCTCGCTTCCGGTCTTGGTAGGGGCGATAGTGCCCGGCGATCCATTGTCACCTGGTCTCGATGGGGCCCAATAGCGGGCGATTCGATCCAAGTCTTGAAAAGAAGGTTTGCGACCGATCCATTGCAACCCCAACTCGGTAGGGACAATGGTCTTGTTTATTACGTCCTCCAATTCTAGGTAGGGAGAGCAATGCACATGTCTCGGTTCGGCTCGGCGGGAGATAGCAGCGTGGTGCCACATCCCTCGATCCAGTGAGGTGGCCTTGTCTGTCTGTCGGCCCCAACTTTGGCCGGAAGCGATGGATTGCCATATCCTATGGTCCCAGCGGGGTGTCCGCACCGTCTGGCCCCCCAACTCGGCGAGGTCGGCAACATGGCTGCACTATATCCCGGTTACGGGAGGCGGAATGAGAACACCGCCCGATATCGGTGAAATGAAACGGAGGCGTGCCAGGCGATCAACGCGAGATCGCCACACTAGTCGAGAAGTCGGTGGATGGATCCCATCCTGGCCTTCTGTGTAATCAAGTGATCCCGATGATGATGCTTGATTGAGAGAAATGCATAAGCCAAGCCAAGTGCTATACTCACGATAGGTGAGGACCTATCGCCGGTAAAACAAAATTCTCTGAAGTGCATCACTTTCGGGGCAAGCAAGCTTTAAAGCTCTCGATATTCATGGGGGCATGTCGGGAGCCATATGTCGGTCGGACAGCAGTCGGTAAAAGCTTACGCGAGATTCTATTGGCCCTCGCCCTCAGAAATGCTTGCGAGCTAGTAAGGAGTTGTGGCGTGCAGATTCCCGTAAGCAGACCCACCTTCGGCCCATGCTTTGCAAACCATCCGCTCTCATATCGCCATTCGCGGCTGGAAGTGGATATCTGGAGGTCCTTTCCAGACCCGAGGTCTTCACCCTTGTTAAATAGCCATTGACAAATTCACCAAATGGGTTGGTGTGGCGTGCACACCATTCTGACCTCACTTCGTCGGTCATGCATGGAATCTTCACTTGTATTAGGTTGCTGCCGCATCATCAAAACAATGGCACCCAATTCACTGTGAAGTGTTCTGGACCTGCGAAGATGGGCACCTAGGTGTGTTTTGCCTCTGTGGCCCATCCATGAAGCAATGGACAAGTGCTAAGCTGCCAATGCTGCTGGTCTGAGGGCCTCGGGACCAAGGCGTTCAACGAGGCTCATGGCCGCGAACATGATGGGCGAAGAGCCAGCGGTGTTGTGGTCTCTCCGAACCACACCCAGCCGTGCAACCAGGGAGAATCCGTTCTTCTTGGTCTCGGCCTTGGCGATACTACCCTCGAGCTCTCCTTGGGCTTACCCGCAGCGTATCGTCCTTCAGCGAAGAAGACCGGAAAGGCTAGCGTCAACTTCAGGAGGAAATGCGAGATCGGCGGCGCCGTCTTTGCGGTACCAACAAAGTCTTCGGCGTAACCACGCCACGGATTCGTGAAGAACATCGGCGATGGCGACCTCATCTTACGCCGAATTCACCACAAGCGGGCCACGATAAAATGTCTCCCCGGGAAGGCCCTTCAAGGTGGTCTTTGTCTCACCACAGGGCGATTCGATTAGCCCGCGAAGAGCGGTCGGGGCTGGCAAACTCCCGAATATAGAAACTGTGCATGAAGTTCTACCCTGAACTCACTTCATCTGAGTGTCATGCATGCGATGATCGGTGGCTTCTTGGCCATAACATGGACCCCGGCTCCTCACGCTTGGACCAAGAATAGGCGCTTAGCAGTGCATGTGGCACAGTGCTTGGCTTGCCATGCTCTGCCCACCATGGTGCTTGGCATTCCAGTTCCGCTCACCATTTGCCCCGCCTCTAGCGACCTGCTCCCATGCCCCGCAGTTCTCTGGCTTGGTCTCATAAAGATGGCAAGGGCATAAGTCCTGGATGGCAACGGGAAATGACAATTCAGCGAGCGATCTTCGACATGTGTAAGTTTTTCGTGGCCTCACCCTGGGTCAGCCAGCAGGTTGTTGCACTCTTCCCTGGCTGATCCCTGGCATCCCACATGCTCGATATGCAGTTGATTATCATTTTGATCCATTCAACTTGCTTAGGCCTATAGGGTTTGCGCCATACTTGGTTGTCATAAGTACTAGTAGCCTAATGGCCCCTTGGCAACCCCTTTAAACCCTCAACACCCTGCGCTTAGAGCCAAACAGTGCTGGCAGTGCGTGTGGCTGGTCTTGGCTGCGTATGTACTCGCCCACCATGGTGCCAGCCCGAGTTAAGCTCACCATTTGCTCCTCCTCTACGCGACCTACTCCCTAGCCTCGCAGTTCTCTGGTCTGGTCCAAAAGGATGGTAAGGGTCCCTTTGCAATACCGTGGATTCCCAGCCTCTGTGCTAAGCCCGGACGGGCGCTTAGTTGGTGCGTGTGGCCTGGTGCGCTGCGGCCAAGCTCCGCCTACCATGGTGCTTCGCAGTCGAGTTCCGCTCACCATTTGCACCGCCTCTACGCGACCTGCTCCCTAGCGTCACAGTTCCCTGGCCTAGTCCCAGTAAAATACAAGGGATTAAGCTCTGAACGGTGGTAGGAAAGTGACAACCTAGTATGCGCTTCCTACCCACTCGATGGCCAGAACTTAGACTTTTGTTTCCAAACAAGCGTGGTTTAACCTTGGCTCATATTTGGAGCGGTTCTGTGTGATTGCTGAAAAGACTCCTAAATGTCGATCCACCTGGTCGCCCAAAGGGTCGCAAAATGTCTAGGTGTCAAATTAAGCAGCCTTTGGATCGAACAGACACGAGCAAGCACACACAAGGCAACAGGTAAAAGCCGACAATAGGTAAAAGCAAAGTATTTTCATTCATAATGGCTGAAAGGCCTATGTACATGCTTCCACAGAAGAAGAAAAAAAGAAGGAAGACAGCAAAGGTGGTCGCCCGAACTAATCGTCGGTGATCTCAATATCACCGGCATCCTCCCCGGCTTCTTCCTATGCTTCGACGGCGGGTGGAGGCACCATCTCGATCAGCCCGACCACGTGCTTCGCCGCCTCACGCACCCGCGTTTATGCTTGGGTGGGGTCACACTCCACCCCGGTGATGGCTGCCAGAGGGTCAAAGGAGTCATCGCAGCAGGCGCAGCACATCAAGACGAAGGCCGCTGTGGCGATCGTGACTTCCTACCCCTCCCGGGCGGAGCGGTCTGCCAAGGCGGCAAGAAGGTCGGCGAGGGCTTAGCGACAAGGGTAACGCTGTGAGCATAGTGTGCCATTGACTCCTCCAGTGGGCCGTTCACCGTCACCCCTAGCGGCTGCAAGCTGCTGACCATGCGCCTAAATGCGGGGCGGAGCATAGTGACAAGGTTGCGCAAATTGCGGCTCGTCTCCGTGTGCAACGTGTCGCATTTCTCCTCAGCGCCCTTCGCCCGTGCCTTAGCAGCTTCAGCTCGGGCCACCAGCGATGTCTTCTCCGCCTTCGCCGACGCCAGCTCCTCCCGCAACGACGTAATCTGCTTGTCGTGGAGGGAGGTCGCCGCAACTAACTCGGCGACCAGGCCGGCGAGCTGGGTGGCAAGCGCAGAGGGAGCAGACGGAGTGGCCGAGCAGGAGGCGACCACCTCAGTGTGAGCAGCTTCGGTCTGGCCCAATGGTAGGGCAAATGGCAGCTGCAGGGTGGCAACCGCGGTGGTGGCAGACGGCATGGTTGTTCGACCACCTACACCGCCTTGGGGGCTTGCCCTGAAGACACCATGAAGGGGAGTTAGCACTAGCAAATGGAAGAATACGCCAAGAAAAGAAGAGAAGAAGCTTACATGGCAGAAGTGCCCCCGAAGCGGACGAAAGAAGCGCAAAGCGCTAGCCCACTCTTGGGCCTGGCACTTTGCACCGCCGCTGTCACTGGTGTCGGTGCCAAAGGCGGAGGCAGCGGCGGTGGCGGCGCAACGTCCTTCCTAGCAGAGGGCACGGCAACGCTAGCAAAAGACCCAGCCCCTGCCGTGCTCGATGACACGGAAGGGCTGGGAGCAGAAGAGATGCTCGCGGCACAGAGTCTCTTCGGGTCTAGACCAAGCGTGTCGTGGCCGATCGCTTCTCACGCCCGGTCACGATGGGGAACCGACTCCCTTGATCGTTAAGGAGGCTCGGGGTGGTACCACAGCCCTCCCGGTGAAGTCCATCGAAGGGAAGCTTGTGATGATCGTGAGCCGCTCCATCGACGGCATTTGGCAAAACAGCTGGGCATCAGTTAGGCAGATCAGGCTGCTAGGTATTTGCGGAAGCAACTCAGTTATCCAGGCCTCAACCCCAGCGGCGCTCAAGTTTCCAGCTCCTGGAAGAGGGCAAAAGACATCAATCAGCTGTTGGCAACCACGAAGGCTTGGCAAAAAAATCGGCGAAGACTTACGGCCCAGGTATGTGCGGGTCACGTCGTCGTCGCCGGTGTACTGCCAGGCTGGCCTGACACGTCACCGTAGGGGATTGATCCGTCGGGTCACAAAGTCCCCGACGACCAACATCTCAGTCAGTTTGGAAGCACGCAACTGGTTGATGCGGGCCACCATGGACCGGAGTTCTGCCGTCTCCTCGACGAGGGAACCTCAGTTGCCGATGGCGGCCGCCGCAAGATGGACGGCAGCTCAGTGGCATCAAGGCCCTTCATTGTCAAAGAATGCATGACCACTGCTCCGCCACTTCTTCCAGGTGGACTTCATCTGGAGGGAGATGTAGTGGGAGGCTGAGCCATCGCGGAGGTGGAAATGGCAACTCCCCATGACCCCACCATCGGTGAGGCCACGGAGAGTATAGAAGTATCGGAAGAGAGGAAGATTCGGCATCACCCCCACGAACATTTCGCAGAGGTGTGCGAAGATGGAAAGAACGAGGATGCAGCTTAAGGTGAGATGAAGATGGTGGATCTCAGAGAAGTGGAGAATAGTGAGGAAGAACTCGAGTAGGGCAAGATCAGGTTCGCCCCAAGACTCCGCACGAAGGTAATTACTCTCCACGGGTTGCATCGTCTTGACGATGCTGCCCTAAGGCGGAGGGCCCCTTCAAGGGCCAGGCAAAGAACATTCCCTAGCTTTGACTCATCCATCACTGAGGGGGGAAGCGGCTAAGCCACGCTACTAGAATGCTGCTTTGGTGCCGCAACTGCAAAGAAGACAAAGGAAGCAAAGAAGACGAAAGCGACTAGAGTGCGGATCATGGGGGGATGAACATGTCTATTTATAAGCCGTGCGCGGCTTCAGGATGTGAGGAGTCACACCCCCACGAACCGACGATTAACGAAAAGATCATAATGGCGCGGGGTGACAAGACCTGAAGAGTTGCGACGGTTATAGAGAGAATCTGTACAGTTGCATGTACAGGAGTAGGACCCGTCTAGGACCGCGCCCAAGTCAAAGAATATCTCTGAAATCTTCTAGGGCGCACTTTAGGATGGATCCAGGGGCTACTGTCGGTGTATTCTACATCAGTACTTTCTCCAGCCGTGTCGGGACCGCGAAAGAAGATACAAAAAAGAAGGTCCTATGCAAAGGACTCAACTTGCTGAAGAAAGGTCAAGCGACGACCAGGTCCCAAAGATCGAGCGACTCAGACACGTGGTCGCCCGGAGGGTAGTCGACCGACCAGGTCCCAGCCCAGGCGACTGTGAGCACAACCATGAGGACCAAGACACGTGGCTCTCGACGAAAGCGGCCAGCGACTAGGCCACGTGGCCTCCCGTCGAGCAGGCGAGCCCATTACCAGCCGACCACGCAGACAAGGCTGGGAGGCTTCCGCCCAAAGCATTCGCTAGGATCGCAACGTATCATAGTCATTAAATGTGCAGGGAGCCATTAAATGCGCGGGGAGCCGTTGCAGTGCGCCTGAAGGCCATTAAATGGGCGTGGCTCCTTGACGCTATGATGACCTATCCCTCCGACTGAGCCAGCTTCACCAACTCCCGTTCCATCTACACCGCCCCGGGCAGGAAGGGTGACGCGTGTACCAGACGTTCGTCATGCAACGTCCGGACCCCTCCTCTCGGGTGGTCCGAAGACAGGCGGCGTCAAGCAACGGTGTAGACAAAGAGGCTCCGGAGGACAGTAGCGACAGGACTAGACACAGTCAATGTAATTAATGTAAAACCGCTCCCTCTGCCTACCCTAGCTATTCCCAGGAGTATATAAGGGAGCTAGTGTGCATGAGGCAAAGGGGGAGAGGTCAGTCAAATACTTAGATCACAGAGATCGATCAGTTCACAAGAAAGAGCAAGCAGAATACTAGAGCAACACGAGCTTGAGCAGCGAGGGTCAGCACTCGCATTGGGGGCCCGAACTGGTAAATCCTGTGTGTTCCTTGTGTACTCCCTGTGTGTTCTTGAGCTTCTTGTCCTGCTCATCACACGAAGAGAGTAGAGAAGAGAGCCGAGAGTGACGCAGCTGCGAAGACCCCCTACCAAAACGCAGTTATACACTCGAACCAATACTGTCTGGCACAAACACGACGACAATGACCAATGGCATCCCCTGCCATGGTACAACAAGTTTTACAACAGTAGTCAACAGCCACAATTCAATATCTCATTAAGTCAAGATTAATATTAATTCATATGTGACATGAATCCCATCATATGACTAAGTAGGTTTAAGTATAGCTACGTTAACGCAATGTTGTTATTATGATTATGTCCAACTAGTAATGTCCCAACCTAAGGTTAACAATGGGTATATGGCATTCCAATAATCAAGGTGGCATAACATCAATCAGTGAATAGCTACTCCCATAAACTAGTATTGATACACAAATAGCATGCAATTGTACAAAAAAAATAATTTCGTAAACATAGGTTCAACATGATCAAAGGTTACGACTTGCCTTGTTGATCTAGTGCTGAATCTTGGTCTTCAAAGTCTCTATTCGCTCCTTTGGAATTCGCGTCTATCGGAAAATAAAGCAACGAAATGAAATAAATACAGAACAAAGACTCAGACAAGATCAAAACTGAAAACAAATAGCTCTGGAAGATAGAGCTCAATTTTATAAAAATTTAGAAATTTGAATCACTTCAATCGGAGTTCGTATGAGCGAGAATGAGCCTTCGAAATATTAAATTCAGAGAAAATAGCTGAAAAAGAGAAAATACGAATTTCCTAATTTATTTTTCTACTAGAAATCGATTAATGACACAATGCTAACGTCAGCAACCAATTTTCCCAAAATAAAGATAAATCAGAAAATCCTTATTTCATTAACAGGCGGGACTCACAATCTATGGACCGAGTCCACGGGGGCCGTCCACGGTGGGTGGGTTCCTGAAGCAATGCCGAGGCCGGCGACACTTCGCCGACCGAATGACACGTAGGCACTAGGGCTGACGCGGCGCTGATGGAGCGGCTGACAAAGCGGCCACGCGAGCGCTGACATGGACGACCACGCGTCGTGCATTGGCACCTCGGTACCAATCAAACGACAACTAGGAGGCACAACGGTGAAGAGACGAGGCATGATCTAGGGCGTCCGCTAGCGATCAAACGGCTGCGGTTGGGCGAAGGAGATTGTCAGCAAGCGGCGGTGCTATTCCGCTAGAGCCGAAGAAGACGACAGGGGTTTTGGCGAATCGGTACAAGATCAGGCTCGGGACGATGAGGATCTGGGAGAGGGCGACACGAGCAATGCTATGGTGCGACCGGTGTCGGCGGAGACCAACCAGAGCGGCCACACGATGGCAAGGAAAAGTCTCGGGCGAAGGCACAACTCCGACGAGCTCGATCTCAGCAACAGATGGAGAAGAGGTGGCAGTCGCAGCACGAAGCGTGGAACCTCAGGATGGGGTCGGCGGCGCCTTAAATAGTCCAGAGTGGCAGGCCTGGCACGGACGCTGAAAAGGCGGCTAGGGTTAGGGTTTCCTGGTGGCGGTAGCGATGGAGCGACGTGGCACTATCCAAGCCACTCACGGGGTGTAGATCGGACGCGGTGGAGCGATGTCTTGGTGGATCGATGAAGCAGTGAGCAAAGCCGTGCTGAGGCAGGCCGAGCTTGGCAACGGCCAAAGGAAGGAAAAGCGTTATCGGCCTATGAGAAAAATAGGGGCCTGTAAATTGACCGAGGCAATTTTCAATTTAGAAATCATTTTCGAATTAATAAAACTCCAAAATTTCAAATCAAAGCAAATGAATTCAAATAAATAGCAAACAAATTCAGAAAAAACTCCAAAAATATAGAAAAATTCCTTGAAGCACAAGGAACCCTTTTATTTGGTGCACAGATTACTCAAATTAAATCTTTTCATTTTTAAAAAATTCAAATTAAGCTTCGATTAATTCCAAAAAAATGCAAATGGTTCATTTTTCACTTTAAACATTCCAAAACTCAAATTTTGGGATGTTACATTCAGCTTCAAAGACAACCAATGAGGAAGGTTGTAGACAAAGAGATTCATGGGCAAAGTGCTATGATGGCTACTCATGTTGCTGAAAGGATTCATTCCATCTTTACTCAATACAAATCTTATATTCTTTGGATCCGCTGTGAATTCTTGAAACCTCCTATCGATGTTTCTCCACTAGTGGAATCAGCAGGGTTCTTATCATTCCGTTGTTCTTTTGCACATCCGAGTGCCACCAAATGCAATTTTGCGTCTATTGGGTTCGTAAACAAACAATTCAAATAGGGAATTATAGGCAGATACCATACCACCTGTTTGCACCAATTTTTGGAAACTACGAGAAGAATCGGCAGAAAAAGTAAGTTTGGATACAATACGAAGTGCCTCATAGGATTTGGATAATGTACGAATAATATTTGGAAACAGAGTCCAAATAGGAAACTACGAAGCCGATTCGGATTGCGTCGTCGTATTGGAGCGGGACTCTGATCGGCCAGCGGGTATATAAGGCGCGATAGGGCCGCTTGGAGAAAGGACACAATCAATCAACACATCTACCAGTTTTTACTTTCTATAGTCTTTAGTCTTTTTAGCATTGTAATCTTTCCTCTGTAAGTCGACATCGATCAAATAAAGTTGCGAATCGCCGATTGTTTGATAAATCGCTGGTTTTTTCAGTTTGATTTGTTCTCGTCTTGTTGCGCGCATCGCTTTAGAATCGATCTACCTTTTACCCCCGGATTAGTCTTAATCGGCTAATCTAGTTACCCTTCCGATCGGCTTTCTGGCTGATTCTTGATTTTAGCCGATTCACCTCACGAATCGGCTTGATTGAATTTTTACAACTCTTTCCCTTATCGATTGCAGGGTCAAATCGATTGGCACGCTCGCGCACACTTGAACCCGGTGTTCGTCCGGTGTGTTGCAACCGTAAACCCTCTTCACGCTTTTTGGCGCCAACACATTTTGGCACGCGGTGGGGACAGATCGGAAAAGATGACTGCAAACAAGTCAATTGCTCGGCCGACGTCAACACGGAGGCGATCATCGCCGCCACAATGGAGGACTTGACTCCAGAGCAGCGCAAGGAGATCAAGATCGAAAAGCTGCGTTGGAGGAATTGATGTTGGGTTGCTATCAGAAAACCCGACGAGGAGTTACTCTAAGACGGCGCTCCCAACAATCAATCCGCTCGGTGGCTGGCGTCGATCGACTCAGAAGCCGATACATGCCACTCAAGCCGAGTTATCGTCATGATTGAACAATCTGCATCATCGTTATTAATCGACCATCGGCTTTGGTCACAACTTTAAAGCCGATGATCGAGAATAGCGTAAAAACGATTGCACAAGAGTTGGCAACTTTTGGGGGATTGCTGGATCCGTTACAGCCACTTCCCACGTATCCCGTATATTCTGTGACACCAAACACCAACACAATTAAGGTGTCGACACCTGTACCCTCACTAACGCCGACCCAACCTACCGTGTTGGCACCAGCAAATCCTTGTCCAAGCCCCGTTACTCATTACCATGCGTATACTGATGCCGCAAAGATAGATCCATCAGCGTCAGGAACCTCCCACAGACAATCGGCTCCTCAGCCAATTGAATTGGAGAAAAGTCAGAAGCCTCAGGACAGATTTCAAACTAGAGATCCGGCTCCATATAAAGTAGTTACATACTCAGAGCCGTTTGTTCCAATACCTGAGGTTCCGGCCGCTAGAGCCGATGGATATGAATCATGGCAACAACAGTACCCATCGGCTAGGGCCAGCCGACCAGCCGAGTATGCACTCGGGGGGCAGGACACTCATCACAATTGGCCAAACACTGGGGGTCCAGCGGCCAATAACGTTAACTGGGCTGATCAGATCTCTGCGGTCTTAAGGGATCAGTTTGGTTTACAACCCAAAGGAAGAACAATCGGCTATAGAAAGCCGTACCCAGATTACATTGACCGGATGCCATACCCACACAACTTTAGGATTCCCGATTTTGCAAAATTTTCAGGGGATGATTCGGTCACCACTTTGGAACACGTTGGGACGATTTATCGCCATGAGGTGGAGAAACAAATTAATCTGACGGATTAAAAATTAGATCTGCTCCTTTGTCTTTATCAGGAACTGCTTTTACTTGGTTTACGAATCTGCCTCCAAATTCGGTCCACTTTTGGAATGATTTAGAGAGCCGATTCCATGAATACTTTTTCTCTGGTAGCCTAGAATTGAGAATCTCATATTTAAGTGTTTGTCCGCAAAATTTGGCGAATCGGCTTCTGATTACATGAGGAGGTTCAGAGAAGTGCGAAATCGGTGTTTTAGTGTAGTATTAGCCGACGATCAGTTGGCCGATTTGGCATTTCAAGGGCTGATTCCCTCGCTCAAGGAAAAACTTGCCGGACAAGAATTCACTGACTTAAGTCATCTCGCTTATCGCGTGCCGTACAAGAAAGCCGATATTTAAGTAAAGAATTCAAAGATAAAATTAGGATAAATAGCAAAGACAAGGCCAAGGTAAATATGGTGGAGTATAGCTCCAGTGAAGACTCTGAAGACGAAGCAGATATAAACATAGCCGAATGGATAAAAGGGTCCAAAAAACCGCTTGTCTGTTCGTGGCTTAAGCCAACAAAAAGTAAGTCAGAGGTCAAGCGCTGCTCGACGATCTAAGTGTGATCGATATTTGACATGTTATTACAAGAAAAGTTGATATGATGCCAGAGGACATACCATACCGCTTACCGATGAGATCAAAAAGCTGAGGTAATTGTAAGTGGCATCACTCCTTCTCTCATAACACTAACGATCGCAATATTTTTCAACAATAGATATAAGCAACCATCGAAGATGGCGGCCAAGTTTGCAGAGGAGCCGCCATGGAAGTCGATGTTAACCCTTTCCCAATTAACATGGTCCAAAGGTTCGCAAAGGGAAACACATTGTCGAGGAAAGACTCAGAGTAACCCGACAAGTCGACTACGTAATCAAGCTCAAGAGGGAAACCTCGAAGATAACGATCGGCTCACTTCAGATTGAAGCCGATCAAGATGGAAAAACTCACTAACAAAGTGAAACCAAAAGGACTTGCAAATTGGGCGATGGTACAAGGTGAACGACCTCACCGCGAAAACCAATTCAAAACCAAGCCAACCTTCTCACAGCTTGCTTCAAAAATATGAAAGGATAAGTTATCGAAGCAACAAAGAATCACGTCACGGATAAGTCGATCGGCCAAACAACAGAGTTCGCCGTAAAACTCAGACGCTGTGATAACATAGATAAAGCTCACAGAGGTGCCCTTTTGGCGCTTTCTTTGGCAAAAGGGTGTAGCATTGCCTTCACCTAGGACATGCCCCATGGAGCACTATCCACAAAGAGATTGGCCAAGACAGCCAGTCAAGGAGCGCTTGGGTGGATCGGCGTCAGATCATATGGAGTCAGGGGGTAAAAAGCCGATAAAAGAAAGGCTGGGGACACCGAACCAAGACAAGAATGTAGAGCCCGCAGAAAATCTAGCGGGTAAGATTCGCAAATCGATAGAACCCAAGCCAAGATGGTGTCCTACAGGACTTAACCGATCCCAGCGTAGACGGCTTCAGCGCCTAAGGACACAGGAGATGAGGGAGGCCGAAGAAGAGAAGCACAGAGACAAAATATTTAATGAGTTACGGCCGATAAAAATTGCCAAGAAGGAATGGAGGCGAAAAGAGCAAGCCGATAATGAATCAGATTCCTTAGACGATTTGCTGTCACCAATAGTCAGAAATGACACCCCTCCCATGGATGTCAACATGGTATTCACTCTGCCAGCCGAATTCAGAATCAAGACGGAATCGGCTAAGGATACGTTAGCTCAGTTGTGCCTGGGCGCACAGGATGCAGTATTTGAGAAGCCGCAAGACCCTCATCAGCACTTAAAGCCATTGTACTTAAAAGGCTTTATCAACGGCAAGTCGATATCCGAATGCTTGTAGATGGAGGGGCCATCAGAACTTGATGCCACTCTACTTGCAAGAAGTTGGGCAAAACTGATGAAGACCTGATCAAGACAAACATGGTGCTAAACGACTTCACAGGTGACCCCACTGAAGCAAAAGGGGTGATGGTCACAGAGCTAACCGTCGGCAGCAAAACTTTGCCGACCGCATTCTTTGTGATCGAAGCCAAAGGAAATTACAGTGTGCTTCTAGGGCGAGATTGGATACACGCCAACTGCTATATACCATCGACCATGCATCAACTTCTTGTGCAATGGAATGGAGATGAAGTCGAGGTCGTTTCAGCCGACACATCAGCTCATATTGCCATGGCCAGCTCTGACGCAAATTGGCCACATGAAGAAGCTGAATGCATATCAGGAAAAGCTCTAGACGATTGCGACTTCATCTGCATCGGGAAGACAGGCTTTACGCCGATCAGTGTCAAGCCAGGCACCTTTGATCGGGCGAGTAAAGTTTTGAGAAGATGGGGTCAAAAATAATCCAAATTTTGCAAGACAAAGCAAGAAGCTATCGGCATAGGATAAATTCCTGTGAAGCCATTGAAGACTTCCAAAGCGAGAAATTGGGTCAAGGTTTCACTTCTGCCGATATGCTTGAAGAAATCGACATAGGAGAAGGCGATAGAAAAAGGCCAACTTTTGTAAGTGCAAATTTAGATGTAGACTATAAAAACAAGTTGGTCAAAATACTTAGGAAATACAGGGATTGTTTTGCCTGGGAGTATTATGAGATGCCTGGACTAAGCCGAGAGTTAGTAGAACATCGGCTACCTATCAAGCCGGGATATCGGCCATATAAGCAACCTCCTCGCCGCTCTAATCCAGAGTTGTATGACATAATAAAAGAAGAGATTGAAAGGTTGCTAGAAGCCAAATTCATAAGGCCTTGCCGATATGCTGAGTGGGTATCTAACATTGTGCCTGTCATGAAGAAAAATGGAAAGCTACGAGTATGTGTGGATTTCAGGGACTTGAATAAAGCCACACCAAAAGATGAATACCCGATGCCTGTAGCCGATATGCTCATCGATGCCGCATCAGGCAACAAGATTATCAGTTTTCTTGACGGCAATGCTGGGTATAACCAGATATTCATGGCGGAAGCCGATGTTCCCAAGACTGCCTTCAGATGCCCTGGCGCATTAGGGTTGTATGAATGGCCGGTAATGACATTCGGCTTAAAAAACGCAGGGGCCACCTATCAACGCGCCATAAATTTAATCTTTCATAACCTAATCGGCCATATCGTCAAAATTTACATCGATGACGTAGTTGTCAAGTCCAAGGAAGATCGGCAAAGACTTAGCCGATTTGGAAAAAGTATTTCAAAATACAAGGGCTCATGGACTAAAGATGAATCCTTGAAATGTGCGTTTGGTGTATCTACCGTCGGTTCCTTGGTTTCATGGTACATCAAAGGGTATTGAAGTTAGCGCATCAGGTCAAGGCCATAACAAATACAAAACCGCCGACATGCAAGAATGAGTCGCAAAAGTCGATCGGCAAAATCAACTACTTAAGACGGTTTATCTCGAACCTATCTCGTAAGATTCAAGCTTTTACACCACTACTGAAATTGAGAGATCACGAGGAATTCGTATGGGGAGCCGATCAGCAGAAAGTTTTTGATGATATAAAGCAATACTTAGTGTCACCGCCACCTTGGCAAAGACCACGTAAGGGTGTCCCATTTAAGTTATACATATCGGTTGAAAACGAGACCATTAATGTGTTGGCAGAAATCGATGGTAAAGAGCGAGTGATATTTTACTTAAGCCGACGACTCTTGGATGCCGAGACCAGGTACCCTCCAGTAGAGAAATTGTGTCTTTCATTATATTTTGCTTGTACAAAATTAAGACACTATGTGTTAGCATCAACCTGTGTGGTAGTAGGTAGAACCGACGTAGTCAAATATATGCTATCTGCTCCGATTCTAAGAGGACGACTTGGAAAATGGGCTTATGCCTTAACCGAGTTCGATCTGCAGTTTGAGTCGGCCAAGGCTGTCAAAGGACAGGCTATAGCCGATTTCATAACGGGACACGATACTATGGTAGCAACAGTTGATGTAGCTCCATGGCAGCTGTATTTTGACGGGTCAGTTTGCCAGGAAGGAAGTGGAATAGGTATTGTACTAACTCCGCCAAAAGGACATGACATAGAGTTTGCATATCGGCTTAAAAGCCGATGCTCTAATAACCAAGCTGAATACTTAAGCATCGCTCAAAGGATTGCGGTTAGCTGGAGATAGTATTGGGGTGAGTAGTATAGAAGCATATGGCGACTCATTATCGGTGGTGCAAAGAAATTAAAAAGGAATTTAATCGCAATGATGAGGTGTTATCAAAGTATCTCGAACATTGTCTTGAGGTCATCAATACTTTCACATCATTCCAGATCGGCTATGTACCCAGAGAGAGGAACAACAAAGCCAACGCCTTTGGCTCAAAGTGACTTCGTGCTACAAGGAATACAAATGATACGAGCATTCAATTAATCGACAAAACAAAGTCTTTGTGTGTTGGTAATACCGACCGGAGAATGTATAAAAGCTACCTATTAGATCCATCCAAGCCTATCAGACGTAAGGTTCGCCAAAAAGCATTGAAATACGCCGTGATGG
Source organism: Guadua angustifolia (assembly GCA_036346375.1). NCBI lineage: Eukaryota > Viridiplantae > Streptophyta > Magnoliopsida > Poales > Poaceae > Guadua > Guadua angustifolia. The sequence goes on along the minus strand of CM070513.1, from coordinate 42,327,878 downwards.
AAGGGGAATTATACTATCGGACGTTGGAAGGGTTGCTTCTGCGATGTTTAGGCGATGAAGAGGCAAAAGTGGCTATGGGAGAGGTACACGAAGGAATTTGCGGAGCACATCAATCGGCCCACAAAATGAAGTGGATTCTAAGACGAACTGGGTATTTTTGGCCCACAATGCTGGAAAATTGTTTCAGATACTATAAAGGGTGCCAAACTTGTCAAAAATTTGGGAACGTGCAACTTGCACCAGCATCGGTTTTATATCCGATTATCAAACCATGGCCGTTCAGAGGATGGGGAATAGATGTAATCGGCCAAATATTCCCGGCAACAAGCAAAGGCCATAAGTTTATCCTTGCAGCCACTGATTATTTTTCGAAATGGGTAGAAGCCGTTCCGCTTAAGAAAGTCACCAGTGTAGAGGCTATCAGCTTTGTAAATGAACACATTATCCATCGATTCGGTATCCCTCAGACCATCACAACCGATCAAGGAACTGTGTTTATGTCTGACGATTTCAAGAATTTCGCAGAAGGCCTAGGCATCAAATTGCTCAACTCATCGCCAGATACGCCAAAGCTAACGGACAAGCCGAAGTCGCCCAACAAAACTTTGATCAAACTAATTAAAAGAAAAATTGATGAGAAGCCTCAACTTGGCACTCTACATTATCGAATCCTCGTGGGCTTATCGGCTAGCGCTCCACCGGATCGACTAAATTATCGCCAGTGTCGGTTGGTATATGGCCAAGAAGCCGTGTTCAGTAGAAATAAATATTGAGTCGATGAGTAGCAAGGCGTAACAATCTATCGATCGATGAATACAAAGAATTGTTGCTATACAACCCGGATGATTTGGCGTAACTAAAATTTGGTTACTTTGAATCGGCTTAAGAAGAATAAAGAAAGAGTTGCAAGGGCTTATAATAAAAAAGTTGTGCCAAAATCCTTCAGCGAAGCCGATTTAGTATGGAAGACAATACTGCCGATCGGGTCTAGGGACAATCGATTCGGTAAATGGTCGCCTACATGGGAAGGACCATATAAAGTAAATCGGCTTGTCGGTGGAAACGCATATATACTCGAAACACTTGAGGGGCTAGTATTACCTAAGGCGATCAACGAAAAATATCTAAAGCGGTATTACCCTAGTGTTTGGGTCGGTGCGTGATTGAGAATACAATACAAAGAGTTTAAAGACAAAATCGGTTAAATAGCCGATTAAAGTAAAATAAATACAGTCGGTTAAACAGCCGACTGAGAGTGCATTACAAAGTGCAACAAAAACAGCGTTGTTTCAAACACATGCCCACACCAACAGATTACAAGCCTGACCCGGGGATGCTAGCTCCTAAAGTCGATAATGCCGCAGCTGCCTTAGCCAGCGTTTGTGTGACTCCATAAAGTATATCCTCGTCGGCCTTGGCGGTGCCAGGCACTGGAACAAGTTTGGCCGATTGATCTTTCACCTTCGCCACATACCAAGCCAATGTCGACTTCGATTTTTAGGAAGTTGATGTTGCGATACCAAGGCAAGATTGTTTGCGAGCTCTTCTTCCACCTTAGCCAATTCCTCTTCAAGCCGCTTCTTCGTCGCTCCAATTTTTGCGTGAGAGACTTGGCGCTTTGAGAGTAGAAGAATCTTCGTCAGATTTCTTCTTCTTGGCCTTGGCGTCTGCCACCAACTCATCTAGCCGGCGCTGATCAGCTGCTTGAGCTTCTCGTCGGGCTATTCTGGCCGTGGCAGCCTCGACTTCGGTTCTCCTTTCGTCTATGTGACAGACGTCTAGAATAGCCTTAAGAGCCTCGAGTGGGAGATCGGCTTCGACAACAGCCATTGCATCTCGGATCGGCTGAGCATTAGCCAGGATGTTTGCCTCCGGCTGAGAAATCGCAGTCAAAAGCCGATTCAGCTTCTCCTGCATGTTCGGGGCCGATTGGACGACCGCAGCAGATGCCTTCTGGGAGACGGTGATGATATTGCGGATGTCTGCCACATAGTCGCGAGGGCAATCACTGGTCGGCCACCGCCCGAGTAAAGCCGAGCAAGTCATCTGGTCCGCTGACTCTCTCAGCACAACTTCCCGTGGTCGGCCGAGGAGGCGAAGGAGCAGGAGCCACGCCGAGGAGGCAAGATGTCGGTGGGCTAACAACATTGGCGCTTGAAGATCGCTAATACCCGGCGGCTTATGAAGACGTCGCCGGCTGAAAACCGATAAAGAGTGCGTTAGGAATCGCAAAATACTCAAAAGAAGCAAAAGGATCTACCTCTGCAAAACCGATGCATGGGGAGAACTCTCGCACTTTGCAGTGCGTTTTTTACGGCGGGTCGAGCTTTTGCCGACTTAGGTTTTTCTGCGAAGAATTAATTATACAAAGTCAACAGCTGAGCAACAAGACAAGGGAAGCAATTATCGGTTTCAAACACTTACTGGAAGCTCGGCCTTTTTCAAGTTCCGAAAGCGACGGGCTTTGAATACGGAGACTACCAGAAGAATAGCCAGTTAGGCCAGTAGCCTGATTAGGCCTTTTTCCTTTAGGCCTTGGCGTAGATGGATGGAGCGGTGGTTTGATCGCCGCAAGATTTCAAAAATGGGACAAGGAAGTTAGCAGACAAATCACAAGCGAGAAACTCGGTACAAAGTATAAGAAAATAAGCCGATACCTCTACAGTTATAGATGAGTTAGAGTAGCCCGACGAGCTGGAAGAAACCGAACTATCTTCGCTCGAGCTGCTGCTAGAGGAAACTATCGTCGGCTCATGAAAGTCTGGTAAGAATGTCTCTATAATGGCCGACGGTGTGCGATCCAAATAAAGGGCCTCCGATATGGGCGCCCACCAAGCCGAGAACTGGCCAGCACGGCGGGAGTTCAGGAAAAAGCGCGGAAGATCAATAACTTGGAACTCATCGGCCATTTCAGAAATAATTTCAGCTGCGGTTGCATTAGTTACTCTGGCCCTTGGTTCAAGACGACTGAAGAGGGGCAGACTAGGCACCACTTGGCCAAAACCCAGCTGACGGGCATATACCGAAGGATGGTAGAACTCGTACGACGGCTGAAACGTCCTATTACGGGAATTCAAGCCGACATGAAGGATGCAAGGGGATACGAAGATTCGATATAGCTCTAAGGTCGACGCTGGCATCAAGGAGCTATCAGCGTCCAAATGAAGGAATGAAGGCCACTGAAAATCGGCATCATCACCAAAAGAAAAGAAATCTTGTTGGCCGAAAGTTGTGTTATCCAGATGCAGAAAAAATGACAAATATTTCTTGAAGTCGACCGGGGTAATTCTGATGTCGCCACTAGTGCACATCACAAGTTTCTCTCCATGCGATCGGCTGGCTCTGTATTGGGGGGTCGTGCCTTCAGGGTAGTCCTCACAAGGAAAAGCCGATCCTTCTGACAGCTCTGGGATCAAGGAACGGCTAAAAATGCTATAAAGCCATAACTGAAGGAACCATAACGGGCCTCCTATGTTGCTCACAACGAATTGAGCAAACCCAGAGAAAAGCCGACCAATAGCATGCATCATCCGTAAACAAGACCAAGGAGCATTTTTCCAAGTGCAAGCCGACGGCCTCTGCATCACCGCTACGCCACTTAACCGAATACTTGCGCTGACTCCAAGGAAGCTCCACGTAACGTAAACCGATCCAGCCACAGATTCAGGAAAGCCGCATGTTCCTCATCCGACACCAGACCATTTATTCTATTGTTGTGCTGGATATACTTAGACCATCCCTCGCCTTTTGATCGAATTAGTTTGTATCTTGGTTTGCCGCTAAAAGCCGATATCTGGTCTCCATCTGGTCTAAGGCAACAAAGCTCGGCTATGTCTAAGAGGGTTGGGCCGATGGGGCCAGTCCGGAAAAGAAAAGCATTAAGAGTGTCCGACCAAAAATAACAGGCCGTGGCCACCAAGGGCTCGTTGGCTTCAGGGTTTGCAAGACTCAATGGGAGACATTCAGCTATGCCCATACGTTCCCATTCAGACCTCTTTTGAGCCGATACCCGGATGTACCAGCTTCTCCAGCCCTTGAGAGCCGTCGGCCAAGCCCTAAAGCTTTTTCCCCATTCTATTATATTATATCCTTTAGCTGATAAAGGGAGTCTAGGAATTTCCTCGTCAATAATCAGACGGCAATGAAGTTTCCTACCGGTCCTAGGTAGTATTGATCTTCACTTTCAGGAATCGGGATCAGTACCTGTGAGGGGTCCATTCAGCCGATGGGAGAGGTGGAGAGCTTGATCACTAGCACAGAGAAGACGATTGAAGGAGGAAAGCCGATTGCAGAAGGTGCGGGAGCTGGAGAGCGTGGGAATGACCGTGGGGGTCCCGCATATATATAGCACGGTGAAAAGTGAAAAAACGGCGGGAACAATTATCGAAACGACACGGGGAAGTTATGGTGCGTTAAGGTCTGTACGGCGCAATTAATGCGGCAGTTACTGGAACAGTTCCCTAACCAGATAACAAGGAAGCCGATGGATGGAGAAACTGATATATTTTTGAAAGATAACAAGTTATCTTCCAAAAATGGGGGGCATATGTTTGCACCAATTTTTGGAAACTACGAGAAGAATCGGCAGAAAAAGTAAGTTTGGATACAATACGAAGCGCCTCATAGGATTTGGATAATGTACGAATAATATTTGGAAACAGAGTCCAAATAGGAAACTACGAAGCCGATTCGGATTGCGTCGTCGTATTGGAGCGGGACTCTGATCGGCCAGCGAGTATATAAGGCGCAATAGGGCCGCTTGGAGAAAGGACACAATCAATCAACACATCTACCAGTTTTTACTTTCTATAGTCTTTAGTCTTTTTAGCATTGTAATCTTTCCTCTGTAAGTCGACATCGATCAAATAAAGTTGCGAATCGCCGATTGTTTGATCGCTGCTGGCTTTTTTCAGTTTGATTTGTTCGTCTTGTTGCGATCGCTTTTCGTAATCGATCTACCTTTTACCCCGGATTATTCTTAATCGCTAATCTAGTTACCCTTCCGATCGGCTTTCGGGTCGATTCTGATTTTAGCCGATTCACCTCACGAATCGGCTTGATTGAATTTTTACAACTCTTTCCCTTATCGATTGCGTGGTCAAATCGATTGCACGCTTCAACACACTTGAACCCGGTGTTCGTCCGGTGTGTTGCAACCAGAAACCCTCTTCACGTTTTTGGCGTCAACACCACCTTAGCAAGAGGACCTTTCTTCACCTCGATGCCCTCGTTGTTATCATCTGATCTATCTTTACACTTGTACCAGATGTGTTGCACACCAGACATACATGCAAGTTTGTATACTCTTTGCGGTAGAGGATACAGTTGTTCGGACATGCATGTATTCTTTCTATTTCCGTTCCCAAGGGACAAAGAACCTTCTTGGCTTTGTAGGTAGTTGTCGGCAACTTGTTTCCCAGTAGAAGCATGTCCGCAAACAGACCTAATAGTGAAGTGAAACTCTTATCGGATCAACCGTTTCTTGACTTTAATTTTAGAAATTCTAGCACGGATGACAACCTTGTGTATTTAGACTTGCTTCCTAGGAACAAAGGATTCTCTGAGTCATCCATCAATCTCTGGAATTTTACATACTCCCGCTCATCATGGTTCCCTTTTGCATCCCATAGTATCTGATCCAGATTGTCATTGTGAAACCTATCCTTATCGAAAGCACAGTCCATATCATCCGGAGTATCGTTAGCTTCATCGACGATATCCAGAGTATCGTTGACTTCATCGACGATGTTAGTAGTACTTGCTCCATACTTAATCTTCTCTTCACCGTGGCTGGTTCAACATGTACACCCCCTTTTGAAAACCTATAGAATCAAGTGTGCTTCAATCTGCGCTGGGTTTCAAAACATTCTCAGATTCTCACAATCAATGCATGGATAAGGCATCAATTTCTTCCTCTGTAGCTCTTCTAAAAGCGGAGATGCCATTAATGTACTCGGCGCTTAAGGATCAAGGATAACCGACTAGAGGGGTGAATAGGAGGTTTCTAAATTTTTAACTCTAATTGGACTTAATTAAATTGCTAACCAAGAATTTGCAATAATGAAAGTTTTACTAGTATGATTTCTAGTGATCACAAGTACTCTAGCAAGTTAAAAGTGGATAATCAAGAATTCTAGTCTCAAGAATACTCAAATTTGATAGAGTTAAGAGATAGAGTTAAGAATTGAGCACAAATATAATAAATGCAAGACACAAGGAAATGAGAGACACAAATTTTTATCCCGTGGTCTCGGAGACTTGCTGATCTCCCCTTATCCACGTTGAGGTGACTTGAAATCCTTTAAGCTAGCTCCACCCACTTGAGGCTTCCTCGATCACTCACGGTAGCTCTTCCCCACTCCGGGTAGGTGAGCTCCTAGCTTTCACAATAGATCGGGTCTCCTCACATGCTTGCTTGAGAAGGTGACCGATACCACTCGCCTCCAAGCTGTCTGGGAGGCGGCAACCTCCAAGAGTAACAAGTCTTGACGCTTAATCGAGGTTGATTTTGAGTGTCTAAGGCTCAACACTAAATGCACCACTCAATTTTTACTCCTAACTCTCTTAAAGTATGAATTGAATGCACAAAGAGTTTTGGAGACTAGCTAGAGCTCAAATGTGTTCAATGAGGTCCAAGAGATGCTGTAAAATGCAGGTGGGGGTATTTATAACCCCCACCAACCAATTCTAACCATTGGACAAAATCATTCTGAGAGGCCGATCATACCTCCCTTGGGCCGGTATGACTACCCTTAGTGGCCAATGTCAAAATAGTGCATTTAATGCACAGTCAGTGACCGTTGGTCACATGGTCGGCATGATCGGAGGGGGTCTGGTCATACCAATTGCCAGTATGACCAGAGGGTCCACGGTCATATCACCCTTCATCGGTGCCAAAAACAACTTCTCTGGAAAAATGCACCAAGAGGGGGTTGGTCATACTGGGGGCTGGTATGATCGGAGAGGGTCCGGTCATACTACCCTCTATGAGTGCAAAAACACCCTTTACTGGAAAAAAAATGGACCGGCCTTGGGCCCGGTCATAATGATGGCCGGTATGACCGAGGGGGCCCGGTCATACTGACGGTGGGTATGACCGGAGGGGGCCCGGTCATACCAGCCCCTCAAGCTCAAGCACACAATTTTTTATCTGTTAATTTGTCATTTGAATGCATTTTCTCCGAAGTGTCTATATGCATAAGAATTTGAGCCTAACACCTTTATCGACATCAAACACGCGATAAAGACCCCTATGAATTGTACGGCAACTATTCTAGCAATCCATTCTTTTTCTCCAAACACCTAGATCGGCAAAAGCTATAAAAAGGTCCTTAAATTTAATACCTTGGCCATCTTGTCTTGACGCGTTGATTTTATATTCATGCTTTTATGTTCATAGAAACTTTGGACCAACCTATTCTCAAAATGCTCAAATTGAAAATGTTAATCCTTCAAACCATGATTGTTATTAATTACCAAAACCAAATCGAATTAGGGGCCTAGATGCTTTCAGGCTCTCACATGGTTCTCAGCGTATATCCAACTTCAGTCTATCTACGCTACATATGTAACATTAGGTGTTAAATAATGAATTAAGTGCACTAGGATTGTACATGAACTCATATGCTACATATAAGCTACATTTAAACTTGCCGATTAACTTATATAGCTCCTTACATAAAAAAGAACGAATGGATATATAAACATATATAAGCTACATTTAAAGTCAGCATCTTCAATTCTCTCTTTACGTAGCTAGCTACATCTTGAGTATAATGCAATTAGAACCAATTACTATTTAGATCAAAAAGAACAAATTGTTCTAAACCAAGCGATATCAAAATCATCTTCAATTCTCTCTTTACCAAGCAAGATGTATATACCTTAAATATAATGCTATTACAACCAATTATTAGCCTAGATCACCTTCCTTTAAGTAACTATCTACATATCGAGTATAATACAATTAGAAACAATTATTACTTTACATCATTGAGAGCAAATTGATCTACACCAAGCTAGATCTAGAAACAATCTTCATTTCCCTCTTTACCAATCTAGATCTTAGATATTATACAAATTTGAACCAATTACTAACCGTAGATGACCTAGAGCATAAGGATCTATAATCACACCTCGAAATCTAGGGTCTCTTTACACCAAATCGCCTTTCAATCATAGTTACCTCAAAAATAGCTCAGGAAATCCTAAAAATACTGAAGAGGCCAAGGCTATCAATTCTTATTTACTAGAAATGGTCATCACAGACGATTTTTCTAAAACCATCTATGAAGTGCCCCTCATCACAGATGGTTTTAGCTAGAAATCGTCTGTGATGTTCTCCCCTGGCTAAAATCGTCTATGTTGTGCCCCTCATCATAGATGGTTTTTGCCAAAAACCATTTGTGATGTTCTTCTCCTCATCATAAACGGTTTTTGGCTAAACCTATCTGTGATGTGCCCCTCATCATAGATGGTTTTAGCCAAAAATCATTTATGATATGCTTGAGACTCATTTTAGATGGTTTTTATAAAAAACAGTCAGTGATGAGGTGTCTAATATAACCCCTTTTGTGGTAGTGTCAAGATGTACATCGCTCATGGAATGGCTAAGGTTAACTTTTTGGAATCACGTAGGTTTTTCCAACTATACAAATTTCATGGAGGGCCATCCAAGGAAGGGTGGCAGCTGCACCACAATATGAAGTTTCTACTACCCGCTAATACACAATAATCCTATATCACACGTCATAATAATGCCTATCCAGCAAACCAATTCTATTTTTGTAGTGCCACTAACTGGGAAAGGAAAATAACTTATGTGGATTCTACGTTTGTCACAACATGCAACTCATCATGGGTAATGAGGACAATTGCCCTTCTCCTTCTTCTTCCTCTGCATGTCGGCACTGCTTAGCCACTGCTTCCCTCTATTCCTTCTGCCAGCACCGCAGCTTCACATCACCCAAGGCCACGCTAATGTCATCTGCCTACCATAGTGTTTGCCTTGCCACATTTGGCACTGCCTTAGTTAAGTTGTCCCCTATGCGAATGCTGAAAACTAGTTCATAGCTGCTGCTGAGTTCCCATGGCAAAGGAGCTATGCAACACTGCTTCCTCAGCTATAAAAGCCACCCAAAGCTCACAGTAGCTCGCACACCACTCCCCTCAGCTGAGAAAGTCCCAATTCGACCACACTAAGGAAATCCCAATTCGACCACACTACCCCCATTGCCAGAGAGCTTCAAGCTTGGATCGAGACAAAATTGAGATGGTACAATGCTTCATTTTCAAATTATATTGAACGTTAGCACCTAAGGCCCCTAGTGATCTTTTCCCCTCAACAAATTTTAGCTTCCATCGGTTGGAATCCCACCACACCACCGCTCAAACCAAACCTCTTCTGAATCTGAACCAAGGTATAATGGAACGCTTGTGGTCCATCTCCTTCTTAACCATAGCAGACCGCCGTCGCCTCGCTCTAGCCTTCACCACCCCAAGCCAAGCACCAGTTGTTGCCACCAAAACCAAGCCAAAATATAGGAGCACAAAGTGCCTCTAGTGCCCACTGAACTATGGGCCAAGCCCTAGCAGCAATGACTCAGCGGCGATGAGTTGAGCCGAAGCTCTCCCCTGCTAAGTCTGTGGCCGGTGTGCGCACTGTGTCAGCCTCTCACGTCACGCACTCCCATTGACCCAAAGGGCCCACATGTCAGTCAGGTGTGTTTAATTTTACTCCCACAATAAAAGAAAAGTCGCTTTCACAGTAGTGAAAGCATATTTTCCATTTTGGCCCATTTTCCAAACCAACCAAGTTCAAATGTGAATAACTTTTGTATCCTTACTCCAAATCAAACCAAACAAGTTTCTAAATTTATTTAAAGTCATGTAGATTTATAATATGTAAAAATATTCCACTTTTGTTCTATAGACATAATTCAAATTTTGAATTCAAGTAAGAACCTAGAATATGCATTATGTAGAAATTATGTAAAATTACTTGAAAAATGATGGAAAAAATTTCATATGTTCCTGATATCATAATATTTCTAAATATATAAAAATATTTGGATTTGAACTTAGTTTGCATCAATTGAATAAATAGGTTAATTTCAATGCATTCAAAATTCAAATATTTATACTTGTGCAATTAAATTCTAAATTTAATGAAATAATTTTTCATGTTCTATAAAAATGACAACCATTTTGTTTATGCAAGAATGTTTAGGTATTATGTTCTGTTTATGCCAAAATATATCTTAGAAAGGATCATAGTAATATTAAAAAGGTGAAATAATCAAAGCTATTGCAAATAGTCTCCAAAACCTTTGAGAACATAACCTAAATCATTGAAAAATCATGAATATATATACTCTATGACAGTAGCTTATGCCTAGACCTTATGTGTGTTAGTAAGTCCATCTCCTTCTTAACCATAGCAGACCGTCGTCGCCTCGAGCAATGTTTTTGCACACACAACACTTTATGCTAACTTTATATCCTATTTTTATAAATCCAAATAATTTTAGCTTCTTGAATTAGAAAAATAAGAGTAACTTATCTATAAGAATCATGAAATCATACCTTAGAATGAACCCAAGGATTAATTCATGATTGAATATTTTAAAGGACCAAATTGAGATTAAAAGACTAAATGAACTAATGTGCATAAAATGATAAAACCAAAATCCAAAAACCACATCTATTTCCTTTATTATATTTTAATTTGATTTTATATCTGATTTATTTTTGCCCTTATTAAAAACTTGTTATTTGTTATTTGTCGTGTTTTCTGTTCAACAACGAGTAGGCTCTTAACATTTCGGAAATCGTTGATGACGATTTCACCAACAATCCAGATTACATGTTAGACAACGATCAGTAAGGCAAGCACCCCTGTGGAGTACATGGATCCCGGGTATCTACATAGCGGGCCGCGAGGACCACCCAAGAGGGGATGGGCCGAGCCGACTACATGGAGACGGGCATCACTCGGAGGGCTACCGCCGTGCGCAACAAGGAAGCCCTAAAGATAGTAACTAATCCTTAGTAGGAAAGATACGATTGTAATCCTGGTTGTTGGTAGGTTCGGTGGGAAAGGATAGGAATAGAATCTCCACCTTGTAACCGACCGGGGCTTTTCCTTGTAACCACACCCCTCCACTATATAAGGGGGGCAAGGAAACATCATCACCAGATCATCAGCATTAAGATATACTCTCATAATCCCAAAGCACAGGACTAGGGTATTACCTCTTTCGTGAGGGCCTAAACTTGTATAAACCGCTGTCTTGTGCTACCATCGAGTTTGGATCTAGCGCCTAGCCCCATAAACATTATTGCTGACAACAAACGTCGACAGTTGGCGCGCCAGGTAGGGGAAGCGCTAAGATCAATCTCATCAAGCTTGATGGCAGCAATCGGCGGAATCACAGTCACCTTCACTCCCGACCAAGCTTTTCACTTCGAGAGCCTAGATTTCATCACCGACAACCTCGGTAAGCTTGCACTCTCGGACTCTAATCAGATCCGATCTGGGGGGACTTCATCGGTTCTTCATCCGGACTTCCGTTTGGGTCGGGGAATGCCGCGGCCATCTACTCACAAGTAGTAAGCCGGGGGTTTCTTCCTGAGTGGTGGGCCTCATTAGCAGCACCCCAATCAGATTCGAAGATCAACTCGATCTATATCCTCTTCGCTCCTTTGGCTCGGAGGCCGAGTCAGAGAGAAGTGCAGGAAGTTGTCGAAATTTCCTTAGCGTCTGTGTAATCGAAGACCCGCGGACCGAGTCTCAACACTAGCAGGATGCTGAAGAAGCTGCGGAGGCAGATCGCAGTCGTCAAGAGGTGCAAGAAGCACACTTGTGGGCTCTTCAGACCTAAGGCCACAACATCAGCGAAGACATCTTGCAGACAAAAATGGGGGACCAAGCTATTTTCCATACACCGCAACAAAACATCGTCGCCTCCAAGACGCTCCTTGACACCCTGGGTCTAATGCTCGGTGTCAATAGCCCTGCTGCCCTGATCGTCGCTCAAGTTTAGGCCATGGGGAAGGTGGTACCAATTTAGCACACCTAGGGAGATCCAGCGGGGATGGCGCATTCTCACGCTTGGGTAGTCACTCAGATTACCAGCAGTCGGACCTCCTGCAGTCAGACCACGCGCAGTCAGCATGAGCCTCGCTGTGATGAGGATGCCCGCTGGAGTCCCAACTGCTACCTTCTCTTGGATCTTAATGCCAGGCGGCGTGAGCGAGAAGAGTACAAACGGCGCCAGCGCGATGACGACTACGAGCATTTTGGTATTGACCATGATGGCCGGGACAACCGTTATGATCGGCGCGATAATCGCGACGACCACAGGGACCACTACCGCCGCGGCCGGAGTGACAACTAAGATCAAAACTCCCCCACGTCGGTCTCCACCGTGGCGCAATGATGGATCCATTAATGGGGTCCGCGCGTTCACCGCTCGGCTCTGCCGAGTGGTATGGCCCGAAGGTTTCAACCCTAAGGGCATTGTAAAGTTCGACGATGAGAGGGACCCAGAGGCTTGGCTATAGGTTTACACCCTCGCAGTCAAGGCAGCCGGAGGTGACCACAATGTGATGGCGAATTACTTGCCAGTTACGCTTACCCCATCGGCTCAGACCTGGCTCACGGGACTTCCAGAGAATTCTATAGATTCCTGGGGAGATCTTTGTGAGCAATTCATCGCAAACTTTCAGAGCACCTATGAGAGGCCTGAAACCCCGTGGGACTTGTACCAACTTCATCAGAAGAAGAATGAGTCTCTTCGGGAGTTCATTCAGTGTTCCAAGCAGAAGAACACGATTCGGGACGTCTCGGAAGCAGTCGTCATAGCGGCTTTCCAGAAAGGAGTCAGTGACGTTGACTTGATCAAAAGATGTCCCGGAAGCCACCGAATACAGTGAAGAAGATGTTCGCATTAGCAGACCGCTACGCCATGGCCTCGGATGCCTTAGCCAAGTGCCAAGATGATTGTCTGCGGCAGAAGGACAAGAAAGACCATGCCGAGTCCTCCAAGCAGAAGGACAAGAAGTGGAAGGGCGAGGAGCTGGTCACGATAGCAGAGCGTGGTCAGCCCCAGGCGCCACAGTCAAAAGACTATGACAAGGTAATGGACTCCCAATGTCCTTTCCATCCCAAGGGGAAACATGCTGCCAAAGATTACTTCACCTTGAAAAGGTTCGCGCAAGAAAACAATAAGCAATCGGACCTAGATAAAGGTGAAGCAGGCAAGAAGCAGGACCTCCCTGAAGATGATGACCACCAGATGACCGAGCATGAGCTCAATTACATATTCGGTGGCTCGGCTACATATGAGTCCAAATGGAAGCAAAAACTTACCACTCGGGAGATCAATGCAGTTATGCCAGCGACACCCCAATACTTGAGGTGGTCCGAGGTTCCGATCACATTTGACTTCTCGGATCACCCCAACCATATTCCATACCCAGGTAGATATCCTCTGGTCCTAGACCCTGTTATTCGCAACGTCAAGCTCAAGAGGGCGAGCTAGTCGATGGAGGGAGCAGACTCAATGTCCTTTTCTCCAAAACCTTTGACGACATGAAAATTCCTAGCTCAGAGCTGAAGTGTGGCTCATCGTTGTTCCATGGAATAATCCCCGGGACCTCGGTGGTACCACATTGGCAGATCACCCTGCCGGTCACATTTGGGACCAAGGAGAACTACCAGACCGAGTACTTGAACTTTAAAGTGGCTGATGTTGAGACGGCATACCATGCCATCTTGAGAAGTCCAGGCCTAGCCAGATACATGGCCGTGCCGCACTACACGTATCTAGCACTGAAGATACCAGGGCCAAAAGGCATTATCACGGTTCATGGTGATGTCAAGCAATCCTTCGTGTGCGACAGGGAGAGCTACGAGCTGGCTGAGATACAGGAGGTGACGACCGATAGGGAGAAGATCCGACTAGAGGCTGCGGTCCAACAAGATGAAGGAGATGTCCCAGCCAGGAAGTAGGCCAAGTCAGGTATAAAGCCTGACGAAGGAGTCAAAAAGGTGATATTCGACCCGTCTAACTCGGCCAAGATGGCTCTGATTGGGACAGGGCTTGATCACAAATAGGTAGACGCGCTCATCACATTCCTCAGGGCGAACAGAGACATTTTTACTTGGAAGCCATATGATATACCTGGTGTCCCTAGGGAGGTGATCGAGCACTCTCTGAATGTCGACGAGAAGGCAAGGCCTATCAAGCAGTGGTCTGATATGCCTAGTGTCCCTAGGGAGGTGATTGAGCACGAAGGGACAGTCACACTGAGGTGATTATGGAACAAACATTTAGCCATAGAATGGTGTATGCCACGCTATAGGGAGAAGTAGGACAATGGGGTGTACAACCATTTATCGTACAATGATTGTACAAATATCTTCTACCTCCACAGTATGAATTTGTCGTCACCGGGCTAGTGCCAAGCTAGATCTAAATGAAGAATCGAGATGGCGATCAGAGGGAGGTGAATGATCCCAAATAAAAGTTTCCCCTACTCAACATAATCCAAGCAAGTACTCAACCAAAACTATTAAAAGAAGCAAAAGAAATGAAGCAAGTATCATGCAAGGCCGGTAGCACCGGACCAAGGTCGGTAGCACTAGGCTCCGGAATGACCAGGGTATGTTCAGTAGCACTAGGGTTCAGTAGCACCGGGATGAGGTCGGTAGCACCGGGCTCAAGAACAGCAGGAAGAATAGTACGAACTCCAAAATCAAATTTTGAGAAATTTTTTGATCGACTAGACAAAAATTTATGAAACTTGGTAGATGTCTTCCTAAGAATGTCAGGAACTCATTCCAACCTTCAATCAAAAGGATTGATGGCAAAGTTTTGACCTTTTTCACTTTGAAAGAAGAACACACCAAGTTTGAGCAAAACTCAAGAACTTGATCTAAAACTTGCTCGTGGGTTTTTGAAGATCAAGATGATCTTGGATGACCTCCCACACGTCACAATAAGTATGAACACAAGTCCTAAACCTTAGAAACACGATTAATAAAAATGATTCACTCAAGAACACAACTGGTTTCTTGCAAGAAAGATGCATAGATTGCCTAGATGATTGGAATATGATATAAAGAAGATTCATCCATCAATCAACATTCTTAGCACAAGAAGCAAAAGCATGTAGAAGGAGGGGAGGCAAATTCAAATTGTGTAAATGTAAATTGCAAGAATGTAAGTGTGGAATTTAAGTATTGAATATAAGACATAATGTAAATGCGTAAAAGAAATTAAATATAATGAAATGTATTTCAGATTTCTGGAAAGGAGGTTTACATAGCCTCACAACAAGGTGGGCAAAACTCAAAAGAGCACGAAAAACCTTCAAGGGGGGAAGGGTACCCCTACCCCTCTACTTATAGTACTCTTAGGCCACCTACCAACCTTGGATGACTCCCTCAACACTAGGGCATTCCATCAAGGGTTAGGATTGACCCACTCACATAGCCATGCAAGGGCTGACCCAAAACCGACTAAACAAATTAGGTTTTATTGTATTTTCAAAGCACAATAACTAGACCCGCTATCCTATCAACTAGACCACGATCTGACAGTCCTCCTTGATCCACGCAGTGTCTAGGTAGCATCTTTTCCTTTCCTTGTCTTCTAGGCTTGCACCGACTCTATCTCCGATCATCTTTCAGCGATCCTCGACCGTTTGGACCTTCGACACTCCTCGCCTTGTCCCGGTCATCCTCCACCTCACCATGATCAAAACGCGGTGTCGTGCAACCATCAAAGATAAGAAAAACCCATCACATAGTAATGTCAAAAAAGATATGCAATAATCATCATAAAGTCATCAAATATATCCAATTTCGCTCAAAGGGGCCGGTGTTACTGCCCCTAGGCCGGTAGCACAGCCCTACACCAAAACCAAGAAAACAACCTCTATCAATTTTCATACCACTCCAAATGGCTGGTGCTACCACTCGCCCGATAGCATCGGGCTACCATGGCTGGTAGCACCACTCGACGATCATCCCTCATAAAGTACCTCTTTGGAATTTTCACACCAACCTAAGGCTGGTACTACCACCCATGATGGACTGGTACTACCGCCCCTAGGTTAGTAGCACCACCCAATGCTAAACCGAAAATCACCCTCTCTAGAATTTTCACGCCAGCTGTAGGCCCGGTGCTACCGCACTCGAGCCGGTAGCACCACCAACCAGTGCTACCTCTTATGCTAGACTGGTAGCACCACCCTTGCTGGAAAACACTCAAAACACTTCAAATTTGGATTTAAACCTCAAATCTCCCTTAAACTCAAACACTACTTGCTTGAACAATGTCAACAACTCATCACACACATGGGTCCATAGTCTTTCAATCACCTCCTTGATTAGTATATTGACAAACACCTAGAAGGCATAAAATTTTGAGTTTGAGAAAGAGAAGAAGAAGCATTTGGAATGCAAAGCCAAACTTGATCCAAGAGAAGAAGAAATGAGATTATGGCTAAGTTAGCAAGATAGAATTTAGAGCAAAAATAAGAAAGAACAAGTTTTCTACAAAAGCTCTAAAAGACCAATAAAAACTCACAAGAACTCAAATATGCTTATGATTCAAGATAGTTATCAAGTTTTCAACAAATTCATAAGATCCAAAATGCAATTCCAATTTATCCTTTAATGACTACATTTTTATCTTTTAATGATGCCTTTTTTTTATAATTTCTCCCCCTTTTGGCAATATAGGCATCAAGAAAGTATTTTCTCCCCTAATGTATGATGTGCATCTAAAGAGAGAAATTGATGAAACACATCATTGAAAGATAAAAATGTGCTTACTACTTTTTCTCGGGGCAATCCCGCTCGATCACCAGGACTATGCTTACTATTTGAGGGGTAGCTGTAATGTACAAAAAGAGCTCATCTTTTTTGTTAGGTGAAGTCAAAATTGATGGAGACGATAAGAACCTTTTCAAATCCTGAAAATCTTCTTCTGTCTCCTTTGTCCACTTGAAAGTGTCCTACTTCTTGAGTAATTTGAAGAAGGGAAACCCTCGTTAGCCCATCTGAGAGATGAATCAGCTAAGAGTTGCGATGCAACCCACGAGTTTTTGCATTTCCCTCAACATTTGTAGAGATCGCATCTAGTCGATGGCCTCAATTTTATGTGGGTTGGCCTCAATTTCTCGATTGGACACTAGGAAACTGGGAAGCTTACTAGACGGAATGATGAACGTGCACTTCTCGGGGTTAAGCATCATTTGATACTTTCTAAGGTTGTTGAATGTCTCCTCGAGGTCGCTGATTAAGGTGTTCCTGGTTTTGGACTTGACTACGATATCATCGACGTATGCTTCCATATTGTGCCCGATTTGGGATTTCAAGCAATTTTAAATACAATGTTGATATGTAGTACCAGCACACTTCAAACCGAAAGGCATCTAAATATAATAAAATACACTTAAAGGAGTAGTGAATGAAGTTTTCTCCTCATCCTCTGTGGACATGCTAATTTGGTGATACCCCGAGTAGGCATCAAGAAAACATAGTAGTTCACAGCCCGCATTAGAGTTCACTATTTGGTCGATGCGGGGGAAAGGAAAAGGGTTCTTGGGGCAAGCCTTGTTGAAGTCAGTGTAGTCGATGCACATCCTCCACTTGCCGTTGGACTTCTTAACGAGGATAGGGTTCGCCAGCCATGTTGGGTGATGGACATTTCGAATGAAGTCAGCCTTCAGAAGTTTACCGACTTCCTTTTGTATGGCTTGCTTCCTGTCTTCCACAAATTTACGCTGCTTTTGCATGACAGATCTAGCATCTGTAGCCACAGCTGGGATCGTGGCCAACCTGTCGAAGCAACTTGATCTTGATGATCTATAGTATTGGGAGCAATAATGTTTGTGGCTGCCTAGGTTGCATCCACCACCACTACAGGATCTTGAGACGTGTACAGGGGGATCTGGTGTCCCTGACCTTCTGCGATGTCTGCCTCTGAATTCCTTTATTGGGAATTACTGTAGTAGCACCATTGCTGGCTCTAGCCACGTACACGCAACGATTTGTTTGGCTGCTGCTCTAGCTATTGTGGTTGTCACTTTCGCTATCGCTCTCCGTCTCGATAAATTTGAGAACGTTGGGCTCCACAGGGTCGAAGTCTATAAAACACACCTCTCGATGTGGATCCCAAGAGCGTGACTCGGTGAAGCCAATGTGCATTAGGTCTCTGCCTAGTCCTCATTGATAGAGCATGGTTTTGAAAGCAATCTCCAATCCAGCTGCAAGTGCTTGGTCGATGATGGTGATCAAGCAAAAATTATCAGAGGAGTTGATGTAGAAGACTCCGATGTGAGCGCACACCAAAGACATGCTTGATTTGCAAAAACAGTTAAAGGCACCCTATCTGGTGTGCCAACTGTCGAAGGTTAGATCTCGACAATAAACTTATGATTACAAGTACCTTCAGTTTAGAAAGTCAAGCATGAAGATAGCGGCACATGATGTATATAGGTTCAGGCCCCTGGATAGAGTAATACTCTATGTCCTGTGCGAATGGTGTATGAAATTGGTGTATCAAGTATAGAGTGAGTTGTCTAGCCAAGTTACAATGAAGATTGTATCTAGGTAATGGCTAAACTACAGCCGGAGGTTGACAAAATGTGATCCGTTGGCTCCTAGTTGCTCTGTGTCTTGTAAAGCTCTAAAAGTCTTCACCTTCAAAGTCTCTCTCCCCCTGAGGATACCTTCCCCCAGCCTTATATAGTTGGGGTAGCGCTGCCTCAACTTGAGTTGTAGTTGGCTTGGGATACCAGATCATAGCTGATGAGGAGTCCATCGTCATGTCGATCTTTGCAGCATGTCCAAACTTCCCTGGATGCCAGGCGTAATAGAGTAGTTTTCCTCGTAATGGGAAAGTGATCGAGTCCTTCCTAACATGGAATTATCCCCTCCATGCATACCTTATTCCATCGAATTGAGCCCATGATATCCGGAGTATCTAGATGTTTGCTTGAGCATATATGGTGTAGTCTTCGAATTTCCGGTACACACTCATACCCCATATTTAGATATTCGACAGTGCTCCTATTCTACATGCGTACTAACGCTAATTCATTAATGTATGTATTACAAATAATGACACAAACTTATATAAATAAAGAGATGACACAAACTTAAATAAATATTGATAGAAAAAAAGGACAACTTGCTCATCCCAGATGATTCCGGGCTTGAATTGTCTAGGATGAGTCATGGGCCTTTTATCTCGGCCTGCCCCTTTCTGTCATGCCCTGCCCTTGTCTCTTTGCCATGCCCTAGCTCGTGCTACCGTCTGCCTCCGCTTTTGTCATGCCCTAGCCTGTGCTGCCGTCCATCTTTACCCACACCCTAGCCTCCCTCTCCTCCACAGCCTCCACCACCCCCACCTCAACCCTAGACCTAGCCCTTGCCACCGTCCACCTCCACCTCCCTCCACCCCTCCTCCCTCTCTTCGCTGGCCCTCCCCCTTAGCGGTGCGCTCTCTCCTCCACACCCATCTCCCCCTAACCATACCCACCTCCCCCCGACACCCACCTCCGACCGTCAAAACGTTGCTTCGCCATCGCACCGGTTCATCTCCCATGCCGATGACCCATCACTTCCTCGCCTCCCACACGTGATTCCCTTGCCTCCATGCCGTTGGCGCCTCTCATCCACATGTCGGTGTCTCTCCTTCACACGTGGCATCTCTCCCATCCCTAGGCGATGTGTGCTGGGCCAAGCCGTGGTCGACACCGCCTTGTCCACTACTCCCTCAGCATTGAGACCCGACATGGACTGTTCTGCTGGACTGCTCCGCCAATGAAATCTACATCGACTTTGGCATCTCCCTGCCCAAACCCTAGCCCATCAATCCCCAGGTTGGATGACAAACTGTATTATAGCCTTTTCTTCAAATGCTCCATCTGCAAAATGCCGAGGTACTGGATGAACAAACTAAAATCTTCAATCATCAGTTTCGTAGGCAAATTTTCAACCATATATGCTGCAATTAGTTTTATTTTTCAGCATGAAATGGGTTTTGGAATATTATAAAGTTCATGTTAGCTAAGACTTTGTGCTCAAGATAACTGTCTCCCCAATTAATTGCAGCATATATGGTCAGATTTATCCTTTTATGATTCGGAATTCTGATTTTTCTCTATGCTTCGTGTATCGCTTAGATAGTCTTGGTACTTCGCAAAGTTAGCACTACAAAAGTATTCATACATTTCTAGCTAGCATAATCTTTCCATCAACCCTGATCCGTCCGAATAATTTTTAACACCTCTTGTTTACTTAGCTTCACTATCCTATTCAAGTGAGAATTAGAAGTGCCACACATAAATATACTGGAATTGCATCGGTGCCTGTATTTTTGCATGTCTGTTTATGCCTTTTCCTGAACACATGAGCATGCATGTCCACAAATTCCAAGGTATAAACCATGTTCACTTTCACTTGCTACTTGACTATCTCACTTTCACAGAGATTCTGGCATTGTTATGCGCGCACTTCCTATTTAGAACACAACAATGTAATGGATGGGCTCGCTTATGTTTCTGTAGACCTTGCCTTAGGCCAGTACTTGTTGTATGAAACTAAGCCAACTGATAACACACCTAATTTACTCACTTTCTCATGCCTTTGTTTTCACCCTGTAAACTCATTTGCATAATTATTTTTCATTATAAACTCATGCATACTATAGGGTCAGTTATGAGTTTAGCATATATATTAATTATCAATCTTCATTCTTCAAGTACTAGCATATTTTTGGGTCTTTTATTGAAATCTGCATAGATTGGTATGTAACCCACCACTAGAGCCTAGAAGGTGCTCTTGTGCTTGATTATCTAGTGGTTTTTCGAGGTACCTGTATATTTGGCAGCATGAGTCACTCAGTCCCACATTTAGTTACAAGCTCATGAGTACTGATTAGGGTTGTTGACCATTCAACCTTATATATATGTTTGAATGCTTGGTTACATTGTTTGGAGATTGTTTAACGATTCATTCAACATGATGGGCAGAATGGTATGTATGCTTGTCTTAGAATATATGCTGCATTTTTTATATGTGCAGTGATGGCTTGCCATCTTCACTTGGATTTTGAAGAAATGCATATGATCTTAATTAGTTTAAGGTAGAGACTAGGATTTGTGATAAGTAATAGCAACTAATATACACATTGTTGAAAATAGCTTAAAGTAGATGTCATTTACAGACTTAAACCAGTAGACACCAATGCTAGAAATTATTTAATTCATGCCTTTTTGAATTGCTCGATGGTGCTTTGCTGCCTTTTATTGCTTTGTCCATATAAAATGTTTCATGAGCCAATTTTTTCTAGTGCAGTTTCTTTGTAGAATAATAAACAAAAATGTATGCTTCATAATGCTTAAACAAACATGTATTCTTTATGACCTATATTCTTTATGCATGTCTTGTTTTCATTGATATCTTTATCTAGTCTGTTGTTGCTGCAAATTTG
Organism: Guadua angustifolia; assembly: GCA_036346375.1. Classification (NCBI taxonomy): domain Eukaryota; kingdom Viridiplantae; phylum Streptophyta; class Magnoliopsida; order Poales; family Poaceae; genus Guadua; species Guadua angustifolia. The sequence goes on along the minus strand of CM070513.1, from coordinate 42,306,363 downwards.
GGGTTATTGTAAATCATTCTCCTTTTGTTTTTTCTCCTCATGTATGCCGATTGATCACTATATTTTCTTCTAATTTTTATTTATACTATTTTGTTGCCTTTTGTTGCTTGATGATGCAAATGGGTCAAATGATGAATTGGACAATTAAGATTGTGAATTGGACCTTGAACCAGAAGACTTGCATGCTATAAATTATTTAATTCATTCCATTGTTGTAAAGCTTGTTCATTATTCTTTACTTGCAGTTGTCCACTTTTGATTACTGTATGTGTTAATTTATTTGCCTATGCACTGCTCTGTTGGTTCGGTTGATTAAATAACCTGCTATCTGAAATGGTATTATTCTGAATTCTAATCACATGACAGTGAAATTGATTAAAGAATACCTTAAACTGCATGTTTAGGAAGGTAAGGGCAGTTCAAGGCCTTCTTTATATTGTTAATTGTTTAGTTCAAATGAGGTAAACTTGACCCATGTATAGATGAGTTAAGAGCTAGTCTCTAGCATTCCAACACCAAGTGCCTGAGAGCACTATCAATCAATTGTACATTAATTTAGGATTAGTATTATATTCTTTGCTTCTCCTAACTTATCTTCTCTTAACTTTCTTTCCTCTTCTATGAGCCTCTATGAGTTGTTGATTTACCAACTTGCCTCTTCTATGATCTTCATTACAAGATGGCGTCCCCTCAATCCTCATCGCCAAATGGATCTGATGAGGTGTCCAACGTAGGAAATCAGAGACGCGGTTCAAGAGAGCATAGTAAAAGGCCTTAGAGCCGATACACCATCACGGATGTCGATCCGCACGATAGGGCCCCTACCGTGCCTCCTAATGCTGCAGCAACATTCTAGACATTGTGCAGGATTGTTGGGCGTGAAAGGGTCCCCATCATGGAAGACGCTGATACATGAGGAACGTGATAACCTGGTGACAAAAATTTTCATGTCATTCGAGCTTCCACAAGATGCCATGCACACACTGCGACAGTATACGTTGCTAGTAGCAGGAAAGGTGTGGAAGAACTTCAAGAATGTCCTTGCCACTAATTACATGAATAAGGAAATGACTCCGTTCTAGAAGTACAGGTTCATCACTGAAGATGTGTGGAAAAAATTTGTTGAGATGAAGATGATGGAAGACTTCGTGCATCAAAGTACGATGCACAAAACTGTCCAGTCAAAAAACATCCACCCACACAGACTGGGCTCAACTACGTATGTGGGTAAGATCATGCAATGGATGAGGAAGAATGACGAGGCAATCTAGAAGGAGGTCACACCGTCGTTTACCTCGTTCATGGACATGCGCACCCAAAACTAGGTAAGAGCGAGGTCACGTCCTACATTTTGGGATAACATGTCCTTTGCCAACCCCGCTGATGAGGAAGTGTCCCAATGCCTAATATCGTTAAGCACAGAATCTTCTTAGGGCTCTTTCACTTCGGATAGAGAGAAAGATATACTCTCCACGGTCTTGGGAAATAAGGAACACTCGAGTCACACCTGAGGCCTAGGGGTTTTTGTTTCCTGGAAAATGGAATTCTCACATGACTTCGACACATACCAGAGTAGGAAGAGAAGCAAAGCCGAGCATAAGGAATGGCTATAGCCCTGATTGAGGAAATTGTTGAGGAAAGGCTCAGAGTGTAGTTCGATAGTCAGCTAAGAAGTTTTGAAGAAAGGATAGAGCAAAGGGTGGTTGTGGAGAGGCAGGCATGAAATATGCAAGCCCAAGAACCACAGGCATAGTTTAGCCCAACCAACCATCAGAGCAGTTGCACGTCCATCCCTAAGACCGACGTGGATGATGTTAGATTTCCTCCCAACAAAACCAGGTAATATACATGTCTGCAATCTCCTTAGATAGACATGTTTGACGTGTTAGCTAATTAATTATGTACCTTTATGTGAGGCTTATCAATGCTCTGTTCCAATTCAGGCTACTTGGGGCGCATGTATCCATCAGGTGTAGGGGCGTTTGTGCATGGCCGTACTTTAGTTCCAGGCTATGCAAAGGTCCAAGTCGATGGCATACATGAAATTTGCAAGGTCGTCACACTAGAGATGCCCCCAAACGACGAGATCGTCGCACTAGAGGATGCCATAAGCACATTCATCCAGTAGCCCAAGAAGGACATCTCCTTCGATCCCCGCCCAACAGCACCAAAGCTACAAGTACTACCAGAGCCATGTGATACACCGGAGCTATCAACACTACCGGAGCCATCTGCTGCACCGAAGGAGCCCACCAAATTGACTATCGTGTCTCATTAGGCACAGGCCGATACTGCAATTCAGGCCAAGTCGTCTCTAGTGAAGGCAACATTTGGTAGATAGTGAGGCGGCAACAAGGGCAAATCGAAAGGGAGGACCACGTCAGCCACTAACTTTCCAATTGCCCCATTGTGTGTGGCAATTCAAGCTGGGACAAACGTGCGTACTAAAAGAGTGCTAGGAGACACTTACATTAGCCTGCATTAGATTGCAAGATTGGTGCATGGAACAAGTCAACAAGCTGGTAGCACAACGTGCATCAAGTATCTCGATCAGCCTCAAGGAGAAACATTTCTTATACTAGTTTTTGGATGGCTTGTTTATGTGTAGGATCGAAATATACTAATGTAGCAATCAGAGGGGGGGTGAATGATTGCGCGGAAGCTAAAATCAAATTTTTGATCTTTTAAACACCCCAATTTAAACTCAGATTGCTTGAAGACCAGTTTACGAAGTTGGAAGACCAAGTTACGAAGTTGGGAGACCACCTCACGCAGTTGGGAGACCAGTAGACCAGTCTGGGAGACCAGTAGAGCACTTGGGCGACTAGTAGGACACTTGGGCGACCAGTTTGGGCACTTAGGCGACTAGTAAATCACCTGGGCGAGCAGTAGGACACCTGGGCGATCAGTTTGGGCACTTGGGCGAGCAGGCGAGCAGGTTGGGCGACCACGCGCACTGTTGGGCGACCACGCGCGCAGTCTGGGCGAGAAGACCGATATATGTCTACTAAAATAGTAATTACGGAAGATCCAGCCGTTGGATTGATGTGAAATTTTAACTGTAGAAACTAGACTCAATTCTCCAACTAACACAAAAAGAATCAGGTCAATCGGATGTACGGATCTAAAGTTATATCCTTCGCAAGATGACTAAATCCGGGCAACCACGCGACCAGTCGGGCGAGCAGGACATCAATCTGGGTGACCACAAATTACAGAAGATCTAACCATTGGATTGATGTCAAATTTTAACTGTAGAAACTAGATTCAATTACAAATCAAACCCAATAAGAATCAATCCGATCAGATCTACGGATCAAAGGATTTTACCTTCGCAAGATGACTGATGCAACAAATGACGAGGAAATTCAATTTCACCTTCAAGGCTGCGACGGACCAAACACCAGAGAGGACTTTAGTTGTCACGGATCAAACTTCTCATCACCAGAAACACAAGCATGTCCAGATCATCATCTATCTTCTGGTTGACTTGATGTATGCATGCACGATCAGAACTTAAACCCTAGAATCAGAAGAACATCTCTTCACAATGCACAGCCGCCAGACATGAAGTATCTTTTTGGAAGATTGATTTTTTATTTCATTGTCTAAAGTACTCCAACACAAGAGTACAAACCCTAAAACCTGAACGCTCAAAATAAACAGGAGACACCTCCTCCTATTTATACAGAGCAAACTCACAGAGATTGACTACAACTCCACTTCCAACATGGAAAGAGTTCGTATCTATCTCAACTTGGCCCAACATGGCCAAAACCAAAACCTTGCACGTATGATCAGCCCACCTGCTGCACATACGTGACTAACCAGCCTTCACATGCATCTTCTCTAGCCCGAACGTCCCGCATGACATCCTTGACCACCAAGACCTCGATTCCTCCCTGAACCTAGTCTCGAACCTCAGTTCCTCCATGAACCTAGTTCCGGTCCCGTCATCGACCACGTTCGCCCTTGAGCAACACCTGCACATGAAGTAACAAACAACGCGTCCGAGCACAAGTCCACGACTTGACTCAAGATTAATCCATGCAACCACTCACACGAGTGCATTGCATTAAGCAAAACCATTATGCTATCCCCAGCATAATCAAATGAACATTTGAGCACAAGTCCACCACTTGCCTCAAAAACAACCCATGCAACCACTCACATGAGTGCATTGCATCAAGCAAACTCCATCATGCTATCACCAGCATGATAATCATCTCAACATAGCACATGCACAAGCACCACACATGCCATAACTAAAATCACTTTACAATGCCAATTTCACCATTCAACCAATTTTTCATCACATGATCTCACAATCTCCCCCTTGATGAAAACATTGGCAACACCATTTGGAAACGAACATTGGCATTCACCTTACAATAGCAACACCATTTTTAAAAGAAGTAAAGTGACCAGAAGAAGAAGAACAAAAATCTCCCCCTATTTAAAAAGAAATCTCCCCTATCAAAAAGAAAGACCCCTAACGTAAAGAAGAAATGTGTGTGAATGTGCAATGTGTGACCAAAAATTTCTCCTTTTGGTTCCAAAATTTCTCCCCCTTTGACAATGGATTCATCAAGAATGCAAAAAGAGAGCAAAAGAGAAACTTCTCCCCCTTTATGTTGATGTTTTTTTTATATGTACTGAGCATTATGAATCATGCACAAATGTAACAACTTGATCACCAAGTCATGCTATCAACAAGACTTGCACCCTCAAATCTACACATAAACAATGTAGAGTAAGCATAACTAGAAATCAAGTACTATTAACGATTTTTTGCATGGCATGATCCCCTTTCTCAACAATCTTAAAACCTGAAAACATTGAATTTTTGTGCACTTTATTTGTGCTTTAAAAAAACTGATTAATTAATTGATTGCAACAATAACAATTGCAAGGAATTACATGCACCGTCAGCCTTACTTTTCAACCATGCCAAGCAGTCACACGCTTAAGGTTTCATGGTTTCGGTCATACACAACCTCTTCCAAGTTCATATCAAAGTGCAATGATAAGCAGTCTCGTAAAGAAGAAGTGCGACAGTACATGACCTTGTTCTTGCATTTATCAACAATCATTTTTGTTTTAGCACTTAGCTTTCATATTTAGCACTTTTCCGAGCAGGATCAAGATAGCTAAGAAAGTTCAACCATGACAAGATTTAATTCAAGTTGTCATTCCATTTAAAAAGTCATGACATAAACTACACCATATATGTATAAACAGGAAGTTGCAAAGACCTTGTAGCATAAACATGGCTTCAAATGACATATGTGTATGAAATACAATGCTCAGTACTTTTACTATTTTTCAAATTTTTTGTTTTTCATTTAAGAAACACACGAAACAAAAAGCATGCTACACAATATTACAAGGTTTTTCACAAGCTCCCCCTCAAAACAACCATGTTAAAAAAACTTCTACAGAATATCACTTGAAGGGATTAAATTGAAAACAAAAGGCTGAAAGAACAAACCTCCCCAAAAGCAACCAAAAGAAACTTTCACCAAAAAGCATTAACTCCCCCTCAAATGGATAACCAATAAAATCAACAGAGAGGAGATGATGATATACATGTGCTTGAGTTATCATGATATGTTCAGTTAAGCATAAGCATGAATCATGACAAATAAGTTCTGAGCATGAAAGGCATGATATAAGATATAACATTATTGAACATGCCAGAGGATACACATGAGCATATGAACAACTATCTCATCTCATGCCACAATTATATATCTGTGAATGTAAAAGACATGAGTGTAAAAAATAGCTCACAAAATAAATGAAGAATTATTGCACATGCCTCTTGAAAACCATCTCAAGGATGAGAACCATCTAAGTCTTGATCCCATCTTGCAAAAGACCAAGATCCACTAAACTTCTGTTCTCCAACCCAATCCTGAAAAACCTACATAGCACTAGGAGATGTCGAGGTCTTGGTACTGGGGTTAGAAATGAAGCATTTAGGAATCCAGTACTGAGACACACGACGAGTAGGCACAACACGAGTATGCTTATTCACAAAATCAGATTTGCCCTTTCCCGTGTTTCTTGCAAAAAAAGGTGTTTGCATCACCCTAGGCACAAAATGAGAAGTGAAATGTGCCTTCCTGAAATTAGACCTAGCCTTAGTCTTTTCTTTCTTTTGCTGTTTGGCTAGCCTAAAGCAAAAATCTACTAAATGTCCATCTTTACCACAATGAGTGCAACTGTACTTAACATGATGTTTAGCTTCAGAAACAGAAGTAACATTTGCATTCACCATAGTAGAAGATAACATACCAGCAGACTTGAAAACAGTTTTCTTAGGCTCATTGACAATTTCGAATTTTCCACTTTCAAGTATCTTCACAACAGTTGGAGCATGTGATTTATGATGAGCACAAGAATCAAAACCTAAACCTTTGTGATGAGTACTGACTTTTGATTGATCCAAAATCATGTTTAGGTTTTTCTTTCCTGAAGTGAACCGTTCTAAAGATTTTTCCAAGTAATCAACCTTTCGAGAAAAAGTTAAGCAATTATTACATGGAACGTCCACTTTTCCTTTTTGTTTGCGACAAGTTGAACATGAAAGAACCTCATAAGTGAGCATAGCATCTGTCATTTGAGAAACCCTAGCATTTGCATCATGCAACTTCAATTCCAATATAGCACATTTAGAACAATGAGTTGTATCATGCAAATCAACAGTTGAACAGCTAGTGTTTTTAACATGTTTCTCATTTTCTTTCTTTTCAAAGATTGACTTGTTCTAACAAAGAAACATGTTCTTTCCTAAGCACAAGAAGCTCATCAGAATTAAGTCACATGATTTGCAAGCATCATCATCAGAATCAAAGATTTAAGTCTAGCAATTTCAGCATTCAAAGATTCCACAAGAACATCATGTTTCTTAATCTTCTTGTCGCGTTTGTCAAGCAATTTTCCAAGACGAACAACAGCAATAGTTAATTCATCGTAAGAAGGTTCTACCTCATTACAATCGCTGTCATGATCGCCCCTCGGTGAAGCTTACATCACTCCTAGCCATGAGACACAACCCCGTCAATTCACGCTTGCTTGGAGTTGTTGTATCATCTTCATCGCTCTCCTAATCCACATCACTCAAATTGACTTGTTCAAGAGCGGAAAGGACCGGTGGACAACTTTGCTGTTGATGAAGCTCTTTTTCTTTCTATTGCTTGGAAAGAACTTCTTCTTCTCTTTTCTTTTGTCATTGTCCTCTTCTTTTGATGCTTTTCCTGCAAGTTTAGGACAATTTGGACGAATATGGTTGAAATCACCACACTCATAGCATCTTAGAGGGCCACCACCAACTCTCTTTCTCATTCTCACATTCTGCAAAGCTTTATTAAACCGAGAAGAGAGTGATGCCAAGTCTTCTTCTGAAATTCCTCAATCTGTTCATCGGTTAGTGAAGACAAGAAGGACAAAGCAAAGCTTGAAGAAGCACTATTTTGAGACATGCTAGCTTGAGAGGTTAATGCAATTGATTTATAATCAGTCCTCCTAGCAAGAACACCCAATTCATGAGTTTTTAGCTTAGAGAAAAGAACATCCACAGTAAGGTCACTCATGACAGTTGATTCTCTAATGGATGTAACTTTCATCTCCCAAATAGACATGTCTAATACACCAAGCAATTGTCTAGCATTAGTAGCCTTATCAAAGAAAACTCCAACAGCACGTAAGTTGCTAAGAATCTTATTGAAACGTGCAAAGAAATCATCTAGTGACTCACCAGGCTTCATCTCAAATCGCATGTATTCTTTCTTATATATATCTTGGCGAACCTCTTTGATAGTGTTAGATCCCTCATGATAATCACAAAGAGATTTCCATACCTCATATGCAGACTTGAGATGGATCACGCGGTCGAAGTCACTTCTTCCCAAACCTTGGATGATCAAATTTCGTGCTCTGCTATTCGCTTCAACCTGTGCTTGATTGGTTTCATTGACTTGATCATTCTCAAGAACTTGACATGGTTTGTACACCTTCTCCCAGATTGCAAAGCCCTGAGCTTGAATGTATGCCTCCATCTTCGCTTTCCAAAACTGAAAATCAACACCATCGAAAACACAAGGTTTTATCGAATACCTATCCATCGCTACGGTTTCTAATCACCGGATAAGATTAATTAGAAAAACCTTGCTCTGATACCACTTGAAGGATCGAAATATACTAATGTAGCAATCAGAGGGGGGGGTGAATGATTGCGCGGAAGCTAAAATCAAATTTTCGATCTTTTAAACACCCCAATTTAAACTCAAATTGCTTGAAGACCAGGTTACAAAGTTGGGAGACCACCACACGCAGTTGGGAGACCAGTAGACCAGTTTGGGCGACCAGAAGAGCACTTGGGCGACCAGTAGGACACTTAGGCGACCAGTTTGGGCACTTGGGCGACCAGTAAATCACCTGGGCGAGCAGTACGACACCTGGGCGACCAGTTTGGGCACTTGGGCGAGTAGTAGGACACCTGTGTGATCAGTTGGGGCACTTGGGCGAGCAGGCGAGCAGGTTGGGCGACCACGCGCATTGTTGGGCGACCACGCACACTATTGGGCGACCACGCGCGCAGTCTGGGCGAGCAGACTGATACATGTCTACTAAAATAGTAATTACGGAAGATCCAACCGTTGGATTGACATAAAATGCTAACTGTAGAAACTAGACTCAATTCTGCAACTAACACAAAAAGAATCAGGTCAATCGGATGTACGGATCTAAAGTTATATCCTTCGCAAGATGACTGAATCTGGGCGACCACGCGAGCAATCGGGCGAGCAGGACATCAATCTGGGCGACCACAAATTACAGAAGATCTAACCATTGGATTGATGTGACATTTTAACTGTAGAAACTAGATTCAATTACAAATCAAACCCAATAATAATCAATCCGATCGGATCTACGGATCAAAAGATATTTCCTTTGCAAGATGATCGATGCAACAAATGACGAGGAAATTCAATTTCACCTTCAAGGCTGCGACGGACCAAACACCAGAGAGGACTTTAGTTGTCACGGATCAAACTTCTCATCACCAGAAACACAAGCATATCCAGATCATCATCTATCTTCTGGTTGACTTGATGTATGCATGCACGATCAGAACTTAAACCCTAGAACCGTAAGAACATCTCTTCACAATGCACGGTACCGCCGGACATGAAGTATCTTTTCGAAGATTGATTTTTATTTCATTGTCTAAAGTACTCCAACACAAGAGTACAAACCCTAGTACATGAACGCTCTCTATAAACAGGAGACACCTCCTCCTATTTATACAGAGCAAACTCACAGAGATAGAATACAACTCCACTTCCAACATGGAAAGAGTTCAGATCTATCTCAACTTGGCCCAACATGGCCAAAACCAAAACCTTGCACGTATGATCGGCCCTGCCGCACATACGTGACTAACCAACCTTCACATGCATGTTCTCTAGCCCGAACGCCCGCATGACATCCTTGACCACCAAGACCTCGATTCCTCCCGAACCTAGTCTCGAACCTCGGTTCCTCCATGAACCTAGTTCCGGTCCGTCATCGACCACGTTCACCCTCGAGCAACACCTGCACATGAAGTAACAAACAACGCATCCGAGCACAAGTCCACGACTTGACTCAAGATTAATCCATGCAACCACTCACACGAGTGCATTGCATTAAGCAAAACCATTATTCTATCCCCAGCATAATCAAATGAACATTTGAGCACATCAAGCAAACTCCATCATGCTATCACCAGCATGATAATCATCTCAACATAGCATATGCACAAGCACCACACATGCCATAACCAAAATCACTTTACAATGCCAATTTCACCATTCAACCAATTTTTCATCACATGATCTCACATTATGGTCAGCTTCAATGGCCTGTTCGATCTGTACAACCTCAACACCCTCGATGCATCACTCATGAGATGTTGGACATTGTAAGTGTGTGCAATCATAGTGTACATTCATATCGTATCGATAAATGTCAGATATATATGATCCTTGATTTTATATATGTAGATACAAGATTATGGAAGCAAAAGTAGGGAAACAACTGGTGGGTTTCCTCGGCCCACACATGGCATGCAAGCAAACTATTGACGAAAATTTACAAGTCATTCACGAGTACATGGAAAAAGTTTGCTGGCTCAATGGGACAAAAAATTCATACTTTTACCCCACAACCCAGGGTAAGTACTTCATTTAGTTGCTATACTTGTTGATTTGTACTATATAATGCAGCTTGAAGTTAGATTGAATGACTATGGTGACATAACTATGTAGGTTTCATTGGGTTCTACTCGTAATTATACCAAGACAGAACCTTATAATTTACCTAGATTCTAAAAAAGGTGCCACCCACAACTTAGTGCCTATCAAAAATTTACTCGACACGTCATCCGGTGTCTAAAAATTTGTGGAGGTCCACACAGGAAGGACCCACGATGCTGAAGCATATTTATAAGTTTTCGATATCTGCTAGTACACAATAATCCTTCATACTCCACAATAATACCTTTGGAACTAATTAACCTATATATTTTGGCAGTGCCACCAGTAGCCAAAGGATACTAACCTATGTGGATTCTACATTTGCCAAAACAAAGAACTCATCATTGGTTCAAAGAAGACCAATGTCATAGAAGTCTGTCAATCTTGCAATAATTGTTTCCACCTACAATTTTATATACACACAGGACTTTACTCTTCCCATTAACAGGCTTGGCAATGTGCTAAATCTGTGTTAGAACAGACTGACCTGCTGATGGGAACGGGGATGCCGAACTTCCATCAGGTGGAGGAAAAGTCGATTAGGCAGCGCGAGACACACACGATCCGGTTTCTTGATTGGCACGATCAAAACCTCTGCAATCGTAGCACCACGCGTCCTCTGGTTATCAACCGTGCGCTGCCCGGTTGACCTCGCCACGAAGGCTAATCCCTACCTGTGAATCGAGAACACAAGCAAGAACAAGAAAGATGCAACTAAATTTGCAATTGAGGATGAAGCTCACGAGTTGGGGTCTCACAAACCGATGAACGGCGACTCTGTTCAAAGATAGATTTGATCTAAGCAAAACCTGAGTCAAACCCTAGCGGCAGCTACTGAATATAAGGTCTAAGGGACGTCCTAGAGACCCTAGACGCGTCTGTGATGGACTCCAACACGATACATGGGCCAACAACCCAAATTGGTGACGTAGCACCCTGGGACAGATTCTGTCCGCCAACTTTCAATGTGAATTCCTGTCGACTCCGAAGTCCAAATGACCTGAAACTAGTGCCATTGGAAATGTTATCTCCTTAGCTTTTGAGGCATATGTAGATCATTAGAATTGGAGCCCGTTTGTGGCCTGGGCGATGATTTTAGTGAACACTGCTCCTGGTGGCCGAGGTAGTCGACTCCGAGATGAATTGGGTCTCCAACTTGACTTGGAAGCCCTCCTTGCCTCCCTCCTGGCCCTTGCTAGTTCCCAAGGTCTTCATGATCCTCTCCAAAGTTCCTAAGTACAATATAATCAATAATATCATTAGGTAGCATACCATCCTCACAAGTATATGCACGGGCACTTAGGAACGAGCTCACCTATTGATTCAATTGCCGTGCTCGTGCTCTTGTGATGGGTCCTTGCATCACAACTGGATGAGTCTCGGGCGTATGCACAAGAGTGATGTCCTCATCATCCTCCCCCTCTTGAAGTGGAGTCGTCCTCGACTCAAGCTCATCTTCTTCTCCCATGAACGGTTTCAAATCTGCAATGTTAAATGTGGGACTAACCCCAAATTCGGGCGGCAACTCAAGTTTATATGCATTATCATTTATTTTCTCAAGTATCTTGAAAGGACCATCAGCTCTAGGCATTAATTTAGACTTTCTCAATTCTAGAAAACGATCCTTTCGCAAGTGTAACCATACTAAATCACCCGGTTCAAGTTTTACTTCCTTTCTACCTTTACTTCCCGCAGTCATATACCTTTCATTCATCATTTCAATATTTTCTTTAGTCTTTTCATGCAATTCAGAATAAATTCAGCACGTTCCTTAGCATCATGATTAACTCATTCATTAGTAGGTAAAGGTAATAGATCAATAGGCGCACGGGGATTGAAGCCATACACTACCTGAAAAGGACTTATCTTGGTGGTGGAGTGTACCGCCCTATTATAAGCGAACTCAACATGCGGCAAACACTCTTCCCACATCTTCAAATTCTTCTTCAAAACAGCCCTCAACATAGTAGATAATGTATGATTTATTACCTCGGTTTGGCCGTCGGTTTGGGGATAGCATGTTGTTGAAAACAGCAGCTTGGTCCCTAATTTATTCCATCGAGTTCTCCAAAAGTGGCTCAAAAACTTGGCATCACGATCTCTCAATGTCTCGCCTCATCTTCAGCCAAAAGAAGTGAGCGGACAGCACGGCTTCCGTCTTCTTGGCACCAAAATGACCCATCAACCCTCCTCCATGAGCCTCCTGTATCAAAAGAAAACGAACGGATCTAACTGGAATGCATAGGCGGTTAGCTCTAAACACAAATCCATCATTTATCACATATTTGTCCCATGTTCTTCCCTCTTTGCAATGCAGCAAGACATCTTTAAAATCATCATCATTAGCATATATATTGTTCTTTAATTGATTCCAATCCAAATATACGACAATCAAGTTGGGACAACATGGTATATCTCCTAGACAAGGCATCAGCAATAACATTATCCTTCCCTTTCTTGTGTTTGATAACATAAGGAAAAGATTCAATAAATTCAACCCATTTAGCATGTCTACGATTCAGTTTCACTTGACTACGAATATGTTTTAGCGACTCATGATCGGAATGAATAACAAATTCTTTGGGCCAAAGATAATGTTGCCACGTTTCTAAAGATCGCACAAGAGCATACAATTCTTTATCATATGTGGAATAATTCAAAACAGACCACTCAATTTTTCGCTAAAGTAAGCAACAAAGTTTCTTGTCTTGCATCAAAACACCACCAATTCCAACCCCACTAGCATCACATTCAAGCTCAAAGGTCTTATTAAAATCGTAAAGTTGGAGTAAAGGTGCATTAGTAAGCTTATCTTTCAAAAGGTTGAAGGCATTCTCCTATGCTTGCCCCCAATGGAACACAACTCCTTCTTCGTCAACTCGCTCAATGGGGCTGCAATGGTATCAAATCCTTCGCAAAGCGGCGGTAAAATCCGCAAGTACATGGAAGCTCCGACTTGTGAAATCGTCGTGGCGTTGGCCAACTCTTAATCGCGTGCACCTTGGCTTCATCCACCTCAATTCCTGCGGAGTCACAACATAGCTAAGAAACAATACTCGTTCGTGCAAAAGTGCACTTCTCGAGGTTACCAAATAAACGTGCAGCACGCAAAGCATCAAAAACAGCACGTAGATGATCAAAATGTTCATGTAACGACTTGCTGTAAATCAATACATCATCAAAATAAACCACCACAAATTTCCCAATGAAAGCTCATAAAACCTCGTTCATTAAGCGCATGAAAGTGCTAGGTGCATTAGTTAAACCAAAAGGCATGACTAACCACTCATACAATCCAAACTTGGTTTTAAAGGCTGTTTTCCATTCATCTCCCAATTTCATTCTTATTTGGTGGTATCCACTACATAAGTCAACCTTAGAAAAAATTATAGAACCACTTAACTCATCAAGCATGTCGCCTAACCTAGGAATAGGACGACGGCATCAGATTGTGATATTGTTAATGCCTCTACAATCACGCACATGCGCCAACCGCTATCTTTCTTAGGAACCAAAATAACAGGACAAAGACAAGGATCGAGGCTCTCACGACATACCCGCGGTCCAAAAGATCTTGGACTTGGCGCTGAATCTCCTTAGTCTCCTCGAGGTTGGTCCTATAAGCAGCTTCGGTTTGGCAAACTCGCCTGTATCAAATCAATTTGGTGCTCAATCCTCGTATGGGTGGGAGTCCCGGAGGTATCTCAGTAGGAAAAACATCCGCATACTCCTGCAAAAGGTTAGTGACAGCAGGAGGCTAAGTACTGGGCATATCATCCAATGAAAACAAAGCATCTTTGCATATCAAAGCATAGCGCAAAGCATCATCACTAATTGCAGCAAGATCAGATTTTGTAGCAAGCAAGACGGGATTCCTCAATTTAATTTGGTTGGCGACATGCTGAATTTCAGATTTTTAATCAATGGTTTTCTTGTCATTAGCAAGCCGCTCCCTATCGGATTTAACAATTTCAGCGGGGGTCAAAGGTAGAAGTGTAATTTTCTTTTCCTTATGCATAAAAGTGTATTTATTACTTCTATCGTGTTGAAGTGCATCAGTGTCATATTCCCATGGGTGACCCAATAAAAGAGAGCAAGCTTGCATCGGCACCACATCACAATCAGCAAAATCAGAATAGGAACCAATGGAAAAATGAACCCGAACTGTTTGTGTAACCTTAGCTCTGCCGGAATCATTCAGCCACTAAATGTGGTATGGATGTGGGTGCGGGCGTGTGGTCAAGCCAAGCTTCTTGACCAAATCTGTACTCACCAAGTTGTTGTAGCTGCCGGAGTCAATGATCACGCGCGCTCGTCGGTTGTTGATGACGAAGAAAATCTGAAACAAGTTGTGGCGCTGCTACTGCTTGGCTTGCTCCATTTGTGCGCTAAGGACAAGTTGGACAATGATGGACCTGTAAGCAGCGGTATCCTCGGCGCCAAAGGTGGCATCATCATCAACCACGTCGTCGTCCACCCTAGTGTCGTCGATCTCATCCTCAACATCGGAGGCGCTGATGTAACCTTCGTCGTCAGTGGCGATGTATGCCCGCTGGCTGGGGCATTCTTTCTTGACGTGGCCAATCCCTTGGCACTTGTGGCAGCGAATTCCCGTCGATGTACGGCCCATGGAAGCGGCGGAGGAGGAGCTCTTGGCGGTGTTGGCGGGTTGACTTGTTGCCGTCGCGCGCACGGACGGGCGGTGCCGCCGATGCCGGTCGTGGTGCTCGCCAAAGGTGGTGGTGCAGCTGGTCGGAAGGTGGAAGAAGGCATCGCTTTGCTTGTCCCGTAGTCGCTTGGGGGCGTGAAGGTCTTTGCCGGCGTTGCTTCGCTCTTAGAATGGCGTCCTCGCAACTCCTTCTCTCGCTAACATAGCAAGTTGAAACAAGTGATTGACAGTTGTATATTCTTTATAATCAACAATATCCTGAATTTCTGGACGCAAACCACCGTAAAAACGAGCAATTTTATCCTCAGGTTCCTCTACTACCCCACAACGTAACATACCCTTTTGAAGCTCTTGGTAATATTCCTGAATAGTCATACTACCTTGATCTAATCGTTGCAATCTCTTGTGCATATCACGTTGGTAGGAAGGAGGAACAAATCTATTACGCATAGCATCTTTTAATCTCGCCCAAGAATCAGGTTGTAAGCGGGCATTTACTAGTTCATTCCACCAGATTATAGCAAAATCTTTAAATTCACCAGTGGCTTGTCTAACTCTATGAATCTCGGGAACTAGATGGGAATTAAATTTCTGCTCGACCGTCATCTCCCAATGTAAGTAAGCATCAGCATCATAAGCTCCAGAAAAGGAAGGGATGGTGAATTTTACCTTAGCGAAAGGATCATCATTGCGGTTCTAGTTATTACCTCCCATACTGTGCTGGTTGCGGTGAAGACGGTCATGCAGATGGACGTCTCATTGAGCAGCTCATTCCCTGACGGCACGTTGCTGCTCATCTTCGTCTTCCTCAAAATCACCATCCTCATCGTGGTCGTTGTTGCCGTGGTTGGTGCCATTGTTGACGCCGTTGTTGACGCCGCTGTTGACGGATGCATCTCCATCAATAGTCGCGGGAGGGCATTTTTTGACGGCATCCATCCTCTCGGTGAGGGTGGAAACTCGTCGATCGATGCTCTCAAGGGTCTTGTTTGTCGTCGTGGCATGCTCCTTGAACATCATTTTTATCTCCTCCAGCATAGTCGACAACTCTGAATGAAGGACACAGTCTTCGATGGTAACATCATCCTCGTTCGTGCTCTTCTTGCCACCTGCCATGGTTAGCACAGAAAAAAGGATAGAAAGAAAACAAGCACAAGTATTATGAGCCCTATGAACTACTAGGTGGGATCTCATGCTCTCAAGCAATCTTACCAAGTTCTTACCCGGTTCTTACCAACACAGCGAGGGACGGTGCAACCGGTGGCTGGTTCGTGACACCGTGAGGGCGTGATGAAGCGATTGTAAGGGTCAATAACCTGTGTTGATCAGAAGGATGTATATGTGGAGCTGTAGGAAGGTTATATGTATGGAGTGGCACACAATTCAAGAATGAGATAGTGATCTTTGAATAAATATCCAAAAGCACTTGCCCTAGTTGCTGGTCTAAATGTGGCCTTATTCTAGCTGCGGCAGAAAACAAGGAATATATAGAGACAAGCAACAAGGTGTCAGAATATATGAACAGATATCAGCACAGCAGCAAAACACTTCTATCAGGCTCGGTAAAAGCACCTACCTTTGCTCCTGTCCTCTTTTTTTTTGCTCTCTGCTTCTTTTACAAAAAAAAATTCTTTTATTTTTCTGATATTTTTCCTAGGATCAGGAGCACAAAGGTAGACAGTACACAAATTTTTAGCCTGAACAGATGTAAGATGAAACTGATATGAAATAAGAAGTGTTCTATGAAAGGCATGCTCAAACTTCGGCGGCCAGAAACTCAATCTTCCCGAGGGAATTTCACAAAAATAAATTCGGCAAATCTGGCTTTGCCAAAGAGAATTGGATATAAAATTTTTTGTAGATGTCCGTGAAATTTTTTTTTGCCTAATTTCGAGTCTGTATGCGAAAGTTATGGCCGTTTTACGGAAGGACTCCAAATTAGGGTTTTCTTGGTGGCACCTCTCCGAACTCAAGGGTGTATAGAGTGGATATGGAACGCGGTGATCTATGGCAGAAGGCTCTGTGATGAGGGGTGGCGGAATAGCTAACAGGAGGTGGGGGATTAGGGTTTATGAAGGGGAAACCCTAACACAACTAGGACTCCGAAAATGATGAAAACCACAAATCAAACCGATTCCAACAAGGACACAAATGGCGATTGGTGACTGAATCGGTGTAGGATATGGGATGCAGCGGAGATGAAACACAACTAAATTAAGACCACGATCTAAACCAGCAACACGACTCGACTATGGACACAAACTCAGTACTACGGACTCTGAAACCGAAATTGTGCAAAGGCTATGCGTGGTTCTAGGTATGGTAGACTATGAACTACAATTTTTTTGGCTTTTTCATGGACTATAGGACGAACGCAAAACTAAATCAAACTACGGGAAAAGGCGAACCTGACGGTAACCTTGCTCTGATACCACTTGATGGGAACGGGGATGCCGAACTTCCGTCAGGTGGAGGATAAGTCGATTAGGCGGCGCGAGACACACACGATCCGGCTTCTTGATCGGCACGATCAAAACCCCCGCAATCGCAGCACCACGCGTCCTCTGGTTTCAACCGTGCGCTGCCCGGTTGACCTCGCCATGAAGGCTAATCCCTACCTGTGAATCGAGAACACAAGCAAGAACAAGAAAGATGCAACTAAATTTGCAATTGAGGATGAAGCTCATGAGTTGGGGTCACACAAACCGATGAACGGCGACATTGTTCAAAGACAGAATTGATCTAAGCAAAACTCGAGTCAAACCCAAGCAGCAGCTACTGAATATAAGGTCTAAGGGATATCCTAGAGACCCTAGAGGCGTCCGTGATGGACTCCAACACGATACATGGGCCAACGGCCCAAATTGGTGACGCAGCACCCTGGGACAGATTCTGTCATGCCAACTTGCAATGTGAATTCTTGTCGACTCCAAAGTCCAAATGACCTGAAACTAGTGCCATTGGAAAGGCTATCTCCTTAGCTTTCGAGGCATATGTGGATCATCAAAATCGGAGCCCGTTTGTGGCCTAGGCGATGATTTTAGTGAACACTGCTCCTGGTGGCCGAGGTAGTCAACTCCGAGATGAATTGGGTCTCCAACTTGACTTGGACGCCCTCCTTGCCTCCCTCCTGGCCCTTGCTGGTTCCCAAGGCCTTCATGATCCTCTCCAAAGTTCCTATGTACAATATAATCAATAATATCATTAGGTAGCATACCATCCTTACAAGTATATGCACGGGCACTTAGGAACGAGCTCACCCGTTGATTCAATTGCCGTGCTCGTGCTCTTGTGATGGGTCCTTACATCACAACTGGAGGAGTCTCGGGCGGATGCATAGGAGTGATGTCCTCATCACCTGCTAGGTATTCGAGGACAACTCTGTGCCTTCTTGGTACGTGAGGTCATTAATCCAAAAGGTAAATGTCACTCAAGCTAACCTGATGAGTTGTGAATTTGTTAGATACTATTTAGATTAATTTGTGAACCTTGTGTTGTGAATTTGTTAATTGTAGCTCTGAATTCAATTGGTTTTTGTATATGTGAAGGAACAAGTTGGCCTAGAGGGGGGGTGAATAGGCAACTCTTCAAATTTTAATTCTTTGTTTACAGCTAACTATTCTATATGAGTGAATGACTTTGAATCAGAATGTACCAGAGGTAAATGCAATATAGAAATAACAGCGAAAGCAACACAATGTAAAGCAAACAACAGTATGAGACAAGTATTTTATCCCGTGGTTCGGAGCACTTCTCCTACTCCACGTTGAAGCACTTCTCTCGAAGTATTGCTTCTCCCACAGCTAGTCGCAGTAGCTTGGGATCACACTCGGGTAGCTTTTTCACCACTCCAGTGAGGTAAGCTACAAACCCTTCACAATCAAAAGTGGCCTTCCACACTCTTCTTTGGACAGGTCGCACTTTTCACCTCCTCCAAGCTGTCTAGGATCACCAAGATCCAAGAGTAATAAACTTGCACAAGTTCTGTCTCTTGGTTCACTCGCACACTACAGCACTAGACATAGACTTGGAGCTAAAGCACTTAGAAAGAATGAGGTTCTTGAGTTTCAGAGTGAAGCACAGACTCCTTAGTGTGAATGAGAGCTCTTTGAATGCTAAAATGTCAAGGAGTTCATAAAGTTCTGTGGTAGATAGCTCAGGTAATGCTTATATAGCCAATTCTGACAAAAAAAGCCGTTGTACCTACCACAGTGACCGTTGCACGTGTCAGAGTGTCAAATTTGAGCTAAAATACATTTACAGCGGACTAAAAGGTTTACCTTAGTGATACTGATCATGTGTATCATGGAACAAATTCATATATTTATGGCGGACCAAAAAATTTGGTCCGTCATGCATGGGGAAATCAGCAAGTTTGGTCCGTCAGAGAAGTATGAAGCTTACATGTATGGCGGACCAAAAAATTTGGTCCGTCATAGATAGGATATGACTGAGATTAGCAGCTAAGGATCATTTTTGACATAAAAAGGTGTTTAATTAGAAGATTTGAATTTTCCATGGACTAATTTTTGAATTAGCAATATTTCAACCATCGTAGATGACAAATCTTTTAAAAGGGAGTTTGATTTTGATCAAGGATTCAACAAATGAATGTCAGGTTTCTGTCTATCATAAAAGATAGTCATTTATGTATTTATGCCGAACCAAAAAGTTTGTTCCGTCATAGATAGAAAGCTGAGAGATTTGGTTTTGAAAAATGCATGCGTATGGCGGACCAAAAAATTTGGTCTGTCATAGATGGGCTACAGAGAAATTTTGGGTCAGCTGAAATCACATGTATGCCGGACCAAAAAATTTGGTCCGTCATAGATGGGCAAAACTTGATAGATGAAATTTTTCAAGGACATTCCACTACGGACTTAGGTATAAGAATATGAGGATTGGTCCGTTGAAATGAATAGAATTTGGTCAATATTTTGACTCAAGTATATTTTGATATCAAACTAGACTGACTTTGTTTGAGATGAAGACTTCGCCTATTTTGTGACAGAATAAGTAGTGATCAACTGAACTATGGTCCGTCACTAGGTTTGGACTTGTTGTATATAGAGATTTTGGTTCAAGGACCAGAAAGACTAAATGATTCAACTCCAAGCAGTCTAGTTTTGTCTTATCCTAATGAACCAAGTTACCAACTTGTGCAAAGTCCCTCTTTATAGTACAGCCAAAATAGAAAAAAAATCCTAACTATTTGACTTGAATCAACTCCCAAGTCATGAACTAGTGATCAAATACCTTAATCTTGTTTGTCCAATTAGCTTCATCCATGATTTCAGCATATGTTCTTCATAGTGAGAGGAATTATTAACTCGGTCATCAACACCAAAATTATTTAATAAAACATGATAAAAATTGAGGGGGCCTAGATGCTATCAATCTCCCCCTTTTTGGTGATTGATGACAACATACCTTTTTAGTTAATAATTTCTCAAATTTTGTGCAAAACAGAGTTAGCTTGATAGAGTATAAATGGATATGTGAAGATGCATGTGCTCCCCCTCAATAAGTGCATGAACTGAACTTACAATAGTTATGGTATTTTGGACTATATTAGATCCTTAAACATTTAATTTTCAGAATTCTTATAAATAGCAGATTTCAGATCATTAAAAGTTTGAGCATCTATTAATCTTAGCAATATACCATAGCATAAATTTTATTGAACTAGAGCATCAGATTCAGTATCAGAGTAATGCTGAGAATAGTAGGCATAACTAGTACCAACACTTATATTATAAAAGAGGGTATCAGAGCACAACAGCTAAACTTTAGACATCTCAAATATAATTTTCTGCTATAAAGGAACAATTCAGAATAATATTAGAGCAAAGTGACATGAGTGACAGATATTAGCAATATCAGAACACAGGAAACTTCATAGTACTTAGCATAATTTTACACTACAGACACAGAAGTAACACAAAAGTTCATCCTACAGTCAGTCTAGAAACTAGAAAATTCTCCCCCTTTGGCATCAATTGCCAAAAAGGGTGCTATTTACGCCTTAAAAAAGTTCTCTTGAGCTGACCAAGAACAGAACTTTTCCTTGGAGGTGACACGACCTTCACATCATCATCATCAACATCATCAGATTGTTCTGACCGTGCTTGAGCCGGTTGACTTGGGACTTGGGCCATCGCCTGATCATGCCAGCTTGGATAGTTGGGATCTCCAGGTTGAAGGACCAAGTTATGAAAATCATATTGCAACTTGTCCAGGGAATCGTTGATGTTATCGATCGATGCAGTAAGGTCAACCAGTGCATCAAGATGATGTAGGGCAAGATGTCTTTGATCGTGAAATGCATCCCCAGTATATTCCCGGAAATCTTCTTGGTCTTTTCTGATCCACAACAGATTGCTTTCCTCTTATGTATGTGCAGCTCCAATCTGATCTCTCATATGCTTGTGATTTTTTATCAAGTTTCTGATTCATATCATATAGTCTGTCTTTGATCAGATTTTGATTTGTGCCAAGCTGAGTGACCCAGTTTCTCAAGTCCCCAAATCTGGCAAAAGTTTCATTTCTGAAATTGGCTTGCTCTTCATAATGTTTTCTCATCTGTTCTTGGACTTGTTCATTATACTGTTGAAGAGCTCTCATTTGTTCTTCATGTCTTTGAGCTGCTACCTTTTGATCATCTAGATATGCTGCTTGAAAGCCTCTTTGATCAGCATAATACTATTGCTCAAAAGATGTAAACCATGAAGGTTGCAAGCCAAAAGTATTTTCTAGAGCTTGATAAGACTCTTGCTGCATTTGCTCATGATGCAAATGTGAGTGAGCAGACTGCTGTTGGTAGTCAAAAAGATTTTCCCATCCAGGGAAAGTGTTTCTTTGATCATGTTCTGGGTGAACTGCTTGAGGAGGATAGTAAGATTCAAAGGCTTGTGGCACTCTAGATCCTCCAGCCTCATGATCATGGAAACCAGGCCCAAAACTCTGGTCTTGAGCAAATCATTCAGCTGCTGCTAACTCTTGAAGTTGATGAAATTGTTGTTCTTCATTTAAAGATTGAGCAACTGAGCCTGACATGACTTCAGTTGTAGCATCATCTATAAAGCCTTGTCCTTGGTCATACCATGAGTTACGACCATCCATTATTTTAGTGGGTTCTGGAGAGTGGATTGGAACTTGAATAACAGGCCTTGGAGAGTGACCATGACTTGGAGTTTTACTCTTGTGTCCACTTTGAGCACTAGGCTCTTTTCCAGATTTACTCTTGCTTATACTGTGAGCACTATGCTCTTTTCCAGATTTACTTTTGCTAACATGTTGAGCACTAGGCTCTTTTCCAGACTTTCCTTTACTGACACTTTGAGCACTTGGCTCTTTTCCAAATTTACTCTTGCTTATACTGTGAGCACTAGGCTCTCTGTCATTTTGAGATTTGTTCTTGCTTGCACTGTGGTCTGACAGCATCTGTCTGTGGCTTGAGCTAATTTGTGCTGCAAAACTACCAGATGGATGATTACTGTTGAAGGAATGATAACTGCCATAAGACTCATAATGGTCACTACCACTGTCATGAGTCTGAGAGTGTCCACTGTGACTATTAATGTCAAATATGTCTTCAGCTTCATCATCTGACTCTTCTTCTTCTGTGGATTCATATTCAAGAACCAATTCCTTACTTGGTTCATTCATTCCTTCTTCTTGATCATGATGCACTGGTTCTTCTTCTTTAGGCTGATTTGCTTGTAACCCTTGGAGGAAGCCAGTAATCCTCAAAGTCTGTCCAGTAGACTTGTGCATGTTGTATTTCTTAGGAAAGCACTTAAATTCTCTGTTCATATCATTCTGAGAAAAGATTCCTTGAGCTAATAAAACTTGAGTCACTTGTTGGGCAAAAGGCAAAGGACTACCTAACTTTCTATAGATTGCCTCTTCCATTTCCCCAAAGATATAGTCCACTAGCTCAATGGGTTGCCTTGACAGTATCAGGTGCAGTAACCAGGCAAGGGTTGGGGTCACACCTTCTTTATATCCTAACTTTGGGAATATGGTGTGCTTCAATACCAGCAGCAACACTTTTGCTTCTTCAGATAAGCACAAAGCCCTTTTAGGATTAAAATCTGCACTAGTGACATCCTTATAAATATGTGCAGACACTTTAATATCAGGCATGTCACCACTCAATCTCCATCTTTGACCAGGATACATCTTCTCAAATATTCTGGTCCTGTTTACCAATGGACTTGAGACTCCAATTGCAGACTCAAACTGTGCAGCTCTTACTTTTCTTATTTTTCCATTAATACTGAACATGATATGATTTCTCTGTTTATTCACTAACAAGGATGCATAGAACTCTAGGGTTCTTGAAACACTCCAGGGTATGGTCTTGTTTGACATTAAGTATGCCAAACCAGGGGTGGAGTTTATGCAATCAAACAGCCTATTTGATCCTATAATAGAGTTCACTTGTGCCCAATCCACATATTGGTGATTTACCAATGCTGAGACTCCCTTTCTTTTTCCATTTAATCTGTTCAGATAAGCATTGTAAATGTTCTTGTGTAGTAAGGACACAAAATTTTCACCCAATGCAGGTTTTATTGCAGGAAACCAAACCTTCTCACTTACTAATCTCACAGCCCTTAATTTTCTGCCACTAAGGGCAGCCAAATCTTCACTGCTCAGTATGTCTACTTCAGTCATTAATTCGGTATTTTCAGATGAAGATTCGCTATCAAGTTCATATTCACTATCTTTAGAAGAAGAGTTAGATTCCTCTTCAACCCTGTTCTTTCCCTTTCCTGGATGAGATGTGACTAGCTTTCTATTTTTCCTTTCTGCACTGTGCATATCATGGATCATAACAGGACCTTGAGGCTGTCTAGACAAAGATATTCCAGGGGATGAGTCTGTTGTTTTCTGCTTTTTGCCTTTTACTTTGTCAACAATTTTTCCAATTAAGCCTCTTTTGTCTGGGTTCTTCGACCTCATTCTTACACTAGTTGTATTTGTTCAGTTCTTGTTCGGATTAACTCAATGCAGAACCTTTTCGTAGGCGCACAGACCAGACCTAAGCAAGAATAAAAACTAGAGCCTAAGAACTAGGTCTAGGGTTTTTGGAACAAAAGGAGACAAGAAAGATTTGGATAAAACTTACTGAGTTCTTCCAGAGACTCTTGCGCAAGATGACGAGAGGAACACTGTTGCCAATGCTCGACTTGGGATTGCTTCGGTGAAGACGGAGCTAGGGTTTCTGGTCCAGAGGAAATTGCGCAAGATACAAGGGCAGTAAAAGGAAATTTGTGAACCAAGGAGGTTATTGCATTGAATGTGGAAGGGTAATGTTGGGGAATCTTGGAAACCGACACCATTTAACACATGGTAGTTGAGGAATACAGGTGCCCAGTAAAAAGGTGGTGGTGAAAGTGGTGGGACCCTCTTTGCTTTTTCTGTGAAAACCGTATGAGCTATCACAAAGGGTCCAGAGGCCAAAGACAAGTTTAGCAGTAGATGAGTCCTACAGCAATAGACAAGATTTTGAATGTGTTTTTGAAACTGAGATGAGAAGAAAAGGTTTTATGAAAACTGGTCAAATCCATTTGAAATTAGATAAGAAATGAGCTTAGAAACATTTCTTCGTATGACAGACTATAAAAGAAATTTTACCACTTGCACCGGACCAATTGACTTGAGAATCTTATCCAGCCACGGACCAATTATTTTGGTCTGTGACAAAGAGGTTTTGTTCCGAAAGAACTTGAGTCCAGGACTTCCCATGTATGATGGACTAAATATTTTGGTCCATCATGCATAGACTTCCTGTATTGAATTGGTCCGTCACAAATAGGCTTTTGTCAGTACATATCAACTGATTTTAGTCTATCATAAGATTGAGTTTCTGAAGATTGAAATTAATGGACATAACTAAGATGAGAGACCAAAACAACAATAAGAACACAAATTTGACAGGATTGCAAATTTTAAGAAATGTTTGAGTTAATTTTCATGTGAGCATTAGTATTTGTAACTTAAGCTCAGATGAAATACTCAAATGCTGAATAGATGTGATTAGATGAGTTTTGACACAAAGTTTTGAGAAGATACAAGAAATGACTCAGTTACTGTGTTTCAGATGAGACAAGAAGGCAACATAGAAAGATAAGACTTTTAGCAGCATTTTCTTTAGACTCTTAAGTCGAAGCCAATTTATAAGAAAATCAGTTTTGACCTAAATTCAGCAGTTTGAATCTATTTACACATACAGTGGGTATCAAGAGATGCATAGTAAGCAAACTTGCTCCCCCTTAATGTGATATCCTCAAAACAACATTTGAATAGTCAATTATATTGAATTCATTTCTCAATTTTGAGAATCTTGCCTCATCAAGTGGTTTAGTAAAAATATCAGTCAATTGGTCCTCAGTTCTTACATAACTAAGCACAATATCTCCTTTAACAACATGATCACGAATAAAATGATGCCTGATTTCAATGTGCTTAGTTCTAGAGTGTTGGACCGGATTGCTTGCTATTTTTACTACACTTTCATTATCACATAATAGAGGCACATTATTAAATTTAATACCAAAATCTAGAAATATTTGTTTGATGAATAGAATTTGAGCACAGCAACTGCCAGCAGCTACATATTCATCTTCGGCAGTGGAAAGTGCTACAGAATTTTGCTTTTTAGAACACCAAGAAACTAAAGATCTTCCAAGCAAATGACAACCCCCAGAGGTGCTCTTACGATTAATTTTGCAACCGGCATAATCAGAATCTGAATAACCAAGAAGCTCAAAGGGAGCACCCTTGGGATACCATAAACCAATATTAGAAGTAAACTTAAGATATCTAAATATTCTTTTTACAGCACTTAAGTGAACTTCTTTAGGTGCAGCTTGAAATCTAGCACACATGCATACACTAAACATGATATCAGGCCTAGATGCTGTCAAGTATAGTAAAGAGCCAATCATAGATCTAAATAGTTTTTGATCAACAGACTTACCTCCCACATCTTGATCAAGATGTGTGTTTGTTGCCATGGGAGTCTTGATTGGCTTGCATTCTTCCATTTTGAAGCGCTTAATGAGATCCTTGGTGTATTTTTCTTGTGAAATGAAGGTTCCTTCCTTCAATTGCTTAACTTGAAAACCAAGGAAGAATGTCAGCTCTCCTATCATGGACATCTCAAATTCCTTTGCCATTATATCACCAAATTCCTTGCAAAGAGAATCATTAGTACATGCAAAAATGATATCATCTACATAGATTTGACAAATCATTAATGTTCCATTGATGTCTTTTGGAAATAGTGTTAGATCAACCTTCCCAATCTTGAAGTTCTTAATTATCAAAAAGTCTCTAAGACGTTCATACCAAGCTCTAGGAGCTTGTTTTAGGCCATAGAGAGCTTTAGATAGCTTGTAAACATGGTTAGACAAGTTTGAGTCTTCAAAACCAGGTGGTTGCTCAACATAAACAGTTTCATCAATTAATCCATTAAGAAATGCAGTTTTCACATCCATTTGAAAAAGAGTGATATTAAAATGAGTAGCAAAGGCAATAAGGAACCGAATAGCTTCAAGACGTGCAACAGGAGCATATGTCTCTCCATAATCCAGTCCTTCCACTTGAGTCAAGCCTTGAGCTACCAGTCTAGCTTTATTTCTTATTACCACTCCATTTTCATCTTGTTTGTTTCGGAACACCCATTTTGTACCAATAATATTGTGATCCTTTGGGCGTTCTACCAAATTCCAGACTTTGTTTCTTTCAAAATTGTTGAGCTCTTCCTCCATAGCAATTATCCAATCAGCATCCTCTAGAGCTTCTTCTACAGTTTTAGGTTCAACACAAGAAACAAAGGAGTAATGCTCGCAAAAAGTAGCTTGTCTAGAACGAGTTTGAACACCCTTATTGATTTCACCGATGATTAGGTCAGAGGGGTGATCTTTGGCAATATTATGATGACTTTTGACGATGACTGGTCGTTCTTGATTCTTTTCTTCTTCTTCTTCTTGGGTTCCAGCCACTATGCCATGACATATTATTCGCGTCTAACTGTGCGTCGGAAAAAACCCCATATAGCGAGTTAGATCCGTCGGTAAAAAGTATTACCGACGGATTAGGAGTGTCGGCTAAAGTCCCGTCGGCAAAAATCTTTACCGGTCGATCTTATATTACCGAGACAGACGATCCATCGGTAATGATACCTTTTTGCCGACTGACATAATTTTACCGACGAACTTCGCTTTGCCGTCCGATTTTAGTTTTTGCCGACGCACTTGTGTTTCCCGACTTACAATGTGTCGGTAATGACTAGTATTGCCGACACACAGTTCGTTGGTATAATCAGATCGCTTCAAAAAAAAATAATAGCACAATTCATCCAACTGAGACATGACATGATATAATTCAAGCATCAATTAAACATGATAGGATAATTCAAGCATTCAAAGTAACAACTTAATCTACTAATAATCAAATTTGTCCAAAAGATAGCATATCATCCAACTGAGACAATAACAATTACATATACACCAAAATTATATTACAATAACACCAATATATATAGCTTATCCCCAATATAGCTCTTATTGTTTTTCTGAGATAAATATGGCTTGTTGGCGCTGGCATCCTCAGTAATTATGTCATCTTCTCTTTCAGATATCGCTTCTTCTTTGTGGGACTTGAGGAGAGCGGTTCTTCAATGTTCGCCTAATAGGTTCTGATTCAAGCCAAATTCCACTTGAAATTCTCTCGAGTTGTTTCTTTTGAAGTTTGCTGGCTCTCCACCGGTCGGTCTTCTTGCAAATCTAGAACCGAATAAATAATAAGTTTATTAACATGCTTAAAAACAATTTATGGGTTCAGAACCAAATGCATAAGATGGAAATGAAAAATGACTAACCTATCAACATCCAAACTTCTTTAACAAGTGGATGGCATGCTTTGTCTTAGACAGTTCGGTTTGCATAGCCAATGACTCTGAAACAATGGCCTCTTTATGGGAAAAATTATGGTCAGTAAAGCACTTCTCTACCAAGAATGAACCGAAGGATTCATAGCAATCTCTCGTAATGGCCTTGCAATCTTTCAGATAATGTATAATGGTCAAAAGATGCATACTCTTGAAATATCACATCAAGTAGTCGCAGATTTCACCTTACAAGAGTATGCCAAAATAGCGGTTAGCGTGATAAAATAAACAAGTGAAGCAATCGAGATAATTCACTTTGTACTTCAATTTTTTTAAGGATGATGGAGCTTAAGCTTAAACAAATAAGAAAAGGATAGGCCATGAGAATTAACATTACATGCTATTTTTTGTGTTGAACAATACTGGAATATCACAAAATGCATCACAGATGAGTAAACATATGATGCAACAAATGCTTATGTATCCCCAGCGAGGGCTTCCCCCGTTGTTTCCTCTCAAAAAAACAAATTATTATGTATCCATTAATCCATATAATAATAGTAGTGTAAGTACTATAGGATTAGTTATTTAGTGAAGATGTCAGAGATATCAGAGCAAGGCACTAGGTGTTGCTATTTTTATTGTTCCATAAATAAAACTAGTAAGGTACAAGGTATTGTCATATTGTTGTTCAAGAAATAAAATCAATAACTTAGTGTAACAGTGTAAGAGGACAAAGTGAACACAGTTGCAAAGTGAAGATCACACAACAATATATCCAAAAGCTAGCAAAACACAGCTAACAAAATGAACCCGTTGTAGACCATGCAACAATTTACAATACTGAGAACGTTGACAAAATGCTCATCAAGATAAGACTACTAAACTGGATGAATGTTGTAAACCTAGAACAGTGAAGTCGTGCAAAAGGGAATCAAAAGAGTATGAAAACTTTAACATACATGTGGGTATTGAAAAATTTGATTGCAGCATTAGGCAACCAAGGACACTCATCTTTGCGCATAGCGTCCATTTCCAAGAAGATTTCTCCGGAGGAAATTCTCAAGAAAAAGTATATGTGCAACAATCTTTGTCAGGAGATTGAAGCTGAACTTATTGTCGCAGAAGAGCTTGAGAGCTCTAGTTCAAAGCAGAGGAATCACATCTAATGAAGTTAAAGATTAGTTCTCAAATATCAATGCGAGATATTTCAAGTCGATAGAATACCTCAAGTCGATTTGTTTCAAGTCGTTGACATCTTTGCTAAAATGGAAGCTACCACTCCTTTTTACCTAGCTCAAGCAACTCCTTAATTTTAGGACCAAGTTCCTCCCAGATTTGCTTCAACCGCCAAGAAACAAAATAACTCTATTGATTAAGCATTATCAATTCATCAAATGTTAATCGGGAAAAAATTGTAGTCGACATATATATGGATGACAAATATTAGAAATGGAAACAAATAGAATATATGCTTTAAGCCAGCTATCACATATATGTAGAAGGAAAGTTGTAGATTTGGACACATGCACGTGCGAGCGCACACAAGTAATTATCGCTGTAATTAAATTAGATGCTACTTCTGTAACAGCTGTTAGGTCTGTGAAAATGAACCTAAAGCTACTTCCCTAACAGTTGAAAAAGAACCTAACTGTATCGCCCTCTGACTTACGGTGATAGGTGTTTTTCTGTACAAGTGTTGTTCTGTACTAATATACATGTACATATACTAAAGGTTGAGGGACGTATGTAAGTTTTTCCATCTTTAAATTTAATTAGACAGCAGATTACATTGTCTATGAACTAGTTATAACTACAAAATGACCCCCCCTTTAGCAATGCATGTATAGGCAGTATAAATCCACACCAGGCCTCCAGAAGACCACAACATAGCTCAATACAAGTTTCTCCAAGAGCAAAAGCTATGTAGGACAGAGTACCATTGATAAATACATTTTACACTAGAAACACCAGCAGTAAGCCATATTTCCCAACTAACAATGAAAGAACAATACGGTAGTGGATATTGGAATTCAGATACAACAGTAAGCCATATTTTCCCAACTAACAATGAAAGAACAATTCGGTAGTGGAGGTTGGAATTCAGATACAACAGCCAATTTACCTTACAACAGATGCTATGTGTAATTTTGTACAAATGTGTACACTACTTAGTTGGAGATTGTAGATTCAGAACAAGTCGTGTAAAGGGTAGTATTGCGATGTTACCAAGGGTCTCAATCACTTTTACGTATGCATTTAATACAACTTTGTTATTGTCAATCACTTTTACAGATGCCAAGGAATAGCTTCTCAAACAGAAGGCACATAGTGGAGCATACAATTGGCAAGAACAGTTCTCAAACGCATAAGATCTTGAGTTCTAAAGCTCGTATGGAGAAATAGAATGTTTAAGCACAAGAACTTACAGTTCGAAAGCAAGAAAAGTAGTTGCACAGAATGCTTCTTTATGAGCAATCCATTTTCCTTCTGCAACAACTGATGCAAGCTTTCCAATACATAAGTAAATCCAAATCTGAAAGTAGCAGCATAATATCATTAGCCGTGAAGTTCATCATTGCTTCTCAATAGATTCTCTGAATCAGGCGTATTCAGTAAAGTAGACATACGTTCATGATTGTTTCTCTCCATGTCCATGCTATTGTTAACATATGGCTCAATAGAAACATTCTTCCTGAGGTTACACTGAGGAAAATCATATTAAAGTTCATAAGCATAGGAACCTATGATTATAAACAAGCAAAAAAAGTGCAAGGAGAAATCATACAGCCCACACCCATGTAGTATTATTTGCTGCCTATACCGAAAAAACTGCAATTGACTAGTTGGTAGCATCTGTAAATTACAACTCCACCCCACTCTCTCTTAAAAGTAATAGAAAAACAGAAGCAGAAAAGGGAGAATGCTATATAGAATAGCAAAATCACAGGGTTAAATTAAATCGATGCTATGAATATTTTTCTACATTAACCTTGTCTTAATCATTACTTTCTTTCTAATATACAATGGTTGATTTGTTTAGCCTTTGTAAAGATAGCAGACCAACACAAAGTGCTTGATTAGAGAAAACATCAAGTATCTTGAATGCAATAAAAGCCACAGTTGTCCAAGATATGGTCGGTTAGTTCTTTGTTTGAGTTCAATAATAAACATAAGTAAGACATTTAACTTCAATAGTGGAAAATAGCTATCACGGCAACTAGAAATGTATTCAATAAACAAGTAAAGCATACCTTTGGCTAGACTTTGTTTCATAATTTACCAAGTCTGCAAGATCTTGTGCAACATTCGCAGGCTCTCACCGACAACAACAACTGAAAAAAAAAAGCGAGTAAATATATTAAAAACAATAGGACAATTTAAGAAAAAAGACTAAAAATAATGAAAACAAATGGCTGCTTGATTCGGCATCCACGATCCACAAACAAAAGCAAAAGAATGCCAAACGAGAAAACAATCACAACAATCTATCGGCAGTAGCAACTATATATCCAATGGACGCAACTTGCGTTGCATGGTTTCATGAGTAAAGCTATAGTTATTACCACTAGCATTTTCCGAGTCTACATCAATTCAATCGATCGACCTTTTGTTCTTCAAACAAATCAACAAGCTAAGAGGTACAATATCTATTGAACTGGGCTATCATAATAGCTATGGTGTTGGTTTCTTGTTAATTCGGATGGTTCGAGCTAGCTAGGATTTTTACACCAACACATGTTTAAGATAAAACTTGGCCGAAGCGATCAAAAGTAACTCAGCGGTCAATAGTAATTACTCCCTCCGTAGAACTTTATATAACACGCAGCTTTGACTTGATGTTGTCTTCAAAGTTAAATGTTGTGATTGCTCATAGAACAGTCCATAAGCATTGTCTTCCTGTACCAACTCCTCCGTCTGAATCTGGGCCCTTCACCAAAGGCGTAGGTAGAAATTTGAGTGATGAGACGAGATCATAGCCATCTACTCCTGTCAAACATAAACCAGTAAGGTTAGGAGAATTCACTACCAGCAAACTATCTGAGGTCAGTGCCTTCAAACTGCGCTTGCCTTCCAGATTTCTCATAAGATTGATATCTATCCAGCTGGCAATTAGATAACGGTTTAAGAGAATTACCAGTATTTTCACTAAGACAAATTCCACACTCGTAAAGATTTTGCAGAAATAATTCATGAGATCTCTTCTTGTCAGAATCGTGCATCGAGGAATAGTAGAATCAACTAAAAGTCTTCTCACAATAGCCCGCTCATCTCCGAGATTTGAAGTTTTATCCGGATGATGAAGCTTTGAAAGAACTCGAATAAATCGAAGACCGACCTTATTACCCAAGACCACCATATCATCCCGTAAATGGATTGCAAGTACAAGACTGAATATCATATTATACGTTATTACTTATTAGGTTATCGGGACAACGAGAGTTCACATATCCATAATGTCAACACTTATAAATTGAATAATCCTATCTTTCTAGGCGATAGAAACATAAATTCAGCATCCTTCTCAAAAGTGGCACATCTTGCATCAAAACTTCGGACAGATCCATACAACAGACTTCCCAAAAGAGAACCCAAATATCTCAATGTTACGAAGTGACTTGGTATCTAGCATAATGGAGTTCGGATCACTACTTACAGTAGATTCTGTAGCGTCTGAATAGATCTCCGCACAAAATGATTTACGCAACTACAAATTTAGCTCACCCTTAGCACGAGTTCACACATATTTTTCCATCCTTGCACAATAACAATTTCTCGGCGCTCCGTGAACCGAGACGCCAATAGGCGAAGGTAGGGTAGGGATGATGCATCACCTGCCTTCCGGAGTTGGTTGTTGGTTTGCAAGCTGCTCCTCCGAGATGTCGTCCTCCCCACGAGCCCTCTCGGCCATCGCCTCAACCGCAGCCGCCGCCTCTTCTCAAGGCCGCCCAATAGCCACCATGCCTCCCGAGCCGAGGTAGTTAGATCTCGAGGCTGGGCGGCTTGGGGAGACAGAGCTCGGCCGAGGGAGACGCCACTGGGAGGATCGAGCTTGGGCGAGGGAGACGCCACGGGAGGATCGGAGACTCGGGCCGAGGGAGACACCGCCGGGAGGATCAAGCTCAGTTTGTGGAGGAAGACGCCGGGGATCGGGATTGGCTAGGGCGTCGGCGGACCGAACGGCATTGGCGAGAGCATCAGCCGCCCGAGATGTAGACCCGAGAGGAGGGAGCGAGATTAGGTTTTGGAATTTGGCGTTTGAGGGCTTTGGGGAATCGAAACCAAGACAGAGAGGCGGCCGGGAGCTGGCGGGCGGAGGCGCGACGCACGGGAGCCGGAGGCGCCAAGACGGGAGGATGGCGGCCACACGGGCGCGGGCGGAGACGCAGCTCGGGAGGTCGCCACGGAAGGAAGGCCTGGGCCGGAGGGCGCCGTGAGACGCAGAGCTCGGGCGACGCGCTGGCTTCTGTCGTGGAGGCGGCGGCATGGGGATGGATCGGCAGCGCTGGGACAACTCGTGGAGGCGGCGCATGGGGATCGATTTGGCTTATGGAGTGTCAGCCACGGGGAGGGTAGGGTTTTGGCGCTCATTTTTTCACCCCCGCCCGCGCACGCGCTAAAAGAACTACCGACATAGTTTTCCCGACTAACTCTAGGACGGGAAAACTTCATACACTTTTGCCGACTGACTGTAGGACAGGAAAAATTAAGTTTTACGATAGACGTTCCGTCGCTAATAATAAGTATTATTGCCGACTAACCATCTGACACTGTAGAGATAATTCCCGACTGGTCATCAGTTGCAAACTTTTGCCGACTGCTTGTCTGTTGGCATTTATCCACTATTGCCGTCGGACGTCCGACGCTAATAGTGTGCTGTGGTATAGTGAGCATGTGATACCATAGACTGAGTAGGTGGTTCATCTTTGTCTTCCTTGGGGTTTATATCACCAATTTTTATTTTTCTCATTGCTTGTACAAGCCCATCATCACCTACATCATCTAAATTCTCATGCTCACCTTGTGAGCCATTAGATTCATAAAATTTGACATCATAAGTCTCTTCTACTAAGCCAGTTGTATTATTGAACACTCTATATGCTTTGGACTTAGAAGAATAACCTAACATAATGCCAGTATCACATCTAGTCTGAAACTTACCCAAGTGTGTTCTCTTTTTATAGATGTATGCTTTGCAACCAAAAACACGAAAGTATGATATATTTGGTTTTTTGCCAACTAATAATTCATAAGGAGTTTTCTTAAGCAATTTATGAAGATAAAGACGGTTAACAGCATGGCAAGCAGTATTAATAGCCTCGGCCCAGAAAGCATCTAAAGTATCATATTCATCTAACATTGACCTAACCATTTCAATTAATGTTCTATTCTTTCTCTCAACTACACTATTTTATTGAGGAGTATAAGTGGCTGAGAGTTCATGCTTAATTACAAGTTCATCACAATATTCAATTATATTAGTATTAACAAACTCAGACCCATTGTCACTTCTTATTTTCTTGATGGGACAATCAAATTCATTTTGGGCCCTTTTTGCAAAGGTTTTGAAAATTTTTCCAACTTCACTTTTATTAGGCAAAAAGAATACCCAAGTGAATCTGGAGAAATCATCAACAATAATTAAATAGTAAGAGTTACCACCAATGCTAGCATATGAAGTGGGGCCAAAAACATCCATGTGCAACAGCTCAAGTGGTCTAGTGGTGGACATGACACTTTCGGATGGATGAGAATTGGCTACTTGTTTGCCAGCTTGACAAGCACTACAAAGCCTATTCTTTTCAAATTTAACATCTTTTAAACCCACCACTAGCTCATTTTTGAAAAGCTTTTTGAGATTAGACAAACCTACATGCCTAAGACGCCTGTGCCAAAGCTATTCAAGAGAAACTTTGGCCAATAGACAGGTCGAGATACATGAGGAGTTATATTTGAAATCCACTAAGTAGAGATTTTGAAATCTGAACCCATTGAAAATAAGCTTTTCATTTTTGTCAACCACAGTTACCCCATCAGAAGAGAAGTTACAATGGAATCCAAGATCACATAGTTGAGCAACAGATAGAAGGTTGAAATTTAGAGAATCAACAAGTAGGACATTATCAATTGAGTGATCAGTTGATATAGCAATCTTACCAAGCCCTTTTACCTTTCTTTTGCTATTATCTCCAAACATGATCTTGTGACTTGGATCACTCTCTCCTTCAATTGAGGTGAACATTCTTGAGGTCCTGGTCATATGTTGGGTGCATCTACTGTCAATTACCCAATGCCGGCCTCCACTCTTATAGTTTACCTGCAAGTTCATTTCTTGATTTTAGGTACCCAAATGTTTTTGGGTCCTTTCATGTTAGTCTCAATAACTTTGGGTCTAAATGGATTTAGTAGCATAGATTTAGGTACCCAAACAGTCTTAAGTTTCTTATCAAGATTGGAAGGGCCTACATATTTTACATTCATTTTGCCCCTAAAATTTTTGAACAACATATAATGAGCATCTACCATACAAGTCCGATTTACTTTAGCATGAGGAGCATTTGCAAGAAAACAATTTTGAGATTCATGATTTGATTTATGACAATAATAGCATTGAATGCTTTTCTTGACAAAAATCTGTTTGGATTTGAACAATCCATTTTCCTTAGGCAAATTGCTAGGTTTGTATCCTAAGCCCTTTTTGCCTAAATTGGATCTCTGTTCAACAAGAATTTTGTCAAGAGTTGCACTACCCAGAAAGTATTTTTCGAGACCTTTATCAAATCTCGCTATCTTGTCTTTTAGTTCTTCATTTTCTGTCTTAAGTTCTTTAGCACAGGTAGCATGTATGCAGTTTTCATCACAAGTACCAAAGGAACCAGAGACCACAGTTTCACTTTTTAGTAAATCACATGAATTTGATACATTACACAAAGAAACATGATCGAACTTGTTAGCTAACATTTCATTTTCAATTTCTAGCTCACAGTGTCTATTTTGTAAATCTTCATAATTCTTGACAAGTGAGGCATGACTTGAGACTAAATCATTATAAGTTTGCATAGATTTCTCATGTTCAAAAGTAAGCTTATCATGCTTATCTTTTAGCAACTCAAGATCATTAGCCATGCTAGCAATAGTTTTCTTAAGAGCTCTTGTTGAAGTTGTTTTAGCATGCAAAGCATTATTTAATTCTTCAACTATTTCTACTAACTCATCATAAGTAGGTGAGTCACTAACATTTTCCTCATCAGCTTTTACCATTAGACATAGAGGAAATGAAGGTGCTGGTGGAGTCGACTCATCCAGGGCAAGGCCAGCCAGTCCTTTTGACCTTGAGTCTTCATCGTCAGATGAGGATTCTTCACTTGAGTTTTCCTCATTAGTGACCCATTCTCCAATATGAGCTTCACCTTTTCCTTTCTTAGAGAATTTCTTGAAGTGTTTCTTCTTTGATTTGTCATGAGTCTTCTCCTCATCTTCACTTTTATATTTGTTCTTCTTCTTGCCTTTGTTAGGACACCGAGCAACTATATGTCCCTTTTCATTACACTCAAAGCAAATAACATTAGAAAAAAGATTTTTCTTTGAGTAAGAGTTTGACCTTCCCTTATCCTTGAAGTTTACTCTTCTCATAATTTTGTTAGCCCTTCTCATCAGTAGAGCTAATTTCTTCACATCTTCATCCTCTGCATCACTCGACTCATCATCACTCTCGTCTGACGAGTCTTGTATAATTTCCTTTGCTTTGAGGGCAATAGACTTTTTCTTGGGAGCATCTTCTTCAGCCAATGTAAGCTCATGTGCTGAAATTTTTCCAAGTAATTCAGTGGGAGTGAGCCTCTTGAGATCACCACTATTTGATAAGTAGGTGATCAAACTGTGATAGGCTCTAGGAAGTACCCTAATTATCTTCCTGCAAACCTCAACATCAGATATTTTAGTACCTAGGCCTTTTAGTTCATTTACAATAGGATTAAGCCTAGAAAATATGTCATTAGTATTTTTTTGAGGAAGCATTTTGAATTGATCAAATTTTTCTCGGACAACATAATATTTTTCTTCTTTAACATCAGTGGTTCCTTCATGTATTTCTTGCAGTGTTGTCCATATATCATATGCAGAGGTAAGGTTATTTACTCTATCAAAAACTTCTAAACTAAGATAAGAAAATATAGCATTTCTAGCTTGGGCATCATACTGCATATTTTGAATCTCACCAGGAGTGGGTTCACCATACACAGTCTGCCCTTCAGGCAAGATGCGAGGAGGCAAAGGCTTCTCTGTAACCCTCCACACATCATACCCAACAGCTTCTAAATAACATCTCATTCTAATTTTCCAGTAAGCATAATTAGTACCAGCAAACACTGGTACTCTTCTTATACTAACAGTTGCAGATCCATTTCCCTCAACCATTTTACCAAAGCTAGTTAGGCTAAATTAAGGTAAACCTACTCTAATACCACTTGAAGGAACGAGTTGGCCTAGAGGGGGGTGAATAGGCAACTCTTCAAATTTTAATTCTTTGTTTACAGCTAACTATTCTATATAAGTGAATGACTTTGAATCAGAATGCACCAGAGGTAAATGCAATACAGAAATAACAGCGAAAGCAACACAATATAAAGCAAAGAACAGTATGAGACAAGTATTTTATCCCGTGGTTCGGAGCACTTCTCCTACTCCTAGTTGAAGCACTTCTCTCGAAGTATTGCTTCTCCCACAGCTAGTTGCAGTAGCTTGGGATCACACTCGGGTAGCTTTTTCACCACTCCAGTGAGGTAAGCTACAAACCCTTTCACAATCAAAAGTGGCCTTCCACACTCTTCTTTGGACAGGTCGCATTTTTCACCTCCTCCAAGTTGCCTAGGATCACCGAGATCCAAGAGTAATAAACTTGCACAAGTTTTGTCTCTTGATTCACTCGCACACTACAGCACTAGACACAGACATGGAGCAAAAGCACTTAGAAAGAATGAGGTTCTTGAGTTTCAGAGAGAAGCACAAACTCCTTAGTGTGAATGAGAGCTCTTTGAATGCTAAAATATCAAGGAGTTCATAAAGTTCTGTGGTAGATAGCTCAGGCAATGCTTATATAGCCAATTCTGACAAAAAGAGCCGTTGTACCTACCACAGTGACCGTTGCACGTGTCAGAATGTCAAATTTGAGCTAAAACACGTTTACAGCAGACTAAAAGATTTACCTTAGTGATACTGATCATGTGTATCACGGACCAAATTCATATATTTATGGCGGACAAAATTTGGTCCGTCATGCATGGGGAAATCAGCAAGTTTGGTCCGTCAGAGAAGTATGAAGCTTACATGTATGGTGGACCAAAAAATTTGGTCCGTCATAGATAGGATATGACTGAGATCAGCAGCTAAGGATCATTTTTGACATAAAAAGGTGTTTAATTAGAAGATTTCAATTTTTCATGGACTAATTTTTGAATTAGCAATATTTCAACCATCGTAGATGATAAATCTTTTAAAAGGGAGTTTGATTTTGATCAAGGATTCAACAAATGAATGTCAGGTTTCTGTCTATCACAAAAGATAGTCATTTATGTATTTGTGCCGAACCAAAAAGTTTGTTCCGTCATAGATAGACAGCTGAGAGATTTGGTTTTGAAAAATGCATGCGTAGGCGGACCAAAAAATTTGGTCCGTCATAGATGGGCAACAGAGAAATTTTGGGTCAGCTGAAAGCACATGTATGCCGGACCAAAAAATTTGGTCCGTCATAGATGGGCAAAACTTGATAGCTGAAATTTTTCAAGGACATTTCACTACGGACTTAGGTATAAGAATATGAGGATTGGTCCGTTGAAATGAATAGAATTTGGTCAATATTTTGACTCAAGTATATTTTGATATCAAACTAGACTGACTTTGTTTGAGATGAAGACTTCGCCTATTTTGTGACAGAATAAGTAGTGATCAACTGAACTATGGTCCGTCACTAGGTTTGGACTTGTTGTATATAGAGATTTTGGTTCAAGGACCAGAAAGACTAAATGATTCAACTCCATGCAGTCTAGTTTTGTCTTATCCTAATGAACCAAGTTACCAACTTGTGCAAAGTCCCTCTTTATAGTACAGCCAAAATAAAAAAATCCTAGCTATTTGACTTGAATCAACTCCCAAGTCATGAACTAGTGATCAAACACCTTAATCTTGTTTGTCCAATTAGCTTCATCCATGATTTCAGCATATGTTCTTCATAGTGAGAGGAATTATTAACTTGGTCATCAACACCAAAATTATTTAATAAAACATGATAAAAATTGAGGGGGCCTAGATGCTATCAATATGTGAGTTGACTCAAAAGGATGCATTGTACATTGTAATGTGAGATAAGAGTTGATTTCTAAAATGGATGCGCTATATGTTAATATGTGATCCGAGCTCATTTCTAAAATGTATGTCATAATAATGCTAGTGATGCTCTGTACTGTATTTTGATTTAGAGAGTATGGCTAGTATTTCTTGTGGCTTGCCAATAAATCAAAATTTAATAGAAAAAATATAAAATCAACATCGTAGACGATTCTAAAGAAGAACCATCTGTGATGAGTTTTTACACTAACAGTTGGAAAACCGTCTGTGATGTTGGGTTGTGCAGTAGTGTGAACAACCTACAACAGTGTTATCTATGGAGGAAATATGATCACCTATTTATTAGTTATGCGATAGGCTTTAAGCTGTGACTGTCACCCTTTAATGAATCTAGGTACATAACCAATTCTTTCCTGGTACAATTACAATAAGAACCTAGTGAAACCTATACGATATATTGCCATGGTCATTGAACCCCTTCAAGTTGTGTATAAAGTACAAATCAATAAGTATTGCATCTAGTGCAGCACTTACCCTGGGTTGTGGGGAAGAAGTATGTACTGTTTATCATGTTGAGCCAACAACGCACTTGTCAAATAATCCTCGACGCCACTGAAAGTGCATCTAGGCCCCTCAATGATTTTGGTGATTAATGATAACAAGATTAAGTGACTAATGAGCTTTATGAGTATTGTGAACAGATTATTACGCTCATGTGAAAGTCGCCCAAGAAAAGAGGCCCCTCAAATCAAAGGAGAAAAGGCATCGTTTAAACTCAACGGTTGTATATCTATTTTAATTTTATTTGAGTTTAAGGATGGCCGTACTATAAAGAGGGATGTGACAAGAAATAGCTTTAGGATGACCTAATATGCTCAAAGATGAATCCTAGGTTCAAAATGGGTCAAAGTGTAAAGTTCTAAGTGCATCTAACTCAAATCAGTTCGGAGTATCCGAACATCAATTCGGAATGTCCGAACTAACCCTCTCTGTTGGTCAGTTCATTTTGGGTTCGGAATGTCCGAAGCACTGTTCGGAGTATCCGAGTGGACCCCCTCGGTTAGGTTGGGTTTATTTGGGTTCGGAGTGTCCGAAGATTTTTCGGAGTATCCGAAGCATTCGGACTATCCGAAGAAATGTTCGAACTATCCGAGCTGAGGTGCTCGGTTGCCCTGTGTTCAACCTGTTCGGACCATCCGAACAGAAACGGGCTGAGCACAAAAACGGCTAGTTTTGGGAGGTTTTAAATACCCCCCAACTCCCACCTACCAAACAAACCTGTGCATTCAATTCATTTTGAAGAGCTCTCTCAAAGCTCAAGTGTTCATCTCCCTCAAATCCTTTGATTCTTCAATCTTTAGAGGGAGGTCAAGTAGAGAGATTGGTAGATCTAGAAGTGTTGATTCATCTTGTGCACTTGGTTCATCCTCAAGCGAATTTCTCGCCGGATCTTTTACTCTTGGAGGTTGTGGACTCCTAGATGGCTAGGAGTCGCCAGTGAACTCCCAAGCTCGTGTGGGAAGCCGCCGGAAGTTTGTGAAGGTCGGATCCACCTCCGCAAGGGAAGGATTCAAGAAGAAGTAGGTGAGTGCTTTGTGCAACACCTAGAGGATTAGGGTTGAAAGAGACCCTGGCTTGGTGCCGCCTCAACGGAGACGTAGGATCCCCTCAAGGATCCGAACTTCGGGTAAAAATTGTTGTGTCTCTTTAGATCTTGGTTTTCACATTTGTCCCCTTTTGTGCTTGGTTCAAATCTTTTGGGGGTTTAAGTGTTTAATAGCTTCTTGTGGTAGATCTTGGTGGGATTTTATCTTCTGCAAGTTTTATTAGACGAAATACTTCATTTGGTGCTAGAAACATTCTCTAGATTTGCTTGATCTACTTTCTAGGGTTTTAGAGCCCTGATACGTTCGGACTATCCGAAATTTGACTCGGACTATCCGAACCACTCGGACAGTCCGAAGTAAATTTCGGAGTATCCGAAGTTTTAATTTCCGCTGTGACTTAAATTTGAAAAATGCCTATTCACCCTCCCCCCTCTAGGCGACATCTCGGTCCTTTCAATTGGTATCAGAGCCAAATCTCCGTAGTTTGGCTTAACCACTTGGAGAATTAAGATGTCGCTAATAGAAAAGAATGATGAAAGCCGTGAACAAGACAAGGGCACGGGTTCTGGCAAAGGGGTTGAGAATCCTTATCAATATCCTCCCTTTGGAGTCTCAAGCTCTTCATCTTATGTTTAGTGTCTTCGGTAGGCGCCCACGCCGATGGCACTCACTATGCCGCATGGAAACACAAGATGAAGATGCATTTGAGATCGCTTCACCCTTCTATTTGGAAGATTGTAGAAATAGGTTTCAAGCCCGTTGATCCAAATAATCTCACTCTCAAAGAAGACAAAGCTCAACATTTCAATGACTTGGCCGTCAATGCCTTGTTCAATGCTTTGAGTGATTTCAAATTTAACCAAGTCGATGGACTTGAAGAAGCAAAGGCAATTTAGGATAGACTCATGGTTACTCATGAAGGGATTTCAAGTGTCCACGAATCAAAGATTGAGCTCATCATTAGTGAGCGAAACCACTTCACCTTGGAAGGAGAGTCATACACAAAGATGTTTGACCGCTTGATGGTGCTTGTGAATCAAGCTAAGGGTCTTGGGTGCACCGATCTTACAGACAAGGCTGTTGTCAAGATCATCCTTCGTGTGATCACCCCCACCAACCGCAACCTTGTACAACTCATCCGAGATCGACCAAACTTTGACACTCTCACTCCACATGATGTGATTGGGAGGCTAATGATGGATGAAATGATGATAAAGGAGGCCGAAGTTGTTGAAGAGCTAAAGTCAGGCAAGAAAAAAGGGTATTGCTTTGAAGGCCGTGAAGACCGTGAAGGAAGCCGAAGAAAGTATAAGTGAAGATGAGGAATCAAGTAGCCCCCTAACCAATGATGACATGGCATTGCTCGTGAGAAGATTCAATAAATTTCTCAAAAAGAAGGGCTACAAGTCAGGGAGCCACTCCAAGAACAAATGGAACAAGTCAAAAGGACGACACTCAACAAGGAAATGCTATGAGTGTGGAGAGTCTGGCCATTTCATCGCCGATTGTCCGCAAAGAGAGAAGAAAGAAGATAAGCATTACAAGAAGGACAAACACCGGGGCAAAGACAAAGAGAAGAGCAAGAGGTTGAAGCAACACAAGCACAAGGGGCATGCAAACATTGGAGAGGAGTGGGATTCAAACGCCGACTCCGATTCAAGCTCCGACTCCGACGAAGGAGGAATCGCCTCCGTCACCATCGCCGTGCCCTCTACTCCGACAACGTCGAAGGGTCTCTTCGACAACTTGAGCGATGACGACAAAGACACTCACTACAAGAAACAGGGAAAAATTCGTGGGTTTTTTTAAATTCGTGGGTAAAAAAACCCACGAATTTACAGATTTAAATTCGTCGGTCTATAGGAAACCCACGAATTTAATTAAATTCGTGGGCCACCTGCAGAGACCCACAAATTTAATTAAATTCGTGGGTTTTTATATACTGGGCGCACGAATTTAATTAAATTCGAGGGCTTGCAGAGCCCACGAATTTAAGTGCTGGCCAATCGATCTCTTTCTTGCCGAGAGATAAACCACGCTTGTAATCTGTAATACCGCAAATGTTTTTGGCTGACATTGGTGGGAGGCCAGACCGATATTTTTCTTCGTGCTGGCTCACCCCTGCCGAAGCTCTCCCGTGCGCCCCCTCCCAGCCGATGCTCTCTGGCGCTCTCCCCTGCCGAAGCTTCCTCCCGAGCTCCCTCCGGTGGCCTGCGTCCCCAGTCGGTTCCCCCTGGCGCCTCTCCTCCTCTTTGTTTCCCCGCGCGCCCCCTCGGTCGAGTCGCCATGGTGCTGCCTCTCTGGCCTTGTGGCCTGCCTCGGCCTACGTTCTG
Organism: Guadua angustifolia; assembly: GCA_036346375.1. NCBI lineage: Eukaryota > Viridiplantae > Streptophyta > Magnoliopsida > Poales > Poaceae > Guadua > Guadua angustifolia. The sequence continues at coordinate 42,263,203 of CM070513.1, read as the reverse complement.
GCGGCTCCCTCCAGCGCCGTCCCTGCTCGGCCGACGCCGCCTCCGGCACGACTTCCTCCGGCCGGCTCTTCCCCGACACGACTCTCCTCCGGCACGACTTCCTCCGGCGGCGCAGCCCTCCCCTCCAGCCGGCCATGCCCCCATCTCCTCTTTCTCCATGGGTGTGAGATTGGAGGTATACCTTGTTCTTGGGGAGTTTTGGCATGCATGTGAGGTGTTTGTGATAATGCCTAGAAGGTTTAGGGTTGTTGAATGTGATTGTGCATGTACTGTCATCAGAATAATCGGTAGGGCTTGAATTTGGATTCGGCACAATCATGCTTTTAGAGGAAAAGTTTGGCCCTAGAATATGCATGGATGCTTTGCTAGGGGATGATTAAAGGCAAAGGAGGGTGGTAGTATTTGTGTTCTTGGAATCTTAATGCAGTTAGTGTTGTTGTTCAACAGATTCTTATGTTGATGAGCCATTATATGGGATTCTGGTAGTGAGCAATATATATACATTTATATTTGCCTAATCTGTGCTTGCTTGGGTTATGTGTCCCGAATGATTAGTGTGCATGATTCAATCTTTGAGCTCTTTGTGTATATGCTTAGTCTTGATATTGGGTGTATAGTTATTCGTATATATGCACTTATACCATACTGGAAATTGGGTATGTATCCTAAAACTCATGTGAGCACTTAGAAGGTGGACAGAGCGTCACTGAATCGTTACTATTTATACTACTTGTTGTGTGATTAGTAATAGGCTATCTCCTTTTATTTTCCTTTTTCTCTGTGTGCATCGCTGAACTTGTGAACCATCATAGTGATTCATAAATAATTTAATATTAATTATTTTCAAGTTCTATTAGGATCACAGAAAAGCTCTAGCAGAGAGGGAGTATCAAGCATTACAAGATCAGATTTCTGGGAAGATGATCAATTTTCAAAGAGTTTCTTGTATAAATGGGATGGCACCACTGTTGCCGTCCTTGATGTCAGTAGAAGAGCTTTGTTTTACATGTAAGGTATAATGATATATAGATGTTGTGCCCTCAAATGAACTTTTATTTGGGCTCTGTTCTTTTCCATGTCACCCGGCAAGATCATGGAAATCGGATGAACAAAAGCATTTTATTATACGAGAATTTTCATATGTTCCACTTGATAGAGAACTTAAATAATGAAAATTGCAGAAATGCATTTTCTTGGGCTCACTGTGATTCATTTTTATGATCTCTCTTTGTTATATTCAGAAAGCATAAAAAATAACATGCCAAATTGTGCTGTTGAGTTTGGTGGTACTTGTTATTTGTTCTTTTAGATCAAATTTGAACTATTCATTGTGCATTTCTTTTTGCACCTCGCCTTTCTTGGCTCACATATTGTTTTCTAATCTCATTTAGATCTTGTTGTTGTGTTGTTGCAGGTACCTTGAAATCGACATGCATGGAAGGGGGTAGTAGCACATTCACGTCTGCATCAAACCATTTAATCGATTCGTAAAGCCTGGTTGTATTGATTATGGTTGTAATATGTCGCTCGTCGTGGTGTAGTTATTAAATTCTGTTGTATGTGTTATTGATTAACTAAGGACCTGCTAGAATGATATCATAACTGCAATTGTTTTTTTCTGTCTGCTGAGTGGATGTCCTACTGTCTAGAGAGGTCATGCCGAAATTTTCTAAATTTCGGTGACTTAGTTTTAAGCTAGTATTGGCGTTGAGATTGTCTGCCCCTTTAATAACCATCTGAACGGAATTTCCTAAAAAGATCCATACCTAACTTGCCTTATCCAACTCATGCTTCAGAGAACGAGTCAAAAACTCGTGTGTCATGTTCATGGGAAGGTATTACAGTTGCTTGTTATTACGATCAATTCCCACGGTTCTTTGCAGCTAATTTAGCTTACTAGCTAAAACCGTAAAGTTAATTTGTTGCTTCAATTTAGTTCATATTACTTCTTACCGGGAATTTCCGTGCGGACTAGATATGTACCACATATGTTGCCTAATTGATCAAGCATCCAATTTTAGTAAGCATTGGTAGATAAAGAAAAAATGGATGTTGATAACTAGGTTGATATGACTATTTTATCTGTCCAAAATAGATTGTTGGATGGCGTGTTAAATTCAAAGTGCTGCACTTTTATAGTTGAATTTAATCGGATAATGAAACTTTGATAGGCTATGTAAATTCCAAGTGGTTAGCATTTGAATTTTATGGGCTATGTAATTCTTGACTTTGTCATTTGGAACTTTTATTTGTTTCTGTTTTTCTACTCGAGAACGTGGACACAAAGCGTCACACTACCATGGTAGCATAGATCCTAATGATAGAGCCCATATCCAGAGGCAATGGAGTATGGATAAGATAAACATAATATGTACTCTGATTGCATTTGGGATGGGTAACTTGATCTTTCAAACATCTGTACATATTTATTTATTGGTGCACTATGCTAATGGTACAAATTGCGGTATTAATAAACCCGATGTTCGTTTTGTTATTCATCATTCCTGCCCAAATCAATTGAAGGATATCATCGGTATTTACGATGACATAATTTTCACAATCGTGCGAGGTGAAATTGCATAATTTAAGTTGTTTCATGATCACACATTCTTTTAGGAGTGTGGGCGTCTTTGTAGAGATGGGCAACTTTCATCTTGTGTTTGTATTACAATTATTCGACTATGTAAGTCTAGTGGTACCTCATATTGTCGACTTCATACTATCTTCATCTCTCATCATAAACAAGTAATTTTCTTGCAAAACTATGTAGATTAAGTGTCAAACACATGCTTACACAAGGAGTTGTAGAACAAATCGCATCAGCACCACGAGGAGGCTCTTCGTCTTCACATGAGCAAGCACTTGAAACACATAAGGAGAATCTCTTGCGCATGGTATATATAATTCTACATGCATGCTTCTTGTTGCGTTGTAGTTTGGAAAGCATCTTAGCTTGTCATATTTTCTCTTTCTATAGGTTATTTACTGTGAAAATGATGTGGACTGCAGACGCCTACTACAACTGATCCACTTTGGAGAGATGTTTGATCCTTCACATTGTGCAAAAACATGTGATAATTGCTTGAAAGAACTGTGTTACCTTCACATCTAAAATCTTTAAGGGTCCATGTACATCTTTAATAAAGGATGCCTTGTAAGTACAAATAAAGTTGATTTTGTGGCTATATTTAAGACATCTTAAAACTGCTAAACAGTTGGTTTTGGCGGTTATGGGAAATCCTAGTTCACTGAGTTTTGCAACCTCGATCGCTTGGGGCCTTTGAAACCGACCCGGCCGGTTGGTTTTAGGTCATTCCATTCACCCTCAATTAAAGCTATATTTCTCTGTCACGACCGTTCTTGCTGTAAATTGCTAGGGGTAGGTAGCAGCCTTTTAGGGATAAACAATCGATTGCCCTATATTCTCATGACAAACTGTTTTGTTTCCCATTTTAAGTGTTATGGTATCAATATGAGTCTACGCCCTTTGTGGGGCTACTGTTTGTAAAATGATTCTTCTCAATAATCCATCTTGATCTTTGTAGAACTGAATATAGAATATGTCAAATATCTTTATGATTGTGACTTTGGAAACTTGAGCTTTAAAAGCTAAGTGAGGATATTACAACATACTAGATTGCTTTGTTAAGTCTGAATATTATACAGATCTTTGAATAATGAAAGGCTGCTAATTGCTTTATTTTGTTATTTTGCATGTTCCCCACTCCTGAAAAGGCACCTAAGATGGGGAAACTTGATGAATAATCAGTTCCACAGATTAATAAGACTATTCAACAGCAGAATAAAGTGGACGAGGTAGCTGGTCTTTTCTTCTAATAGATCCTTGAGTTTTTTTTGGTCTGTATTTGTTTTGTTTATGCTCTAAAGACTATTTTCATTCATCACAGAACCTTGCATCGATCCTGTATGAAACTTTAAGATGCCTTAGGCGTCAGATATTGGAGGAGAACGAAGGATACAGTGCCCACCACATATTTATGTAAGTTCTACTCCCTCCGGTCACAAATAATTATCATTATATTGATGATGCAGTTCTCCGAGGTAGAACATGGATTATATTGTTTGATTGATTATCTATCCTAAAAGTGCCGTGTGATTGATTGATTATCTATCCTAAAAGTGCCGTGTGAATCTCTGAGGTAGAACATGGATGTGTGATTCATTATCTATCCTAAAAGTGCCATTGGATGTGTGATTGATTATCTAAGGATCTGCTAGAATGTCTTCTTTTGGTTTGAGAGATTGATATATATATATTATAAGTGTAAATGCTTTTTTGTCTGCTGAGTGGATGTCCTATTTACTAGAGAGGTTATGCCGAAATTTTGTATATTTTGGTGACTTAGTTTTTGTTGAATTATGATCCAAATTCAGAAGAAGGCTAACTTCTGTCGGAGCGGAGCGGAGGCCCGTCGCGGTATGGATCGTTGTTATTCTTGACCTAGGTCATTGCCTTATATATGTTCATCTTGTAAGCCGTCGCGAGTTGATCTCTCCGGCAATTTGTAAACACTCTTGAAAAGGTTTAGTAGAGGTAATATTGCGATGTGTTGAATAAGATTGAATGTGAAGATGGTTGTGTTGAATGAGATGCATATCGATATATATATACGTGATCGATATAGTTATATGTATTGAGTGTGATATCGATATGGATATATATATATATTTTTTGTATAAATGTCTGATAAATTCGTGAGCCATTTAAAACCCACGAATTTACAGATTAAATCGTGGGCTTTTTCATTACGAATTTACGATTAAATCGTGGGTTCCTCATTACAATTTAGTAGTTAAATTCGTGGGTTTCCTCATTACATTTATTTAGATTAAATGTGGGTTTTTCAGCCCACGAATTTATGATTAAATTCGTGGGTTTTTTCAATAACCACGAATTTAATTTAAATAAATGGTACCCACGAATTTAATTGATTAATTTCGTCGAGTTAAATTCGTGAACTAAATTCGACGGTTTGCCCACGAATTTAACTTAAATTTGTGGGTTTTGGCCTAAATTCGTGGGTTTTTGGCCCACGAATTTTTCCCTGTTTCTTGTAGTGACTCCAATGTGTCTTATGGCTAAAGGACGCAAGGTATCAACTAAAGAACCAATTTCCTCTATTGTTGATTCATGTCTTAATGATAGTGATGACGATAGTGACAATGATTGTGTACTCAAGTCAATTAAGGACTTTGATGTGCAAAAATTAGACATGCTATTAAAAGATATTGAGATGTTGGAGTAAATAGTTGAACAAAAGGAAGCTACTCTCGAAACTCAAGAGGATTTGCTTATCCTTGAAAAGGAAAGAAATCTTGAGTTAGAGAAAAGCTTAACTAGTGAGAGGAGAAAATATGAGGAGTTGGTCAAAAACTCAAAATTGACCAAATCCGAAATGACTAGTCTTGAGATCATCAACGCTTCACTTGAAGAGAAACTTGCTAAAGCAAAGGATGCTTGCAAGGCTCTTGAGTTGAAGCTTGTTGATCCCAAGAATAGCCCTCCTATCGCCTCAACCATTAACTCCAACTCTTCATTACCTTTTACTAGCAATGGATATGCTAGATGCTACAACGCTAATATTGATGCTTGTGCCACTAACCTTGAGGATTTGCAAGTATTAGCTCATGAAAATGAGAAGCTCAAGGGAATGCTTGAAGATGGACTTCAAAAGTCCTACAAGGCTAGCAAAGGATTAGAGGAGTTCCTCGGTAAGCGCCAAGGTAACCTCATGAAACATGGGCTTGGGTATGTTCCACCCAAGGGCAAAGAAAGCCACATCGTGGTTGCTCCTTTGAACAAGCCCATCCACTTCGTTAAGGCCGAAGGAAACTCTAAGTATAAGGCTCACTCTACCTTCTTTGCTTCTTATGTACTCAAGAGAACTAGTTTCGGTCGAGTAGTTGCTTGTCATATTGGGGGTAAACCCAAAAATGCTTCTAGTGTGCGATCTATTTGGGTACCTAAATCTCTTGTCACTAACATGCGCGGACCTAAACAAGTTTGGGTACCAAAGAGCAAAATCTAAATTTCATTTTGTAGGCCTACATCTCCGGTGGATCAAGTTGGATCTTGAATAGCGGATGTACACATCATATGACCGGAAAAAAGGCGATGTTCGCACATTTGGATGCCAATGGGACAAATAGTGAAAGCATCATTTTTGGCGACAATGGAAAAGGTGAAGTGGCAGGTCTAGGTAAAATTCTTATCACAAATGATTTCCATTTAAATAATGTTTTGCTTGTCGAATCACTAAGTTACAATTTGTTGTCCGTTGCTCAATTATGCGAAGCGGGCTACAATTGTGTCTTTAGTGACAAGGGTGTAGATGTTATAATAAGTGATGGTTCAATAGCCGTTAAGGGTCGTCTAAAGGGGAATCTCTATCTTGTAGATTTTACTACGGATAGAATCAACCTTGAAACGTGTCTTATGGCTAAATCTAGCATGGGTTGGTTATGGCATCGCCGACTTGCCCATGTTGGCATGAGAAACCTTCACAAACTCCTTAAAGGCAACCACATTCTTGGATTAACCAATGTTGTCTTTGAGAAAGATAGGGAAAGCAAGTTGGAGCTTATGTAGGTGACCAAGCAGGAAAGCAAGTTGGAGCTTCTCATCCCGCCAAGAACGTGATGACTACCTCAAGACCATTGGAGATGCTTCACATGGATTTGTTCAGCCCGGTCACCTACATAAGCATTGGAGGAAACAAGTATGGTTTAATTATCGTTGATGATTTTTCTCGTTTCACTTGGGTATTTTTCTTGCATGATAAAAGTGAAGCCCAAGGAACTCTAAAGAAATTCATGAGAAGGGCTCAAAATGAGTTTGAAGTGAAGATCAAGAGAATTCGGAGTGACAACGGCACTGAATTCAAGAACACCGGTGTGGAGGAGTATCTCGATGAAGAAGGCATCAAGCATGAGTTTTCGGCTCCCTATTCTCCTCAACAAAATGGGGTAGCCGAAATGAAGAATCATACACTCATCGAGATGGCGCGCACGATGCTTGATGAGTACAAGGTCTCCGACATATTTTGGGTGGAGGCCATCAACACTGCGTGTCATAGCACCAACTGCCTATATCTTCACAAAATTTTAAGGAAGACGGCATACGAGCTTCTCACCGGGAAGAAGCCAAATGTATCCTATTTTCGAGTCTTTGGAAGCAAATGCTATATCCTCAACAAGAAAGCTAAGTCTTCTAAATTTGCTCCTAAAGTAGATGAAGATTTCTTACTTGGTTATGGGTCAAATGCTTACGCATACCGAGTTTTCAACAACACCACCGGTGTAGTTGAAATCTCACATGACGTAATGTTTGATGAAACAAATGGTTCTCAAGTAGAACAAGTTGATCCTGCTGTGATTGACAGGGAAGAACCTCCGTGCGAAGCAATCAAGAAATTGGCAATTGGGGAAGTAAGACCACTTGAGCAAGAAGCAATTCTGAGTACTCCAACTCCAGATGCCTGGAATGAGAGTCAGAATATCCGAACTAGTCCAAAGAGTCCGGATGCAACTTTGGATGCTTCGGATGATGCTCCCTCTTTCTCAATACAAGCTCAAGATGGCTCGAACACCGCTCAAGATGATTGGGGGCCCTATCCAAAGATTAAATGCAACGGTCCCTCATCCAAGAGTTCATCAAAGCGTACAACGAGATCACCCGGTCGACAACATACTTGGAGACATTAACAAGGGAGTATCTACTAGATCTCATGTCGCAAATTTTTGTGAATATTACTCCTTTGTTTCTTCTCTTGAACCTCTTAAGGTTGAAGAAGCTCTCCAAGATCCGGATTGGGTGATGGCTATGCAAGAGGAGCTAAACAATTTTGAGTGGAATCAAGTATGGAAGCTTGTCGAAAGGCCCAAGTAAAACGTGATCGGAATGAAGTGGGTATTTCGGAACAAGCAAGATGAGCATGGAGTTGTAACTAGAAATAAAGCCCGGTTGGTTGCTCAAGGCTTCACACAAATTGAAGGTTTGGATTTTGATGAAACTTACGCTCCCGTAGCTAGGCTTGAGTCTATTAGAATACTACTTGCCTTTGCTACTCACCATGATTTCAAGCTGTATCAAATGGATGTGAAAAGCGCCTTCCTGAATGGGCTACTCTCTGAGTTGGTCTACGTTGAGCAACCACCCGGCTTCGAGGATCCAAACTTTCCGGACCATGTCTACTTCCTGCACAAGGCGCTATATGGACTCAAACAAGCACCAAGAGCGTGGTTTGAATGTCTTCGAGATTTCCTTCTCGATCAAGGTTTTGTAGTCGGCAAGGCCGACCCTACTCTCTTTACTAAGCATATTGAAAATGATCTATTTGTTTGTCAAATTTATGTTGATGACATTATTTTCGGGTCTACTAATGAACAATTGTGTAAGGAGTTTAGCAGGATCATGACCAAGAGATTTGAGATGTTCATGATGGGCGAATTGAAGTTCTTCCGTGGTTTTCAAGTCAAACAACTCAAGAAAGGAACTTTCATATGCCAAACCAAGTACATCAAGGACATGCTGAAGAAGTTCGGAATGGAGAACGCCAAGCCGATCAAGACGCCCATGCAAGCCAACGGACACCTAGACCTCGACAAAGAAGGTAAACCAATCGTCCAAAAGGTATATCGTTCGATGATCGAATCTCTACTTTACCTTTGTGCATCTAGGCCCGATATTATGCTTAGTGTCTGCATGTGTGCACGGTTTTAAGCCGCTCCTAAAGAGTGCCACATGGTGGCCGTAAAAAGAATCTTGAGATATTTGGTTCACACTCCTCATTTTGGGCTTTGGTATCCAAAAGGTTCATCTTTTGAATTAGTTGGCTATTCCGATGCGGATTATGCCGGATGTAAAGTGGATAGGAAGAGTACCTCGGGAACTTGTCAATTCTTAGGTAGATCCCTTGTCTCTTGGTCTTCCAAGAAACAAAATTCCATAGCCCTATCCACAGCCGAAGTCGAGTATATAGCGGTCGGGAGTTGTTGCGCCCAATTGCTTTGGATGAGACAAACTTTAAATGATTATGGCCTAACCTATAACCATGTTCCACTTTTGTGTGATAATGAGAGCGCCATAAAAATTGCCAACAATCCTGTCCAACATTCCCGTACAAAGCATATCGATATTCGCCACCACTTCTTAAGAGATCATTCCACTAAAGGCGATATTGATATCCAACATGTGAGCACAAATGATCAATTAGCCGATATTTTCACCAAGCCTCTTGATGAAAAGAGATTTTGTGATTTGAGGAGTGGGCTAAATATTCTAGATTCTTGTAATTTGGCTTGAAATATACGCACAAATTGGTTGGTGATTGCAAAATGTTTTAGAAAATCTTATTTGATTTATTTCTCTAATCTTATTGTGTTTATTGGATCTTGATCTTTGGATCTTGTCAATCATCTTGTGATCATTGGTTTGATTGGTTGTATGACTTGCTGATCACTTGGTGACACGACTCTTTAGGCCCTCTTACCTATTTCTCGCTTCGGAGCCATTTCTGCCTTTGTTTCATGCCATCTTGAGAAGACAGCTTGGACTATTCGAAATTCCATTCGGACTGTTCGAACTGTTTGGACTATCCGAACTTACGTTCGAACTGTCTGAAGTGAGGCCTCGGGCTGATTAACCCAGCCCGACCTCATCTTCATCCCTTATTCCTTTTTAAACCTAAACACAGTTTCTCTCTCTTATACTTCACCCCTCCATTCAGATCTCGCAATTTGGCCGGATTTCTTGCGAATCGAAGGTCCCGAGACGTTCCCCAAGGGCATGGGCTTCATCTCCTCCACCTTCTTGCCCTAGACAGGTCTTGGGAACTCTGGTTTTCATCTCCAAAAAGGTTGGTTTGAACTATCTCAAATTTCGGTTTTTCTCGCGTACCTTTCACAAATCCTTGGACTCTAGATTGTTCTAGGCCTTGCTAGGATGATCCTCCATGATTAGATCTAATTAAGTTTTATTGAATTATTGTCTAGAATGGATATTTTAGGGTTTGTGAGTTCTCACCTCGGACTATCCGAGTTTCTGTTCGGAATGTCCGAAGAACACTTCGGACTATCCGAACAAATCTTCGAAGTATCCGAAGAAAACTTTGGACTGTCCGAAGAAAGTTTCGGACTATCCAAAGTTGGTGAGTTTTTTTCAACCTTTTGATGTTCATCTAGATTCTAATTAGGACCTAATCTAATTTCCACCTTTGTATACCTTTAGAATGGATCCGTCTCAGGGTGGCAATCCTCGCTCTCACAAATCTGACGTCGACTTGGCTAAGAAGAAGAAGGCGAAGCATGATAACCCCGCCGGTGGCTCTTGGGTGGCTCCGGTGGGTCCTCCTTCAGACTCCCCTCTGGAGTCTCCTCCAGCTCAGTCAACAGGAAGAAGGAAGCACCTTGCAATTCGCAAAAGAAGTCAATCATCTCATGCGACTGTTTCTAGTCATGGTGGTGATGGGCAAGGAGATGAGGGGCAAGGGGGTAGTGCTGCTGAGGATCCCCGGGCTGCAATGTCGAGGATGAGAGCGGCTAAGTGTGCTGAGCAGTGCCGTGCAGGCCAGTTGATTGGACCATTGCAAATTCACCCGTCCATCCACATGACTCCGATGGGCGTAACTCCCTAGAAGAAGATAGACTATTGCATTGGTCAAAGGAGAGGAAAAGAAGTCCGTCAGCATATAAGCCAAGACCCATTGATGTATCTCCAAGAAGACTATGTGGACAAGAGGTTTTGGAATCATTTTTAGCAGAATTTCTATGACTCAGTGATAGCAGAAAAGAAGAACCCAGTGGCCCTCATGCAGTATATTGATTGGGAATATATGGCGCAGCAGGAGGACACTGTGTTCAATGAAGTCATTGCAGCTTGTGAACGCCATAACCTGAAGGATGTCATGTCATTTCGGTGCAAATGGAACAATGAGGTTGTGGCACAGTTTTATGCCACATTGTATGTTGACACCGATGAGGCGAGCACCATGTGGTTCATGGTTGATGGTCTCTATTACTCCGTGACCAAGGCGCAGTTTGCTGACTGTTTGGGCTTCTCAACTGACAACTGGGACAATTTGGACAAGTTGCACACCATGGACACCTCAGGTATCAATGACTTGGATCCTCTCTATGATGAAACGCAGAATTTCAAGCTTGGGACCACAAAGGGTTTGAAGCCATTTTATGCTATCTTATACAAGCTGTTGAGGAAGACTTTGTGGCCTAAGGAAGGAGATGCCACAAACATTAGTTCCTATTCTAGGAACCTTCTGCTGAGGATCGGTGAGGGATCGAGGCCCTTTGTCGTGTTTGACTTTATCTGGCAGGAGATCCGGCTCAACTCGATTAACCCTCGCAGTAGTTGTGGATTTGCTCCTTATGTTATGTGCATGGTTGAGAGTATCTTTGGTTTGTGGTTTGCTAAGGATGTGGAGCATCTTGCATATCGTGTCAGATTGATCAAGGCTCCACCTCCTCCAGCTCCAGCTCCTGCCCCTGCTCCTATTTCAGTGCCAGGCCCTAGGACAGCAGCTCCCTCCTCCTCGGCTAGACCCTCGTCTCCTGCTCATCCTTCCTCCTCAGGTAGCTCGATCAAGTCTATGCTTCGTGCCATTTTCTGCCTGGGAGTGAAGAATCATAAGAAGATAAAGGAGATGAATGTGAAGCTTGCCGATACTCGCCGTCAGCTGAAAGTTATCAAGGGGAAACTCAATCTCTCTTGCTCATCTGAGGAGTCAGAGTCTGAGTCAGACACAGCGACAGTAGATTCTGTGACTCGACAGCTCTTTGACCTTCCTGCCGTTTCTGAGCCCACTGGAGATGATGAAGGCGATTCTACGTATGCTCCAGGCAGTGTCAGTGGAGACGACGACGGCAGCGAGGAGTGACCCTTTTGGTGTCTTGATGCCAAAGGGGGAGAGAACTAGATTTATTTTGTTGTTTTGCTTGCTTGGTTGATTGTCGTACTTGTTCTAGTTGGTTGACTATTTGCTTTTGTTTAATTGTGGTTGTTGAACGATGTTGCTTAATTATAATTCCTTGTAAGTAATGCATTTGTGTGATATCATGCCATATTTGTTTATGCCATTACTTGTCAAATATCTTGTATATTCTCACGAATGCAAAGATTTAGGGGGAGCTCTCACCAAAACTTTCCGTAAATATGTGCATTTGAGATTCCACTCAAAATTTTTATAAATGCACACATTTAGGGGGAGCTCCACCATGTATTTGGTACTCCAAATTCAATCTTATTTCAATTCATTTATAAATCTAATCGTGTTGTCATCAATTCACCAAAAAGGGGGAGATTGAAAGTGCATCTAGGCTCCTCAATGATTTTGGTGATTAATGACAACAAGATTAAGTGACTAATGAGCTTTATGAGTATTGTGAACAGATTATTACGCTCATGTGAAAGTCGCTCAAGAAAAGAGGCCCCTCAAATCAAAGGAGAAAAAGCATCGTTTAAACTCAACGGTTGTATATCTATTTTAATTTTATTTGAGTTTAAGGATGGCCGTAATATAAAGAGGGATGTGACGAGAAATAGCTTTAGGATGACCTAATGTGCTCAAAGATGAATCCGAGGTTCAAAATGGGTCAAAGTGTAATGTTCGAAGTGCATCTAACTCAAATCAGTTCGGAGTATCCGAACATCAATTCGGAATGTCCGAACTAACCCTCTCTGTTGGTCAGTTCATTTTGGGTTCGGAATGTCCGAAGCTCTGTTCAGAGTATCCTAGTGGACCCCCTCGGTTAGGTTGGGTTTATTTTGGTTCGGAGTGTCCGAAGATTTTTCAGAGTATCCGAAGCATTCGGACTATCCGAAGAAATGTTCGGACTATCCGAGCTGAGGTACTCGGTTGCCCTGTGTTCAACCTGTTTGGACCCCCCAACTCCCACCTTCCAACAAAACCTGTGCATTCAATTCATTTTGAAGAGCTCTCTCACTCTCTCAAAGCTCAAGTGTTCATCTCCCTCAAATCCTTTGATTCTTGAATCTTTAGAGGGAGATCAAGTAGAGAGATTGGTAGATCTAGAAGTGTTGATTCATCTTGAGCACTTGGTTCATTCTCAAGCGAATTTCTCGCCGGATCTTTTACTCTTGGAGGTTGAGGACTCCTAGACGGCTAGGAGTCGCCGGTGAGCTCCCAAGCTCGTGTGGGAAGCCGCTGGAAGTTTGTGAAGGTTGGATCCACCTCTGCAAGGGAAGGATTCAAGAAGAAGTAGGTGAGTGCTTTGTGTTTGGTGCCGCCTCAACGGAGACGTAGGATCCCCTCAAGGATCCGAACTTCAGGTAAAAATCGTTGTGTCTCTTTAGATCTTGGTTTTCACATTTGTCCACTTTTGTGCTTGGTTCAAATCTTTTAGGGGTTCAAATATTTAATAGCTTCTTGTGGTAGATCTTGGTGGGATTTTATCTTCTGCAAGTTTTATTAGACGAAATACTTCATTTGGTGCTAGAAACATTCTCTAGATTTGCTTGATCTACTTTCTAGGGTTTTAGAGCCCTGATACATTCGGACTATCCAAAATTTGACTCAGACTATCCGAACCACTCGGACAGTCTGAAGTAAATTTCGGAGTATCCGAAGTTTTAATTTCCGTTGTGACTTATATTTGAAAAACGCCTATTTACCCCCCTCTAGGCGATATCTCGGTCCTTTCAGCCTCGTACATTGTCATCGATGCTTTGCTTGGAGACCATATGTGAGTCGAGGAAACCTACCAGCTTATCCTTCTTTTCAGCTACAATGATCATGTATCTATATGTTCAAAAGCAAGGCGTTATATATATAAGGCACACACTTACAATATTCAACATCCCAAGAGCAAGGCGTCTAGGTTGCGTAGAGATCGAATAAGTCAATGAAGTCAATCCTGAAGAAGCCTCCTGATGACTGGTTGAACAAATGCTTCTCCATGAAGCTAACAGGATACATGATATCCATTGTGCCACTGACTAGTTGGCTTATTCCATGTACCATTCATGCAATGTAATACAAGTTGATCAAAGATTTTGTAGGTGCTCTTCCAGTAAGAAAGGCTCTCCTAGCTTGTATCTCCGGGCCAACGGAGCAAACGGATAATCTAAGACCAACGGGGTGAACCAATAGTCGGGGGCCTCTGATATCTATTTTGATTTTCCCTTGTCTCGTTTTCTACCATTGGTTGTCTTCATAGGAGACAAGTGGGCACGAAATGAAGTAACCAATTTGGTGGCCTACTTCGGTGCAGTAGTTGACTCTAGTAGTATGGGTACCTCTGGTAATGCGGGTACCGCTGGTGCTGGAGGATCAGTGACCAAGAAGATGTCACTATTGGGCCACTGAATGAATGTGCCAATGGCGTCCCCTAGTGTCTCAATCTCGGTGTTTGGGGCCATTTGTAGCGTGATAGCCTTGAAATTATCATGTACATTGTCCACATTGACCTTAGTGAAACCCGGCGCTATCTCTGTACCATGCACCAGCACACCGTTATTGGATATATACACAAGCCCCCAAGTAGCCTGAAGGGTAATAGGGCAATTGACAAGCCTCACATGGTATACACAATTAGCTAAGATGTCCAACAGATCTATATATAGAGTATTCAAGAGATATACTACCATTATATCTTTGACAGGAAATTTGCAGTCGTTTTCCTTTGTGTGAGGGGCGGATGCACAGCTACACCGACATGTAGTGGGGCTAAATTCCGTAGGTACGTCTGGGGCTTGCGCAGGGCGGCTTAGTTGAGTATTGAACCTTTCCTCGAGCATTCTTATCTAATTACTGAACTCATCTTGAGCCTTTCCTGAATCTTTTGTACTAGCTGTTCCTTGCGTGAAGCTTTGGCTCTCTTTCGACTCCGGTATGTGTCAGAGTTGTCAGGGAATATCATTTTCTAGGGAACAAAAACCCCTTTGCCTCACGTGCAACCTAACTGCTCCTTGTTTTCTAAGATTGTAGAGAGTACATCTTTCTCCCTATTGGGCAAAAAAGGGACTTCAGAAGATTGTGTACTCAACACTTCCTGTAAGATCTTGACATATTATTTCACTTATGAAGTTATGGACTAATTACAAACTAGGTAGCTCAATATCTTACCAGGTGTTTAGACAATTCCTTGTCCGTGGGGTTTGTAAAGTATATGGCATCGGAAGATGTGGTATGTGACCTCGCTCTTGGCCAATTTCGGGCACACTAGCTAGTCAATGATTGAGCCAAATGGCTAGGAGGCCTCCTCATCCTCCCTACTCCATTGCGTAGCCTTACCTGCATATCTTGCAGTGCTGAGTCTATGGGGATGAGGAGTCAATGATTGAGTGTTCCTTGCCTAGATACCATTGTTCGCTTCACTTTGACGAATAAATTCTTCCGTCGTCTTCATCTCCACAAATTGTTGCCATACGTCTTCATCAATGAACCCATACTTAAAGAAGGGAGTCATTTTCTTAATCACGTAATTTGTGACAAGCTTGCTCTTGAAGTTCTTCCATGCCTTAGTCGCCACTAGTAACGCATACCGTCGCAACATGCACTCAGCATCTCCCAAGATCTCGAAGGATGTGAAAATTTCCATGACCAAGCTATTGAGCACCTCATCTGTCAACGACCTCTAGGATGGATAGGTGATGGGGACCAATTCCCGTCCAACTATCTCACACAATGTCCAAAATGTTGCCGCAGCCTTCGGAGGTTGGATAGGAGCCCATCCTATAGATTGACCGCCGTGATGGTATATCGGCTCTTGGACCTTTTATTCAATCATCTTGGATCGCGGGTGGATTTTACTATGTTTGGCTCATCAGATCCATTCAGTGGTGATGAATGAGGGGACGTTATCTTGTTTTAACAAATGCTAAGCATAATAAATATGTATGAAAAATGGTAAACTTAAATTTTAACTATCGTCGATGCAAGGGGCAGACATACTATGAGAAAGATAGACGAGCGGTTCTTTGGTAACTGATATGGTTAGCAAAGCTGTGCACATGAGAGAAGTGCTGTCTTATGTCTTTGTTGAATCTTGGCCCAGAAGGAGTGAATGTCTCCTAATTCTCACTTGCTAATTTGATAAACAGAAAATGATATAAAGCCAAATATTATATAGTTGTTCCATAATTCTACCCTGTTGCACAATTCCAGAGTGCCACTGCGAGGTTGTGGCAGCCCAACAGCAGCAAGGGCAAGGTCTAGAGTAAGCATTCTAATGATTTTGTTTGTAAAGATTATAAATTGCTGGCAGATAAATTGTTTACTATACATCAGGTTTTCCACTGTCTCCGGTTTGTGTAAGGAGATCAAGAAGATGGGGATCTCTCAATACTCAGAAACTTTTATGAGTTATGAGACGAGGTAAACATGTTACATATTATTGTGATTACTTGTCTCCCATAAATATGGAACAAGTTACTTGGAATGCGTCTATGTTGCTCTACACCTATGGAAATTCAAAGTCTGAAACTAGTGGAAGCATTTCCCTATTTCATGTCAATCCTAATCTATAGCCAGCTAAAATATAGACATTTTGACCACAGCTAATATCTATGGACAAAGCTCTGGTGCAGTGGCTATGGAAATTGCAACTTAAGTAGTCCCCATAGCCCTAGACTGTTGGATCGAGTGCACAGATGGTCTGAACAGTGTTTTGCTATAGTATTGTGAACAGTATTTTTCACAGTAAAAAATCTGCACAGTATTTTTCATGATCTGAACTATCGATTTTGAATCTGACGGTCCCGTAAGGACTGCTTAAGATGCAGTCCCGTGAGACTGCAGGTGATCTCTGTTCAATATCTATATATGTATACCACCATTGGAGCCTTTCGACTTTCCTAGCTCACATTGTTATGGAACCAATGGTTCGCACAAAATTGCAATTTGTAGTAACCAATAGAATTCTACAGCAACGGCACCTCGAAAACATCTACCTTCAGCATCCCATTTACTTTATCATCCTTGACAAATAGCAATAATGTCTATATTTTTTTTCAATTAACCTACGAAAAGTGCTTCCATGTTTTTCTTTTTGATAGTTGCGTAAATATTAAAGTGTGAATAAAAGATAGATGGTGATTACTAAACTCATGAGTAAATATGGGCATGACCAAAAACTTTGATAAAAATACCTTACAAACTAAGGTCATTTTACAATGGGTAATGCCATGTTAGCCTGACAAAATGGAATAACCAATACTATCATGACCACACATATACGAGTGAACATGGTCCAAAGATTTCATTGCAAACCATAACCATAATGGTGCTCATGACATCTAACTTTAGACAAGAAATTGTTCAAGGCATAACACATATGTGTGTCCAAAGATATAAGAAGGTGGTGGTGCACCTTGTGCTTCCTAGCTCGCTGGCAGAGGCACACTTACCAGAGGGAGGCAAGGGCGGAGGCAACCGGAGGGAGGTGGGGGCTGTCGGAGGTGGCCGGAGGGAGGCAGCTAGAGGGAGGAGCAGCCAGGGGGAGGCGGTCGGGCGGAGGCGTGGGCGGGGTGAGGCAATCGGGTGGAGGTGCAGCCGAGCTGAGGAGCGGCCGAGGGGAGGCCGCCAGGCGGAGGAGCAGCCAGGGGATTTTGGTAACAAAGTTAGGGTTCTTGAATACTAGTTGCGATATGGATGGGGGGTTTTGGTCCAGATTAAACGTGAGTAGTGAGATATCAGACACGGTTGTTTGATGTAACATCAGAGACGGTTCTATACAGGAACTGTCTCTGATGAATAATTCATATCTATTTATGTACATAAATCTCATTATTTATTTATAGTAGATATATCTCATTATTTATGACACATACATCTTATTATTTATAACACAAACGTCTCATTATTTATTTATAACACATACATCTCATTATTTATAATACATACGTCTCTAATAAATATACGACAACATATCCAGTGAAAACCCCCCAAGACAGTTTTTGGCTAGAAGGGTCATCTGATGACTACGATAGCCAAAAACCGTCTGTGGTGATCATTGTGATCTTCATAGATGGTTTTCGGCTAGAAGGGTCATTGATGAGTGGTTATCATAGACGATTGTTTGCACCAAATTTTGGAAATTGCAAGGCAAATCGGCATAATATATAAGTTTGGACAGCGCATGGAAATATCTTTGGAAAGTTTGGATAACGTACATCAAGCTTTTGGAAACAGGAGTTCAGTTAGGAAACTATAGCCAACTCGGAGTATGTTGCCGTAACCGAAAAGGACTCGGATCGGCTAAACGGGTATATAAGGCGCACCAGGGCTGCTTGGAGAAAGACACAACAAAAACCGCATCTGCTAGTCTTTTTGTAGCTTTTAGTCTTTTAGTTTTGAATCTTCTATTTGTAAGTCGACATTGATCAAATAAAGTTGCGAATCGCCGATTGTTTAGGATCGGCTCGATTGAATTTCACAACCTTTTCCCTTATCGATTGCAGGGTCAAATCGATTGGCACGCCTCGCACTTGAACCCGGTGTTCATCTGGTGTGTTGCAGGCCAGAAACCCTCTTCACGTTTTTGGCGTCAACACATTTTTGGCACGCCCGGTGGGACCGAGATTGGAAAGATGACCGCAAGCAAATCCACCGCACCAGTCGACGTGACTGCCGATGCCATAATCGTCCCTACTTTGGACGATTTAACTCCAGAACAGCGCAAAGAAATTGAAGATCGGAAAGCCGCCTTAGAAGAGTTAATGTTGGGTTGTTATCAGAAAACCCGACGAGGAGTTACACAGAAGATGGCGTTCCCAACATTGAACCCCTTGGAGAAGCCGGCGCCATGACGAATTCGGTAAGCCGATATATGCCAGCTCAAGCCGAGTTATCTGTTATGATTGAGCAATCTGTGCATCATGCATTAATCAATCAGTCATCGGCGTTGGTTACGACCTTGAAGCCGATGATAGAAAACAGCGTAAAGACTATTGCACAAGAGTTGGCATCATCTGGAGGGTTATTAGATCCATTACAGCCGCTCCCAACATATCCAGCATATTCGGTAGCACCAAATACCAACACAACAAAAGTGTCGGCGCCTGCACCCTCGCTAATGCCGACCCAGCCCACTGTGTTGGCACCAAATCCTCGCCCGAGTCCAGTTACTCATGTTCATGCATATACTGACACTGCAAAGTTGGATCCATCGGCGTCAGGGACTCACTATGTCTAGTCGGCTCCTCAGTCGATTGAATTAGATAGAAATTATAAACCTCAAGGGCCAACCCAAGTTAGAAATCCAGTTCCACATAAGGTCATTTCATATGCCGAATTGCCCGAAATTCCAGTTCCCAGAACCGATGGGTACGAGTCGTGGCAACGCCCCTATCCGTCGGCTAAGACAAGCCGACCAACCAAGTTCACACTCGGGGGGCAAGATGTCGTCTATCACGATTGGCCGAACCCTGGTGTTGCATCGGCCAATAACACTAATTGGGCCGAACAAATTTCTATGGTCTTGAGAGATCAATTTGGATTGCAACCTAAGGGGAAGACGATCGGCTATAGAAAGCCGTACCCAGATTATATTGACCGTATGCCATACCCCCATAATTTTAGAATTCCTGATTTTGCAAAATTTTCAGGGGATGACTCGGTCACTACCTTGGAACATGTTGGACGGTTTATCGCCCAGTGTGGTGAAGCTGCTCAGTCCGATGGGTTAAAAATTAGACTCTTTCCTTTGTCATTATCAGGAACTGCTTTTACTTGGTTTACAAATCTACCTCCAAATTCGGTCCATTTCTGGAACGATTTAGAGAGTCGATTTCATGAATACTTTTTCTCTGGCAGTTTAGAATTAAGGATTTCAGACCTGAGCGCTGTCCGACAAAAATTTGGTGAATCGGCTTCTGATTATATTAGAAGATTTAGAGAAGTACGAAATCGATGCTTCAGTGTTATACTGCCTGATAACCAACTAGCCGATTTAGCATTTCAAGGGCTAATTCCCCCACTTAAGGAGAAACTTGCTAGGCAGGAGTTCACTGATTTAAGTCATCTACTTCATCGCGTATCGGCACAGGAAAGCCGATATTTAAGTAAAGAATTCAAGGATAAAATTAGGCTAAACGGCAATGGCAAGGAAAAAACTAAAATAAACATGGTCGAGTATAGTTCAAGTGAAACCTTTGAAGACGAAGCAGACGTAAATATAGCCGAATGGATAAAAGGTTCTAAGAAACCACTTGTCTGTTCGTGGCTCAAGCCGACAAAGAGTAAGACGGAGGTTAAGTACGCTTTTGATGTATCCAAGTGTGACCGTATATTCGATATGTTATTACAAGAAAAGCTGATACGACTGCCAGAATGGCATACCATACCGTCGACCGATGAAATTAAAAAGCGACGATACTGTAAGTGGCATCATTCTTTTTCTCATAACACTAATGATTGCAACATCTTTCGACAACAGATACAAGCAGCTATTGAAGATGGTCGGCTTAAGTTCGCAGAAGAACCAGCCATGGAAGTCGACGTCAATCCCTTTCCGATAAACATGGTTCAATGTTCCGGCAAAGGAAAATAGATTGTCGACGAAAAACCTAAAATAACACGGCAAGTCGATATTTAGGCTAGCTCAAAAGGAGAAACGCTGAAGATCACAATCGGCTCATTACAAATAGAGGCCGACCAAGATGGAAAAAATTCGAGGACGGTTAAACCAAAAGGAGAACTGCAGGTAGGACGATGGTATAAAGCCGAGCGGTCTCCACCTCGAAAATCAGTATTCAAGCCTAAACCAACCTTCTCACAATTGCTTGAGAAATATGAGAGAATAAGTTATCAACATAAGCAGCAATCTCACCGACCAGATAACCTGTATTGGCCAAACAGTGTGTTTCGGCCCGATAACTTGTATCAGCCAGACAACATAGAAAGGGCTCACCAGAAGTGTCCTTTTTGGCAATTTTGTTGGGAAAGGGGTATGGCATTGCCTTCTTCAAGATCACGCCCCATGGAACATTACCCACACAGAGATTGGCCAAGGCAAACGGTGAAAGAGCGGCTATCTGGCACAGCACCGGATCGGACATAGTCATGGCACAGAAAGCCGATAAAAGAAAGGCTGGGTGCGCTAAATGAAGATGAAAAGGTCGAATCTACAGAAAATATGGCTGGTAAGATTCGCAAGCCGATTGAGCCTAAACCTAGGTGGTGCCCAACAGGACTTAGCCGATCTCAACGAAGACGGCTTCAGTGCCTAAGGACGCAAGAGATGAGGGAAGCTGAAGAAGAAAAACAGAGGGATGAAACATTCAACGAATTACGGCCAAAAAAATTGCCAAAAAGGAATGGAAGAGAAAAGAGCAAGCCGATAATGATTCAGACTCCAATGATTTGCTGTCACCAATAATTCGAGATGACATCCCTCCCATGAATATCAACATGGTTTTTACTTTACCAGCCGAGTTCAGGATCAAGTCCGAATCGGCTAAAGAGACGTTCGCCCAACTATGCTTAGGTGCACAGGATGCGGTGTTCGAAAAACCACAAGATCCTCATCGGAATTTAAAGCCGTTGTATCTGAAAGGGTATATCAACGGAAAGCCGATATCCAGGATGTTAGTAGATGGAGGAGCTACTGTGAACCTGATGCCTCTCACCACCTGCAAAAAGTTAGGCAAAACCGATGAAGATCTGATAAAAACAAACATGGTACTAAATGATTTCACAGGAGACCCTTCAGAAGCAAAAGGGGTAATGGTTACAGATTAACCGTCTTCAAAGAAAACTTTGCCAATCGCATTTTTGTAATTGAAGCAAAGGGAAACTACAGTGTGCTCCTTGGACGCGATTGGATACATGCCAATTGCTGCATACCATCAACCATGCATCAGCTGCTAGTACAATGGAATGGGGATGAAATTGAGGTCGTTTCAGCCGATACATCGGCTCATATTGCTATGGCTAGTTCCGATGCGAATTGGCTACATGAAGAAGCGGAGTGTATATCGGGTAAGACATTAGACGATTGCGATTTTATATGTATTGGTAAGTCAGGGTTGATGCTGATCAGTGTTAAGCCAGGCACATTTGATCGGGCAAACAAAGTTCTTAGAAGATCGGGCAAACAAAGTGTTACAAGACAAGGCGAGGAGTTATCGGCATGCGATAAATTCTTGTGAAGCCATTGAAGATTTCTAGGATGAAAAATTAGGTCAAGGTTTCACTTCTGTCGATATGCTTGAAGAAGTCGATATAGGAGAAGGCGATAGAAAGAGACCAACTTTTGTAAGTGCAAAGCTAGGTATAGAATACAAAAACAAGTTGGTCGAAATACTTAGGAATTATAGAGATTGTTTTCCCTGGGAGTATTATGAGATGCCCGGATTAAGCCGACAACTAGTGGAACATCGGCTACCTATAAAGACGGGATATCGGCCATATAAACAACCTCCTCGGCGTTTTAATCCAGAGTTGTACGATGTAATAAAAGAAGAAATTGAAAGGTTGCTAGAGGCCAAATTCATAAGGCCTTGCTGATATGCTGAGTGGGTGTCCAACATTGTTCCTGTCATGAAAAAAAACGGTAAGCTTCGGGTATGTGTAGATTTCAGAGATTTGAATAAAGCCACGCCAAAAGATGAATATCTGATGCCTATAGCCGATATGCTTATCGATACCGCCTCGGGTAATAAGATTATCAGTTTCCTTGATGGGAATGCTGGATATAACCAGATATTCATGGCAGAAGCCGATGTCCCCAAAACTGCCTTCAGGTGCCCTAGCGCGATAGGGTTGTATGAATGGCCAGTAATGACATTCGGCTTAAAAAATGTAGGCGCTACTTATCAACACACCATGAATTTGATTTTTCATGACCTAATCAGCCATATTGTTGAGATTTACATTGATGACGTGGTGGTTAAGTCTAAGGAAGACTAGCAGCACTTGGCTGATTTGGAAAGGGTGTTTCAAAACACAAGAGCTCACGAGTTAAAAATGAATCCTTTGAAATGTGCGTTTGGCGTGTCGGCTGGCCAGTTTCTTGGGTTTATGGTTCACCAAAGAGGTATCGAGGTCAATCAAACCAGGGTCAAGGCCATAGTTAACACGAAACCACCGACATGTAAAAATGAGTTGCAAAAGCTGATCGGCAAAATTAATTACTTGAGACGATTTATCTCAAATTTGTCTGGAAGGATTCAGGCTTTTATGCCACTACTAAAGTTGAAGGATCATCAAGAGTCCGTATGGGGAGCCGATCAGCAGAAGGCTTTTGATGATATAAAACAATATTTAGCATCACCGCCAGTCTTAGCTGCACCTCAGAAGGGAATCCCATTTAAGTTGTATGTGTCGGCTGAAAGCGAGAATATCAGGGCGGTTCTAGCACAAGAAATTGATGGCAAAGAACAGGTAATGTTTTACTTAAGCCGACGACTATTGGAAACCGAATCCAGGTACCCTTCTGTTGAGAAATTATGCCTGTCATTGTATTTCGCTTGTAGTAAGCTAAGGCATTATATATTAGCATCGACTTGCATAGTAGTATGCAGAGCTGTCGACGATTGGGATCGCCAACCGCAGAAGTGAAACAGGGGGTTAGTGAGACTGGGACCCGAACAGAGCTTTCGCTCAAGCGGAGGAAAACGTTCAGCGTGCTGGAGGTCAGAGCAAGACGACAACGAGCGTGAGTCGAGGATTTTATACTGGTTCGAGCCCTCTGCGAAGGTAATAGCTCTACTCCAGTCGCCTTGCGGCAGTGATCTTTGTTACTATCGAGTGTAGGTGTGTATTACAGCTCAAGCTCAACAATGGCAACGTCTAGCGCTCAAGTTCTCTTGTTTGTCAGGCTGTGCATCCTTAGCCTTATATCCTCCCTGCTCGCAACCGTCGGGAGGTATTTTCGGGTAGTGGCCTTCATGCGCGTTGAGGGCCGGCCAGAATCGCCCGAAGTTTTGCAGCGTGCCGCTTCAAGCCCACGATCCCGCGATCTCGGCTTCCGAAATTCAAGGGAGACACCTGTACGGGCGAGTGGCTACTCGAGCTTGGGGTCGTGCGGACGCCGCGCTCGAGGGAACGCTCGCCCTTGGCCGAGCGCCTTGGCCTGCGCCCAAGTCGTGGTCGGGGCCTCCTGAGCCTGGGAACTCGTTGACCGCGCACTGACCGGCCAAGGGTCGCCCAAGCCCCGTCAAGAACCAATATCATCAAATACATGCTGTCTGCACCAATCTTGAGAGGACGACTTGGGAAGTGGGCTTATGCTCTGACCGAGTTCGATCTACAGTATGAATCGGCCAAGCCATTAAGGGCCAAGCAATAGCCGATTTTATAACGGGACATGATACCATGGCAGGAATGGTCGATGTAGCTCCATGGCAACTGTATTTTGATGGATCAGTTTGTCAAGGAGGGAGTGGAATAGGTATTGTATTGATTTCGCCAAAAGGACATGACGTCGAGTTTGCGTACCTGCTTAAAAGCCGATGCTCTAATAACCAGGCTGAGTATGAAGCATTGCTCAAGGGACTGCAGTTGGTAGATAGTATCGGGGCAAGTAATATAGAAGCATATGGTGACTCATTGTTGGTAGTGCAACAAATTAAAGGAGAATTTAAATGCAACGATGAGGTGCTATCAAAGTATCTAGAGTATTGCCTTAATATTATCAACACTTTCACGTCATTCTGTATCAGCCATGTGCCTAGAGAAATGAATAACAAAGCCAACATATTGGCTCAAGCGGCTTCAGGCTATAAGGAGTGCAGCCGATATGAAGCGTTTGACTTGATCGACAAAGCAGTGCTGTGTGTTGATAACACCAATTGGAGAACTGAGATAAAAGCCTATCTAACAAATCCGTCCAGACCTACTGAACGCAAGGTATGACAGCAAGCATTGAAATACGTCGTGTTGGAAGGAGAGTTGTACTATCGGACAATGGAAGGGTTGCTTTTAAGATGTTTGGGCGATGAAGAGGCGAAAGTGGCTATGGGAGAAGTTCATGAAGGGATTTGCGGTTCGCATCAATCGGTTTATAAAATGAAGTGGATATTAAGACGAACAGGATATTTCTAGCCGACAATGTTGGAAGATTGTTTCAAGTACTATAAAGGGTGTCAAAGTTGTCAAAAATTCGGGAATGTACAACTCGCACCAGCATCGGCTTTGCATCCGATTATTAAGCCCTGGCCGTTCAGAGGATGGGGAATAGATGTAATCGGCCAAATATTCCCAGCAACGAGCAAAGGCCATAAGTTTATCCTTGCAGCCATGGATTATTTCTCAAAATGGGTAGAAGCCGTTCCACTCAAAAAGGTTACCAGTATAGAAGCTATCGGCTTTGTCAATGAACACATCATCCATCGATTCGGTATTCCTCAGGCTATCACAACCGATCAAGGGACGGTGTTCATGTCCAATGAGTTTAAAAATTATGCAGAAAGTCTGGGTATCAGGTTGCTTAACTTGTCACCATATTACGCTCAGGCTAATGGGCAAGCCGAGTCCTCCAACAAAACTCTGATCAAACTGATTAAAAGGAAAATCGATGAAAGGCCCCGAAATTGGCATACTACATTGTCAGAATCTCTATGGGCATATCGGCTAGCATATCATGGAGCAACTAAGTTATCACCGTATTAATTGGTATATGGTCAGGAAGCCGTATTGCCCGTAGAGATAAATATAAACTCGATGAGGATCGCAAGACAAAATAATTTATCGGCTGACGAATACAAAGACTTAATGTTATATAATTTGGATGACCTGGCGGAATTGAAACTGATTGCATTAGATCGGCTCGAAAAGAACAAAAGAAGAGTTGCGAGGGCTTACAACAAAAAAGTCGTCCCTAAATCATTTAGTGAAGCCGATTTGGTTTGGAAAACAATATTGCCGATTGGTTCTAAAGATAATCGGTTTGGCAAATGGTTGCCAACATAGGAAGGACCTTACAAGATAAATCGGCTAGTTGGTGGAAACGCATACATACTCGAAACGCTTGAAGGTACTGTGTTACCAAAAGCAATCAATGGGAAATATTTAAAGAAATACCACCCTAGCGTGTGGATCGGTGCATGAGTGGTTAAGGTACAACGCAAGAATTCAGAAAAAGCAAACTCGGTTAAACAGCTGATTAAATAGAATGATTATAATCAGTTAAACAGCCGATTAAGCGTAGCAAAAGTATAGCAAAAGGACATTGTTTCAACAACATCAAGTCTACAACCTAGATCCTGGAAGCCTAGCTCCTAAAGCCGATAATGCCGCCGCTGCCTTCGCAAGTGCATCTTGGATCCCGTCCACTATTTTTTCATCGGCTTGAGCATTCCCAGGGACAGGAATGATTTTTGCCGACTGCTCTTTTACTCTGGCAACAGCTTGGCCAATGTTCTTCTTTTGTTCAGAAAGAGATGCAGTCGTTGCCGATGCTTGCGCTTGTTCATTGGCCAGTTGATCTTGAAGCTTGGCCAGTTCTTCCTCAAGTAGCTTTTTGGACGATTCCAGTTGAAGAATTTGGGCCTTGGTGGACTTCAAGAAGGCAGCGTCCTTGTCGAAATTCTGCTTCATCCCTTTCGCCTCAGCCACTAACCGATCCAATGACTGACGATCAGCTTTTTGAGCCTCTCGTTGAGCAATGCACGCGCGTGCGGCCTCCACTTCCGCTCTTTGATCGTCTAAGTGGCATACTCCCAGAAGCGCTCTCATTGTGTCGGGCGGGAGATCGGCTTCCACCGCAGCCATAGCATCCCTTAGCGGTCGGTTGTTGGCAAGGATCTCGGATTCAGGCTGACAGAACTCATGAACAAGACGATTAAGCTTGTCCTGCATATTTGGCTCCGAATGAACAACCGTGGCCGATGCTTTCAAAGATACGTCGATGATATTGCGAATATCTATGATGTAGTCATCTGAAGCCATCACTTCCGGATCATCCAAGGTGAATCCAAGCAAGTCAGCAGGGTCAGTCGACTCTTCTGGTATAGGCGTTGGGGAGTACCGAGGCAAATGAAGCGGCAGGAGTTGAGCCGAGAAAGCGAAGGGGGTCGATAATGGACGTGCCTCGAAATCGCCAAGATGTTACCGCTGAACCGATTTGTCGGTGAAAGAAGGGACCAGAGAATCAGTATTGCAATATTTAACGAAGTGCAAGAAAATAATATAATGATTACAAAACTTACTTCGACAACGTCGGCCGGTGCATGAGAGGAGCTCTCAGCACTTTTTTCTTTGCGCCTAGGGTTTTTCTTGGCTGCCACCTTTGTGGATTTTGGCTTTTCTAGAATCAGTAAAGTAGGGTCAGAAAGAGATCACAAGAAGGATTTATCAGACAAAGGGACAGATACTTACTCGCCAGCCGTCCTTTAGTGATTTCCTCCAGGGAAGGACTCTGTACCCGAAGGTTGCCGGAGGTATAGCCGGTTAAGCCGACCGACTGGTGCGGTCTTTTTCCTTTCGACCCGCCCTCCGATGGGCCAGCAGCAGCCTTCCCACTCGTAGCTGTGATCTGAAAGGGGCGCGAAAAAAGGTTAACAGATGAAGTAATGAGAATCAAGACAAAGTAAGCTACTCAAAAAATCGATACCTCTACAGCTACCGACGAGTCAGTATAACCCGAGGAACTATCCTTGCTTGAACTGCTGCTGCCGCCACTGCTGATGGATCGCGGTCCAAGTAGAGGGCCTCAGCTATACGCGCCCACCAAGCGGAGAAACAGCTAGCCCGACGAGAATTCAAGAAAAAGTGCGGCAGATCGGAAATTTGAAGTTCATCAGCAATTTCCAGAACGATATTGGCCGATAACACATTCCTCACCTTGGCTCTGGGCTGAAGCCGATCAAGAAGAGGCAAAGAAGGAATCACTTGACCAAAGCCAAGTTGGCGAGCGTAAACAGAAGGATGGTAGAACTCATATGAAGGCTGGAAGGTTCTATTTCTGGAGTTTAGGCCGACGTGAAGAATACAAGGAGAAATGAAAAGCCGATAGAACATCAACGTCAAATCCGGCATCGAAGAACTATTGGCATCTAGATACAGGAAGGAAGGTCATTGAAGATCGTTGTATCGGTGTAGGAGAAGAAGTCCTGCTGGTTAAAAATTACATTATCTAAGCCCAGGAAGAAAGAGAGATACTTCTTCAAACCAGCTGGAGTAATCTTGGTATCACTACTTCAACACATTATAAGTCTCTCACCATAGGATCGGCTCGCTCTGAATTGTGGAGTTGTGTTTTCTGGGTAATCTTCTCGAGGAAAAGCCGAATCTTCAAATGGCTCCGAAATGAGTTGTCGGCTGAAGATATTGTATAACCATAGCTGAATAAACCATAAAGGGCCTCCAACGTTGCCGACAATAAACACGGCGAAGCCAGAGAAAAGCCGGCTTCTGATGACAAACATCATCTGGTAGACCGCGCCCAAGAACATCTTCCCAAGAGCAAGCCGGCGGCCTTCTACTAGCTGTTCCGCCACAAACTGATACACTTGAGTTGGTCCGAGAGATGCACCGCAGAAAACAAAATGCTCAAGCCAAAGGTTGAGAAAGGCCGCGTGCTCTTCATCCGATACAAGCCCGTTTACCTTATTATTATGCTGAATGTATTTTGTCCATCCTTCACCCTTAGTTTGAATCAGCTTGTACCGTGGTTTTCCGCTGTAAGCCGATATCTGGTCTCCATCAGGCCTTAGACAGCACAATTCGGCTACATCTAGAAGGGCCGGGCCGATTGGACCAGGACGGAAAAGGAAAGCGTTGAAGGTATCAGACCAGAAATAGCACACCGTGGCCACTAAGGGCTCGTTGGCTTCATGGCTGGCTAGGCTTAGGGGGAGGCATTCGGCTATGCCCATTCTTTCCCACTCCTCTCTCTTTTGGGCCGACACGCGAATGAACCAGCTCCTCCACCCTTTCAGCGCCGTCGGCCAGGCCCTAAAACTCTTGCTCCATTCTTTCACATTATAACCCTGAGCCGATAATGGAAGCCTAGGTATTTCCACGTTAATGACCGTGCTGGCGTCAGTATCCCCTACCGGCCATAAATAATATTGATCGTCGCTATCTGGGATTGGGATCAGTACCTTGGAGGACTCTATTTAGCCGATGAAGGGACTTAAAGAGCTGTCACAGAAAGCAGGAAAGCCGATTGAAGGGGTTTGAAAAGCACGGACGCGTGAAAATGACCGTGGGGTCCCGCATATTTATTGAACGGTGAAAAGGTGAAACGGCGGGAACAGTTATCGAGGCGACACGGGGAAGTTACGGTACGTTGAGGTCTGCACGGCGCAATTAATGCAGCAGTTACTGGAGCAGTCCGTTAAGCCAATTACAAAGAAGCCGATAGATTTTTGGGAGACAATAAATTATATCCCAAAAATGGGGGGCATATGTTTGCACCAAATTTTGGAAATTGCAAGGCAAATCGGCATAATATATAAGTTTGGGCAGCGCATGGAAATATCTTTGGAAAGTTTGGATAACGTACATCAAGCTTTTGGAAACAGGAGTTCAGTTAGGAAACTATAGCCGACTCGGAGTATGTTGCCGTAACCGAAAAGGACTCGGATCGGCTAAACGGGTATATAAGGCGCACTAGGGCTGCTTGGAGAAAGACACAACAAAAACCGCATCTGCTAGTCTTTTTGTAGCTTTTAGTCTTTTAGTTCTGTAATCTTCTCTTTGTAAGTCGACATTGATCAAATAAATTTACGAATTGCCGATTGTTTGATCATCTTCGATTTCTCCAGGTCTGATTTGTTCTGTCTTGTTGCGCATCGCCTTTTCAGAATCGATCTGCCTTTTACCTTCGGATTAGTCTTAATCGACTAGTCTATTTACCCATTTAATCGGCTTTCTAGCTGATTTCTGTTTTAGCCGATTCGCCTCTAGGATCGGCTCGATTGAATTTCACAACCTTTTCCCTTATCGATTGCAGGGTCAAATCGATTGGCACGCCTCGTACTTGAACCCGGTGTTCGTCTGATGTGTTGCAGCCGAAACCCTCTTCACGTTTTTGGCGTCAACAATAATTTTTCAAACCCGTCAGTAATGGGAGGCCTAATATAAGTCTTTTTTTTAGTACACATAGGCACAAGCCTAGCAGGCGTATATATGTTGTGCCACGCGTGAGTCCGGGCTGGTTGGAGCGATGCAGAATATATTGCTGCTCGATGTGTAAAATAAATTCGTAATAAGGAAAGGAATATTATTGTTCGGATGAAATCATTCTCTAGCGACTGCTACTGCCAGAAATTAATTAATTAGTCAGCGTGTGTCCCTTTTATATATGTACAAGATGGGTATATATCGTCAATTTATTGACCATACGTATCGGAAGATCTGGCTGCAATGCAGTGGAGTTTACACTTTACAGATAGACAATGTGCAAAGGAGACAAAGGTATCACACAAGCATCAACTTTTCTATGACTTGGGAGAATAATCTATCTGAATGTATTGACCGATCACAGAGAGGAGAGAGAGAGAGAGAGAGAGAGTTGAAATCGGTGACGTGATTGGTGCATCAATATCGAACAAGTGAAAAGACAAACTAAAGGCCAGAAACTGGTGGTTGAGTAGTGCAAGCTAAAGCATGTTTAACAGTACGATCGATCGATCGATCGATCAGTTATTTTCTTCCCTTGTTGGAGTATTGGTACGACCTAGCTAGCTTTGTTTATGCATGAATGTCCGGCCGGTTCGCCCGTGTGTTGCCGGTACAAATAACGGATCGTTCCCGTCGATCACATCATCTAGACTACGAACAAGTCGTGCTCGTCGAGTCGTCGATCGGCATAAGTTAATTGATTTACTCGTCAAAGTTTTCATAATTAATTATATCAAAGTTTTCCACACATATATACGTATTTATTCTTCTAATTAGTTAATTGATCTACCCGTCAAACTCTTAACATTCTACAGTCAAACTGCTAAAGTTTCACAGTCCAATGAACTGACCTGGTCAAGATATGTATACTATATATTAAAGTGGTGAGGATTAGAGCCTTTCGGAGAGGTCATCCGAAAAATTAGAAATTACGTTTAGATCCTTTTAATGGTTTTTTTAATAAAATAAACTCAAAAAATATCAAAATTACGTTCAGGTCCCTCCACAGTTTACATTTAGTTCCTCCTTGTGAATTTTAACGGAACGTGCCGTAGAAAAAATAGATTACTTTAGATCCCTCTATAGTTTACGTTTGGCTCCTATCAGCGATGTTTAGAGAAGAGGACTCAAAAACAAAAATACGTCTCAATAAAAAAAACACAGATTTATCGAAGATTTATAGCAGCCCACGGATTCACCAACGGGGCCTAGCGGCCTTTTTTTTAAAAAAAATACGAAAACCGAGAATACAAAAAAGAAAGTCAGCTGCGGTTTTCTAAAAAACCACAGATTCGTCAAAGGTTTATAGCAGCCAATGAATTCGTCGACAGGTCCTAACTGCGGTTTTCTAAAAAAAACACACCGATTCGTTGAAGGTTTATAACTACCCACAGATTCATCGACGGGTCCTAACGACCTTTTTTTTAAAAAAAATTACGAAAACCGAAAATATGACCAAATTTCCCAAAATATGTAAAAAAACAGCCGCGATTTTCTAAAAAAACGTAGATTCGTTAAAAATTTATAGCAACCCATAGATTCGTCGACGAGTCCTAACAGCGGTTTTCTAAAAAAAAAACATAGATTCGTCAGAGGTTTATAGCAGTCCATAGATTCACCGGCGGGTCCTAACGGCCCATTTTTTAAAAAAAAATACAAAAACAAAAAATACGATCAAATTTCCTGAATTTTACACATTGTATCATTATGCGTGACGCAGCGTAGCACATTATTCTGACTAGTATGTAAAATAGCTAGCTTGTTGATATATATTTTTGCTAACATAAAAGGAAAATTTGTACATCGTCCTATCCTAAGTTTCCGTCATCCTGCTTTCCCACGTCTAAGTGAAAATCGGAAAATAAAACCATTCCCACGCACATCTCATCTGAAAAAGGAGGGAAAAACCACATCCAAACATTTTGAGCGGAGGTAATTGGGATGAAATACCTTGCTTGTGCCACTGCTGCCTAGCTAGTATACTGTAACATCCTAAAATTTGGAGTCTTGGAATGTTTAAAAATTTAAAAATAAACCATTTGCATTTTCTTGAAATTAATCGAAGCTTAATTTGAATTTTTTAAAAATAAGAAGATTTAATTTGATTAATCTATGCATCAAATCAAAGGTTTCCAGTTTTTGTTGGGTTCCTTGTGCTTCAAGGAATTTTTCTGTATTTTTGGAGATTTTTCTGAGTTTATTTGCTATTTATTTGAATTTATTCGGATTTATCTGAATTTCTGGAGTTTATTTAATTTGAAAATGATTTTCATTTCCTATTTGCGTTCGGGCAGAATTCTCCTCAGCCCGTTCCTATTCGCCGCCGGCCCACTCCTATTAAGGCCCGCTTCTTCGCCATCAACCCGTTTCCCACGTCGCTCGGCCTAGCTAGCTCAAGAAGTCGCGTCGTCGGCGGCGGACGTGTCTGGTCCGGATTGCGCCGTCGCCCGCAACCCTAAACCTAGCCGCCGCCTCTCAGTTTCTGGGCTCTACACGCCTCCTAAGGGCTATAAATGCGCCGCCACACCCCTCCCGAGGATCCCCTTTTCACGCTGCACCTGCTGCCTCTTTCCCCGTTGCCCGAGACGCAGCCACCACCGAGATCGAGCTCACCAAAGTTCCGCCGCCGCCCGAACCCTTCCGCCGCCCGATTCTCCATCTCCAATGCATCTTCGCCGTTGCCGCTTGCACAGTTGAACTCATCGCGTCATCTTCTTCCGGATCTGCATTCTCTTCCGCTCGATCCGACCGTCCTCCGCCGCACCGCGCGTCGTCTTCCTCAAGTGCAGTGGATTTGCTCCGCCACTCGCCGTTGTCGGGACCCGAATCTGCAGATCCGGACCCTCTGTGTATTCTGTACTAGTCCAGGATCACGCTAGTACACACAGGACGAACAGTGTTGAAGTACCACAATCATACACAGCGGAATTAATAATAAAGTACTTCAAGCATAAATATACCCGAGTTACACGATCTTATGGTCACCTTACAATAATTCGCCACGCAGGGCAATAAATAGCAACAGTAGCACAAGTTCAATAGCGGAAGCAAAAGTACGGTGATGAAACCCCTCGTAGCCACAAGCAACCGACGAGGCTTAACCCTAAATCTTCGGACCTTCGTTATACTCCTCCTCCCAAGCTGGTGTCGCTTCTTCTTCTGAGGTTGTTGTTGAAGCAAGGGTGAGTATACAACATACTCAACAAGTCACGCACAAATGCAGTTCTATTACTACATGCATGGCTTATTCCAAAGGAAAGGCTTAAATGGTTATTTTGCATAAAGCGGCATTTCTTTTACCAGATAATCCTATTAGATTAAAAGCGGTAAAACCAATATTATTAATAATTAATTTCTCAATTCATTTCCAAGAGTTTGGCACATAGCCCTAGTTTGATTTATCAGTCTTTGGCACACAGCCACCCATTCCACATTTTCATTTTGAAAATCTAACCTTTGACTGTAATCCCCGAGCATTGTCCAATACCGTGGATGCGGCTATTCAAATAGATTTAACACACACTCTGCAGAGGTTGTACACTTTACCCACAGGATACAGTCGCTCACCACACAGGTGATTGATTGCAACAAAGTCTTTCGGAGACTAACACTTAACCAGTGAACCTCTCCAGTATTGACTTTCTAACACTTCCCTCACACAGAGCCAAAGTTTAGAACAGGCGAATACAGTTGGATGGGTACCAAGCCGCAGCACAAGTACGCTCCCCCAAACAGTTACATTTTTG
The DNA here is from genome assembly GCA_036346375.1 of Guadua angustifolia. NCBI lineage: Eukaryota > Viridiplantae > Streptophyta > Magnoliopsida > Poales > Poaceae > Guadua > Guadua angustifolia. The sequence continues at coordinate 42,229,392 of CM070513.1, read as the reverse complement.
TCTAACTGTCGCCCCGAGGTGTCAAAGGAAAGATATTAGAATCCTACTAAACTAGGTCCGTCCCATTCCAGACTAGTGGTTGTACGAGAAACTCAGTTCAAAGGCTCGCAAGATGAAGTCCTTAACTGTCCCGGGCAAGACATCCATTTTATATTTCTCGGCACACAGCCTTCACCATCTTAATGCATCCCGTTGCCACACAGGCCCACCTAGCACGAAGCCTTCTTGCCACTTGCCCCGGTCCAAAACATTTCCCACCCCGATTTGCATTTCTGCAACACATGCCAATGCCCACTTCATTGCATGAGTAGAACCACACAGGTCGCTACCCCCAATTCTATCTCATGGCATCATCGCATTATTCCAAAATGCGCTTCATAATTGTTTAGTTAATATCCTTTTGTAAATTTGAAAGTCATTCCACGCATACAAGCATACTAAGCAGCTAATCACGGTCTAGCCTCCCGTGTTGGCTTTATAATAGAAACCAACTCAATTTAATATCTTAGGGTGACAAGGATTGCAGGGCATACAATTACTATTAACAAGGTGGCATTAACAAGGTAGGTGTATTATCTAAACTACCCAAGATTAATCAATGACATTTTCTTAATTAATATAGCATGCACAGTTTAAATGGAAATACATTGTAAAAGTCTAGGGGCAATATGGTCAAAGCATGACTTGCCTTCGAAAAGCAGTTGATTCTGGTCTGGCTCTTGCGATGGTTCTCCGAAATCCTCCTCGACGGCTTCCGGCAATTCGGAGTCTACGCGCATTCAAGCGAATATACAATGAATACTCAATACAGACAGTAAGATCAACTCTAAAAATAAATTAAAATTCACTAATAAATAGTTCACATTTTTACAAAGTTTTAGGAACTGGAATCACCCAATTCCGAGTTAAAACGCAAAAGTTATAGCATTTGCAAGATTCTGAAAATTCAAATAAATGAATAACCGAATTACTCTATTTATTTTCCTACTGAAAATCCGGTTAAATTCCACAGCTTGACACGTGTCAGCACCAGAGTGAGCCACGTCACCACGGTCACTGACATGTGGGCCCCGGATGACGTCATGCTGACGTCAGCACACCCAGCGGTCCACCCACTGACAAGTGGGCCCGATGAATAGTGTTCAGTCCACACGTCAGCTGACACGCGGCGCTCGCCCGACGGTCCACGCGGCCCAAGATTTCCCGGCCGTTGGATTCAAATCCAACGGTCGATCTAGTACGGTCGCTGAGGCTTCGGGTGACTACGTGGCGAAATCTCGGCCCTTAATCTAAGATCCGACGGCACTAACAATCGCGTCGACCCGGATCTATGTGGTTGAACCACCACGGTCGAATGACGATCCAACGGTCACCGATACCCAAGCGATGCACTGCTACCGAGTCAACGTGGCGCAATCCAAGCCGGACATTCCAGATCTAACGGCCATTTTCAAAACATCTACGCAGCAGCTACGTGGACTACTTAGAGCCACACGATTACCATCTAACGGCCATTTTCAACACTACAACTACCGCTACGTGGCGCTATAGAGGCGGTTGGATTAAGGATCTACGACCAAGATCTACCGAGGCTTATTTAAACTTAACTCTACGGGAAGAGACGTGGCGCTACCTCGGTCGTTGGATGAAGATCCGACGGTTGAGGCGAGTTGCGATGCTCCGAAGAAGAGGCGGCGGCGTTTGTCACCGGACTTGGAGAAGATGCAGTAGGCACCGGTGATTCCGAGCTTCTCCGGCGTGAAGAAGTGGCCTGCTGGATGCGTCTCGACACGGAAGACTCGGAGTGGGTCTTGGGCGCGGCGGGGAACGACGGACGACGGCGGGAAGCGAAGAAAATCGAGGCGAAGGGAGGATGTTACTCCGGTGAGCTCTAGCGTGGGCTACGGTGTACGGGAGTGCACGAGAGAGTGGGCGAAATGAGCGGAAGGAAGCCCAGAGTGCAATGGGGTATATCTCCCGCTCGGACAAGCCTTGGAATGCGCGCAAAATCCCTGACAAAATCGTCGGCAGCCTACCGGCGACGGTGGTGCACAGTCGCGCCCTCCCGAGGTGCTCGGTCACATCCCACCGTCCGATTGCGATCTGACGGCGCGGAAAGAGTAACGATTCGGCGATACGGTGCCACGTGTCGACATCCTAATGGCCACTTACCGAGATCCAACGTCTCACGCGATAAAAGCAACGCGGCTCATCCACGACCGTTCGATCGGGATCGCACGGTCCGAGATTCGCGGCGCTAGGGTTTTCTGGCGCGAGCACAGTGTTGGGCCCGACCCAGCACTGTAGCTAGCCCTTTACCCAGTTTTATCAATTAAATTAAATCCAGAAATTCAAAGTAATTATTTAAGGCACTAAAAATACTCGAAAAATTCTAGAAAAATTCCAGAAAATATTTTAGGGCATTTAGAGCTTAAATAAAATATTTTTGTTAATTTTTGATAATTACTTTTATATTATTTAATTATTCAAGTGAAGGATAAATTTAAATCAAAGTTGATTAATTCCAGAAATTCATCAAAAATTCAGATAAATTCAAATAAAAGCAAATAACTCAAAAAATTTAAATTAGGCCAAATTTCGGGACGTTATAGCCGTCGACCTTCGTTCTTCAACTATGGCCGTCCGATCTGCTGCCTGTGATCTAGATTGCGCCACGTCTCCCCGCCCGCGTCCTCACCTCGTCACCGTCCGATCTGAGCCGAGTCGTCAGTTGTGCGATGGGTGTCCCGCTCACGTGGCCGCCTGATCAGCCGCTGTGTCATCGTCCGTGTTAGTGCCTGCGTGTGTGCCACCTCCGCGCTGTGTCAGCCCTAGCCACTATGCTGCAAACCCAGTCCACCGTGGACTAGCGCCCTTCCGTGGACTCGGTCCACAGACCATGGGTCCCGCTTGTCAGCAAGATAAAAGAATTTTCAGATTTATTTTTATTCGGGAAATTGATTGCTGACGTCAGCGTTGCACAATAAATCGATTTTCCCGTATAGAAATAAATCAGAAAATTCAGATTTTCTCTTTTTATCTGAATTAAATCTTTCGGAGGCTCGTTCTCGCTCATACGAACTCCGATTGGAGCAATTTAAATTTCTAAATTTTTGTAAAATCGAGCTCTACCTTCTAGATCCATTTATTTTCAGTCTTAAGCTTGTTTGTATCTCTCTTTTGTATTTATTTAGTTTTGTTGCTTTATTTTCGGTAGACGCGAACCCCGAAGGAGCGAACGGAGACTTTGAAGACCAAGATTCAGCGCTTGATCAGCAAGGCAAGTCGTAACCTTTGATCATGTTGAACCTATGCTTAGAGATGGCAACGGGTATATACCTGGCGGGTATCACCACCCCGTATCCGTTCCCGTGTTAATAAAATTCACCCGCTATAATACCCATACCCGCATGCGGGTACAAAATTTACCCGTACCCATACCCGTGGGGGTAACGGGGACCCGACGGGTAACCCGTACCCGCATTAATGTGTAGCTAATTCAAGTTTTTCGATTTTTTTAACATGTCAACTTGATGATATGTTTCTCATTAATGGTTGATGATTATGTACTTTTGTACCATGTTGGAGAAATGAAGAAATTTGATGGATGCATGATGAATAAGTTGAACTTGATAACACTCACCTCATCAAGCGAGAAGCGGGTGGATTATACCTACGGGTGAACAGGTACCCCCGTACCCGTACCTGTCATACCCGACGGGTGAAGGTTTTCCCCCATTAAGGTACCCATGAGTATGATTATTGGACCAGATTTGTACCCTAATGGAGTAAATATATACCCATCGGGTATCGGGTTTCGGGTACCCATTGCCATCCCTACCTATGCTTGCAAAGTTATTTTGTTTTGTACAATTGCATGCTATTTGTGTATTAGTGCTAGTTTATGGGAGTAGTTATTCACCTGATTACCATTATGCCACCTTGGTTATTGGAGTGCCATGTATCCATTGTTAACCCTAGGTTGGGACATTACTAGTTCAACATAATCATAATACCAACATTGGGTTAACGTAGCTATGCTTAGACCTACTTAGTCGTACGTTGGGATTCATATCACCTGTGAATTAATGTTAATCTTGACTTAATGAGATATTGAATTGTGGCTACTGACCACTGTTGTAAAACTTGTTGTACCATGGCAGGGGATGCCATTGGTCTTGGTTGAACGAAATGTTTCCCTCGGGCAAGTGATCATGTAGTAAAGGGGGTGGTTTCTAGCACGCTAGGATGTGGCTGTCTTGCCTGAGACAACTTAAGGATTTAATCTTGTGCGCCATTGAACTGGGTCTAACCATGCAACCACAAGTCTGGTGTGGGACAGACCTAGCTAATTAATTTGCAATGTCTAATCTTAAGTACTGCCAATTGTTGGTGTGGGTTCTGGGATGGACAGGTAGACTCACATGGCTCAAGAGGGGGCCCCGAGGGGCGAAACCTTAGAGGGAAGTACCGAGTTTAGACGTGCATTGTAAAGGCTTTGTCATGATATCTCTGCGACACACCAAAGGAAGTGTGTTAATATCGATTGCACCAAGAGATGTTCATGTCTTATGGGTAAAACTGTACAACCTCTGCATAGTGTAAAACTATTCGAATAGCCGTGTCCGCTGTCATGGACGAGCCCGGGGATTTCACACGGGGTATAGAGTGTTTCATGAAATGTGGAATTGTTGGGATGTGAACGGGGAGTTCACTGTTGTTTTGTTGTCTAAGGTTATACTGTTGAATTGTGTGGTTGATACTTGTTTTAGATGGTGTAGGGTGATGCCTCGCCATTCTGTTCATGTTGTCTACCATTGATTTACCAGTTATTTATTATTGCTTTCATCAATCTGCCTTCAATCTACTTATTGTATTTAAATTCAAGTTATTGATTTCTGCAAATGAACCATATGATTATCCTTTGTCAAGCCGTGCATGAATATATTGCATCATTTCCCTACGGCTGGCTGAGTACGTTTTGTACTCACGGCTTTACGCCCTTGTTGTTCAGTTGCTGAGGAAGGATCAGGTAATGAATATCAAGAGGAGGAGTGCTATGAAGACTACGTCAACTAGGAAGGTGTTTCCCTAGACGATTGCTTGTGGCATGTCAAATGGCCCAAGTTATCTTATTTCCGCTGCAACAATTTTATTTGTTTCTTAAGCCATGAGGCATTGGTGTATGAACCTTGACCATAAGGTCGTTTGTTTTATTCAATAATAATTTGCTTCTTCTTAGTTAATTCGTTGTATGTAATGATATTTCATCTGTGTTGCCACTGTGTGCACTAGCGTGATCCTGGACTAGTGTTGAGTATATTGAGGGTTTCGGATTTGCATATCCGGGTCCCGACATATACGCTAGCTCGTTACTATATATCTCTACTAATATAAAAGGGGAGTTATTTGTCCATCGTCCTCCCCCGAGTTTCCATCGACCCTCTTTCCCATGTGTAACTACAAAAAAATCAGAAAATAAAAACATCCGACCCCATGCACATCTGCTTGGAATGATAAAAAAAAACACCTCCAAAAGTTCGACACCCCAAAAACGCACCACTTCCACACCTTGCACCGCCACTTTGATCCACCATATCCGGTGGCTCCCATAGCTACCGAACAACTCTCGGGCCTCCTCTCACCTCCCTTCACCTACTACCAGCCTCGGCTAGCCCCCGCCACCACCTACTATCTTGACGTCGCTAGATCAACTGGATCCAGTCGTCTCATCCAATGCTAGTGATACTACTACAGAAAGACTTATATTAGATGCCTCAATACAGATAGCTAGAAAAAACAGTTAATGATAAAGAACATCACTGATGGTTCTATAGTGGAACCGTCAGTGAGCTAATCACACATGGTACTCTTCATAAACCGTCAGTGATTTACGTCAATATCATAGATAGTTTTAGTTAAAAACTGTCTCTAATAATATCACAAATGGTTTTAAATATGAACCGTCTGTGATAAGTTTACATCACAGATGGTTCTAACTACAAACTATTTGTGATATGAGCTCAAACCACTATATAAACATACCGATAGAGGTTCGTAGGGCAAACCCATGTGTTTTGTCTCCCACAAATCCTAACCCTCCCCCCCCGCAATCCTCCTCCTGGGCGACCTCATCCGCGCGACCTCCTCCCTGGTGAACTCCTCCCTAGCATCTGAAAGCATCTAGGCCCCCATGTGGTTATGGCTTTGATAATTAATGACAATCACGCGAAAAAGACTAACGATGTTTGTGTAAGTAAGTTGGAAACAGGATAAATATATTCCTCGAAAGATGTTGGATGGCTTCAAGTGCAAAAATGGAAGGAGTACGCGCAAAAGAAGCTAAAGAAGTGAAGGTATAAAATTTAGAAGCATTTTCTAGTCTTTTCACCGATCTCGGAGTTGGGAAAAAGATCGGATTTTTAGGATAGTGGCCGTACTATCAAGAGGGACTTGATATGGGTCTTTGAATTTTGAAAGTGCATAAGATATGGCTCAATACATCATTCATATACTCATGCATTCGAGAGTTAAAACGAAAACCGGAAAATCTCTCGAGTAGGCACTCTGGCGTGCAATATCTTGGTAGTATCGCAGAGTCTTGATACTAGGGGTTTCTCTAGCGGTAGCCTTTTTCCAGAGAAGTATTCTTCTGAAAATCCCTCGGCCGGCACTACCGCTCGGGTTGGACGGTAGTATCAAAATTGGTACTACAAGACCTATACTCATGTAGCTTTATTCTAGAGCGACTAGTTTTTCGATTCGAGGTGCAGATTATCAAGCACCCTATGGGTGTAGTACCGGCCACATAGAAAATTGTCAGAACGTGACTCGTGTCAAGCATTAAATGCCCGTTATAGCCGTTACACCCCAGGTGCGGTACTACCGGCCCTTAGAGGGCGGTAGTACCGGCCATGGCGCAAAAACTGCAATGAGAGTAAATAACGGCTAGTTTGAGTTGGTGGGGGTTATAAATACCCCCTCACCTGTGCTAGAGCCTAATTGGTGACTCCAATGAATACATTCTAAGCCCTAGCAACTCTCTCCACTCTCTTGTGCATTGAATTCTTGATTCTTGAGTTTTGGAGAGCAACAAGTGAGTGCATTGCATTAGTGAGCCATATTGATTGCACTCTTGAGTTCAAGCCTACGTCAAGTTTGTTACTCTTGGAGGTTGCCACCTCCTAGACGACTTGGAGGCGTGAGGCTCCGGTGATCTTCACAAAGAAGGTTGTGTGAAGACCCGGGCGGTTGTGAAGGCACGAAGCTCGCCTACCCGGAGCGGGGAAGAGCTATTGCTAGTGATCGGGGAAGGCTCAAGCGAGTGGATTTTCCATATGTTAGGATTCATAGCTTTAAGGTAAACCGTCATACGTATTTTCCAATATGCATAATTTGTACCATCAAAGAAGGGAGCTTTTCCGATTGAAATTCTCTCGTTGGCCATCCTAGCTCTCTAGGCGGTAAAGCCGAAATAGAGAGACCAAGCTCTGATACCACTTGTAAGATCGAGGATGAGCCTAGAAGGGGGGGTGAATAGGCTTTTCTAAAATTTTCTATCACTAATTTCAAGATTAATGACTTCTAAGAATTAGAGACAATTTTAGCTAACTTAATACTCAACAATTCTAGAGATTACACGATGATTTCACTACACAAGTATATTACTACCTAAGCAAGTAGCACAAGAGAATCAAATTGCTAAAGTTGTATAAGAGTAAAGACAAGCAAACCACAAATGATGGACAAGAGAATTTTTCCCGTGGTCTCGGAGACTTGCCGGTCTCCCCTACTCCACGTTGAGGTAGCTTGAATTTCTTCAAGCCGGCTCCACTCGCTTGAGCCTTACCAAAAATCCACATTTGTAGCCGGTGATCCCACTTTAACCTCGGAACAAAATGAAAGATATGTTCATCTAAATGCACAAGCAATGAATGCTATTTTTGGTGCTCTAAATGCGGATGAATTTAATCGTATAAGTAATCTAGGTACCGCATATGAAATTTGGAATACATTATCGGAAATTCATGAAGGAACATCCACGGTTAAGGAAGCTAAATTGCATATGCTTAGAGTAAAATATGAAAGTTTTATTATGTTGCCTCATGAGAATATAAATGAAATGTATTCTAGATTAAACAATATTGTTAATGAGCTCAAGGGTCTTGGTACGACCTTGAGTGATGTTGATATTGTCAGGAAAATGCTTAGAGCTCTTCCGGAGAAATATGAAACATTGGTTACATTATTTCTCAACTCACCGGAATTGCCAAGGATGACGCCAACCGGTCTTCTTGGCAATCTCATCACCAACGAGCTCTACAAGAAAGACAAGGAAGAATTGTTGGAACAAAGCTCTTCCAAGAAAAAGAATATCGCCTTCAAGGCAAAGGCGGAGTCAAGTGATGAGGACTCCGAAGATGAGGACACCGAGGAGGAAATGGCACTCCTCGTGAGAAGGATGAAGAAATTTATGAGAAGGCGATCGAGCTTTAACGGTCCGCAAAGGTACAAGAAAGGACAAAATTCTAATACTAACCGATATGCTAATATTCGGTGTTATGAATGTGATGAAAAAGGACACATAGCCTCGCATTGCCCCAAGAAGAAGGATGAAAAAGACAAATCACCCAAGAAGAAGAAATTCTTTCAAGGCAAGAAGAAGCTATTCAAGAAATTCCAAAAGGATGGCAAGGGTGAAGCTCACATTGGGGAGTGGGATTCCGAAGAAGAGTATTCGGACTCCGACTCATCCGAAGAAGAGACTCCTTCAAAGAAGAAGGGTCTTGCCGGTGTCGCGATAAAGGAGGCTTCATCATCTTTCGTCACTCCGCTATGCCTTATGGCTAGAGGAGAAACTAAGGTAAACCCAAATGAAAATGATGAACCATCGTATGATGAATTAATGGATATGCTTGAGGAATTAAATGAATATCTTGGCAAAGAGAAATCAAAATTTAAGGTTTTGAGAAAAGAGTTTCTCTCTCTCAAAAATTCTTATGAGGAGCTAAAGGAAGCTTATGAGGTTCTCATTGCCAAGAATCATTCAAAGTCCTCAAATGACATTGGAATTGAATGCAATATTGTTGATGATGTGTCTAGATTAGAAATTAACTCATTCCATGTTGAAAAATCAAATATAGCTACTTCATGTGATGATTTAATTGGTATATCATGCTCTAGCGCTAGCTCATGTCATGAAAATTTAATTGTTGAAAATAATGAACTTAAGAAGCAAGTAAATAAACTAAATCAAAGTCTATATAGATGCTTTAAGGGTAAGGACACCCTAAATAAAATTTTGGGTAATCAAAGATGTTCCTATAATAAAGAAGGCTTAGGATATGTACCTAAAAAGAACAAAAAATTAAATAACAAGGCTCCACGATTTGTTAAATCAAATGGTAAATTTTGTTACAAATGCCATGAAATAGGACATCTAGCGAATGATTGTACTTTGAGTAAAGCATCTAAGGATAACGTTCATGATTCTTGTTATGTACTTAAAAGGGATAGAAATGGTAAAATTTTTGCTAAGTTTGTTGGGACCCCGATATTTGGCCAAAGAAAAAAAGCCGTTTGGGTTCCCAAAACCTTGGTTACTAACCTCCAAGGACCCAAACAAATTTGGGTACCTAAAAAGGGTTGATTTTCTTTTGTAGGTAAATTACAAGACCGGTGGACGGCATTGGGTGTTGGATAGTGGATGCACTCAACACATGACCGGCGACCGGAAAATGTTCACCACATTTGATTCGGGAAATGGGCAAAATGACAAGATTACATTTGGTGACAATAGCAAAGGAAAGGTTTTGGGCTTAGGTAAAATTGCTATATCAAACGACATTTCTATCTCAAATGTATCATTAGTTGAAATATTAAATTTCAATTTGCTATCCGTCGCACAAATTTGTGATCTTGATCTTATTTGCACATTCTCTAAAAATGGCGTTGTTATTACAAAAGAAAATGATAATTCGCTAGTGTTTAAAGGATTTAGATTTGAAAATTTGTATTTAGTTGATTTCACTTCAAATGACTCATGTTTTCAAACTTGCTTAATGGCAAAAACATCTTTAGGATGGTTATAGCATAGAAGACTAGCTCATGTTGGAATGATTCAACTTAAAAAGTTATTTAAAAATGATTTAGTTGTGGGCTTGAAAGATGTGAAGTTTGAGAAAAATCGACTTTGTAGTGCTTGTCAAGCCGGTAAACAAGTCGCTAGTTCTCATCCATCAAAAAGTATCATATCCACATCTAGACCATTAGAGCTCTTACATATAGATTTGTTTGGCCCGACAACCTATAAGAGCATTGGAGGTAATTCTTATTGTTTAGTTGTTGTTGATGATTATTCTAGATATACTTGGGTTTTCTTTTTACATGACAAATCCGAAACCTCAAATATTTTCAAAAGGTTTGCAAAAAGGGCTCAAAATGAATTTGATTTTATAATAAAGAAAATTCGTAGTGATAATGGTTCCGAGTTCAAGAATACAAGAATTGAAGATTTTTGTGATGAAATTGGAATAAAGCACGAGCTTTCCGCAACCTACACTCCGGAACAAAATAGAGTTGTGGAACGGAAAAATCGTACATTAATTGAAATGGCAAGAACAATGCTAGATGAATATGGTACTTCCGATAGTTTTTGGGTGGAAGCAATTAATACCGCTTGCCATGCTACAAATAGACTTTATTTGCATCGACTTTTGAAAAAGACCTCTTATGAACTTCTTGTTGGAAGAAGGCCGAACATTTCTTATTTTCGAGTTTTTGGTTGTAAATGTTACATTTTGAAAAAGGGAGTTCGGCTTTCTAAATTTCAAAGTCGGTGCGATGAAGATTTTTTGCTTGGTTATTCCTCTAATAGTAAAGCTTATCGAGTTTTTAATAAAAATAAAGGTTTTGTTGAAGAAACATGTGACGTTGAATTCGATGAAACTAATGGCTCTCAAGAAGAGCAAGAAAACTTGGATGATGTAGGTGAAGAAGGTCTAAAAGAAGCTATGAAGAATATGACAATTGGAGATGTGAAGCCGGAAGTGGATAAACATGATCAACCTTCATCCACTCAAGCCGAGCCTTCAACTTCCACAACGCCAAGTCAAATTCAAATAATCAATGAAGATGATAAGAACAATGATCAACAAGTTCAACCCCTACCTCAACGAATTCATCACGGTCTCTCCAAGGATCATCCAATAGACCAAATATAGGGTGACGTGAGTAAGGGTGTTCAAACTCGATCCCGTGTCGCTTCTTTTTGTGAGCATTATTCATTCGTATCTTCCTTTGAACCTACTCACATAGATGAAGCATTAAGTGATCCGGATTGGGTAAATGCCATGCACGATGAACTAAATAACTTTGCTCGTAATGATGTTTGGACATTAGTAGAAAGACCTAAAGATCATAATGTTATTGGTACTAAATGGGTTTTTCGGAATAAACAAGATGAAAATGGCATTGTAGTTAGAAATAAAGCTAGATTAGTGGCGCAAGGTTTCACCCAAGTTGAAGGATTAGATTTCGTGAAACTTTTGCACCGTAGCTAGGTTAGAAGCCATTAGAATCTTGCTTGCATTTGCATCGAGTTTTGATATTAAATTGTTTCAAATGGATGTAAAGAGTGCTTTCCTAAATGGACAAATATCCGAATTGGTATTTGTAGAACAACCTCCCGGTTTTGAAAATTTCAAATATCCTAATCATGTCTACAAACTCTCTAAGGCGCTATATGGACTCAAACAAGCTCCTAGAGCATGGTATGAGCGACTTAGAGATTTTCTACTCTCAAAGGGTTTCAAAATTGGGAAGGTTGATACAACACTCTTTACAAAAATAATTGATGATGAATTCTTTGTATGTCAAATATATGTTGATGATATCATTTTTGGTTCTACTAACGAAGATTTTTGCAAAGAATTTGGTGACATGATGTCTAGGAGTTTGAAATGTCGATGATCGGGAGTTGAGCTTCTTCCTTGGACTCCAAATTAAGCAACTCAAGAATGGAACGCTCAGTAAGTCAAATCAAGTACACGAAGGATCTTCTCAAAAGATTTGGCATGGAGGACGCAAAGCCGATCAAGACTCCAATGGCATCAAACGGGCATCTCGACTTAAACGAGGGAGGTAAACCGGTAGATTTAAAGCTTTATAGATCCATGATTGGTAGTTTGCTTTACCTCACCGCATCTAGGCCCGATATTATGTTTAGTGTTTGCATGCGTGCTCGCTTTCAAGCTTCTCCCAAAGAATGTCATTTAGTTGCCGTAAAAAGAATTCTAAGATATTTAAAACATTTCTCAAACATAGGGTTATGGTATCCTAAAGGTGCAAAATTTGATTTAATTGGATATTCGGATTCGGATTATGCGTGTTGTAAAGTGGATAGAAAAAGCACCTCCGGGAGTTGTCAATTGCTAGGTAGATCCCTAGTTTCATGGTTCTCCAAGAAACAAAACTCCGTAGCTTTATCCACCGCCGAAGCCGAATACATATCTGCCGGTAGTTGTTGCGCTCAATTGTTATGGATGAGGCAAACTCTAATGCATTATGGGATAAATTTTAAAAAGGTGCCTCTCTTGTGTGATAATGAAAGCGCGGTCAAAATAACCAATAATCCCGTCCAACACTCAAGAACAAAACACATTCATATTCGGCATCACTTCTTGAGAGATCATGTTGGCAAAGGAGATATTGAAATTAGTCATATTAGAACGGAAAATCAATTAGCGGATATACTCACTAAACCATTAGATGAGACTAGATTTTGCAAATTGAGGAATGAATTAAATGTCATTGATATCTCTAATGTGGCCTGAGTGTATTTCCTTTGGTTGATTACTGGATCTTATTTGGTATGTGTTCTTTAGATGAGTCTCACATCAAGGGGGAGTAATATGCAATTCATGTATATATCACATCCCCTAAATGTGGAAAATTGAAGATTGTGCTATAAATATCTTAAAAGATAAAACTAGACTTTATAAGTCAAAATTATTTGAAAATAATCTATTTTGGATTTACAAAGTACAAGGGTTCTCAATCTTCATTTAAAATTTACTATTATATAAACCTTATCTTTTGGAACTTATACCACATTATAACCTCTTTATGTCTATAATAAAACAAAATTCTTGTTTTTCAAAAGCTTGATAAACTTCAAAATCTTGATCTATATTGATCTACTAAAAGCACAATTGAGTTTTGCCCATAGAACTAAAATGCCATATTTCTATTTCCTTATAAGGTATTTTAACTCAAACAAGTCAAATTATTGTTTCTTATTTGATTTTGTATAAAAGTCTTGTCTTGTGCTTATCCTGTGATTGGAAATGATCTAATAAACTCTCATACATGATATCACAATATCTGAGAAAAACTCGCAATCAAATTCTCTCAAAGTTCTCGCCTTTAGCCTGGCAGGCACTCGGCATGCATGCAGAGTAATCAAGATTTCTTGATATTAGGGGTTCGAGAGCAGTAGTACCACTCAGATTGTAAATTGTGGGGCCACTCCATTCCCTACCGTTTCTCTGCCTTCTCTCTCTCTTCTTCAATTCCCCTCACCCGAAACCGCCTCCTCTTCCATTCCCGTGCAGCGCTCTCTCTCTCCCTCTCAAACCCTAAATCTTCTCCCCTTCGAATCCTTGAAAATTTCTGGGGTTTCCTCCATTGGACTTGAACCCTGTGACCTCCTCCACCAAAGGTATCTTTCATCTCCTTCACTCCCTCTTGTTTCATCTCTTTTGAGCAATCTAGGGTTTGAATGAAGATTTAAAATATGTAATCTTGTTTTGAGGCAAAATACTTGTGGATTAGGTGTAAAATTGAAATTCTTAATATTCCCTAGCCCCTAATCCTAGTTTAAATCATCAATTGCCTCAACATTGCCTCGAATTTGCCCAAGATCCACCTCGGTCGCAAGGGCGGCAAAGACTACCGCCATCGGGGCGGTAGTACCGACTTTGCGGTACTACGGTCTCGAGAGTGGTAATACCGCCGTAGTCAAGCACAATTTTTGAGCATTTTTGAAGTAATGTTTCTCCACGACATTCACACATTTCATTTCTATCTTGTCAAATCCTATCCATATTCATTTCTCACACCTCAAAATTCCTTGAATCTTCTTTAGATCATGCCTCGCACCAAGGTTGCCGGAACCGGTCCTTCTGGAGGGCGCAAGGGTACGAAGAAGACGACTAAGGGTCGTGGCGTTCCCTCCACGGACTCGGACAGTGGAGATAGCGACAACTCTTTCACCGTCGCCATGAGGACCACAAGGGCTAAAGGGAAGGGTCCTGCTGAGTCTTCCCAGGCTAAGAAGAGAAAAGTCCCCGCTCCTGCTCCTCAAATTACTGGCAGCGACGATGAGACTGAGAGTGATAATGAGGAAAGTACAGAGGAAGAAGAAGTGATGCCTCCAATTGGAAGGCACGATCCTTCTCAAATTAAAGGAGATGACTATTATGCTCGCAGAAGTCAGAATCAGTATCTCCAACCTCGCTCCGCCCCAAATCCAAGGTTCCATTCCTTGTTTCAGCAGAGGGTGTTTGAGCAAATATATCTGGAGAAGGATTTTGCCAACCAGCGCTGGGTCAGTTGGAAGCATGTTCGAGAGCAGCCGGAATTTGTTGGTATTCCTGAGTTGTTTGGTGGAGCTGGCTTATACAACTTCCTTGGTACAAGGACTGATTATCATGAGAAGGTCATCAAGCAATTTTATGCAATGCTCTATGTTTCTGAAAATTGTGAGCAAATCACCTGGATGACCGACTCTACCCGATACACTGCTTCCAAGGATGACTTTGAGCATGCCTTGGGAATTTTCCACAGTCATCATCCTAAAATCCATGATGAGCCTCCTCTGACCTTGGAACATGCTGCAACCTTCTATGACCAGTCTCATACCTTCAGAATTGGAAACTCAGCCGGTCTACAGCTCCAACCAAGCATGGTGAACAAAATTATTCGTATCACTATTCATCCGAAGAGTGGCAATTTCGATGCCGTGAGAGGCCATGCTTGGAATGTCATTGCGAAGATCATGGCAAAGGAAAAATTTGATGTGGTGGACTTCATCATGAGGGAGATGTCTCAATCTGCTAGGGATAGGGGGAAGACGATCTACTTTGCACCTTATATCATGGCGCTAATCCGGAGAGTTGCCGAGTATAATGGTGCCACCCCTACTCCTCACAAGCCATACAAGCCTCGAGTCGCTCCACCTCAAGTCTTGCATCACATCGCCGAGCAAGCCGCTCAAGCAAGAGCTCAAGCCGGGCAAGCGGCCCAAGCCCAAGCTCAAGCCGCTCAAGCTGCCTCCGTGCCCGATGCCTACCTTGCGAGTCTTGAGACTCTTCGTTCTGATATGATGGCCGGGTTTGCTTAACAAGAATCTTACATGCAGGGCCAGTTTGCACTCGTTATGGAGCTTCAGTACAATAATCGTCAAATGGTTGAGGAGGTCCGTGAGCGCTTGGACACGCTGAACACTTCCTTTGATGACTATCGCTCATATCATCAGTCCTACGACGTTCGTCGCGCCCAGATGGCGAAGTGGTTCTCCTTCCTATCACCCTCCTCCGTCTTCCGCTGGGATCCATGGTCTCCTCATCCTCCCTTGAGCTCTGCTCCCGAGATCTTTGAGAGTAGGCAGTTCCTTGGCGATCCTCTTTTGGTCCTTGATGACAAAGGGGGAGAAGAATGAAGAATTGAAGTCCGTTGAAGCTGCCTAGCTCAAATCTATCTATTTTATTGTAATAAACTTGCTTAACTCTTGTGGTTGTTGGATTTGAATTCCTTGTGGTTATTTATGTTGTCGTTTTGCGTCTTTTTGCGTCTTGTTGAACCTATGTTGTGAACTCAGTCTTAAACTAAATTCTATGATCTTTTGCGCTCTTTTTATCTAAAATCTTCCTTATTATGAGTTTTGCATTATGCCATGTTAATTCAATTGAATAAATATATCATCTCTATTGTCGTATATAACTCATGTGCAAACTTTTATTGTTTATCCATGGCATATTTGTAGGGGGAGCTATGTTCTCATTTGGCAATATTTTCATTCAAATATCTTTTGTCCTCCAAAGACAGAATATTGCTAAATAAGAATCCCAAGGTGTGAGTAATTGATTTCTATTGGTCACTCACACTAAATATCAATTTACTTCAATTCGACTGTGAGGATTGTCATCAATTACCAAAAAGGGGGAGATTGAAAGCATCTAGGCCTCCATGTGGTTATGGTTTTGATAATTAATGACAATCACGCGAAAAAGACTAACGATGTTTGTGTAAGTAAGTTAGAAACAGGATAAATATATTCCTCGAAAGATGTTGGATGGCTTCAAGTGCAAAAATGGAAGGAGTACACGCAAAAGAAGCTAAAGAAGTGAAGGTATAAAATTTAGAAGCATTTTCTAGTCTTTTCACCGATCTCGGAGTTGGGAAAAAGATCGGATTTTTAGGATAGTGGCCGTACTATCAAGAGGGACTTGATATGGGTCTTTGAATTTTGAAAGTGCATAAGATATGGCTCAATACATCATTCATATACTCATGCATTCGAGAGTTAAAACGAAAACCGAAAAAATCTCCCGAGGGCACTCTGGCGTGCAATATCTTGGTAGTATCAAGAAATCTTGATACTACCGGGGTTTCTCTAGCGGTAGCCTTTTTCCAGAGAAGTATTCTTCTGAAAATCCTCGGACGGCACTACCGCTCGGGTTGACGGTAGTATCATAAATGCGTACTACAAGACCTATACTCATGTAGCTTTATTCCGAGCGACTAGTTTTTGATTCAAGAAAAGCGGTACTACCGCACCCCATGGGCGGTAGTACCGGCCACATAGAAAATTGCTGTAACAGCTACGTGTCAACGCATTAAATGCCTGTTATAGCCGTTACACCCAGTCTTGGTACTACCGCCCTTAGAGGGCGATAGTACTGCCATGGCATAAAAGCGCAATGAGAGTAAATAACGGCTAGTTTGAGTTGGTGGGGGTTATAAATACCCCCTCACCTGTGCTAGGGCCTGGTTGGTGACTCCATTGAATACATTCTAAGCCCTAGCAACTCTCTCCACTCTCTTGTGCATTGAATTCTTGATTCTTGAGTTTTGGAGAGCAACAAGTGAGTGCATTGCATTAGTGAGCCATATTGATTGCACTCTTGAGTTCAAGCCTACGTCAAGTTTGTTACTCTTGGAGGTTGCCACCTCCTAGACGGCTTGGAGGCGTGAGGCTCCGGTGATCTTCACAAAGAAGGTTGTGTGAAGACCCGGGCGGTTGTGAAGGCACGAAGCTCGCCTACCCGGAGCGGGGAAGAGCTATCGCTAGTGATCGGGGAAGGCTAAAGCGAGTGGAGCCGGCTTGAAGAAATTCAAGCTACCTCAACGTGGAGTAGGGGAGACCGGCAAGTCTCCGAGACCACGGGAAAAATTCTCTTGTCCTTCATTTGTGGTTTGCTTGTCTTTACTCTTATACAACTTTAGCAATTTGATTCTCTTGTGCTACTTGCTTAGGTAGTAATATACTTGTGTAGTGAAATCATCGTGTAATCTCTAGAATTGTTGAGTATTAAGTTAGCTAAAATTGTCTCTAATTCTTAGAAGTCATTAATCTTGAAATTAGTGATAGAAAATTTTAGAAAAGCCTATTCACCCCCCCTCTAGGCTCATCCTCGATCTTACAGCATCCTCCTCCCCAGCTGCCTCCTCCTCGATCGGCATCCTTCTCCCCAGCATCCATGGGGGTGACAACGGCCATCCCACAAGCATGAGGCCATGGGGTGACGATGACCATCCTGGCCACGGACACCTTCTCCATTGGCAACCTGCTCCTCCCCATCGGCTACCTCCTCCTCCCCATCGGTGAGTTGTGTATGAACCGTGGCTTGACTAGGGTATGTATCCTATAACTCATGAGAGCACAAGGAGGGTGGATAGCATTTTGAGTTTGTGTATGATGATTGGCTGATAATTCTTGTTTTGAGTTTGTCAATGATGATTAGCTAGTAATTCTCATTTTGAGTTTGTGAATGATGATTGGTTGATGAATGACTAGGGTATGTATCTCATATACGCTGTCTAGATTTCCAAATGAAATTCGAAACTTTGAATGGTTGTGGCATAGCATGAAATGAATAGTTCGTCATAGGTTTGAATAACATATGGACGTATTAGGTCGTAATTGTTTGTGTTGCTCTGATATGTTTATTTTTGTCAATCTGCTTAATATTGAATAGTATTGATTCTATTGTTTACAGTGTGTAAAGTTTGTCAGTGTGAAGTCGATGCATGTACTTGTAACAATCTTCAGTGGATAGAGTAATGGTGAAATCTATGATTTATGTCAGGTTTTGCAAAGTTGTAATTACTATATTGTTCCCCTCAGTGTATATAGTTTTCTTGTAGTCTATTTTACTTTGAATCTAGTATGTGTAGATTTCATTTTTATTGTGGGCTTCATCAAAGTTAAAATTGCTATTCTCAAATATTAGATCTCGACAATAAACTTATGATGACGGGTACCTTCGGTTTAGCAAAGTTAAGCTCGAAGATAGTGACACACGATGAATATAGGTTTAGGCCTCCGGATGGAGTAATACCCTACGTCCTGTATGGATGTTGTATGAAATTAGTGTATCGAGTATAGAGCGAGTTGTCTAGCCCTAGTTACAATGAAAATTTGATCTAGGCAATGGCTAAACTAAGGCTAGAGGTTGATGAAGAGCGGTCCGTCAGCTCCTAGTTTCTCTACATCTTCTCTCTCTATCCCTCCATCCCCTTGAACATACCTACCCCTAGCCTTATATAATCAGGGTAGTCCTACCTCAAGTTGAGTTGTAGTCGACTTGGGATACCAGATCATAGCTGATGAGGAGTCCATCATCGTGTCGATCTTCGCAACATATCCAAACTTCTCTGGATACCAGATGTACTCGAGTTGTTTTCCTCATAACGGGAATGTGATTGAGTCCTTCCTAGTATGGAATTATCCCCTCTGTATATAATTTATCCTATAGAATCGGGCCAGTGATATTCGAAGCTTCTAGATGCTTGTTTGAGCATATATGGTGTAGTCTTTGAGTTTTTGGTACATACTCATACTCTATATTTGGATATTCGATAGTAGCCACGAACTCTGCTCAGCGGAGAGTCCGCTCAAGCGCTTGGTCGATTATTGTCCAGTTTTGGCTTGGTCGAATAATGCCTCGCCCACTTGCGGTCAAATGATTTGAGTAGATTGGGAATCGCTAAGTATTGAGTAGGGATGTTGTCAGGTTGAGTGCCCTGCCATCAGTCCAACTCGAGTCTTTAGGTTAGCCACAAATTACTCGATGTCGACTTATCGACTCTACTCTAAGCAGAGTTAGAAAATCCAAAAAATCTAAACGTTAGGTAGTTGAGTATTTATTGTTCTCATCCGCAATGTCAAGATTTGTGCAATGCCATCATTTCGCTTTTCTCGTTGATCAACGCGTCATGCCACGGGGAGAGAACCATTCACTAGAAAGAAGATTTTAGCTTATAAATTCTCAGATCTAGAACTATAGCCATTCCCCCCTTTTTGCCTCCAGTCTTTTTGCCTCCAGTCTTACTTTCGAAGCCTTTGCTGTGCTCCTTAAGCCCTAGCATCGCCACCTTCGAAGAATCCATCCCCCGTCTTTCTCAATGGTGTCTAGCCCTTCAGCCAGTGTTGGAGTTCTTCCGTCACTAGAGAGGAATTCTGAGATAGTCATATTCGCTTCACCCAGCGACGAAGCGATCTTCGAGGACAAGACCCTTAGTAAGCAGTTTCGTAGCCACATGCATCCTTGATTGCATCTACACACAAGGCTAGAAAAACTTTCATTAAATGACTTAGCCCTCGTGTGTATATTCAGAGAGCCGTATATAACATAAATGCTATATAAGTTGGATTGAAAGTACATGACTTTTGCAAGTCTTCATCGACCACACAGCTTAGACTTCGTGGTGAACATGAACTTGCTGAGCAGCACATGTAGAATTGACTAGAGGCCTCATCTCTCCTTGTCCGCTGAGTTTTAGATGTATGACAATCTAGTGCTCGTATGCGCACAAGATAGAATTGCTCGTCGTCGGGTTCAGGCATGGCCGCCCTTTTGTTTTGTTCACTGACATACTAAGTACGCAATTGAGTAAATGTGTGCAAAAATCACATGTAAAAAAAGAGAAATAAAAAGATTGTGTCTACAGTGCCCCGCTCGATAGCAGTATCGACCAGAAAATAGAGTAAGATACCGAGTTATCTGTAGCCCCCAACTCCTTACTCGATGATATCATCGAGTAGAGAGTAGAGTAACGTAAGCACAAAGTTGTGATGTAGCCTCTAACTCATTGCCCGATAGCTGGATCGAGCAAAAAGTGAAGTATTAGCATCAAAGATACCTAGTGCAACTCACAACCACTTATTCGATAGATGCATCGACCCGAGAGTGCAACTAGGTAAAGAGAAGATCGAACGATGTAGCCCCCAACCTCCTACTCGATGAGTGCATTGAGTAGAGGGTAGAGCATATGCATCGACAATACGTGATGTAGCCCCCAACTCCTTACTCAATGGTATCATCAAGTAAGGAAGTAGAGTATGAGCATCGCAAATGGTAGCCCCTGACCATGCGCTCAGGATGATCAGAGCAAAACCCCATTCCAACAGTTGGGCACTATTGCAGCCTTTGTGCCCCTTCAACTTCCATGCAGTGTGTCATCGAGTCAACATCATCATTTAGTGCCTCTTTGGTTTTCGTACTTATGTGGAAATGTAGTAGACACCTTGTGGATTGGGACCGAAGTAGATCTTGATGGAGCCGTTGCGAGTGCGATCCATTCCCAGAGCTATAAATAGACAGGACTTGTAGTCGCCTGCTGCACTCTGTTTTCTTTCTTGCCTTTTGCTCATAACGCTTTAGTTTTTCTACCACACCCATGGCTTCTACTCCGCCATCGTCCCCGTCTATGGAGATCCTTAAAGGGTCCTCTACCCCTACGTCGCTGGCCACCGTCTCTTCAAGGCAGGTCGTCATCGTCATCTCCGAAGATGAGGAGGATGAAGAGATCAACTAGGAGGCCCTTGAGCGAGAGGTCTAGCCGGAGGAGGAAGATGAGGTCGTCATTGAAGAAGATGACACTACTGCTGCCACCGGGGGAGAAGATGCTGCCGACGGAGGAGAAGGTGAAGCTCAAGATAGCTTCATCGACCCAGCCTCCGTTCGCGCTCCACCCTTGATGACGAAGAGGTCGCCTTCTCCATTGATAACCGGCAAGGCCTTTGCATTCCCTTCTGGCTCATACCAAGGGCGAAGGCCCATCTCGGGGACCATCAGCTGCCAGCCCCCGAGGGAGCAGAAGAGGTGGTGCGATGCCCTCGAGGGCAAGTAGTAGTAGGGTATCTGCCTCATATGTAATAGAATAACTTATTTTAGTTAATTTTAATGAACTCGTACTTACCTAAATTTTGGTTGTGATGCACTAGTTCTATTGTTCACGTATGAAATTTTTTTAATTGATCGATGCTCCACGAGTTGCCAAACACCGCTCCTTCTGTCATCGATAGCCGTACTGATCTGGGTCGAGTCACTTCGACCACTACAGAGGGGCCTTTCCATTTAGATGATAGCTTGTTACTGTTATCTTGCTTTTGCACATTTCGTAGTACTAAGTCCCCAGCGACGAGTGCTCTTTCCTGGACTTTCTGGCTATGGTATCAACACAAGGCTTGTTGATACTTGGCTGCTCGAATAGATGCTCGATCCCTATACTCTTTGAGTAAATTCACATCGTCTGTTCGCACCTACTCCTGTTCCTCTTCCAAGTAGTTGTCCACATGAGATGACCTAACTGTTAACTTGGTCGCAAGCACTGCTTTTGCTCCATAGACCAAGAAAAACAGCGTTTCACCAGTGGCTCAACTAGTCGATGTATGGGCTACCCACAACACCGAGGGGAGTTCGTTTGCCCACTGAGTCGAGTAAGCTTTGAGCCGATTGAACATGCTAGTCTTGATCCCCTGCATGATTATTCCATTGGCACATTCGACCTAACCGTTACACTGAAGGTGAGCTACAGAAGCGAAACAAAGTTTGATACCCAATTCTTCGCAAAAGGCTATGAAAGCATTGCTCTTGAATTGGCTAATATTGTCTATGATTGATTAAGGATGCCGAATCGAGTAATGATGCTCCTCATGAACTTCTTAGCCACTTCTGAGGTGATGTTCTTAACGGGTTCAGGTTTGATCCACTTGGTGAATGTGTCAATAGACACAAATAAGAATTTATAACCTCTTAGGAATGGTCCGAAGATATCCAAACCTCAAATGGAGAAAGGCCAAGACAAAGGAATATTTTGCAGGCCTTGGACTAGTCGAGTGGTTTGCTTGCCGTAAAATTAGCAGCTCTCGCACTTTTTCACCACCTTGCAAGCATTCTGGAAGACAGTCAGCCAATAGAACCCTTGTCAGAAAACTTTTTCGACTAAGGTGCGATAGGACGCATGGTTGCCACAAATGCCTCAATGGACATCAAGCAATATCTTATTACCCTCTTCCCAAGTAATGCACTTCATCAAGATTCTGTTACTCCCCTTTCGGTAGAGCTCGCCATCTACCAATGCATATAGCTTGGACTTACGTGTAATTTTCTCGGTTGAGGCATCATCGTTAGGGATCTTTCGACCCTCGAGATAGGCTTGGAATGGAGTCATCCAAATTAGTTTGCGTTCGAGTAGTGCAGCTTGTATGTCTACGGGTTCTGCCTCACTGACCTGACCAAACTGCTGGTCGAGTTGGGTAGCATCTGCCTCCCATATGGGGGAGACGAATGGTTTTAGGAGTTTCTTGATGAAGACTCCTACGGGCATAGGTGAACGGGGTGAAGCGAGCCTGGCAAGTTCGTCGACAGAAGAGTTGTCACTTCGCCTAACATGCGTTACCTCAAGCCCTTTGAACTTGTGTTCTAGCTTGCAAACCTCATTCAGATATGCCGCCATATTATCATTTGAGTACTGGTACTCTTTCTACACTTGGTTCATGACTAGGTGTGAATCCTCTTTCATGAGTAGTCATCTGATCCCAAGCGATGCAGCTATACAGAGCCTATTAACTATGCAGCTATACAGAGCCTGTTAACTAGTCCCTCATATTCTGCAACATTGTTTGAAGCTTAAAAATCAAGTTCGATAATATATTTGAGCTCCTCACCTACCAAGGATTTGAGTACGATGCCAAACCCTGAGCCCTGAAGCGTGAGCGACCCATTGAAGAATATAGTCTAGTGGTAATTGACCGTCTTGTGCTCTTTTTCCTCAACATGCATCCATTATGTGACGAAGTCCGCCAATGCTCCTGACTTGATGCTGGCTCGCAGCGTGAAATCGACCTCGAACTCGCTGAGTTCAATTGCCCAATGTGCAGTTCACCCTGTCACCTCTCGGTTGCATATTACCTCCTTGAGCGGATATGTCATTGTCGGCGCTTGGGGAACAGGCCCCTCGCCGAGCTTACTTGTGATTGAGGGATCAACCGAGCCCCTTTTTCCGCATAGGGCTAGCGTCCAAAGAAGGCCGTGCAAGGAGGTCGAGCTACCGAAGGGGGAAGCAAACAAGAGGATTTTTATACTGGTTCGGGCCTCTCACGATCGAGATAACAACCCTACGTCCATTGTTTCTTTGCTTGTTATCTGGGTGCTTACAAGGGCCTAGCAGGGTTTTACTTTACATATGCCCGATTACAAGAGAGTATGGATATTACTATGCTCGTACATGCCTTCTCTAAGATGGTGTGCGTGTTCTCCCCTTCCATTTGGCGTGTTCTGAGGAGATATTTATAGGTGGCTAACGATGACCACATCCGGATGTCACGCCCTTACGTGTCCTCGCGTGGTAGCAACTATCCCTTGACTCTCGCCATGCGGCGTCGTGGATGTGATGGGCCCGAATCGTGGCGTAACGGCTATCGCAGTAGCCGCCACGTCGCCTTTATAACCCAAGCATGACCTTCAGGGCATGCTCAGGGATCTTCCTTGGTCGTGGCCGACCTTGGCCGCCAGCCCGAACAACCATGCTTGGAAGACTAAGCCGCATGCTCGTGGATGGGTATGGTCAGCAGCCGGTCCACCCGAGGATCTTTTTTTGGGACGATATTAAGGAGAAGCATGGTCGGCCGAAGAAGGGCTGCCGGGGCTTGATGGTCCTCATGGTAATTTATCCAATCCCCGACAGCTAGCCCCCGAGGTTCAAGTGGAAGAACCACTTGCTAGGGGCCTTCCTCTTGAGCCTTTAGACTCATAGGAGGGATTGGGATCTCGTGGCGAAAAACTACCTTGGCATGGGGCTGAAATCCTGCAGTGAAGCACTACCGCAGCATCCGAGCAACCCTAGCCCGAAAATGGAGTTGGAATCCACAGCGAAGCGCTACCGTGACATCTGAGCAACCCTTTCTCGCAAGCGACCATGCCCTGGCGGGACCGAGCATCTCGCTTTGGGCTTGACCAAAACGGGGCTTGGAAGCGAAAGGTCGCAACAGTTCCTTCTCCGTGAAGCCTTGTGGGTATGGTTCTAACAGTTTTTGGAAAGCGTGCCTCTATTGGACAGCTTCGAAAGCTGGCATTTGTCGTCGATTCATGAACAGGCGAGGTGGTTTCACTGTTCGGCTACTCCAAATATAAATGCTCGGCGGGAATAGTACGAAGACTTTCTTCTTCTGCATCTCGCCATCAAGCTCCAAAAGCTCTCCATCTTTCAAACTTCCTTTCGTGCCTGCGCCCCCTTTTCTCCAAATCCTCCCATGGCGAAGTTCGGCCCGACCACGATCACCGAGGAGAGGCTGCGAGCGCTCAAGGGCTTCGGGTACCTTGACGTGGGTACCTGGCGGATCCCCCATGGCGAAGGGGCTCCCGCGCCGGAGGGCGACGAGATCGTCATGTGTGAGCTTTACACCGTCAATGGTCTTCGGATGCCCAAAAGTGAGTTCCTCGAGTCCGTGCTCGCCCAATGCGAGTGCGAGATTACCAATCTAAACCCCAATTCTGTCCTTGTCCTGGCCATCTTCTCGCACCTTTGCGAGGGATTCGTGGGCGTCTTGCCCATGGCGAGCCTTTTTTTCCATTTCTACTCCTTGTTCCGCACCGGTGGGCCTTCTCCCACTGGTTTTTTGTATTTCCGTTTGCGGTCCAACCGACCGTATGAGTGTCCATTCTTCACTCTCAAGGACTCGGTGTCGGGCTGGGCCGACTTCTGGTTCTACTTGAGGAAGGCAGAGGGAAGCACCCTCCATTACTCTGGGGCGGCAGCGCCCAGCGTCGAGACCCCGTGCCCACCTGTGCAAGCCGAGGAGGAGCGGGCTTTGATGGTGATCAGTGAACTCATGAACATGGGGTTCACTGGTCGGGACATTGTCTGGGACTTCCTCAAGAACAGGGTGTCCCCTCTGAGGAGGAGGGAACACCCCTTCTTCAAGGTCTCCGGGTGGTAGGACCTCACCTGAGAGGCAAAATCTGGTAAGCTTCCTCATCTTGATCGACTTTTCTTTTGCATGCACAATTTTGCGCTCGCGCTGACCCCCTTCCAATGATCGGCAGTAGCCCCGGGCTTCGACTGGGTGGAGAAGTGGGTTGCCGAGATGTTCAGTACCCCAAAGGGCAAGGAACTCGAGCACGGGCGGTAGGTCCTGAAGAATGTGCTCGAACGGGATGAAGTGGTAAGCTCTTCTTCAATTTATGCTCGAGGGAAAGTGTCCCGAGCATCTTATGATGTTTTCTGCTTTTTCAGGAGAAGGTCACCCTTGAAGCGGCGGTGGCCGATCTTAAGCCACTGGGGGGCGGCCAGGGGGTGCTCCTCCCTGCCGCCAAGAGCAAGAAGTCGAGGGGCAAGAGACAAGCTCCGCCGCCACCCCCTACTCGCTCAACGAAGAGGCGGATGACCTCGACCAGGAGCCCTTCATGTCAGCACTTGGAGTTTGCTGATAGGAAGGAGGTAAGCGGCCTGGATGAGGGATTACTCCGCAAAGAAGCCGGGGCTGATGGCTCGTTTACAACAGATCGCGGAGCGGGCGAGGCTGGTTGAGGAGGTGAGGAAGGCCGAGCATGAGGCGATGAGAAAGGAGCTCGCCGACCTCAAGGCTAGGCTTGCCGAAATTACCTCGGCCCCCCGGGCTGTGGAGCTCTAGGAGGAGGAAGATGACGAGGATGAGGTGCCCCTCATAACAAGATGCGGGCGCTGGAAGAAGACGCTGGAGGCGGTGGACATGGAGAAGGTCAACCCCCTCCTAGCGAGGATTAGCCACGCTGCGGAGAAGAAGGCTGGACTTGTGGTTGCAGCGGCGGCCAACCCCGTCGGAGACGACAGCGAGGAGCTCGCCAAAGGTAGCCTTCAAACTCTAATTTTTCCTTTCTTCCCCTTTTGTCTTTTGCTTTACTTATTCTTATTCGAGCTACCCCCACTATACTAACATGGGTGTGATAGCTCCTAGGGTCTTTCCAGATTACCGAAAAATAGCTGACGAGATCCTTGATCGTGTCTTAGAGAGGGATCTCATCCTCCTCGCCGACCGCGTGATGGGCGAGGCCGTCGATCTAGCGACGGCAGACGAGCCAGCTGGCGACACCGACCAAGGAGTCAAGGAACTCCTTGCCCTGGAGGGACCAACCCCTCAGGGAACACTCCTGGCCCTCCCGAGCGCAGCGGACGCTCAGGAGGGGGAGGAAGAAGATCTCGCGACCTTGGGCAAAAAGACTATCCAAGAGAGCGCGGGGTCCCCGGGCGAACCACCTGCCCGGGACAAGAGCGAGGAGCCCCCGAGCGTACAGCGTGCCTGGGGGGAAGTCGTGCTATCCTCGAGCGAACCCAATGGTCGGGGGGACAGCGAGAAGGTCCTGGGCACATCGCATGCTCAGGGGAATGACGCAGCGTCCCTGGGCGAACCGCGCGCCCGAGGGGATTCCGTGGAAATCGTGGGCGAACTCCTTGCCCGGGCGGAAGGCTAATCTTCTTCGCCGAAGTCGCCCGAGAGAAGCCTTGCAGACCCTCAGGGAGAGGACATCGCCAAGATCTTCCGAGACAACCTCTGCGTGCGCCTTGGTTGGGCAAGCATACTTCCTTCCTCGTCATGGTAGCTTCTTCTTTTGAGTTTGGGGGGAAGACTAAGGTTCCTCTGCTTGCAGGTTCTTCAGAAGACTATGAAGGACTTTAACTCGGCGACGGTTCCTCCCGAAGTCTTGGTCTAGTTGCGCGCCGAGCAGGATGCCCAAGTGGCCGAGCTTAGGCAGCGGTTGGACGACCTTAAGGCCAGGGACCCACTAATCTTGGAGCGGTGCCGCCAGGCCGAAGAAAATGCCATCAAGAACAGGGATGTGATTTCCAAGCTTGAGCTAGAGCTCAAGCAAGGGAAACAGCACTCCTAAGCTCTCGAGTCGAAGGTGGCTGAACTGGACCGAGCTGCGTGAGAGGCCACCGAACTTGCAAACCAAGGCAAGGAGGAGGTTGAGCAACTTTGCCAAGAAGCCCGCGAGGGATGGGAAGCCCGACGGAAGGTGATTGACCTCAAGGCCAAGCTCGACGAGATGCGGCAGAAGCTTTCTGCGGTGCTTAGAGGAGCAAGGCCCGGGAACTAGCTTCCTTGCCTTAGGTCTGCACAGGAAAAACTCCTTCTTTTTGTATTCCTTAACAGTGTGAATGAAGAATGATTCCCCCCCCAGAATTTTCTTTTTAATTTTGTGCCTTTGTTGTCTCTGCATCCTTCTGGTGATCATCTATAAGAAACAAATGCCAGACGAACATGCGGAAGATAGGAAAATAGAAGTGCGACATGGGCAACACAGGCCCGGAAGATAGACAAAATAGAAACGCAAGTCAGAACGAAACTAGCACATTTTCTAGAAAATACGTCAGGGTGGTAACTCGCTCCTACTAAGCCCTTCTGCAAATAAAGGTCGTGCACCTAAGTTGCGAGTATGAGCTCGTCCGCAGGAGAGTTTAGGAAGATGCGCGTTGTTTCCCGACCAAGCCACCAACTTCTCCGAGTTGCGAGCATGGGCTAGGTCGGTAGAGGAAAACATGCCTGGCCTTAATTTCCTTAGCGCCTTGAACACATACCCCTATTTTGCGAGCATAGTCATGGCGAGGAAGAACGTGCGGTTGCTCGATAAAGTGCGCGACGACCAAGCACGCGTAAATCAAACTAAGGTTCTGGACTGGCCGAGAGGGTGTCTGTTCTCGATTGTGATCATGCAGCGAAGAACTACTGTGGATAATAATCGGCTTGCAAAGGCGGGCACCTCTGGCGGCAAGACTGGTGGTGCTTGCTGCGGTGCTTTGAGAGTTCTTGCGTATGTTAACCAAGCTTTTTAGGATAAGAACGTTCGAAATGATCGCTACTGCCTGATGCGCTAATTCTGTCACCAAGATCGTGATGAAAAAGTATGCCCTCGTGCGAGACTGAGTCGGCTTACAAATGGTAGTGACAGAAAAAGGGAATAGCAGGTCATGAGTGAACTTATACAACCTTATCCCGAGCATGGATCATATGCCCAGGGAAACTAGACACATATCAGATGCCTGGTAGGAAGGTAACTAGCAGATTGTGAATGAAACCACACTGTCGCATCCCATGCATTGATCATATGCACAGGGGAACTAGACATAGATCAGATATCTAGCAGGAAAGTAACTAGCAGATTGTGAACGAAACCACACTGCCGCATCCCATGCGTTGATCATACGCATAGGGGAACTAGACATGGATTAGATGTCTAGGTACTGATTAGTTATGAGAAGACTCATGCAATCACATCCCGAGCATGGACCAAATGCTCGAGGAACTGACAGATGAGACACACTCGATTTGCCGCATCCTGGAGATGGATCAGTCGTCCAGGGAAAGAAATAAGTAGGTCACAAGAGGACTCATGTCGTTGTATACGGGCGAGCCCCGGGAGTCCAAAAAATGTTTTAAAGAGGGAAAAAAATAAAAGAGCCTACTCACCTGCTTAGGAAGACCTGCGCTTAAGCACAAAACTTACTTGGCGCGGAATAATCATAAGTGCTCAAACATAATGCTTGCTTGTGGGAATTTAAACGCGTCCCTGAGTGAAGAACGTGCTCGGAACGTTTGATCGGCACGAACCCGAACGGAACTCTAGATCGGGCAAGGGAATGAAACTCGTGCCCGAGCGAAGAACGTGCTTGGTGCAAATCAGAAACGATTCCTGAAAACACAATTTACTAAAGGTGATGAACTTATTTTCAATCTTACCCTATCATAATTTAAGCAACCGCGAAACATAAAAGTAAATGCAAGTTTAGATAAAGAATTTGCACAGCTGGTCAATATTCCAGGAGCTCGCGAACACCTGACCATCGCCCATTGCCAAGTGGGTGGGCTACCGAGATGATCGTGAATGGATCTTCCCATCCAGAGGAGAGCTTATCGGTTTTTGGCGCGCCCTGCATTCGACGTAGGGCAAGGTCACTAGCTTGCAAGGTCCTTTGGCCGAATCGACTTAGTCGCGTGCCTACGAAGAGCTTGCAGGTAAACGGCAGATCACGGCAATGCTCTTTCACGTGTTTCTTTTAGCGAGGTCGAGGTCGAGCAGGCGCCCGAGCTCCTGGTCAGGCCCGCGACCAGAGGGAACCTTTGAGGCTTGACCGTTCCAAAGGGGGCGATCGTCCTTGGAGAAGTTAACAGGCAGCTCAGACCACCTGAGCTGTGGCACGAGAGGCTTGCCCTACGCAACATGGCCCACCTCCTGCACCGTCTCCTTCACGTCCCCGTGAGACTTGTAGGTGGAGGAGCCCCCGAATATAACTGCAATATGATTGCGAGGCTCCTGATACTCCATATCTTCATTGCTTCCGACTGTGGCCCTTTTTCTCTTTGCCTTACCGTTCTCTTCTTGCTCTGGGAGCGTGGGCATAGGCCCCTTACCGCTGTGGAACTGCTTCAGGCGGAACGCCCAAGTCCTGCAATTGCGAAGGTCGTGCCCGTGCGCCTGATGAAGCGGGCAGAAACGGTCACTTGGCGGTGCACCTTGGCCACTGCGACCTTGATCGGCGTGCCTACACCCGCTGTGCCGCTAAGGCGGGCCCTGCCCCCAGCTGCCAGGGTTCTAGAGCCTCGAAAGTTATCGCCACGATGACCTCGTCACGGGGCCGAGACGAGTGAATATTCCCCCGTGTCGGCGTGGTGGAGACCGCTCCGAGGTCGAGAACTAAGCGTGCTCGCGACTAGACCGAGTATACTTCCAACCCCGCGACGTAACTCGGGAACTGCTCCGAGCATCATCGCAATACTTGTCATGCTTCCCGCGCCCTCCCGGGCAGAATCCTGGGGGCCATCATGCCTGGAGCGAACAGGAAAATGGGGTTTAGCGTCCAGGGAAATACTCCGGGCTTCCCTGCCACTCGGGGACCCTGAGAGCCTTATGTCGGCGGCGAGCTTCTCCAGATTCTCGGCTACGGCGGCGCCCATCACTTCCTGGTCCACCTGATCAGGAAAATCCCGAAAGCCGCACACGACCGTCGCCATAGCCTGCAACCTTTCAACACTCTGCGGGACGGAAAGGGGCGATCTTATTTGGCGGCCACACGCATGCTCCGGGGAGTGGAGCCCACGAAAGATTTCCGCGATTTGAAGGTCCAGCCCCGACGCCCATCTCCTCTTGAGCCTGACGACAGATACTTGCCAGGGTTTTACCGAGGGACGCCTCAAGATGGCTCTTGGCGGCCTTATAGTGGCGACGACACGCAGCTCCTGAGGATTCCACCTCAGGGGTTTCCGCCTCTCCCGCCATATTGACATCGCCAGAGCATGGAGACCGCGGGGGTGACATCTTGGAGTCTCCTCGTGATGAGGTCTCGCAATCAAGCTCAGGATGGTCGGGTATATCCAGGCCATCATAAAGGCTGTTATCTTCCTCATCATCCGCGAGGGTAACCCGCTGCGAGCGGAGGAAACGCTCTCACGCCGCAGTGACTGGAGAAAGGCTCCTGAGCTCAGTGTGACCTTCTGGATCAGTCACAACCGCCACGCCTCCACTGGCGTAGTACATATCATCGTCTTCTACGTCGTCAAAGACGCAAAGGTCTTGACCGTCTTGGGAATTTGGCATCTTCAAGGATTCTCCACGAAAAGGAATCTCCAGTCGATCCCCACGGACGGCGCCAGCTGTCGACGCTTGGGGAACAGGCCCCTCGCCAAGCTTACTTGTTGATTGAGAGATCAATCGAGCCCCTTTTTCCGCGGAGGGCTAGCGTCCAAAGAAGGCCGTGCAAGGAGGTCGAGCTACCGAAGGGGGAAGCGAACAAGAGGATTTTTATACTAGTTCGGGCCTCTCACAATCGAGATAACAACCCTACATCCAGTCTTTCTTTGCTTGTTATCTAGGTGCTTACAAGGGCCTAGCAGGGTTTTACCTCGGCCACCCAGGGACTCTGGTCCCTCGCCTCCAGACCGCGCCAAGACTTATGCGCGAGGGAAAACACTTCGGAGGTGGTGCCGAGAAAAGGGTGGCCATCTTCTCCTTCATCTTATGTCGCGGACGCCTCTTCGAAAGGCGATGACGACCGATTGCTCCGAGATATGGGGGATCGTGTTGCGGCATTGGCAGAACCATCGGATAAAATCACGCAACGACTCCCCCTTATGCTGCTCCAGGGCATGCAGATCATCCTCCACGCCCGGCTGTGCAAAGGAGCCCTGGAAGTTGGCGACGAAGAGGCCGTACAATTCCTCCCACGAGTGCACCGACCCTCACGGGAGGTTCAACAACCAGGAACGGGCAGAGCCCGTCAAGGCCGTCGGGAAATAATTGGTCATGACTTTTCTAGACCCACCGGCCGCTCGTACCACCGTTGTATAAATTTGCAAAAATTCCTCCGGATTGGTAGTGCCGTCGTAACTTTCTATGGATGCCGGGCGGAACCTTTCAGGCCACTCCACACGGCGTAACCGCCGGGAGAACGCCTGATATCCAACGCCATAAACAGAGCCCGGCCGCCCACCGGGAGCTCGGCCCGGAGAGCGAGGGATGGGACTCTCCGCTGAATTGGAGAAACTCTCATCTTCGGAGGCCACCTGCTTGCCGCGCACTCGCTCTGGTGCCGAGACGTGGCACACGGCCATAAGATCGCCGCACGGCGCGGGATTCGTCAAGATGACTTCTTAGGTCCTCACGGTTCCTTTCGGAACTGGGACCGACGCACAAGCGCTCTTCCCCTC
Organism: Guadua angustifolia; assembly: GCA_036346375.1. NCBI lineage: Eukaryota > Viridiplantae > Streptophyta > Magnoliopsida > Poales > Poaceae > Guadua > Guadua angustifolia. The sequence continues at coordinate 42,197,144 of CM070513.1, read as the reverse complement.
CCCGCCCGCTGGCAGGCGCCGCCACCAGGCGGCTAGAGCCTGCGAGCCTCGGCCAGCCTGGGTGGCGGGTACCACCGGTCTTTCGGCCGGGGCCCTACCTAGCCGGGCCGCACCGACAAGGCGGCAAGAAGATCCAGAGCCACGGAGTGGCGGGAGTTCTCGCAAGTTCCACCGAGGGTGGTCCAGAGGAGACGAGTGCATGTAGATTCCGAGCCGGAGTGGCGCTTCCATGGCTACCAGGCACAAGACGGATGCCCCACCGCCACGGGAGCATCGCCCGGCGCCTGGGTGGAGTGAGACGGTCTTGCGATCGACGGGATTGCCGGGACACACCCTGAACATGGCCCGACACCTCCCCTTCCTGACGCTGCGAACCCGCCATCTCCAGATGCACGGGACTGAAAGAAAACACCAAAACTCGACGGAGAGATGATCGAAAAAACCAACTCCGGCGCCCTACGGGCGCGCCCTGTCGGCAGATTCCACCGACAGCCCAAGTCTACAGACCGGGTTTGGTTCGGTAGGGGGGTGGCTTTGGTAGTTGGCAAACCCTAGCAGAGGGAAACCCCAGTACCTCTCACACTAACGAACTCTAGTGTCCCTGAATTTGATGAACACAGCGATTTTTAACCAGGTTCAGGCCCCCCGGAGGAAGGGTAATAGCCTTACGTCCTGCCTGCTCTTGTATTGAGTATGGCGAACTTGGTTACAGAGCTTGCCGATGACCAGCTCTTCTGCTGAGCCTCCCTTTTTCTTTTCTTCCTCTAGAGTGCCCTTATAAACAGGGGGCTTACACGGGGGCCGATAGAGGAAGGGGCGTCATCATGCTTATCTTACATGCATTTACTACGCCTTTATGCGTTGTCCTGCCTTTGGCTCTAATCAATGCCGGCAAGATGCCTTCGCCTGCTTCTCCCGGATGTGACCCTCCGCGACGGTAGGTGTGGAGGCGCCGAGGAACGGGCTTGTAGCAGAATTCCTTGAATCGACGTGTTCGCACAAGAGCTCGCTCGACACGCAGACGGCGGAAAGGAGACTTCGAGGTGAAGCCACGGTATCCCACCTTTTGCATGGCGGCGAATAAGCAAGGCGTGCTCGCCACCGCCGCCAAAGCCGCCACGCGGCCGGGCGCCGGCGAGCAGGCGTGGTCGCCACCGCCGCCCGCGCCACGTGGATCGACACCGGTGGGCGGCGTGTTTCACCCACCGCCGCCAAAGCCGCCACGCGGGGTGGGCGCCGGCGCAGCGGCGTCTTTCGCCCACCGCCGCCGCGCGCCACGTGGACCGACACCGGTGGGTGGGCGTGCCGCCACCGCCGCCAAAGCCGCCACGTGGCCGGGCGCCGGCGAAGGGCATGGTCGCCACCGCCGCCGCGCGCCACGTGGTGACACCGGTGGGCGGGCATGCTCGCCACCGCTTCGCTAGGCCGCCACGGGCCGGGCGCCGGCGGCGGTGTGGTCACCCACCGCCGCAAGGCGCACGTGGCCGACACCGGTGGGCGGCGTGTTTCGCCACCGCCCGCCGCCGCCACGGCCGGGCGCCGCAAGCAGGCGTGGTCGCCACTGCCGCTTTCGCAAGGCCACGTGGATCGATGCCTCGCAGACGGGTGTAAACACCCACCCGCCTGCTAGACTGCCACGTAGGCCACGCATGCTTTTGTGCGACGAAGAGGGTACCCTGGCGTAAAGTACACCGACAGCTACTGTTATTAGTATTTATCCACTGTTTTTATTTTGTGCCAGCATTAAATGGGTTCAAATTCCTTTAGGACTTTGTGGAGTCATTCTGACATAGTCCTAGGGTTTAAGTAAAATTTTCCCAGATTTTATACTTATGTGATTTTGGTTTCCAAAATTTGGATAAATGAAATCTAACAATGTAATTGAATTTTTAAGATAAAAAATTCAAGAAGGGCGGGAAAAAGATAGAAATTTAAAATAAAACCATAATCACATTTTAATTTCTTATTTTATTTATTATCAAATTTTTGAGATGTTACAGGTCTTGGGTCCAGAAACTTGGTACGATGGGTGGCATGACACAGTACGACCGTGCCTAGGCCGGTCTGGCACGAAAACGGCTCTTTCAAAAAATGTATTATCTATAGTCCAGCTCATTATCAACTACCATACCCCAGTGGCTTATACCATCATCAAATACTACCTCTCCTATTTGCCTCTTACCATGACCCATTCAACACAGCCGTCATCTCCTCACACCTCCATTGTCCCCTCTCTCTCCTCTCTCCTTGTCCACCCTACTTCCTTTCGTACTGATTTGGAATGCATAAACAATCTGGACATTAAGGAGTAGTTAGTATGTATGCATGTTGTTACTATATTCTTTTCCTTTCGAGGGAACCTCATTCTGGAGCGTAAGGTTTTCAATGAGGTAGTAACCTTGTATTCGTAGCCAATGAATAAATAAAATTTAGTTCTTTTCCTTAAATAATTATGTGTCCTGATCCTCACTAGTGGTCGACACTCACTCCTCATTCTTGGTGTCATCCATAGCAACAAACAGACAATAGTGACGTCGATGACTCCACACGTCCAACAGAACAAAATCTGAACCGACAAGATATAGTGTACACTGGACCATGCCTGAGTGTAAGGCCCCCATTTTTTATATTAAATATCAATAATGGGTTTCATGTGCATACAGTACTAGTCCCATGATCAGTGACTAGTACGCACATTTACAATATTGATATCACATCCATACATGGAGCACATATATTTCATCAAGTAAGTTTTGGTTTACAAACTAAAAGTACATAAATATTGTAGCGAAAAACCAAAAGACTTATAGTTTTCCCAATACTCCCACAGGCAACTGACAAGGTAAAGCCCTATAAAAATCCATCGTTATCCCTGAATATTCCATCAAAATAAATATCGCTAGGGTATTCTGATTCTTCACCTAAAAACAACTACAATAGCAAGTTGAGTACTTTACGTACTCGCAAGACTTTGTACAAATCCTATAATACATGCAGGCTTGAAACAAGAGAACGATTACTACAGTTAGTTTGTATAAAGCCAATTTAAATTGTAAATACTGAATAATAGATTACAAATGGAATTTTAAGAAAGACAATTTGACTAGTTAATAAAATAACAATATATGAGCATAAGTTATTGAATTCCACGAACGTTTAGAATGTGATCACCACAATGAACCATTTCCTGCCATTACATGGCATAAACCAGGTTTTCATAAAAATAAAACATCTAACGAGTGCTGACGCACCAAGACTCCCATAATTGCGGGAATGACTTTTCGAAAAGATTTACATTCTGCAGGGGTGTACAGCTTTACCCACATGAAATAATCAACCTTTTTTGCCAGGCCAGTAACACACTTTCTTTGGTGTGTTAGCAAGGAGATCATAATAACCGTTGCATTACCTAGCCTTAGCTTTGTACTAGCATAGTGAAGATAAACCTATACTATGGCAATAGAAACTCAGAGTAAAGTCATGATATTCACCTCACATAGCATGGCGTACACCGTTGTATTGGTAAACATTCATTCCATAATCACCTCGGTGTGGACGTTCCTTCGAGCAATCCACAATGGGTTAATAGGTTAAGGCTATCCCATACCAACCTTATGGTTTTACGGTAATTCTTAGGTTTAATGAATACTTCGTTCGATCCTTAATTCTACATGGGCGATACTTCTCCCTACACTACGTGCAACTCCCTTGCACACCCAGCTATTGCTAATAACCACCTGTGCCAAAACCATAGTTTTATTTTTATTTTTAAGAAATTACCATTGACCACAATAACCATCATGTTCACAATTCACTATAAACAGTAAAGCTTGCTATGTGTGTGTTTCTAAAGCATACTGAGCAAATGCATATATAAATAAGTATACCTATTTTGTTATCATTATGATTATCCATATTCTAGGGTTATCAAAGTACACATGGCAATTTTGATTAAGAAGATCCCCATAATGAAGGTAATACCTACCATTGCCCACGAAATAGCCGAGTTTATGAACATAGCGCATGCATGAAAGTTTTATTAAAACAATTTTGAAAACTGGGATCAACATGGTCAAATGGGGGTGCTTGCCTTGCTGACTATCGTCGAAGTCGATCTCGGGGTCATCGATGATCGTATCTGGGACATCGGGTTCTACACACCGTTCAACGATAACAAAACAAATAACAAACTTTAATAAGCACAAAAAGAAATCAGATGAAAAGCAAATAAAGACTTGTTAAAGAAAAATATGTGATTTAGGGTTAGGTTCATATGATTTTATGTACTCACTTCATAGTCTATCTTATATGTTATTAATAGCTTTTCCCGTTAAGTGGTGATAACCTCTTATTTTTATAGATTATGCTTATTTATTTTTACGAATTCAAGAGGCTAAAATTATGTATTCTTGTATTTATATTGTTGAATCCAAGATGTTAAAATGATTTGGTTTAGCAGTGTTATTGATATAGTGCTAGCACAAGGTATAGAGTTCCTAACATGATTCAAATGCAAATAATATTATATTAGAATTATTTTTACACTCAGGATGGTTAATTTTTTTAGGGTTTCCAACAATTACCTCTTCATGAATCATGTTTTTACTTTTTCATGTATGCACACGTACACATCTTTTATACTAAGGTCATATGGTCTATTCATGATACAGATTCAAGTCAAGATTAATCCTTTAAATATTTATGCATATGCAGGTATCTTACTGACAATTTATCATATAGAAATAAATTTTACTTATTTGAGATTTCTTTTGCATAAATCATGAATTTTTTAATATCAATCACACTGAAGTTAATCTTTTTTAGAAAAAGATTAAAACCTAGTTGAAGTTGAAATATTTTAATATATTTGTGTTGCTGGCAGCACAAGGATTCCAATAAAATTGGTTTTACTTAATTCTAGTTTATTTGCAAAAATTTTATAGGTAGCCCATTTTTATGCCTTTTCTTTAAATTTAAAATTCAAATTTATTGAGAGCCATTTTTCAAAATGTTTTTGCATATTTTGGAAGTACTTGATTTTATATGAATATAGAAATTTGTTTCATCTCATTTGGAAAAGAAATGCAAAAGTTATTTACAAATGAAATGCCTCGGTTAAGAAAATTCAGAGAAAACAGAAAATATGCTGATTTTATTTAAATTCGGCTAGTTGTCGTGTGAGTCCTCTAGTCAGTGAGAGGAAGCGGTTGAGGAGGGCTCGCTGATATGCATGGCATAGAGCCAAAACAGAATTTCCTCTGAGGCTAGTTGCTGGCAAAATTCCGACCATCAATTGGCCCGGCCGAGGGCCTAGATAGCTCTAGGGCGTGCTCACGCATCTAATGGTGGGTTTCATCACTACTGGCAATGGCCGGAGCTAGCCCGCCACTATGGCCACATGGTAGCGCCATGGTCGAGTAGGCGCGAGCAAGAATGTCGCAAGGTCAAGCGAAAAGGAATGTTGTGTGAGCATCAGGGGACTGAGAGCTTCCCGTCCATTTTACCTCGGTGTAGCTTCGATTTTGAACTAGTTCATGCTAGTGTCGACCAGCCGGAGAGGTAGAAGATGATCACATGTGCGGCAGGGTTTTGGTCGTTGATTTCCTGAAATTGTTTAGAGGTTTTTTGATCTATGTGAGGTATTGATATTAACACAAGAAAGAATTAGAAAATGGATTTGTATACCGAATCAATTTGGGCTTGATCCAAGTTCTAGGGTTCTTTGGCTACAAGGAAAAATGGATGAAATTAGCGTTGCTCGATGGATGTGGGTATATACTAGGAGAGGGGAAATGCTTGTGCTGCGATTGCGAATTCGGGGGCACCTTTTTATAGACGGGAAATGGCACAGGTAATTCAATTCCAGCCCTAGTATGAACTCACGTCGGCCTCTTGTGGTGCGACAGAGGAGAAGGCATGGGAGGGAAAATGATGAAGCAGGATATGGGCAGCTAAAGCTTCACGCGAGGTGCATCGTTGGCAGGAATTCTTTGGTTCATCTTCTGTTGTAGCAAGGAATAGAAGAATCGAATTCAGCTTTGGGGCTTCAGTGAACAAAGGAAGAAGATGACCTGGTGTCTCTCTGTCCCATGAGCCATGGGCCTAAACAGTGGTTTGGCCCCACGTGCAAGTGAGACTTTAGGCGAAACCAGGAACCGACTGTAAACTGAACGAGATGAGGTTCATTGAATTGGTTATCAGTGAAATTTTTGAGAATTTTTTTGGAAGATGGTTCGATAATGATCCTCATACTGTAAACATTTCTGGTAAAAATACTTTGTAAATAATTTATAAAAATTCTGACAAGGCATCGTGCTCAAAATTTCTGTTTTCTGATTTTGATTTTTCTGGGAGTACATATCAATTCAAAAAAATTTAAAAGTTTCTTTAGAGGTTCCTAATGGCTATAATGATCTTTAGTAAAAATTTAAACTTCATATATTTTATATTTAAGTAACAAAAATTCTAACATTGTTACTTTCAGATTTTCAATCTTTCAGTTTTTTATTTTTAAAAACATCAAACTATTTTATTAATTTTTTATTTTTAATGTTTATATATCTATCAATCCAGAGGTTAATATAAAATTTTCAGGCTGAGATAACATTAGATTATTGTTATTTAACTCGACAATATTACTATTACTAGTTAATTAAGAATCGTTAATTCCTTTCATGTCATATTAAATTACTTTGATATGACCTTTTAAATTCAAAATTGAGGTTCTAGTGATTTCTTGAGATTATCCAGAATTTGATACATTTTATTATTTTAATATTTTATTATTGTTATTTATCTATTACTTGTAAAGATTTTTCCTTTAGAGCAAAAATCAAGAAAAATCAGGACAAATCCAGAAATGCAGGAATAAATATAATTAAATTTTAAAATTTAATTTTTCACTTTATTTAAAATTTTAAGATGTTACACTGAGCCTTGCTTAAGACAAATCAGACTGGCACAGCACAACGAAGTGGCCATGACACGGCCAAAACTCAAGCCTTGTACCCATGGCTGACATCTTGCAATGAAATGTTTTGCTTAGCTAGCTTCCCTAGTGAGCATCTGAACTTGAAAAAGAAAAACAGAGAGAGAGAGAGACAGAAGAAAAAAAAAAGTTCACGCCAGTCCAGTCTCTCGTCCAATTAATTAATTAATTAATTAATGACAGAGGACAGTTAAGTGCACTAGCAGTAGTACTGAACAAAATGCATGAATCGGCATGAACACTGGCCACTGTGCACCAAAGCAAGAGACACCACGCAGGCACCGTACCTGCCTCCTCCTGATGAATTGAAATAATCAGGAACACAACAAATTACGCACACCCACCAAACACCAAAACAACAAGGGAACCTAGCTTGCTTTTGAGAAGATCTAGCTTGTCATCTAAATCCCGCGGTTTCCTTCCCTTAATCTTCTACTGGCCTACTCCTTCATCAGTTACTTCCATTATGTACCTTAAACATATAGCTACATACTAGGTAGCTGCCCTGATAAACCACTCGCATGCATATATAATGGGATGCAATTGGCATCTCACATCACATGTGGTATTGTAGCTAGCTAAATACTCTAGCTAGCTAGTAGTACACATGCAAACAAAGCTATAAACGCCAACAACAAAAACACAGCCAGCCTTCTCCAACTTGGAATGCACCACTTACTACGTACTACTTAAACAGAACTTCCTCCTTCTAAATTTATAAGACGTATTTTTTTAATGATCTTATCCATAATTATAGTACGTATTTCATACACCAATACAAAATTAGTGCGATGTTTCCTCTATATCTCTACTAAATACTCATATTTGCTTTATATTCTCTACATGTATGCATCGAATTTAGTGATAATAATTAGGAGTGATCTAGTTATTGTTAATATCTTTTTGATCCATATGGCAAAAAGAAATAGATATTATAAATTTGGACGGATGCAGTACCAATCAAGCATCAAAACCAGACCAGGGAGCTAGCGCACAAGCTCCCGTGAACAACACCGCATCGGAGCAAATAGCCAAGTGCTACTGGGGCATGTGGGATGTGGGGCGCAAGCAGGATCGTCGTTGGTACGACTAGCCTTAGATCCGCCTGGCCGCCGGCGCCAGCAGCGCACGGCGGCCAGCCGTCGTTAGAGGAGCAGGCGTTCGCGAGAGACGCGGCGGGGCACCTCGGCGGCTGCGTGTGGCCGCCGCGCTCCTACACGTGCAGCTTCTGCCGGCGAGAGTTCCGGTCCGCGCAGGCGCTCGGAGGCCACATGAACGTGCACCGCCGCGACCGCGCTCGCCTCCGGCAGTGCACCTCCCCGGATCATGACGCCGTCCCGGACACGCAACAACAACAGCCCAGCCTGCAGCCTGATCAGCACCTTCAAGCAGACTCTCCCAGCTTGTGTTCATCTCCATGCCCTAAATCTACTTGTGATCTCTCTCTCAACAAGGATCTGGTCATGATAAGTAGTTCTACTTCTCCATCCTACATATCAACCATCATCAAGGAGAGCAAGAAAAAGGTATTCATCTCCATGCCTACATCGACGGTGAGGGAAGCTGCAGAAAGCGACGGTGAGGAGAGGAGGAAGCGGAGCCGTGTCGATCAGTCGCCAGAGGTGGTGCTGCCGTTCTTCGTGAGGCCGTCGGTGTCACGCGAGAGGGTTGATCGTGATGCAAAGGTAACCAAAGTAATCGCAAGCCCTAGCTCTACTTCACTTCATCTTGTAGGCCGGCAAGGAGTAGATCTCGAGCTTAGGCTTGGGAGTAGTTCTATTGCATGAATGAATCATTTAATTTTTGCGGTTTCGTGTCCTCTGATCACCATGTATGGTGTGCGTGTGCTCATTCTCCGGCTAGCTGTTCTTTCCCCATCTCTTCTTAATTTGCTTGTGTCTCTTTCAGTCTTCTTCTTTGGTTGTTCTTGGTTCAATTGGGATGCATATGTGTTTGGCCAAAGGCCTTATTTCTCTACATATGTGGTATGTATGTCGAGTTCTACATATATAGCTCAACATCTCAAGTCATGTTACAATATGTACCCAAGTGTTGTAAACGATTGAATGTCAATTGTCAAATAAATACTATATAGTTTTTCATATGATTTCCCAACTACATGAATGTATAGTTTATTCATTTAGATTATGCACGATCGGATTGAAATATTTGATCTCTTCACATTTGCAATTGATGCTGATTGACACATGATTTGCTTATTTGTGAATTAATTATCATTTTATTGATGATCACTACCCTATATTTTGGTGTTGTCAGTTGTTAATATTGATATATGTTGCAAGGATTGCTACCATGGATCATTTGAATTTGTCGATGTGCTTGATCATTGATCAAGAAAGAGGAGCTTGGTAGGGCCTAGCTTTGTGTAAAACTAGTGATTCGAAATTGAAACTAATTGGCAAGTATCAAATAATTATTCGTAACTTTAAGCTAATGAGCTGTGTACATCTAGATTTCTTCAACAAACTATATATTTTCTAAAACATTTATACAAACAATTGAAATAATTAGGGTTTTCACTAGAGGCTGGCTATATATTAACTATCTCATAGTTGATCACTACTACAAAAGGATGTAATTAGACCCCTCATCACTGACGGTTTTAGAAAATAGTCTGTGATGAGGTGTCATCATAGATGGTTTTTTTTTTGCAAAAACAGCCAGTGATGTGTCTCGGACATATCATATACGGTTTTTGGCTAAAACCGTCTGTGATGAGGGGCACATCACAGACAATTTTAGCCAAAAACCATCTGTGATATTCCCCCTCATTAGTTTTAACAAAAAAGCCTTCTGTGATGACTATTTCTAGGAAATAAGTATAGACAGCCCAACCTCCTTTGTATTTTTTAGAATTTTCCATGCTGTTTTTGAGGTTGTTGTGATTGAGAGGCGATTTGCTGAAAAGTGATAGTAGATTTTGAAGTGTGATTGTAGATCCTTTTGTTCTAGGTCATCTAAGATCAGTAATTAGTTCTAATTTGCATTATACTTAAGATCTAGCTTGGTAAAGAGGGAAATGAAAGTGATTTCTAGATCTAACTTGGTGTAGATCCATTTGTTCTTTGTGATGTAAAATAGTAATTGGTTCTAATTGCATTATACTCAATATGTAGATAGTTACTTAAAGGAGGGTGATCTAAGTTACTAATTGGATTTAAATGCATTATATTCAAAATATATCTAGCTTGGTAAAGAGAGAATTGAAGATGGTTTAGATCTATTTTTTTATCTAAAGTAGTAATTGGTTCTAATTGCATTGTACTCAAGATGTAGCTAGCTATGTAAATAGAGAATTGAAGATGTTGAGTTTAAATATAGCTCATATATGTATATACATGCATTTGTTCTTTGTGATATAAGGAGTTATATAGGTTAATTGGGAAGTTTAAATGTAGCTTATATGTAGAATGTGTGTGTATGTGCACTACTAGTGTACTTAATTCAATATTTAACACATATTGTTATATACATAGCGTAGATGAACCGAAGCTGGAAGTACGCTGAGAACCGTGCGAGCGCCGAGTACATTAATGGCGTCTCTACTTTTAGAAGAGCTACAGAGAAGGATATATTGAATAAGGGGGGTGAAATTTATGCCTTGTCCATTCATTGATTACGAGAATCTGAGAATATTTTGAAACCCATCACACATCGAAGCACACTTGATCCTAAGGGGTTTCAAAAGGGGTATACATGTCGAACCAGTTACGGTGAAGAGCAGATTATGCAAGAAGCAAGGAGTATTAATCCGGATGATATTAACTGTGCTTTCGATGAGGACAGGTTTCGCGACGACAATCTAGATCAAATACTGCGGGATGCAAAATGGAACCGTGATGAATGGGAGTATGTAAAATTTTGGGACTTTGGATGACTTGGAGAAACCTTTGTTCCTGGGTTACAGGTCCAATACACATGGTTGTCATCCATGCTTGAACTGCTGAAATTAAAGGCAAGCAACCATTGGTCGACAAAAGTTTCACGGTGCTATTAGGTCTATTAGCAAACATACTTCCAGAGAGAAACAAGTTGCCAACAACTATCTACAAAGCCAAGAGGATTCTTTGTCCCTTGGGAATGGAAGTAGAAAGGATACATACCTACTTGAATGACTATATCCTCTACCGCAAAGAGTACGCAAACTTGCATGTATGTTCGACATGCAATGCATCGCGGTACAAGCATAAAGATAAATCAAATAATGATCACAAGGGCATCGAGGTGAAGAAAGGACCTCCTAGTAAGGTGGCTTGGTATCTGCCTGTAATTATCCATTTGAAGCATTTATTTGCGAACCCAGAGGAGGCAAAACTGCTTCAATAGCACTCAAATTAGCGTAAGAATGATAGAATGCTAAGACACCCTACTGATTCCACCTAGTAAAGAAACATCGATTGGAGGTTTTAAGAATTCGCTGTGGATCCAAGGAATATAAGGTTCGGATTGAGTATGGACAGAATAAATCCTTTCGGTAACACAAGCAACTGTCATAACACATGGCTCGTGAATCTCTATATCTACAACCTTCCTTCCTGTTTGTCTATGAAGTGAAACTACATTTTATTGTCTAATACTTATCCAAGGACCGAAGCAACTGGAAACGATATTGATGTGTAACTAGCACTATTGGTTGAAGATCTGAACAAACTATGAGGGAGATAAAGATGTGCGGTCCTATGTTCCTACGTAGCATATACCCATTCAAGAGGTACATGAAAATTCTTAAGTCCTATGTATGGAATCGATCTCGACCAAAGGGTAGTATTGCCAAAGGTTATGGAACTAAAGAGGTCATCAAATTTTGCGTGGATTACATCGCTCAGGTTGAACCAATAGGTGTGCCTCAATCCCACCATGAAGGGAAGCTCAAGAGTATCGAGACCATTGGAAGGAAAGCGATCACGCCTGATCCAGCTGCATGTGCTAAAGCCCATTTTACTATTTTTCAACATATGATTGTTGTGGCCCTGTATATCAACGAGTACATGAACTGGCTATGACAAGAGAATCCCGTCGTGACAGGAGTTCTAGATCATCAGATAGCATAACCTTCAGGAAGCTCGTCAGGTGATACGCTATCATGGTTGGCAAAAGGGCCAGTATTTATAGTTGTAACATGAAAAGGATATGACTTAAATGGGTATACATTTTACATGAGAGATTAGGATATGAAGAGCACAAACCAGAACAACAGTGTTCGCATAAATGTGTTCAGTACCACTGGGTCGATGAGGAGCTCCTACTTTGGGTTCATTGAGGAAATTTAGGAGCTAGACTACATACTATTCAAGATCCCCTTATTCAGTGTCGTTGGGTTCATCTGCAATATGTGAAGGTTGACAAGTACGGCGTTACTACTGTGGACCTCGAACGTGTCGAATACCAAGACGAACTATTAGTACTTACTAACCAAGTTGTTCAAGTTTTCTATGTAATCGACCCATCCAATAAGAAGCACCACATGGTTCTTCAGGAAAAAAAGGTGGACTGTTAGAGTTGGGAATGTTATGGATGAGAAAGAATACAATCAGTTTGATGACTTGACTCCTATTGGAGCTGGTATAACAGTCCACGAAGATCAACCAGAGAAAGCTAGTTATACACATGTCGATCATGAAGGGCTAATTTTTGTATAAAAGAATAAGCAAGTGGAGTTATGAAGAGGTCGCCATGTTTTTGTAAGTGTACCTATATTATAATTAATGAGATGTATGTATTATAAATGATGAGATGTATATGTGTAACAATTAATGAGATGTATGTGTTATAATTAATTATAATTATTAAGATGTACATATTATAAACTTGTGTTGGACTAAAATATAACATTAAAAAACCAGTCTTTTTTAAAAAATAGACTTTATAAAACTAGCGTTTTTAAAAAAGCCTTTAAAAAATAGCCTAAAGAAGAAACATCATTTTTCAAAAAAAATCATCCTTTTTAAAACAGCCTTTTTTGAACAAAACAGAATTTAAAACAAAACACATTTTTAAAAAAACAGCCTAAAAGAAAAATAGTCTAAAAAAAGAAAAATCAAGTCATCCCAGATGGCTCTAGGCTTGAACCGTCTGTGATGACTTCATCGCAGCAAATCCAGTACCATCTGGGATGACTTTTGGACCTTTACTACCGATCCGAGCCGCTCATGTCACTACCCCACACCCGCACCCCAACCGAGCAAACCCTAGCCTTCATGACCCTAGTGCCCTCATGCTCACCCTCGCTGTTGTAGTCCTCACCCTCACGCCTTTGCCCTCACCCTCACACCCTTGCCCTGATGCCCACACCCGCCCTCACAACCTCGCCCTCATGCCCACACCTGCCCCCACTATCCTAAACCCTAGCGTGGAGGAGCGACGACTCAGTGTCCATGAGCAGCTGGCTCCCAGCATCCATAGCAGTATTCCCGTGTGGTGACATGGCATGGAGGAGTGGTGACCTAGCGTCCATGAGCAGCCCCGCCGCTACCTTGAAAAAGATCATCAGTGGCAGTTCATAACTGTCATCAGTGACGGTTTTTGAACCGCCACAGATTTAGTGCCATTGATAATCGGGGATTATCAGTGACGGATCTAGAACCGCCACAGATAACATTATTTGTGGCGGTTGTTAGTTAGAACCGTCACTGATAACAAAATATCAGTGGCGGTTTTTGGATAGAACCGTCACTGATATTTTGTTATCAGTGACGGTTCTAACCAAAAACCGCCACAGACTAGTACTATCAGTGGCGGTTTTTGGTTAGAACCGTCACTGATAGTCCGACACACGAAAATAAAAAACTGGCATTTGTGGCTAGCCTCAGGCAGTGCTAGCCATGCCCTCTGTACAGAAAATAATCACAGACAATTACAATACTATCGGACCACATACTAATACTGTCGGACCACATACTAAGGATGACAATTACAATAAATCAATGAAATAGACATTGAAACCCAATAAGACTGGAAGTGTAAGATAAAGAGTTGAGGGATGAATCTTTACCTGAAATTCTCCAATGCCAGGGTATTTCCAGCCATGTTTTGCTGGATAAGATGGATATCGCAACTCTCCACCAGCCCCAAGTCCAATCTCAATTTCAAATGATTCCATCCTCAAAATATTCATCAAATTCTACTCGAAAGCTTCTCATGTAATCAAAGTATACCTACATTAATTTAGGGTATTAAACAAAGAAACACATAAGAATAAATTGAAACTTATTAACATACGTAAATATAATGTAAATAGTTTCATCACACACCCGCCCTAAATTATCATAATGTAATCATGACAACACATGAAAAGATATACAGATTGAAACTTTTTATTGAAGACCAAAAATGTATGAATTAAATCCGAGTAGTTCCCACTTCCCACTCCAAGTATAAACAGGAGCAATGGCAAATCTCCGTACGTTTTGTAGATGAGGAGTGCAAGCACATCAAAATTGATTGTAGGTAGATAGCAATAGAGTGTTTCGAGAATCAGTGGATTCATAATTGTTTTCAATGAAGTATGTACAGAAGGTAAGCTACGTACCATAACCTTAAAAGGAAGACGTAATGACTTCATGTTCTCAACAGAGAAAATGTTAAGAAAACACATAAATATTACTATTACTATACTAATAATAATGCACATGAGCACATAACTATCAGAATGAGACAAAGCAGAAAAGGTCAATAGTCTTACCTGCATATATATCCTCACTGATATTGATGATGCGAGAGGCTTTACTAATTCCACCCTCGTTATATGAAAAATTGTATCAAAAACATCCGGATGACCATAATGCATCCTCACTCTGCAAAAAGTTCTACGTGTTGACAGTTGACAATCTGTGATACTCGTGTGAGAGAGAAACACATTATGTAAAATTACTTACTTCAATGGATTGGCAAGAACACGCTGTCCTAAGGTCACAAAACTAATTTCCTGATTTGACATAAATGAGGCCAGGGAGGGAACACTACAGAAGGGAAGCTGTTATTTAGAACTAAGCTTACTACCAAAGTAAACCAAAAAAAAACTAGTCAACCAACATGTAGTGAAATAACACCTTCCCGTGAAGACATGCTCAGAACACCAAGAATTGACAGCTTATGCTTGCCATGATCTGAAAGAACTCCTCAAGCAGATTTCTCATTGTGAGCCGCCTCAAGTAGTTATCCTTCAAGACAAAAACAACTCAACACTGAGAAAACAAAAAAACATGATATAATTTTGTTTCGAATCAGTAGTGAAATGCTCAAATAGTGAATACAACTAATGGAATGGTTTATTTTTCTATATTTTCATCCTTTCTCATACTGAAAAAATGGCCACGATAGGTATCAAATGCATGGCTTATTTATGGCACGCAAAATTAAGAGGTTTGCTTAAGGATCCAACCTTCTTAGCTGGTTTCTTCTTTTGTGCTGCTAGTTTCGCAATTGCAGCTCCATAATCTTCAAGCACCTGCATCAAAATCGATGAGTGACAAGTGAAACAAAAAGCATTAATGGAAACATAAAACATTAATTGAAACATCGAGAGCAAAGACTGCTACATCCACTTCCTTCTCAAAAGCGCCAAGGTCTCTCATCCAAAATGTTTTTGGTGGTGTTTTCCTCACTTCCTCAACATCATTCTCTAATTTCTTCTGCTCCGCATTGAGCTCCTGTATCTTCTCCAGAGTCAAGGTACCAATTGACATTGAGAGGAGATAATCATAGCCACTTGCATCATATAAAGAACAGATCTGTAGCAACATAATTTCAGCGAACGGATGCCAAGTGGTCTCAGAGCAATAAAATAGGTAGATGCTAGATACTTACTTTCCTCCGTAGTGTCATACTTTCGAATTTTACCATCTGAGTCAAACAAGTGCATGTTTGTCGTTCCAATTGTAGTTGTCAACTTGAATTTGTTCTCCAAGCCTTCTTCCTTAGCTATGTTCATATTTTCCTCATGCCACAAAATTCCACAATGTCTCTTGGATTATTAACCAAAATACAAGACATGCCACATAACACATAGCGTAAATCAAAATAATTAAACCATACTCATACTACAAGTTTGCATCATTTTTCATACATCCAAATCAAGAAACCATGACACGCACCACAAAGTCCAGATAGATAGTATAAAGAACCATGACAACAGGCTCACAAATATGAGGAAAAGGAGGTAATCCCATGTAAATTCACAAAGAAGAAAGAAGAAAAGTAAGGATCACTGTCTCAAGTAAGTCATTTCAAGAATTAAAGAAAAGGAAGAAAGAGTTATTTACACTTTGTAATGAAAAAAATTGAAGTAACAAAAGCCGCTTCTAGTTTTCTAAACTAGAAGCCTACGGGTCTTCGGAGGTTGGAGACACGTGATGTGAGAAATGAGTATGGAGGAGTGGATCGTTGTTGTCTTCGTCATAAAACTCGCCGTTTTTGTTGAGTACTTCCTTCATGATGAAGTAGGCGAGCTGACCCTGAATGGCTTGGATTTGAAGCAAGCGATCCTACCGTGAGACAAACTTTGAGGCGTACTGTAAGTATGAAAAATGTAATTAAGAGAGTATATAGAAATTGAGTGGCGCGAATCGATGTGTCATGTCTGCATGACCGACCTCCACGCCATTGTCTTTTATTGTGCAACTTAAGATTTCGCGCATGTATCGCACATGAAGTACCCACATAAATTTGTTCCTTGTGTCCTTGCCAGACATCGCGAAAATCGAATGAGCTAAGATGTCGTCGAATGAGCTATTTACTATGAAATACGATATAAGAATATTCCTTGCGTGCGTACCGGAAAGTTAGTACGGATTGTAAGGGATTTTTTGTATGGCCGGTGTCTCGTGCTCTTCTGACAATATCTTTTGAACGCCTCATTTATTAAATGTGTCATCACTTCATAGTCTGCTTTAGGTTTATCCAGTGGATCCATGATCAGCATCTTGCTCTTGTCTGGATGAATTACTACGAGAATCCAAAGGAATCTGGATGCCATAGCCATTAGTCCTTACGCCGAGTACATAACGAAATCAACGAGTAATTTAACTAGCTAGTGAGGAACTTACTTAAAATTGTATGGTACAAGTATAAACTCCTTGTCTTGTAGTTTAAGCAAAGCTTTATAGACGTACTCCTCGACCTCCTTTGGTACTCTCGATTTCTTCTTGGCAAACCGCTCTCGGTCGAGGAATCCCAATCGCCCTTGGTTCTTCGTAGTTCCTTCATCTTGTATCTATATAACGAAATAGTTAGACATGACATTTATCGGTATTACGTGAATGTAGACCAAGATTGATATATTAGACACTTACAGTATTCAGCATCTCAAAAAACATATGTCGAGGGCGTCGTGATAGAACAAGTTGTGCAAGTTATCGAATTCTATTAAGAAGTAGCCAAAGCCCTCGTGGTGAAAATGTTCCTCACGGAAAACTGCAGTGATCACCTTCGGGAGTATGTCTTGGTTGGATCGCTCCATGTACCATGCATGTAATCGCTGCATCACGGGTGTTAGACTGTTTAACTTCGAATCGGTGACTAAGGGCTTCCCTACCTCAAATTTCAATCTTGGTTGATTATCTTGTTCATCAGACTTCCCCTTGCCCTTACTTTTTTCACGCACGACATCATACTCGGTCTCGCTTCCTCGATCTAGCCGATACAAATTGCCTAATGTGCCATTTTTGGGATCGGGGTTGTAGGTTTGTCCTTTGAAGTACCTGTGTTAGGTGTTTCGCGTTGGAGTACTAACGGTGGCCATCTTTATGGGGTCCTCAATGGATTTCTTTGTTACCTCATCTTGCTTCTTCACCGCTTTCACTCTCTCGATTTGGTGATGGATGCGCGGATTGCACCGCAGAGAGGTCGGCATCGCATGGTCCAAGACGATGTCAGGAGAAGCTGCCACTGGATGGTCCAAGACGATGTCACGCTTGCGCCACTGGATGAATGAGTGGACGGCACTTCCTAGAGTTGTTATCTCGTCATTGACGGGTTTTTCTAGCCCGATATCAAGAAATCAGGTAACTATCGTGTCCACCGACCTTTGCATAACTGGCGCTTATCGGGCATTGTGCAGACACCCCTTGTTGGCACGGATAAGCTACCCTCAGCGACACAGAGAAAGATGTTCATCACGGCACGTTGAGCCGACAGGTGTGGGGTCATGTATGTCGCCCACAGGATAATGGTTTTGTCCGCCTTGTGGCAATGGCGTGGACCCGAAGCTATTTGGGACAACCTGTAGGGCCGAGAGAGCGTTTTCGGCCTGCGTCTGGCTCAAGGCTTCTTGTACTTGTCGTTGAACTTGTTCATGAATGGTGGGTTGTAATTCTCGCAGAACCCTTTCCTTCATACTTTCCATTTCGCCAAATTTCGGCCCGCTCTTCTTTAGCTCTCTTTCGACTCCTATAAGAGTCTTCGTGCTCGTGGAATCCCATCTTCCATGGAACCTTGACCCGACGCCGTGTTCGACCGGGGTGCTCTTTGTTTCGAGGGCCGATAGCTCGTCTTTCTCCTGTTTGGGTGGAAGGATCCTTGGGTGGATGGGCGAAATCGATGAACTCTTTGCGTCATTGCTTCGTCTTCGCTGCTCTTGAATGATAAACTCCCAGTAGACAAGAGATCTGCCCTCCCTAGCACGTAATGCTTCACTCGGTCTCGTAGTCCGACCAAGGGACTTGTGCCACCTGTTGGATCACTTGTAATTCTGCGCCTCCTATTGAGCAATTTTACCCGTGTACCCACTCGTGCCAAGTCTGTGGGGGTGAGTATTCCTTCTTGCGATGCTAATGTGGTCCTCACTAGACTTCCTTGCTGCTTCAGATTACTTCATCGCCACGAACTCATCCCAAAGATGGTCAGAATCTTGGGTAGTCTCCGACGGTCGACCGCTTTTGCTTCACATAATTTACGTTCAGCCTCGCCTTGAAGTTTCTCCACGCCGCATCCATGGTCATCAATGCATCGCGACGCACGAGTTCTTCGACTCCTTCGGGGAATGCGAAGGTTCCTGTGAGCTCTATCCACAGATCCGCTTTGGTGGCTCGGGGCACTTTATGCCAATCCGAATAGGTGATTGGCACATTCTCCCTTACGATGTACCCGCATGTTGACCTGTATTTTGCTGCTGCCTTTTTCGGTGCAACAGGGGACCCAGTATCTGAGACCTCTATGATGGTGTACCGGCCTTCAGGCTTCTTAGTCTTCCTTCGTCCTCGGCGTGTTGCAACAGAAGTGGAGGCCTCGAGAACAGCGGTCGAGGCCTCGGGAACAGCGGTGGAGGCCCTGGGAACAGCGGTGGAGGCCTCCGCAACAGCGGTGGAGGCCTCAGCAACTTCGGTGGTTGGGTGGAGGGTAAGGTACCTGCTCGGGCTCTCCTCCATTATAGGCTCAGTTTCGGGCTCCATTAGAACTACTCAATAGAAAGGGAGATATTTCAGAGAGGGAAAGAAAATATGTACTAACTGATAGAATAACTAAGTGTATCATATTGAATTAGCACACTGAGGAAAATATGTACTAACTGAGGAATAAGATAGAAGATGTACTAACTGAGGACTATATTAGATCCTTAAAGTGCCTGTCCATGGCTCATTTCGAGTCACAAATGGAGTAATCCACTAATAACAAGAATGACATAGATAAGATAGAACTTAGCAATTTGAAGTCATCCATTAATATGAATTATGCCTTATATCTCAAAAAGAATTAATTTAATGTGCTCTCAGATTTGGGTATGAATGAAGATAAGGATCTTCACCACAATCACAAATGGGCTAACACTTTATTCAATGAAATAGGCCTTGAACTCTTACCACCTTAAAATGCACAATAAAGAATTCTACTGTCTAGATATATACACTGCTCATATTATAATCAATAAGTCTTGCTAACAGGAACAGAACTCCCAGATCAGCAATAATATATCAAAACCAATCAGTTCTATATGGTTATCGACTACTATCATTCAACACTTTCATAATATTCAAGATATCGAGTTAATCCTTTCAAAGGACTAAAATACGAGCAAGCGAAGCTAGTCAAATGAGTAGTAATCGATGTAAATGAACCGATCAATAACAGGATATCAAAAGCAGTCGTAGTTCTTTCAAGTAAGACAAGTAAGCAATTCTTTCAAGCATTTAAGTCTATAGTTCAAGGCCTAAACCACATAAATAAAGGTTCTGATCATTCTAGTACCTGTGTTCATCACAGAGCATCACCCACGCCCGACCAAGGCAACAAGTAAGACAAGTAAGGCAACAAGTAATAGCAAAGCAGAGTATAATGCATCCACAATGTTAAGGGCATCCACAATGTACTTCCCAACAAAAATAGAAATTTTATCAATCGCTTGTATTTCATTCCTTCAAACCTCGATTTGTTTACTATTTTTCTATAGTATTCAGAACAAGAAAAGACAAGTACAATTACAAAGATAATTAATTACGGTGAAGAGATGTCATATTTTCATATACTCAACTAGTGTAGGTGTAAAACCATCCAAGTCCATGGATACCAAACAAAAATTTAGCAACATAGAGAGGAGATATGAGCATGTTATTCTAGTTGAGAATACATAATCCAAGAATAACAAGAATGACATAGATAAGATAGAACTTGTTGAAATAATTGCGAGATTAGCAATATTGTGAAGACATTAATTCCAAGCCAATTAAACAACCATCACAGTTCATTGTTGATTGAGTACAAGTTCTGTATATATGACAACCTCATAATAGATGAGCTCATAAACAAGTATCTTGGCAGATGCATAACAATGAACCATAATGGAGACATACAACTAGCAATAATACTCAAGTTGATTTCATTTGAATTGTTCTCAGATGTCGGGTTGCCTTTAAAGGCCATCCTCGGCACTAGGGCAAGATATAGATTTGTTTGTGACAACCTTACCACAAAACAGTTTATATACTTGGCAGTTTTAGAACTTGATCAATGCTTATTGGACAGAAGGCAACGACAATTGCATGACAGAACTGAGACTATTGCCAACGAAAAGAAAACAGAACTGCAGCAAGACTATTGAACAGCCTATGTATGAATCTACCACTCACAGTTATAAATCAAATGATCTACCAAGTATTGTAATCTATGAAAGTTAATTTCGTTGTCACAAACAATCTACCTTAACCCCATTCCTCACAGAACAACAGTCTCCCCACAAGCAAAGTCCCCAAGCAATCAACTAGCCCCAAAATTGGTACCCAAGTTGATTGACTAGCCTCTTTGCACAATATAGAAATTGAGTAATCACAGATGACAGAAATACTCACAAAGCACCAACAGACAAGTATTACTTTCAAGATTCCCGAACCACGGTGCAAGTTACATTGATTATTTCATTATCGATGACAGTTTGTCTCTCCTTTGAAGTATTCACATATATACTCGTAAAAGCTTGTCCACCTTCCTCATTGTTACTTTGTGAATGACTATAAGCAGGTATGCCTAACATATGGTGTCATAAATGAACCAGAGCTCAAAACATAAAACTATCTTCACAAAACTACTACTATTTGAGCATTTTTTTCAGACCAGCAATAGGGAACCAAGCCATCTTCACAAAACTACTACTATTTCAGCATTTTCGCATCAAAGAACAAGGAACCAAGCCATCTTCACAAAACTCGCAACGCCCAAAGAAGAAAACATCAAACTCTATCTTCCGTAAACCATCTCAACCGACCACACATTGTTGTATTCACAGATATATTCAACACTAATTAAACCATTGATTCTTTAACAAATTCTACCATCACTAATTAAACCATTGATGCAACGTGAAGAGAAGGGCTTACCTGGGTAGGGTTCAAGGGGGCGCGGTGGGAGGGCGTTGAGGGGCGTGACGGTGGGAGGGCGCTTGAGGGGGCGGCGTGGGGAGGGCGGACGGCGACGCCGGAGGCGGCGCCGGGGGGGGGGCGCGACGGACGGCGCGACGCTGGAGGGGGCGGCCGGTGGGAGGGCGCGGATGGCGCGACGCCGAGGGGGCGGCGCGGTGGGGAGGGCGGGACGGCGAAGCCGAGGGGGCGGTGGCCGTCAAGGGAGCTAGGCACAAGAAAGCGAAGGGAAGTTTTCGATCGAAGTGTAGAAGGCGCGAAGTGCGTATGCCATGGGCTATATGGGGATCAGATCTGTGGCGGTTAAGAACAATAACAATCACAGATAACGTTATTGTGTAGGAAGAGAACAATAACCGTCACAGATAACGCTTATCTGTGACGTTATTGTTCTTAACCACCACAGATATCGCTTATCCGTGATTTGCTATTGTTCTTAACCGCCACGTATACTCCCTCCCACGCCATAGATACAGATGACAATCATAATAAACTCCAGGAAGCATGCATAACTCTAAAAACTGCAGAAATCAAAATAAACCATGTTGCATATGACAATACATGATGTTTTTCTTCCATACATTAATACATATGAAGCATGTATAACATAAGTCCTACAAGCATTTAAATGTTTATATCCTAGAGCACATAAAAAATGAGTAAATAGAATTATTCAAGCTACTACATTTCCTCAAGAGCCATAGAAACCTGAATTCAATTGAACAAGACTCCACCATCGCCTAGTCGAGACTTCGAAGTTTCAAAGTTTTTCATCAAAATCATGCATATTTATTTCCTATTAATTCCACATAAATGTACATTTCTTACATCACATTTCCATTATCGCATATAAATGGCTACATGTTGCCATTACTCCTAGCTAATTATTTTCTTTCACAATTTGGTTTTCGCAGATCATCGCGATGATAGGTAACTTCTTGAGTGGTTTCTTCCTCGGGCTCGATGTCGTCGTCATGAAAGGAGGCAACTCATCAAACCTGGTTGTACTCTTCCTCATCCACGACATTCTCAACTCCAACGATCCTTCTTTTTCCTTGCGTAACTACATGGCGCTTCTTATCCGTCGGTCGATTATGTAGAATACTTGTGCTACTTGATTCGCAAGTACGTAATGGTTCGCTCTCAGATCCGACATGTTCGATGTCCATGAGTAAAGCCGCATTTGTCCACCATGACACCATTCGGGAGTCGTACCCAATGACATCAAACACCGGATCTTGAAAATACAAGAGTCCAGCTCCCAAATCTCCTCTATGAACCCGTAGTAGATGCTCTTCAGTCTTGCCTATGTTGTCGTGAGGCATCTATACTGACACCACTATTTTGGTAAGTGCTCTTGCTATCCCGAGCTCTCGTGTAAAATGTATATCCATTGATGTCATATCCTTGCCATGTCGTGATTGTACCAAGGCCCTTTTGCCAACCACTCAATGTAACACTCGCTTCTTCACCGGACATGTGCTCCTCGAACCAATGGTGAACAAACGATTGTGCTCTTTTGTTATCCAAATCTCGACTTTCCTCGGTTTTCCCTCCTTAGCTTACCCTTGTGTATGTCCATATACGGGCACACCTCAACCGATCAAGGTAATATTGTGAAATGGGCTTGTTCGAACAAAATATTATCGTAAGAATTTGTAGATTTCTTTCCTATTACACCTTTCCCACCTAGCCTACCCTCATGGCGAGATCTGAGCACTCCTACCGGTTCGACCTCCTCCATGTAATCGATACGTAACTCAATAACCTCCTCGGCTTGCATAACCTTCTACAATGGAGCCTTCCTACGAGATCGACACGTACATATTTCTTCGTAACACCCATATACCTTTCAAATGTGTACATCCGATGCAGAATACGGGCCGCAAATATTTATCTCATTGACAAGGTGAATAATGAGATGAACCATGATATCAAAAATGATGGGGAAAATACATCTCCACCGGCACGTAGTCTTTACCACATCACCAAGTTCATAAAGTCCAACGGATCGATGACCTTCTGTGAAATCGTGTTGAAGAAGGAACACAACCTCGTGATTGCCTCTCGGACCTTGTTAGGCAAAATACCTCTAATTGCAACAGGGAGCATTTGTGTCATCATCACATGACAATCATGAGACTTCATGCCAGTTAGCTTCAAATCTTTCATCGATACCAGTTTCTTGATGTTTGCGGAGTAACCGGACGGAACTTTCACACCATGCAGGCACTTGCAGAGTTCTGTTTTCTCTTTCTTACTCAAAGTGTAGCAAGCTGGGGAATGGTAAAGCCGGCCTTTCCCAAGTGTCTTGAGGATGTAGCTCACTCGATCTTCATGTCTTCCAGATCCCTTCGTGCCTTCATCCATCCTTTGTTTTGCTAGGAATATTCAAGAAAAGACCAACCACGCCTCACATACATTCTTCTCTACATGCATGACGTCGATGCAAAGGTCGAACTTCCAAGTCCTTCCAAGAGGGTAAGTCCCAAAAGATGGATCTCTTCTTCCATGTGGTCTTCTCAAGATGGGACCGCGATGTATTACCAAGACTTCTTTCCGAGTACAACATTAAGATCCCTAACCATATCATACACCTCTTCCCCACGAAGACGCCTTTGAGCTAAACCGCCCTCCTTTGTCCCGTCAATTGTTTCTTCATATTGCGGTATGGATGATTCTGCGAAGGAACCTTCGGTGACGATGTACACTGCTTTTCTCGAGTTGTTGAGCCACACACTAGCGGTTTCATCCATGCATCGGGGCATGCTTTCGCTCCTTTTATAGTACGGCCGGACAGTTACCAAGCGCAGAAAATCATTGATGGTGCGAGAACAACAATGCGTGAGAGTGAAGTACTCTCGCTTGTACTCGCCCCATACCATACACCTTCGCTCCACAATATCACAAGATCTTCCACCAATGGTTGTAGGTATACATCAATATCGCTGCTGTGTTGTCTCGCCCTTGGATAAGCAAGGACATCATAATGTACTTTCGCTTCATACACAACCGTGGTGGAAGGTTGTATATACACGAGTCACGGGCCAAGTGCTATGAATGCTGCTCATGTTACCGAAAGGATTCATTCCATCCGCACTCAAGCCAAACCTTACATTCCTCGCCCATTTCAAGTTCTCCTCAAGAGTCTATCGATGGTTCTCCATCGCGAGAATCACCGTGTCTCGCTTTTCCATCCTCTTACGGTCTTCCGAGTGCCATCGCATCAATTTGGCGTGCTTTTTGTTTCCAAATAAACGCTTCAAACGAGGTATTACCGCAAATACCACACCACTTTTATGGAGCTCCTTTCTTCACCTCGATAGCTTCATTGTCATCGCCCTTACGCTTGTATCGCGACGCTTTGCATAATCGGACATACATGAATGTCTCGCATAGTCTTTGCGATAGAGTATACAATGCTTGGACAAGCATGTATTCTTTCTACTTCCAATCCCAAGGACATACAACCTTCTTAGCTAGATACGTGGTTTTAGGCAACACGCTTCCTTCACGCAAAGATGTCCGCTAAGAGATGTAACAACGCCGTGAAACTCTTGTCGGACCAACCATTGGCTGCCTTCAATTTCAAGAGCGAGAGCACCGTGTGCAACTTTGTGTATTCCTCCTTACAACCGGGAACAAAGGTTTCTCCGAATCCTCCATCAAACCCGTGAATTGATTAAACTCTCTCGACTAGTGTAGTTCTCTTCGCATCGCGCAACATTTGAGCAGATTAATGTCGCCATCGACGACCAACCTATCCTCATCGGATCCATAATCGATGTCACCGCCACATTGCGGCTCCGCTGCCGCCGACGTTATCACGCTGAAGTATGATCTCCTCTTCACCGTGCCTTGTCCAACTTGTATAGCCAGTACAAAACCCTCCGGATCAAGTGCAAATGGATATGGTTTTGTTCAAAACATCTTCTCATTCTTGCAATCAATGCATGGACAATGTATGTACTCCGCCTTCTTTTGTAAGTCGTTCTCCCTACGCCCTTAGAAAAACAGATACACCGTCGATATATTCTTGGCTGCAACGGTTCGCATCGCACATCCATCTCCGGTCCATCTACAGTTCATTAATTTAAGCAATTTATTAATATCCAAAAATCTTAATTAAATAAATTGTTATTCAATATTCAACAATATCCACTAACGGGACAACATTAATACTAAGTAAATGATGCAAACTTAATTAATTAATTTTAATATATACTCACACGTAACCAAAAATTATATATATCCTCCTAAGATCAACATAATAAATTCCTCACCTCAAAATTTCATGATCACCCGACTACCATATTAACTAAAATTTATTTATCATTCACATCCAACAATCTTAATTACATAAATTGGGTTTATATGCTTCATAAAAATTCACTAACAATACCCACTAATGGATATATGCACGCCGCTAATGAAAAAATTAATGGTAACTAAGAAAAATATTAACTACGTAATTTTTATACATATCCTTCTAAGAGCAACATAATAAATTTCCTCATCTCAAAATGCAAGGCAATTAACTTCATGATCACCCATCTAACATATTAACTATAATTTATTTTTCATTAATATCCAATAATCGTAAATACATAAATTTGATATATGCTTGACAAAACATTCATCATCTAAACAAGGTAGACAACTTAATCTAATACAAAGAAGGTAATAAATTCATCATCTATAAATTGCTAGGTAAATAAAAACAAACTAAATGTAGACCTTGCATCTAAACCTTAATTAAGCTAGGAATAAACCTTTAATGGCAATTTTACAGTACAAATGAAGAGAGGAGACATATTTTACACACCTTGGAACAATTCTAGGAAGTAGAAGCACAAGATCTTGCCCAAACAAAATCTGAAATGAAAAAGCTAACTTTTCTTCTCGGGCAGCAGAGGAGGAAGATGACCAACGACAGTGGCAACAGTGGCTTTATATAGAAAACATTATTTGTGGTGGTTTTAAATTAAAACCGCCACAGATAATTATATTAGTGGCGGTTCTAAAACCAAACCACCACAGATAATTTATTATCTGTGACAGTTCCATCTACCAACCGCCACAAATAGTCACAGCGTTATGAGTGGTGGTTTCAAATATAAACCGTCACAGATAATGTATTATCTGTGGCGGTTTTTGGATGAAACCGCCACAAATGTTCCTCCCGCCAATTTCCACATAGAACCGCCACTGATACATGTATTTGTGACGGTTCCAAAAGAACCGCCACAAATAGGGCGTCACCTATGTGCTGTTTTGTAGTAGTGCGCCCCCGCATCCATGGCAGCATTCATGAGCGTTGACCCGGCTCTTCAAGGTAATCTATGATTATGCCCTAAGTCCTTTAGTGGTCATGATTATATGAACTAGAAGTATGATCTTTCCTTGGAAATATGATTGCGTTGTGATGATTCTTGAATAGATTGTATTCTTATGTTGAAACTAGAACTGAAACTAAATCTCATGAAAAAAAAATAGGAACAGGAACCTAATATAGCCCCCAACAGTGGCATTACACTCTAAACTTTCAATCTATAACTACCTAACTTTCCTTTGACTGCTAAAAAACCTGCAGTGGAATGGGCGAGTCATCATCCTCTCAGCCCACCTATCTTTGTTGGCTCAATTGTAGGAAGTAATTGTGGTTCTATTCACTGATGCTTACATGCTTATGATGTATGGTTATGATGGTATGAATATCAGTCATCCACATTATTACTTTCTTCAGTAGTATACTTCATTTGTACAGTTGTGAAGGATCGAGATGGCGAACAGAGGGGGGGTGAATGATCGCAAAACAAAAAATTTTCCCCTACAAAAATACTCCAACTAAGACCTCGAAAGGATCACACAAATCAAATTCAGCAACCCTCCAAAACCCGAATAACTAGACAACTATGTGTACCCCTAACTTGCATGGATGAGAACCATGGAATATGTGGAAAATTTTTTATCACAATCCTGGTTGTCAAGTGTCCAAATAAAAAGGAATCAAATCAAACCTTGCTTTTAGAAAGGAAACCAAGCCAAATCACAAAAGTCACTTTCTGAAAAGCAAAAGCAGATTTTTCAGAAATTGTCCTCAATTGGAGCAGATGGCTGATGGGATTCTGGTACTCTAGAAATTTTAAACATTTTTCTCTCTATGAGAAAATGAGTCATGAAATAGTCCACTAAAGACCACATCAAAACTCCTTGTACAAAAATCAGGAAAAATCAAACATCACAGACTGTCAGGAACTTTGAGTAGAAAGTTTGGGGCTTGGTTTTCACCTCATGGCGCCCAAATAGTGAGACCGATGGACTCCCCAATTTTTCCACAGATGAATAAGAGAGTTCCACACCTTCTCCAATAAGAATCGCTTAAAAATGATTTTTTATATTTTTTGAAAAATAAAAAACTGACTGCTGCACGAAGAATAAGTTCTGGAGAGAGTTGCACTTTGATAGAAAAGTTGATCTCTAGTCTATCCTAGAGTGCAAAAGAGATGTAAAACTATATGAACACACTCAAGACATCCAAGATCAGCAGCATATAGAAGGAGGGAGGCAAATCCAAATTGCAAGAAAGTAAATTGTGAGAAAGTAAATTGCAGGAATTTAAATGTTGAATTTAAGACATAAAGTAAATGCGTAATGTAAATTTAAGCATAAATAAAAAAGATTTGCATTTCTGGAAGGATGAGGTTTACAAAGCCACACAACAAAGTGGGCAAAACTCAAAGAAGTATAAAAACCTCTACAACTTTCAAGGGGAGGAGGCTACCCCTCCACCCCTATTTATACTACTCTTGGGCCACCTACCACCTTTGGATGAGTCTCTCAACCCTAGAGCACTCATCTAAGGGCTAGGATTAACCCAACTCACACAGCCATGCAATAACTAACTCAAAACCTACAAACATAACGGGTTTTCTTGAAAGGTTTTCAAAGCATACTACCTAGACCCGCTAACCTAACAACTAGACCGCAATCCGACAGTCTTGCTTGATCCACGTGGCGTCTAGCTAGTATCTCCTCCTTTCCTTGTCTTCTTGGCTTGCCCAAACTCTATCTCCAATCATCTTTGGCAATCTCCCGACTATCTAGACCTCCGACGCTCCTTGCCTAGTTCCGGTCATCTTCCGCCTCACCATGATCTAGCAGTGTCGCCTTGCAACCATCAAAGACAAAAAAAACTTTTCACGTAGCAATGCCCACAATGATATTCAATGATTATCCCAAAATCATTAATCAATCATAATTTCGCTCAAAAGTCTGGTGCTACCGCCCCTAGGCTAGTAGCACTGGGAAAAGCAACCAACACTCAAATTGCTCCAAATCGAAAATCCAATTCAAATTAAACTCAGTTTCAAATCAAACCAAGCTCAAATCTAGTCGATTACTCATCACACACAAGTATAGATCTCCACATGGTCTTTCAATCTCCCCCTTGATGAGTATATTGACAAACACAAGAAAAGGCATAAGTTTTGAGTTTGAAGAAGGAAGAAGAAAGCAATTTGAATGCAAAGCCAAACTTGATCAAAGAAATAGAAAAAAAAGAACATGAACAAGTTGACAACTAGAAATACTTATGATCTACGATAGATAGTAAAGATTAACAAAGATCATAAGAATCAAAACGCACAAAGCACAACAATTTTTCACCTTTGATGATGCCTTTTGAACAATTTCTCTCCCTTTTGGCAATATAGGCATCAAGAAGGTATTTTCTTTTCTCCCATTTTTTTGTTGTTTTTATGCAAGTAATGCAGCCTAAGGGAGCTTTGAAGATTATCCAAGTGACCAACAAGACAAGTTATGACACCAAACTAAGTTATGACAAAAATAAACTAAGCTAAGGCATGTCCAAGCGCAAATAAATATTTTGCTAGTAAGATTTAATTGAAACCATGTCATTTTTAGCAATATTGAACATAAGCAACACTTGTCATTAGTTTCAAAACTAGAAGCAAAGCCATTTAAAGGATCAAATGGAAAACCTAGAGTTCAACAAACTCAACATTTTGGGGAATCTAGAAGTTCATATAAGGTCCTTCGAGCTTTTTTTTCATTGTACGCAAATTTTTCTTTGAATCTTTGAAAGACAT
The DNA here is from genome assembly GCA_036346375.1 of Guadua angustifolia. Taxonomy (NCBI): domain Eukaryota; kingdom Viridiplantae; phylum Streptophyta; class Magnoliopsida; order Poales; family Poaceae; genus Guadua; species Guadua angustifolia. The sequence continues at coordinate 42,167,184 of CM070513.1, read as the reverse complement.
AGCGGGGTGCAAATGTTTGACATTATTTGCATTCTTTACCTACATATGTTTTTTTATATTTGCATTTTTACAGCAATTGACTTAAGCCATGTACGATCATCTCAAGAAGAACTCTTAAGAGAATGATCTCGGTCATGCACACCACATTTCAAGTTCATCTCAAGTGCAATGAGAAGCCGTCTTGTGAATGTAGTGTGTTGAGTCTAATGTACATAAAAGGAGTTAATTTTAGCTTTACTTTCATTTTAGCATTTTGATAAGCATGTGAAGGATACAACTATGAATCAACCAAGTTTCACCCAAGTTTCTATAGGGACTGTAGAGAGCTCCAAAATTTCACAAATCATGGCAAATACTGCTAGAGAGGAAACTTGACAAGTAAACACAACATATTTTATCAAGTTTTTTTTAATACTAATTTTTTATTTTGAAAGCTTAGCAAGATAAATGACTTTAGACATGTCGGCGTATTTCGCCGGCAACTATTCTTCCTAGACGGAGTCCGGGGTTCGATAGAGGGGATCTTCGCGGAAAGACACCTATGAGCTCTCCCGAGGGATCCACGAAGAAAAGGATTCAAGAACACACCGATATACCAAGGTTCGGGCGCCCAATGTGGGTAACAGCCCTACGTCCTGCTTCTGATTTTGTTTAAGGTGTTTCGAGTCGATTAAAAACCCACGATCTACACTATATCTTTTTACTCTCTGGGTTCTTCTTGAGCTCTCTTAGTGCTCTCCTTGTTCTCGCTCTTTCGTTCGAGTCCTTTTCTCTTCTTTGCCTGACTGGCCTTTGGTCCCTCGGTCTCCCTCCCCTTCCCGTGCACCGAAGATCCCCTTATATAGGCCGGGCTGGCTTGGGCAGGTGGGAAGGATGATATTACACTGATTACACTTCATTTATTACACCAGTCATTGTAACCCCATCCTCTGGCCTCATTCTTTACACCATCGTCCAACTCTGCCCGGTCCGCCCGAGAAGCGACTTGTATGGGACGGGTTAGGTGCAGGACGACAGAGGGATAAGCTATCGTACCGTCAGCATAGCCATACGCATTCAATAGTTCTGACACGGTGTGTCGGGGGAGAAGACTTCGAGGCTAAGCTCCCCCATTCCTTCGATGTACGTTTCCACGCTTGATCGATAGCGGACCCCCGAGCACCTTCTGACTCCGTCGGTCAACCACGTAGCCCAGCCACCTGGCGTTAGGGCCTGATCGCCCACCGCCACCAGTGGTCGCTCGGCGTCGTGGCTCGACGCCCACCGCCCACCAGATCATTGCGCTTTGGCACTCATGGCCCTCCCGATCATGCATGGCGAGAGGGTACCTCGAGTAAAACGCCGACAAGAGTCCCTGCCTATCCTAGAGCGTGCGGCCTCTTTCAGACCTCTTTAATGCTGATGTGCTCTCGGACGGGTCCACCACTCCTGCGCATGCAACTGCTCCAGTCCTCTCCGCTTTCGACGCCTTCTCTCGGGACCCGAAGCATCGCGCACTTTCGCCTTTTCGTGAACCGCCATTGTGAGAAACCTATTAATACACACGCCCACGACCGGCAGTTCACGCTCTTTTTTGACTCCTTCCTCTTCTTTCCTTGCCGCTTCAACTTCCTTGTCTCAAGACCTTGCTTCGTTCAAATGGCATAGCCTTTTCCCGCTTCAACCGTCGATAGGGAGAGAGCAATGAGGCTCTCTTGGACTGTCGCCGAGGGTTCCCTTCGCTTATGCCAAGGAACCTCCACGCCGTGGAGCGAAGCCGGAGAGATCATTGTCTTCTCCTGGGCAATGTTGGCGGGTCTGGTCCCGCCTTTCTCCGAGTTCTTCCTCACCGTCCTTCACTTTTATGAGATCCACCATCTTCATCTCATCCCCAACTCCATTCTCATCCTCTCCACCTTTGCTTACCTCTGCGAGATGTTCGTGGGGGTAATGCCCAATCTCCCTCTCTTTCACTTCTTCTATACTCTCCGAGGCTCCATGGACAGTGGGATCGCGGGGAGCTGCCATTTTTGTCTTCGCGACAGATCGGCCTCCCGCTACATCTCCTTCCAGACGAAGACCAACTGGAAGGCGTGGCGAAGCAACTGGCTGTATGCCGGTGACGATAATGGCCTTGATGATGCCCTGGAGATGCCCTCCGCACCGGCGAAGGCCAACGAGAACTAGGGCTTGCCTGTCGAGGAGTCAGCGGAGCTCAGACAACGGTGGCCCGCATCAACCGGCTGCGGGACTCCGGGCTAACCGGGGCGCTGGTGGTCCGGGACCTTGTGACCTGGAGGATCATCCACCGGGGCGAGGTCCTTGATCGTCAGGGGACCACGAGGTAGCAACATCGCAGGCCCAGTGGAGTTCATCGCCGGAAGTGATTTGACGATCCGGAAACGTTCCGCGAACTCCAGATCGCATAGTGGCCGGGCTTCGGTTGGGAAGTCCGAACCACCTGGCGTTGGTGGGAGCAGCCCGCCTAGCCACTTGGCGATGGAAGGGGCGTCCAGGTTCCCTGCGCCTGAAGAAAAAAGAAAAAAAAAGAAGAAAAGGGTTACCAATTGATGGTGACCACGAAAGATCAAAAGAAAAAAAGAACAGAAACTTACGGCCCGGGTGAGTGCGGGTTATATCGTCATCACCCGTGTACTGCCACACCGGGGGATAGGCAGTGACCACCGTGATCTTTCGTCCCTACAAATAGTGCCACAGTTTCCTGAACGCCACTAGGACAGTATACAACATCTTCTGTGCCTGTGAGTATCTGGTCTCCACCTCATGTAGTACCATGTTGACGTAGTAGACCGGCTTCTGGATGCCTTCCCTCTCCGCCACCAGTACCGCACTCACCATCGCAGGAGTAGCTGCGATGTATAAGAGCAACGGCTCGCTAAGCTTGGGGGCGACCAGCACTGGCGGGGAGGAGAGATACTTCTTCAAGTCTTCAAACACTTGCTGGGCCTCCAGAGTCCATTCGAAGTGGTTGGTCTTTTTCAATAGTTTGAATAGGGGGTAGACTCCTTTCTCCCAAGCGAGCGATAAACGGCCCGAGGGACGCCAGACGACCAGCGAGACACTGTGAGGGAACTCAACCTAGAAAAAAGAGAGTACAGCTAGTTAAGTATGATAACAACCTAAAGCACAAGATGAGAGGTCCATGCAAAAGCATGCCAAAAGTCTAAGTGATGTGAACTCATAACTATAAGGAATAAAACCCATAAGCACCCAGAGCAATACAAAAAAAAAGGAAAAACTAAAATAAAATATAATACATAATATACAGATCAGCTCCCCCTCACAGAAGGCCGTAAGGGCACACGACTCCAAACTCACTCCTCAAGGCAACAAACCTGGAGCTATCTAGAGGCTTGGTAAAGATATCGACCAATTGGTGGTCACTCTCCACAAATTGGAGCACTATGTCTCCCTTCTCCATATGGTCTCTAAGGAAGTGATATCTAACATCAATGTGCTTGATTCAGGATTACTGCACTAGGTTTTTCGCAATACATATAGCAAAAGTGTTATCACAGAAAAGTGGAACACTCTCTATCTCTAACTCAAAGTCCCACAAGGTCGATCTCATCCAAAGCACCTGGCTACAGCAACTAGCTATAGCTACACACTCGGCCTTAGCGGTAGACTATGCAACACTGGATTGCTTCCTAGATGACTAAGAAATAAGAGAAGTGCCAATGAATTGGCAAGTGCTAGAAGTGCTCTTCCTATCTATCCTACAGTCGACAAAATCTGCATCAGAAAAGGCTCTAAGAGATAGACAAGAAGAAGAGTACCACATACCATAATCAATGGTATCTCAAAGGTATCTGAAGATGCGCTTCATCGCCTGACGATGAGAGGCGCGAGGAGAAACATGAAAACAAGCGCACATACACACGACAAAGTGTATGTCCGGCCATGAGGTAGTAAGATACAAGAGGGAGCTAGTCATGCTCCGGAACTCCTTTTGATCAGCAGGCTCATCATCCTCATCGGCCTCGAGGATAGTGTAGAATCGGATGGCGTCAATCAGAGAGGGGGTGAATGATTGAACGGAAGCTAAAACAAATTTTTAGTGATTTTTAAACCCCCTAAATAACATAGGAAAAACTGCTTCGGTTTCGACAAAAACAGATTAATCTACGTTCACTAAAATAGTAATTACCAAAGATCCCACCGTTGGATTGATGTGAAAGTTTGACTGTAGAAACTACATTCAATTTGAAAGCTAACCCAATAGAAATCAGCTTGATCGGATCTACGGATCTAAAGTTATTTCCTTCGCAATTTTACTGAATCAAACGGCGAACCAAATAAAAACAGACTGACACACGTTCATCAAAACAGTAATTACTGAAGATCCCACCATTAGATCGATATGAAATTTTAACTGTAGAAATTAGACTCAATTCCAAAACTAACGCAATAAAAATCAACTTGATCGGATGTATGGATCTCAAGATATTACCTTCACAAGATGACTGAAATAATAATAACGAGAATTGATCTTACCGTGACGAACCGAACTCTAAAAACAAAATTAATCAGGATTTACGAAGAGTTAACTAACCAAACTTGGAGGTCCGGATCATGGAGGTGGAGCAGTAGCTCACGCATGCATGAAGAACAAAAAGTATCGATGAAGAAGTATAGCAGCGCTCTTTGCTTTTCTAGTCGCCCCAAACGCTGGACCAAACAGCAAGCAACAAAAACCAACACAGCCACCATGACTTCGCTGGCCTCGATCTTCTAGTCGCCTAAGTCACCACACGCCAGGAGGATCCCCAAGTCTCTCGTCACACATGCATGCACGTCACTTACTTCTAGTCACGGATCGCCACATGAGTTGCATGCATGCAGTCGCCGTGGAAAAGCTCAGGCACAAATCTCCCGGCTGCCGGCCACGAAAACTATCGTCGCATGAAAAATGGCAGTCGCTGCCCAAAGCCATCTACATTGATCATGTTTCAAGTGCTTTTGTACAACTCAAAACCTTAAAATAAATACATGTATGCATATCAATCTAGCCCAATAACACATGACCCAATATATGCATATAATCTAAAACATGCACGCGCACGGCCCACCTGCCGCACTTATGTGACTAACCAGCCTCCGTGTGCACCGTTCTCTAGCCCGAACGTCCCGCATGACATCCTCGACCATCAAGACCTCGATACCTCCTTGAACCTAGTCCCGAACCTCAGTTCCTCCATGAACCTAGTTCTGGTCCCGTCATCGACCACGTTCACCCCCGAGCAACACCTGCACACGAACAAACAAGAAACGAATTCAAACACAAGTCCACAACTTGACTCAAAGTCAATCCATGCAACTACTCACACGAGCGCATTGCATCAAGCAAAAACATCTTCCAGAAACAAGTTTGTCCCAACTTGCTTTATTAACTCTTTTTACCACTTATTCATCACGTCAAAATCTCGCCAATTGTTCATCACAAATATATCATGTACCATGATCTTACAGATAGCAGTGCGGGCTATAGGAGTCATCACAGGCTTCCCATCAGACATATCAAACTGCCTTAGGAGGTCTTGAGTGTACTTACCTTGGTGCAGGAAAGTACCCTCCCGAATCTACTTGATTTGGAAGCTGAGAAAATAGCTCAACTCACCCATCATACTCATATCAAACTCTGTGCTTATCACCTCAGAAAACTAAGACACAAGAGAATGAGAAGAGCCACCAAAGATAATATTGTCCACATAAATTTGAACAAGAAGGAAATGAGAATCCTGGTATCTGATGAACAAAGTTTTGTCTACTATACCCATTTTGAAACCATGACTGAGAAGATAGCACTTAAGCCTCTCATACCATGCTCTAGGGGCTTTCTTAAGTCCATACAAGGCTTTAGAAAGCTTGTAGATATGGTTTGGGCATCTGGGGTTCTCAAATCCTAGAGGTTACTTGACAAAAACCTCTTCCTCAATAAAGCTATTGAGGAAAACACTCTTGACATCCATTTGATAGAGCTTGAAGCCCTAGGATGCAGAAAATGTAAGCAGGATCCTAATCGACTCTAGTCTAGCTACAGGGGCAAAGGTATCCTCAAAGTCAAGACTCTCAACCTGAGTGAAGCCCTGTGCAACTAGTCTAACCTTGTTGCGAATGACAACCCCATCCTTACTCTGCTTGTTTTTCACCACCCACTTGGTCCCAATGACATTATGACTAGATGGGGGCTCTACAAGCTGCCAGACTTTGTTTCTCTCAAAGTTTTTCAGTTCCTCATGAATTGCATTAATCCATGATTCATCGGATAATGCATGAGTAATATCCTTTGGCTCGAAAGAGGCAACAAAGGCAGAGTGAAGGCAGAAAGAAGATAAACCTGATTTTGAGCGCATCACATGCTCAAACAGATCACCAACGATCTACTCAGGTGGATGAGAATGCTGAATGTGATGAGGAGGACCAGAAGTAGAAGTGGCCTCTACCTCTTAAGCAGAAGAGGTAGAAACAGAGCCACTTGCTGAAGGAGAGTTTGAAGGTAAGGGCTGGTCTCCCTGAGGTGTAGAAATGGAAACAGGAGGCACCTCAGGTGTAGAGGAACTAGATCAAGTGGAGCACTGTCATCTCCACCATCCTCATCCTCTACAAAGATGGTCTCGAACGGATAAGAAGAGCTTGAATATCAAGACTAACTCCTGGGCTAGCTTTATCAAACTCACGTCACAAGTCTCTATTGTGAGACCCCAGAATTACCATCCGGAACCTCCTGTGCATTTCTGTACTAGTCCCAGATCAGTAGCTAGTACACACAGTCGAAACAGTGGTAAATCAATGACCATATCAGGATTAAATATTGAAGTAATAAATAACATCAAAAAGAACAATAACCTTATGGTGAAATTTACTAAAACCGCTTTAACAGTCGAACAACTTGAATAATCTGCAATGAAGACTAAAACTCCAAGTAATGACCCAACCATATGCCCATAGGCAATCGAGTGGGGAGCGCGCCCTAGTCCAGTGATCTCCTTCGATAGCTTCAACCTTCGAGAGATGATTTGAGTGTAGCATGTGAGTACATAAAGTACTCCGCAAGTCTTGGTAAAATGCATGATGAAGGCTATATCAAAGAAGGCTTAATATGGTTCTTTTGCATAAAGCCACATTTTCAACAAACTTTACTTGTAATAAATTTTTTAAAGAAGATTTATCAAATATTTGTATCTATTGAAATAATTATATCTCTAGTGAAGGTTCTAGCCACCAATCACTAGTATACGTGCTCTATCCGTCACATTTAAAAAGATTAAGGTAAACCAACTCATGACTCTATCTGTCATGATCAAAACAGTTCCATCTACCGATCGGCTCTAGCCGCCAGAGGCACATCCGAGAGTTCTAACCTCTCCGAATCCCAAAGTTCATTTTCAAAACAAAACCAAAAGACTACCAATATGCAAAGCATTCTTTGCTCCGCCCTTGACCGTAGGCACGCTTATTCAATAGTTTATTTACTCGCAGAGTTTGTACACTTTACCCACAAGACATGATATTCTCTTGATGCCAAGCTATTAACACACTTCCTTAGGTGTGCCGGCAGAGATATCATGACAAGGCCTTTACAATGTATACGCCTAGCCCGACTCACCCGCTGAGGTTTCACCGCTATTAGGGTTCAATCTGCCCAGTATAGAAGCCCCCTCTTGCGCCGTGTGGGAAATATGACTTGCCTCTTTCTGGCACCCACATTCCACCATCTGGTGAGTCTAAGTTAGGTTTCTACAAATTATTCACCAGTCGAGCCCATTTAACATGTGGTTGTATCACAGCTAAGAATGGACAATCATAAAAATCGGTCCTTAATTTGACTAGGCGGCTTCCACAAACCAAGACCAAGGCTCGCTCTGCACCCGCCCGACAAACCATTCCGCCCCAATTTAAACCATTTTCCTTTTTATTTTTATTTTACAAACAAACGGCAAAACCTTTTGCCTATAATTTCCAACACACGTTTGCAAGAGTTTATGAAGAATCCCCACCCATAGGTGTATTCTGACCGTTTGCGAGCATAAGCATTTCTACCGAACTACTCTATTCCACCAATAGTTTATTTAGTAAACTTCAATTCTCAGTGTTGATAAAAATTATTATAATCAATTATGTAATCTCCTAAAATCATGAAGTCACCAAGATCTCACATTATTGTCATGGCACTTGCATAATTCAACCCAATATGATATTCCAACAAGTGAGGTCTATATCAAGAGTAATCATGACTCCAAAATCATATTAAGCTACAATTATCACTGAATATGAAATATCTTCCTAGAACTGTAAATTACATTATTGATTTATCCATCATTCTTGTATTGATTAATCTTATCATCCACTTAATCCACGAAAAATACTTTGCAATATCATTCACTAAATCCACCAATAATACTTCGCAATATCATTCACTAATTCCACCAAGAATACTTCGCGATATTATTCACTAAATCCACCAAGAATACTTCGCAATATCATCTACATTAATTCACTGAATATGATTCTCAACATTATCTATTTAACCCATAAGTATGATTCTCACTATTATCCATTTAGTGCACCGAGAATACTTCATAATATTAATTACTAAACCACCCAAATATTACTCTCAAAATCATCTACTTTAATCCATTGACAATGGTAGTTCCTATGATCATAACCATTTAATCTTAACCAATCACGCATATTCCATATTAATCAATCAATTCACATATGATTATCACCATCCATATTTCAACCAGTATTTATTTTCTTAATCATCTCCTCAATAATAACTTCCCACAAATATTAACAATCCAACTTCACAATATTTCAATCATCAACATTCTTAGATCACTATAATAATTATTAATCCCCATCAACACTAATATCCATGTAATCTCCAATAAAAACTGGGTTCTAGCTCCAATTTCCATTCTAATCAAAGATTATTTAATCAAGAATATTTACTACGGTGGAATACTTGTTCTAAGGCGACAAAGGTTCATGGATACAATATCAAAGGGGTATAAACAACAGGTATAGCTAACAGTCTAACGTTAACATCATTCTTTTATGTAAATAGCAATGCATGTTTAAAGAAACAGTTACAAAAGCATTTACAAAACTGGGTACAAAATGCGTCAAGGAAGACTTGCCTTCGGTTACAGCGGAGGCGTCGAAGTCTTGAGGGTCAACGACAGCGTCGGCGGATCCGGCAAACTCTTCGGCTACGCGCAAAACGGTACAACCAAATGAATAAAATAAAATAGGATAAATCCAAAAATTACAAAATTAGTACTGGCAGAAAGATCTTGAATTTAGATGAATTTAAAAATTTGAATGGGGTCAATCCGAGTTCGGACGTAAAAGATATAGGCGTTTGAATTTTGAAAATCCTGAAAATTGGAAAACCGAGGAATATTCCGCGGAATCTTTCTTTTTCTCCAATTTCCTGATTTTCTTGACTCTCTTACACGCGGGCCCCGCCTGTCATTGACTTGACCTTCTTCTCAAATGCTCTGTACAGAGAACGATAATGGAAGCAATGAAGGCAATGGAGGGACATGGTTGCCAAGGAAAAGGAAGGGAAGGAAGGAGTCACGGCTACGGGCATGGGCGGCATGAGGGGGGGGGCGGGGGCCGCTTGCTGCATGGCAAGGGGAGGCACGGCGACGAAGACGGCCAGTGAAGCAAGAAGCGACGCTAATGCGCTGGCACACGGCGGCGCATAGGGGAGGCGAGGACCGGCGAGGGTGCGGCTCGACGGCGTGGAGCGCGGCACACTAGCCGCACATGAGGTCGACAAGGCACTAGGCGACAATTCCATGATGCCAAAATGGACCCGGCGACACGACGGCCAAAACCACTTGAAATCGCCATATTTTCAAAACTAAGGAGAGCATCGCGATAGAGAATGACGAGGTGATTCTCGGCTAAAAGGAATTGCGCTAGAAGTTACCGGATTGAAGGAATCGATTTACTTAACTGAGCGACGATCGATTTATTTAACAAACTCAAAATTTGGGGTCAAACTACAACGAAAATCAAATCCGATTAAATGGTTATGATCACTGAAGCAAAAGGCACAAAGTGACGCGGTTGGTTTGTCAAGAAACTCACCGGAGCAAGAGATGGCTCGCCGGTGTCTTTGGAGGACGCCGGGCATACTGTTTTCTTGCGTTTTGGGATGGCAAATGACACAGAACCAGAGGGGCAAGGTGAGCACAGTGTAGAGGACGTCAATACGCATGTTTGGAGTACTCACACGCTCGGAGAGATGAAGAAACGGAAGAGTTATGGCTAAAACAAGAAACGGCAAAGAATTGATTGCAGCGGCCGTTTCACTTGATTTCAGAATGAGCAACGGCAGGGTAATCAATCTCCATTACGACATCGTCGCAACGCTTCAAATTTCACTGGATTCGGACAATCGTGGAGAGAGTTATGAGCATTTGAAGATAGAGTCAAAAACTTAGAATTTCTGCTCATGGCATTGTCTGGAGGAAGAAGACGATGAACAGTGGCATGCCACGTGTCGCTTTCTCGTTGGTTGGAAGAAATGAAGAGACAAAAGCGCGAGGAATAAAATAGTAAAAATGATCTAAAAATCCTGGAAAAATTCCTAAAATACTAGAGATTATTTGGAACCCAATAAAATTAGTTTCACTGAATTTTGATGAATTTTGGAATTTAGATTATTCTGGAACGAATATACTGATTTTGATGAAAGACCGCGAGGGATAAAATACCAGAGAGATTCTAAAAATCTTGGAACAATTCCCAAAATCATTTTAGAATATTTGTAACCTAACGCAATAGGTTTTGAGATTTTTAGAGCATTTTGGAACTCGGGTGAAATTTCGAATAAGGACCGGAATTAGGAATTTTGACTTTGCGGACGATGAAAGATTGAACTCTAATTTCGGATGGATAAGGATGCCAGGTTAATTAGAACACCGAAAAAAAACCAAAATTTGAAATTAATTAATTTTAAATTAGCTTTTAACAGAAACCCGAAATTGGGGATGTTACAAACCTACCCCCCTTAGAGAGAATCTCGTCCCCGAGATTCGGACAGACAAGAAGAAAGAAAGAACAAAGAACTCCACTTTTAGATCCTTTTTCACACATCCAAGGTTCTTCTCACTCTGAGCCAAAGCTGCGCTGTTCTTTTCAAAACTTGATAACATTGCTCAATGCCTGACACTGATCAAATCTTGAAAGTCTTGATTGGATAGACTGGTACTCAGTATTTTTTTTGGGGGTTCAACTCACTTGATTCAATTCTAGCTTCTAGTACCTTGAGACTTTTGTTCTGCTGAAAAACATGAACATAGTTCACCACACACATTTGGAGGCTATTGTTTTCATATTGGATTAACTGATTCCTTTTAATTTGGTACTTTGAATTCAAAATATATCCTCATGGTACAAACGAGAATTATGGCTCTAGAACCATCCTTTATTTAACACATGACTGGTGCCCAACTCATATATACTTTAAAGACTAACATCCAGAAATTACTTCCACAATTATACTCCTTTCAAACTTTTACAGATAGCAATACTGACCACTGCATCTTACAGAATGTAATTTTACAGAAACTCTTTTATTTATTCTTTAGAATGGGTATAGTACTAGTACTGGATGTACTATCTGTTGGCAATGACTTTCTTTGATAACATCATATTCCTGGTGTCTCTTCTTCATTTCCATGGGGCATAGGTAGACCTAATACCCTATATCGCCATAGTTGTGATAGAAATTTCCGATTACGTTTACCACCTGCTTCGGGAGTTATGGTCTTGATAAGAACAGTATCTGGAATGTTGACGGTTGAAGTAGATGTTCGGCGTCTTTTCGGGCAACGACTAGCATAATGTCCCTTAACATGACAATTGAAACATTGAATGTTTGCCTTTGAAATCTTGTTATGTTGAGATTGACCAATTTTGTTGTGAAATCCCTGCATCACTGGTTGTACTGCTGCTCCTGGGGTCTTGATCAAGGTTGCTTCTTGCGGTCCGTTGAGTTGAGACTGGTTCACACAAAGTCCAGAGCTACTTGCAACATATTGTTCTTGACACACTACCTTCCTTTTTCGAGAATCCAGATGACCACAGTTGTCTTCCAAGGAGAGTGTTTTGCCTTTCACAGATTGAGAAATATTTGCTACCTGGTGCAACTTATGAGGTACTTCCACTCTAACTTCGATGTCGAACCGCCAGGTGCCAAGAAATTTTGTTTCTCCAAGGAACATTGTTTCACAAAATGTCCTTCCTTGCCACAAAGGTTGCAAACTTTGTAATCGATCTCCTTCTTTCGGGGCACTTGTCAAATCGGTGTCGATTCACACAGCTTATAACAATGGTTATCTTGTTTTGCTTTACCCTTTTGAGGACAACTGCATTTAAAAATGTCCTTTTCACCACATTTGTAGCAGATGACATATTTCCACGGGTGATGGTTTATGGAGGGTATTGCTAATGCCATCATCACCACATAATACTTCGAGGCTTGGTCTTCAGAACTCATCAATAGAACACTACCGAGGAGTTGTAGAAGCTTGATTGTTCACTTGTTGTATCATCACAGTATGAGCCGAGTCCGAGTCACAAGAAACCGATTCATACTCAAGAAATGTTGTTGACACATCGGAGGGTTGTCTGGTTGAGCTTGGCAAGAGTAATCGACATTGACATTCAAACTTCACTAGTGTTGGCATTGATGTTGACCATAGCATTGGGATTTGATGCCTTAGCTTCTTTGTTGAGGTTAGCATCGCGATTCTTCACCATCTCACGACGTAATGTGCTTTAAGACGAGGGGAAAAGTATAGACTAGAGAAACAGGGAGGTTCTAACAACACCCAAAACCAATTGCCCAAACAAAAGGCAACACAAAACGAAAAGACGGTTTTGAAAACAATGTAAAGCAACTCGCCTACTCGATTAAACTACTCACTCTAACTCGGATAAGGCGGCTCAAATCCGAATGAACCTTGACCAACTTATCCTATAGGGTTAGTCCGAGGCCAAACTTGCTTCTTTGGTCTTCATCGAACAAAGGTCGGATCCTCACCATGAAGACGAACAACTTCACTAGCAACTTTGTCAATCGCTTCCTCATTTTGAGACAATGTGTCTTGACGTGGAGAAGGGAACTCGATATACCTAATATAGAAGTTATAGGGCAAAGGAGATCCAACTTACATTCCAAAAAGATGAAAGAACAGTAGATACGATGAAGATAGAGTAGATAAGAAACAACTTCAATGATAAAGAGAGAATAGATAGGAGAGAAAAGGCAAGATTAGCACATTATTTTTTTTATTTTTATTTTGTAACATAAGTTTTGAAGCTTCCTAAGAAACGACTATTCTAACTAAGGACACGCCCCTACATCGATATGGCTCGATACCACCTCTGTGACACCCAGATTTACCATCCGAACCTCCTGTGCATTTGCGTATTAGTCCCGGATCAAGAGCTAGTACACACAATCAAAATAAAGGCAAATCAATGACCATATCAGATTAAATATTGAAGTAATAAATAACATCAAATAAGAACAATAACCTTATGGTCGAGATTTACTAAAACCGCCTTTAACAGTTGAACAACTTGAATAATCGCTGCGGAAGACGAAAACTCCAAGTAATGACCCAACCATATGCCCACAGCAATCGAGGGAGCGCGCCCTAGTCCGGTGATCTCCTTCGATAGCTTCAACCTTTGAGAGAAGATTTGAGTGTAGCATGTGAGTACATAAAGTACTCCGCAAGTCTTGGTAAAATGCATGATGAAGGCTATATCAAAGAAGGCTTAATATGGTTCTTTTGCATAAAGCCACATTTTCAACAAACTTTACTTGTAATAAATTTTTTAAAGCAGATTTATCAAATATTTGTATCTATTGAAATAATTATATCTCTAGTGAAGGTTCTAGCCACCAATCACTAGTATCTGTGCTCTATCCGTCACATTTAAAAAGATTAAGGTAAACCAACTCATGACTCTATCTCGTCATGATCAAAACAGTTCCATCTACCGACGGCTCTAGCCGCCAGAGGCACATCCGAGAGTTCTAACCTCTCCGAATCCCAAAGTTCATTTTCAAAACAAAACCAAAAGACTACCAATATGCAAAGCATTCTTTGTTCGCCTTGACCAGTAGAGGCACGGCTATTCAATAGTTTATTTACTCGCAGAGTTTGTACACTTTACCCACAAGACATGATATTCTCTTGATGCCAAGCTATTAACACACTTCCTTAGGTGTGCCGGCAGAGATATCATGACAAGGCCTTTACAATGTATACGCCTAGCCCGACTCACCACCGAGGTTTCACCGCTATTAGGGTTCAATCCCAAAGATAGAAGCCCCTCTTGCGCTGTGTGGGAAATACGACTTGCCTCTTTCTCGCACCCACATTCCACCATCCGTGAGTCTAAGTTAGGTTTCTACAAATTATTCACCAGTCGAGCCCATTTAACATGTGGTTGTATGTTGTGCTAAGAATGGACAATCATAAGAATCGGTCCTTAATTTGACTAGGGCGGCTTCCACAAACCAAGACCAAGGCTCGCTCGCACCCGCCCGACAAACCATTCCGCCCTAATTTAAACCATTTTCCTTTTTATTTTTATTTTACAAACAAACGGCAATACCTTTTGCCTATAATTTCCAACACAAGTTTGCAAGAGTTTATAAAGAATCCCCACCCATAGGTGTATATCGACCGCTTATGAGCATAAGCATTTCTACCTAACTACTTATTCCACCAATAGTTTATTTAATAAACTTCAATTCTCAGTGTTGATAAAAATTATTATAATCAATTATGTAATCTCCTAAAATCATGAAGTCACCAAGATCTCACATTATTGTCATGGCACTTGCATAATTCAACCCAATATGATATTCCAACAAGTGAGGTCTATATCAAGAGTAATCATGACTCCAAAATCATATTAAGCTACAATTATCACTGAATATGAAATATCTTCCTAGAACTATAAATTACATTATTGATTTATCCATCATTCTTGTATTGATTAATCTTATCATCCACTTAATCCACGAAAAATACTTTGCAATATCATTCACTAAATCCACCAATAATACTTCGCAATATCAATCACTAATTCCACCAAGAATACTTCGCAATATTATTCACTAAATCCACCAAGAATACTTCGCAATATCATCTACATTAATTCACTGAATATGATTCTCTACATTATCTATTTAACCCATAAGTATGATTCTCACTATTATCCATTTAGTGCACTGAGAATACTTCATAATATTAATTACTAAACCACCCAAATATTACTCTCAAAATCATCTACTTTAATCCATTGACAATGGTAGTTCCTATGATCATAACCATTTAATCTTAACCAATCACGCATATTTCATATTAATCAATCAATTCACATATGATTATCACCATCCATATTTCAACCAAGATTTATTTTCTTAATCATCTCCTCAATAATAACTTCCCACAAATATTAACAATCCAACTTCACAATATTTCAATCATCAACATTCTTAGATCACTATAATAATTATTAATCCCCATCAACACTAATATCCATGTAATCTCCAATAAAACCGGGTTCTAGCTCCAATTTCCATTCTAATCAAAGATTATTTAATCAAGAATATTTACTACGGTGGAATACTTGTTCTAAGGCGACAAAGGTTCATGGATACAATATCAAAGGGTATAAACAACGTGTATAGCTAATACCTAACGTTAACATCATTCTTTTATGTAAATAGCAATGCATGTTTAAAGAAACAGTTACAAAAGTATTTACAAAACTGGGTACAAAATGCATCAAGGAAGACTTGCCTTCGGTTACAGCGAAGGTGTCGAAGTCTTGAGGGTCAACGACAGCGTCGGCGGATCTGGCAAACTCTTCGGCTACGCGCAAAACGGTACAACCAACTGAATAAAATAAAATAGGATAAATCCAAAAATTACAAAATTCATACTGGCAGAAAGATCTTGAATTTAGATGAATTTAAAAATTTGAATGGGGTCAATCCGAGTTCGGACGGAAAAGATATAGGCATTTGAATTTTGAAAATCCTGAAAATTGGAAAACCGAGGAATATTCCGCGGAATCTTTCTTTTTCTCCAATTTCCTGATTTTCTTGACTCTCTTACACGCGGGCCCCGCCTATCATTGACTTGACCTTCTTCTCAAATGCTCTGTACAGAGAACGATAATGGAAGCAATGAAGGCAATGGAGGGACATGGTTGCCAAGGAAAAGGAAGGGAAGGAAGGGAGTCATTGGGCTGGGATGGGCGGCACGGAGGGAGGCGTGGCTCGCCAGCAGTAGGCAAGAAGGGAGGCGCGGCGAGGAGCGACGGCCAGGCGGGCGCGGGCGACGCCAAGGCGCGGCACACGGCGACGCAAGGCGGGAGGCGAGGACCGCGAGGGTGCGGCTTCGGAATGGCTGGCGCAGCAGAGCACGCACGGCCGGCGCATGAGGTCGACAAGGCACGGCGGCGACAATTCCGCGACGCTAAAACGGACCGACGGCACGACGGCCAAAACCACTTGAAATCGCCATATTTCTCAAAACTAAGGAGAGCATCGCGAGAGAATGACGAGGTGATTCTACGGCTAAAAGGAATTACGCTAGAAGTTACCGGATTGGAAGGAATCGACGATTTAATGGAGCGGCGACCGATTTACTTAACAAACTCGAAATTCGGGGTCAAACTACAACGAAAATCAAATCCGATTAAATGGTTATGATCACGGAAGCAAAAGGCACAAAGTGACCCGGTTGGTTTGTCAAGAAACTCACCGGAGCAAGAGATGGCTCGCCGGTGTCTTTGGAGGACGCCGGGCGTACTGTTTTCTTGCGTTTTGGGATGGCAAACGACACAGAACCAGAGGGGCAAGGTGAGCACGGTGTAGAGGACGTCAATACGCATGTTTGGAGTACTCACACGCTCGGAGAGATGAAGAAACGGAAGAGTTATGGCTAAAACAAGAAACGGCAAAGAATTGGTTGCAGCGGCCGTTTCACTTGATTTCAGAATGAGCAACGGTAGGGTAATCAATCTCCATTACGACGCCATCACAACGCTTCAAATTTCACTGGATTCGGACAATCGTGGAGAGAGTTATGAGCATTTGAAGTTAGAGTCAAAAACTTAGAATTTCTGCTCATGGCATTGTCCGGAGGAAGGAGATGATGAACAGTGACATGCCACGTGTCGCTTTCTCGTTGGTTGGAAGAAATGAAGAGACAAAAGCGCGAGGAATAAAATAGTAAAAATGATCTAAAAATCCTGAAAAAATTCCTAAAATACTAGAGATTATTTGGAACCCAATAAAATTAGTTTCACTGAATTTTGATGAATTTTGGAATTTAGATTATTCTGGAACGAATATACTGATTTTGATGAAAGACCGCGAGGGATAAAATACCAGAGAGATTCTAAAAATCTTGGAACAATTCCCAAAATCATTTTAGAATATTTGTAACCTAACGCAATAGGTTTTGAGATTTTAGAGCATTTTGGAACTCGGGTGAAATTTCGAATAAGGACCTAATTAGGAATTTTGACTTTATGACGATGAAAGATTGAACTCCAATTTCGGATGGATAAGGATGCTAGGTTAATTAGAACACCGAAGAAAAACCAAAATTTGAAATTAATTAATTTTAAATTAGCTTTTAGCAGAAACCCGAAATTGGGGATGTTACATCTATGATCCTATTCGCATCACAACTCCAGACCCTATAGCTACGAGAAGAAGTCGAGTAACCTAAAAAAATACCATCAGAAGAATGAGATTCAAACTTATCCAGGTTACCAGACTTCAATATAAAACACTTGCAACCAAAAATGCAAAAATGAGAAACACTAGGCTTTCGCCCGTACCTCAACTCATAAGAAGTGCGATGCAAATGTGCTCTTAAGAAAACACGATTGGAAACATGACAAGCAGTAGCTATAGCCTCGGCCCAAAACTTCCTAGGAGTACTGTACTCATTTAGCATCGTCCTAGCCATCTCAACTAGGGTCATGTTCTTCCTTTCCACTACACCATTTTGCTGAGGGGTATAGGGAGAAGAGAACTGATGCTCTAAACTAGACTCCACACAGAAACTCTCAAAGTAGGAATTCTTGAGCTTCGTGCCATTATCATTGCGTATAGCTCGTAATGCACCTGGGAGCTCAATAGACAACCTATTAACAAATCCCCTGAAGTGAGAAAATGTCTCACTACTACAGAATAGGTCATCTCTGCCGGCTCGTCCACGCCATTACTGCCGGTTATGGGAGCCAGCAGTTGCTTGGCTCGGCAGTGATACTCGGGTTATCACTGCTTGGCTCAGAACCGGCAAGGATAATAGATATCACCGCCGGTTCATTGTACAACCGTAGTGATACTCGACTATCTCTGCCGGTTTATACTAGAACCCAGCAGTGATACTCGATTATCTCTGCCGGTTCACACTAGAATCCGGCAGTGATATATGTATATCTCTGCCGGCTTATACGAAGAACCGACAGTGATCTGTGTATATCACTTTGCCGGTTCTGACGAACCGGCGATGAAGGAATTCTGAAAAAATTTATAGATGTACTTCGTAGATTACTCTACCTATGTATAAAATTGTAGGTTCAAATTCAATACATATCAGGACTTACAAAAAAATAGAAAATTGAATTTTCTATTTTTTTTGTAAGTCCTGATATGTATTGAATTTGAACCTACAATTTTATACATAGGTAGAGTAATCTACGAAGTACATCTACAAATTTTGAAAGTTTTCGTGACTTTTATTAGTTGGTGTGCACGATGTATACACGGGAAGGCCTGAGTGCATATGATATGTTGCCTTCAAATATATAGTATATAAAGCATCGTTAGATCATAATTAAAATATATTAAAGCATCACAATATTTAGTTTTTACAATAGTCTGCTTACAAATGTAGTGTCAGTACATCTCATTCACTTTGGATCGAGGATGTTGTCGTGGAACTCGCCGTTTGGATTGATGATCCGATCGTTAATGAATCCAAATGACCGCTCTTGAATTGCTAAAATTTCATTAGCGAGAACTTATTGGTTCTCATCTTGGAGTATTTGTTATTGAAGAAAAGAGAAATTTAATTAATGATGATAGATGTTAAATGAAAGAAAAGTAGGCATGAATGTGTAATTATATACCATGGTTTCAAGTATAGCCGACACTCTCCGTGACAATTGCATGTATATTTATACATACGTAGTATGCGATAAACTATTTCCGGTCCTGCCTCATGCATGGAAAGTCTGTTATTATTTTGAAATTTTTCCTGAAGGGACGATGCGGACCACCTTTCTTGCAATACCGAGTGAATGCCCTGTGAATGATTTTAAATAGTAATTAACCTTAAATATAATAGAATAAAATATTACTAGAGCAATAACGCAACGATCGAGTTTACCTGTTCATCATGTCCCAAAAATTTTGATACTCATTAAGTTCTCTTCTCAGCGAGTTCAAGACAAAAACCCTGCTAGCATCTAACTCGATGACGAGGAGGACCCAGTGATAACTAGACATATATGTTAACATAGACAATTAGTCCCACACCGTGTCACGCAAAAATAGTAAAACAATATTAGAACTAGGGTAATACGTACTGAAAGTTATAGGGCAAAAGTACGGAGGTTTTGTTTTTCAGCTTCAAGAAAGTCTTAAATAAATAGTCTTCAACAAATTGTGGGTGATCACGGACGATTGTCTCGTTGACAAGCCCCGGATCGAGAAATCCTAAATTGTCATTGTTTTTTCCTCTACATATCTGTATCTCCATTCTACATATATAAAAAAGAAGTTAGACATACAGTTGAACGGTACAAGAATATACAATAATATAAATAGAGACTTACAAAGTCCACAGTCTGACCAATGCCGCGTCCAAAGCATCTGGCCGGTACAACATATACAATTCGCAGAACTCTACCCAGAACATGTTATCCCCATTGTGAAAATCCGAATCTTTGTATTTCACTAGGATCGCCCACATACCCTTTTTTCAGACCGCCGCATGTAATAATCGATGGACATGCCGCAATTGTGTTGTTAGCTTCTCTAAATCTTTTGGGGCAACCAATGTTGCCCCAAAACTAACTTCCGTGTTAGACCTAGCTTGTGATTACGGTTGTTCAACAAAGATCTTTTTGAGCTTGCGACATCAACGCCTCAAAGACTAGCCGCCTTCAAGTGTTGCTTTCGGAGATGCGCTTGTAGTCCGACATTTTCGAAGGTTGAAGCCCGCCTGTCTCTTTGGCTTTTGCCATACTCAAGAAAAACTCTGCAAGATTTGCATCGACTTTAGTCTTCTCGGGTGATGGTGCCTTTTGGAAGTGAGATGTTACGTCGGCCTTTATTTGCTTTTTTTCGTTCTTCTTCATCATCTCGGCGGTAATTTCTTCCGAGGTCAGGCCGACTTCACAGATAACCGAGATTTGGTACAAGACGACGCGGACTTCGAGATGGTGCCGATGTTCGATTCTTCTTATGTGCCTACCGAGGAGTTGGACTTTTCTCGGCCGGTGCCATGGAGGAGTTGGACTTTTTACGGATAGTGCGGCGGAGGAGTTGGACTTTTCCTAACTGGTGCCGGCGGAGGAGTTGCACTTTTCCTAGGCGATAGGTCTGCGTGTGGAGAGTGCGGCTCATCATCATCTTCGTCGTTGTCGGCTTCATTGTTCAAGCCGAACATAATCAAGCTCTTGCGCCACGTGAGGAAGCCATGCACGTTTTCTCCAAGTTTGTTTTTTCCGTCCTTGCCAGGAATCTCTACCTCCATTTTGCGATATTGTCGGACTACACTGTCTACTTCGACCCTAGCGAATCCCAGTGGTATTGGGCGGCAGTGCAGAACCTGCGAGGAGCTGCATGGCCAAGCCCTGCCATCAGCCACCTTGATGGTAATGCCATGTGCGGACAAATGCAGCTTGCACGGTGTCGGTTCTGTGATGTCATCCACTGGAAAATGGAGTCCATGCGGTCCCGGAATCCCTGTGGACGCGCAGCTGCTCCTACGAAGACCGTGATTGAGGTTCCGAGGGTTGTCATCGAGTGGCGGTTGTGAGCTGAGAGCTTTCTGTACTGCTTCCTCCACAACTTTATCCAGCTCCGCTCTCTGTTCCTCTAACGCTCTTGCCACAGCATGTTGTATTTGAGTTTCCAGTTCATCTTCTCTTATTCTTTTCGACCGCTTGTACAACGATGCGCCACCGAAGCCTTCTTTCCACGGTACCAAACCAACTCCTAAAAGTGCGCCCAGATGCTCCTTGTTACCAGCAACAAATACCATCATTCTCCTTCGTGGCCCGAAAAGCCCTTGGGAAGACTCCATGTGAGCATCCGATATTTTCTGCGATACCTCCGGGCTCTATCGCCTCCAAGCTCAAGCTGCCATCTTCCGAGACGAAGCCCTCCCAAGCAAGCAACGGCTTCGATCGCTCGCTGAACTCACCGTCGCAGAGTAACGCCTCGAGGGTTAGCTCTTGTTCGCGCCTATCCTATGCGAGTATTTTCTTCATGTAGCCACCGATGCCTAGTGTGTCGTGGTACATATTCTTATCCGTGTTAGCCTTGTTCTTGACGACTCACCGTCAGGCTTCTTGAAATTCTTGTATGCCACAAAGTCCTTCCAAAATTCCCTTATCTTTGGAAACATGTTAAAATTTGGCGTGACATTCTTCTTCACATAGTTCTTATTCAGCATTGTCTTCCAATTCTTCCACGATGTGCACATGATACTTAGTGCACGTTTCTTTGCAACCAACTCTGACCCTTGGGGGAACTGGAATACTTGTTTTAGCTTGCCCCATAGCGAGTCTTTCAGGTCATCGGGAACCACCCACTAATCACCTTCGTGGCCGGTCCATGATCTATAGCTGATGGGCACGTTATCCCTAGCAAGTACTCCGCAGTTGTCTGTCAGGCGCTAACCGACGCTGGTATAGCAGTTCCCCGACTGTCGAGAGTGGACTATATTGTGAACACCCTTAGGCATCTTGCTCGGACCACGACCTGCGCGCCGCCTTTGTTCAACAGACATTTGAGCCTACAATTGGATCTTGTTATTAGTCGTATGACCCTACGATATTTTGGGAATCACAACATACTAATACTTTACCTTGCCCATGTTAGTCGCGTCAGCTTGGTCCATGGCAGTGGTGTCAGCTTGGTCCATGGCAGTGGCGTCAGTTTGGTTCATGGCTGTGGCGCCAGGTTGCTCCATATCAATATCCTGTAGGTTCAGGTAGTCCCTTGGGCTACCCGTTCCTACTTCGTCTATATTCGAGGGCCAAACTCCCTCTGGCACTTGTCCCTGATTCGAGGCCATTCCTAGCAATCAGAAATGTTATTGGGTTAATTATATTGCATTCATTTATGGTTGCTACATGACATCAAACTTGTGAATTCAAACGATGGTAATTTTGCTAGAGTTAAGAGGAAATCAAGTGATGTTGTGACCTCATGCTACAAACATGTGCACATGTAACTTTAAAATGATACTTATACATTAGAAAAAATTCACAAGATACATATACATCTCGAAATGAAAAATAATGAATCATTCTTATTCCACACTAAAATGATTTTAAAAAAATAAGCATGATTTTAAAAATATTGCTAAAAATCCAGTGCAACATTCTCGAACTAAGCATATTGACATTCGCTATCACTTCCTTCGAGATCATATGGAAAAGGGAGATGTTGTGTTGCATTTTGTTGATTCTGAATTGCAAATTGCTGATATTTTCACAAAACCACTTCATGCTTCTCGATTTGCCTTTTTGAGAGGAGAGTCATGCCAGCATTCCATGAGTTTGTTTTGAGGGGGAGTTTTATGCCAAGTCTGTTACTTAATGAGCTTACTTTATCATATTTCTTTAAATATTATGTAATTGAGCCTATATATGATAATCTAAATTGCCTTACTTGAACTAAAAGTGACATTACGGAATTCCTTGGTTTGACTGTCTATAGCTAATACCTTGTGATATCTTGCTTCTATAGGCTTGATAATGAATCGTCTTAACAACTTTGGGCTATGAAGCATGTGTATTTTCAGCTTTACTCTTTCATAGACCATTTAATCACTTTGCATGTTTACAATAAAAAAAAAGGGAATAAAAAAAAGGGGGCTCAAATCTGCAAGAAGCTTGTCAAAATTATCAAAATGTGCAAAAGTTTCAAGATGTATGCTTCAAGCATGCCATTCCCTAAAAGATAAGATGTATGCTACAAGCATGCCATTCCCTAAAAGATAAGATGTATGCTTCAAGCATGCCATTCATTGAAAATAAAAGAAGTATGCTTCAAGCATGCCACTTGCAGTTTACTGTTATCAAGATTAATTTGGTCTACTAGACTGGAGTTGAAACTACTTGCTTGCCCTGAGTTGTTAGTTGCTTCATTTTTTGGCCTAGTGTTTTCTGTCAAGATTTTGCTTAGTACTTAGCTATAGTTGATTAAATTGAGGATGAGATGCATGTCACTCCCTAACTTGTTAAATAATATTAAGTTCATGTATTATGCTTATTATGTGATCTATAAGGTTATATGATCAAGGAAGCTCATTGGTTCTTGTCTTGGCACTCATTTGTTTTTTCCTTGCTGAAATCATTGTCAAAGGGGGAGAAGAAAGCTTACATTCAGGGGGAGAAGTGAAATGTTTTATTGTCAAAAGGGGGAAATTTTGGAGTTCACACACAATCTGGTTTCCTTTTAGGTGGAATTTTTCACTTTGCTTTTTGATCACTTTGCTTTCTGTTTTAAAATAAAATTTCTTAAAATCTTTTCTTGTGAGGTTAATGCCAATGTTCAGGTCCAAAGGGTGTTGCCAATGTTTTCATCAAGGGGGAGATTGTGAGATCATATGATGAAAAATTGGTTGAATGGTGAAATTGGTATTGTAAAGTGACTTTGATTATAGCATGTGTGATACTTGTGCATGTGCCATGTTGAGATAATTATTATGCTGGTGATAGCATGATGGATTCTGCTTGATGCGATGCACTCGTGTGAGTGGTTGCATGGATTGACTTTGAGTCAAGTTGTGGACTTGTGCTCGTGCACGGTTTCTGTGTTTATTCATGTGCAGGTGTTGCTCGAGGGCGAACGTGGTCGATGACAGGACCGGAACTAGGTCCATGGAGGAACTGAGGTTCGGGACTAGGTTCAAAGAGGAATCGAGGTCTTGGTGGTCAAGGATGTCATGCGGGATGTTCGGGCTAGAGAACATGCACATGGAGGCTGGTTAGTCACGTAATTACAGCAGGTGGGCTGTACATACGTGTAAGAGTTGTTTTTGGCCACGTTGGGCCAAGTTGAGATGTATACAGACTCTTTCCATGTTGGAAGTGGAGTTGTATTCTATCTCGTTAGGATTGCTCTGCATAAATAAGAGGAGGTGTCCCTTGTTTATTCTGGAGCAAGATTTTAGGGTTTGTACTCTTGTGTTGGAGTACTTTAGACAATGAAATAAAAATCAATCTTCCAGAGAGCTACTTCTTGCGGCTGTGATTTGCTCTTGGCTTCGACATAGTTGATCGATCGCTTGAAGTTTTGTTCATCACAGCAGTCATGAAGTTCATCACGTAGTTCGGTTCTTTGCAAAGGTATCATCTTGTGAAGGTAATATCTTTTGATCCGTAGATCCGATTGGATTGATTCTTCTTGGGTTTGATTCATAATTGAATCTACTTTCTACAGTTAAAATTTCATATCAATCCAACGGTTAGATCTTCTATAATTTGTGGTCGCCCAGATTGATGTCCTGCTCGCCCGACTGCTCGCGTGGTCACCCGGGTTTGGTCATCTTGCAAAGGACATAACTTTAGATCTGTAGATCCGATTGACCTGATTCTTTTTGTGTTAGCTGCATAATTTAGTCTAATTTCTACAGTTAACATTTCACATCAATCCAATGGTTGGATCTTCGGGAATTTCTATTTTAGTGGATATATATTGGTCTGCTCGCCCAAACTGTCCGCGTGGTCGCCCAACTGTTCACGTGGTCGCCCAACCTGCTCGCCCAAGTGCCAAACTGGTCGCCCAAGTGTTCTAATGCTCGCTCAAGTGTCCTACTGGTCGCCCAGGTGCTCAAACTGGTCGCCCAAGTGTCCTACTAGTCGCCCAGGTGCCCAAACTGGTCGCCCAAGTGTTCTCTCGCCGCCAAGTGTCCTCATCGTCGCCCGGTGCCCAAACGGTCGCCGAGTGCTCTCTTGGTCGCCTGCACTTTTAAATCGGTCTCCCAACTTCGTGAACCGGTCTTCAAGCAATTTGAGTTTGAATTGGGGTGTTTCAAGAAGTTTAAGAATTTGATTTTAGCTTCCGCGCAATCATTCACCCCCCCTCTGATTGACGCCATCCGATCCTACAAGTGGTATCAGAGCAAGGTTGAGGTATGGCGTCAGATAAGTATGTTAATCGTCCTCCTATGCTTAATGATTCAAATTTCTCTTATCGAAAAGTCGCATGCAATCCTATATTGAAGCTCAAGGTAATGATGTTTGGCGAAAGTCTCTCATCGCATATGATGTTCCTGATATAGTCACTAACGATAATAAAGCAGACGTTGATTTAAATGCTAAAGCTAAAAACTTGATTTTTCAAGGAATCTCTGAAAAAGAATTTGATCGAGTTTCACATTTACGTTCGCACATTCAGGTTTGGAAGACATTATGTGACTATCATGAAGGTTCAACTAAGATTAAGAAAGTGCGCAAAAATATTTACCAAAAGGACTTTTTCGATTTTGTTATGAGACCGGTGAATCGATTGATGATCTTTACTCTCGATTTGAGAAAATTTTGTGCAATTTGCGTGGTGTTGGAGTTAACAATCCAAAGAGAGGAGAATGCTAGTAAGATTTTGAGATCTCGACTCTGAATGGCGATGGTTGTTAATGCAATCAATCAAACTGTTGATTTGGATACGCTGACCATGGATGATCTCAGATTCTAGGTTGAAAACTTATGAGATGGATTCTTTATCACCTAGAGCCGATAAAACCTCTACACATGCACTTGTTGCTAACCCCAAAGACGCGTCTTCGGATTACCATCTTCGTCTTCTTATCCGCATTAGCTTCTTTTTGGATGAACAGTTTGAGATGCTCCTAAAGAAGATCTTGTGCTCATTTCTTCACGCTATTGTCAAAGCACTCAACAATGTGAGGATGAGGAGGCGTGGAGGCACTACTTGAGGCCTTTCAACCGCTTTGAGTGTGGTCTTCCGGGCATATCAAAGCAAATTGTCCTAAGTTGAAAAAGAAGGAAGAAAGGAACCAAAGACAACGCACTCAAGACGTACTACTCCTAGGCGTTCCAATTTTGAAAAGTCGCTAAGAAAGTCTTAGCTGTCTTGGAGGAGTGTGATCTTAGTGATGTGGACTTTGAGAGTGACAATGAGCTACGGACAAGAAGGAGATATCGATGATGACTTCACGGCATGTGCTTCATGGCTAAAAGGGATAGTGACAGTGATTCTGATTTTGATGAGGTAGGACCTTCTTATGATGAACTTGAGTATGCTATGGTTAAATTAGTTCTGAACTTAAAAAATCTAAGAAGGCTCTTAAAGAAAAAGATCTAGAAATTGATAGTTCTAATTCTGAAATTGCAAGGCTTAGATCTTTGATTCCTGATGATGATGCCTGTAAGTCATGTGACTTAATTCACAATGAGCTTGTTTCACTTAGGAAAGAACATGCTTCTCTGTTAAAACAAGATAGGGAAAATGAGAAACAAATGAAAAATGCTAGCTGTTCAACCATTGATCTGCATGATTCAGCTTCTTGTTCAAAATGCTCCAAACTGGAATTGAAGTTGCATGATGCAAATGCTAGAGTTTCTCAAATGACAGATGCCTTGCTCACTCATGAAGTTCTTTCCTGCTCAAATTGTCGAAAACAGAAAGGAATAGTGGACGTTCCCTGTAACAATTGTTTAACTCTGTCTAGAAAGGTTGATTACTTGGAAAAATCATTAGAACGTTTCACTAAAGGAAAGAAAAACCTAAACATGATTTTGGATCAATCAAAAGTCAGCACTCATAACAAAGGTTTAGGTTTTGATTCTTATGCTCATCATAAAACACATGTTCCCACTGTTGTCAAAGTTCTTGAAAGTGGAAAGTTTGAAATTGCAAATGAGCCTAAGAAAATTGTCTTTAAATCATTGAATTTTATCTTCTACTGTGATGAATGCAAATGTTGCTTCTACTTCTAAAGTTAAACATTCTGTTAAATACACTTGCACTCATTGTGG
The DNA here is from genome assembly GCA_036346375.1 of Guadua angustifolia. Taxonomy (NCBI): domain Eukaryota; kingdom Viridiplantae; phylum Streptophyta; class Magnoliopsida; order Poales; family Poaceae; genus Guadua; species Guadua angustifolia. The sequence goes on along the minus strand of CM070513.1, from coordinate 42,139,860 downwards.
TAGAGATGGACATCTAGTAGATTTTTGCTTTAGGCTAGCCAAACAACTGAAGCAAGAAAAAGCTAAGGCTAGGTCTAATTTTAGACAGGCACGCTTTACTCCTCATTATGTGCCTAAGGTGATGCGAACACCTTTTGTTGCAAGAAACACGAGAAAGAGCAAAACTGATTTTGTATACAAGTATACTCGTGATGTGCCTACTCGTCGTGTGTCTCAGTGCTGGATTCCTAAATGTCTTTTATCTAACCCCAGTACTGAGACATCGACATTCTCTTTTGTGTAGACTGTGGGAGAGAGGAAGGAGAACATATGGTTCATAGATTCTGGATGTTCAAGACATATGACTGGTGATTCAAAATGGTTCTCCTCCCTCACACAAAGTTTTGGTGATGAGGTCATCACTTTTGGCGACAATTCAAAGGGAAGAATTCTTGGAAGAGGAATTGTGCGAGTCAATGAAAACTTCGTTCTTAAGGATGTAGCTTTGGTAAGCAAGCTCAAATATAATTTGCTCTCAGTTTCTCAGTTGCTTGATGAAGATCTTGAGGTAAGATTTCAGAAAAACTCTTGTCGTATATTAGATGTTTATGAAAATCTAGTATGCAACATCACTCGCATTGGTCGCTTGTTTAACGGTGATTTTTCATGCCCAACATCTGAAATGACATGCCTTGTATCTCATGTTTCAAAAGATCTAACATTTTGGCATCGTAGACTTGGTCATATTGGTTTTGATCACCTTTCACGCATTAGTAAATCAAATTTGCTCAGAGGTTTGCCTGAATTAAAGTATGACAAATCAAGTAATTTGACTTGCTCTCCCTGTCAACATGGAAAAATGACTGCACCTAAACATTTTCCTATCACTGCTGTTATGACTAATGCTCCGTGTCACTTCTACACATGGATATTGTGGGACCAAAGAAGAGTAAAATCTGCAGGAGGTAAGTGGTATGTTCTTGTGATTGTAGATGATTACTCTAGGTACTCTTGGGTATATTTCATGACTACCAAAATGAAGCTTTTGAATTGTTTCAAGAGTTTGCATTAAGGTTGCTCAAGGAATTGCCTGAAGCACTTAAAGTAATTTGGAGTGATAATGGAGGAGAATTCAAGAATAATCTTTTTGCTTCTTTCTCGTTTCGAACATGGAATTGAGCATCAATTTTCTTCGCTTTCGAGTTCCTCAACAAAATGGTGTTGTTGAGAGGAAAAATCGCACACTAGTTGAGATGGCTAGGACAATGCTTGATGAATATTCTACTCCTAGGAAGTTTTGGGTGAAGCTATTTCTACTACTTGCTACATTTCAAATAGAGTATTTTTAGAGCAAAGCTTCATAGAACTTCTTATGAACTTGGTTTGGACGCACTCTAGCATCTCCCATATGCGTGTTTTTGGTTGCAAATGTTTCATTCTCAAACATGGAAATCTTGATAAGTTTGAATCTAGATTCTCAGATGGATTATTACTTGGTTATACTCTCCATACTCGTGGTTACCGTGTGCTGAATTTAGAAACTAACAAAATTGTTAAGACTTGTGAAGTCACTTTTGATGAGGCTAGTCCTGGTACTAGACCCGAATTTTCAGAGACACAAGTTACTTGCAACTATGAAAGTATCTTCTTGGAAGAAAGTGATGATGAAGATGAAGATGAAAGTGGTAATCAAGTTGGCAACTCGGCTCACCTAATTCAAACCCACAGAAGAAAATCGCAAGCATCTTCGAAATTCTTCCAAAGAAACACACATGGTAATCGACCTCGGGCATCTTCGTAAATTTCAGCACCATTGCATATTCAACGAAGACATCCTCCTGAGCATGTGATGATTGGTGAGTTAAATGTATGTGTGCTTCAAACAGTACAATACTAATGCCTCATATGCTCATCTTGCTTTTGTTGCATCTTTTGAACCCCAAGATGTAAGTCACGCGTATATCGATGAGTCTTGGATTAATGCCATGCATGAAGAACTTGAGAATTTTGAGCGCAATAAGGTTTGGGTTTTAGTTCCACCTCCTTTAGGTCAGAATATCATTAGAACTAAATGGGTTTTTAAGAATAAGCAAAGTCAAGATGGGGTTGTTATTAGAAATAAAGCTAGATTGGTTGCTCAAGGTTTTACTCAAATTGAAGGACTTGATTTTGATGAAACTTTTGCACCTGTTGCTAGACTTGAAGCCATTAGAATTTTGTTGGCCTTTGCTGCATCTAAAGGTTTTAGATTGTATTAAATGGACGTCAAAAGTGCTTTTCTAAATGGTTTTATTTCTGAAGAAGTTTATGTCAAACAACCGCCTGGATTTGAAAATCCGAAATACCCAGACCATGTTTTTAAGTTGTCCAAAGCTTTATATGGTTTAAAACAAGCTTCTCGGGCTTGATATGATAAGCTTAAATCATATTTGCTGAAAAATGATTTTGAAATGGGTAAAGTTGATAAAACCTTGTTTTCTCTCAAGCATGGCAATGATCTGTTACTTGTTCAGATTTATGTGGATGATATCATTTTTGGTGGTACTTCTCATGCTCTTGTTGCCAAGTTTTCAGACACTATGAGCAGGGAATTTGAGATGAGCATGATGGGTGAGTTCACATACTTTCTGGGTTTACAAGTCAAGCAAACAAGGCAAGGTATCTTTATTCACCAAATGAAGTACACAAAAGATCTCCTTTGACGTTTTGAGATGGAAACATGCAAACCAATTTCCACACCTATTGGCACAACAACTACTTTGGATCCGGATGAAGAAGGAGAACCGGTTAATCAAAAAGAGTATCGAAGCATGATTGGATCGCTTCTTTATCTCACTGCTTCAAGGCCGGATATACACTTTGCGGTGTGTTTGTGTGCTCATTTTCAAGCTTCCCCACGTGCTTCTCATCGACAAGCGGTAAAACGAATTCTTCGCTATTTACAATCCACTTTAGAGTTTGGCTTATGGTACTCCTCATCATCATGTTTATCACTTAGAGCCTACTCGATGCTGATTTTGGGTTGTAGAATTAACAGAAAAGTACCTCGAACATGTCATTTTATTGGTACATCTTTAGTAGCTTGGTCATTTAGAAAACAAGTTTCATTGCTCTCTCAACTGCTGAATCAATATGTTGTCGCCGCCACATGTTGTGCTCAAGTGCTTTGGATGATATCAACTTTAAAGGATTTTGGATTAAACTTAGATAGTGTTCCCCTTTTCTGTGATAACACTAGTGCTATTAATATTGCTAAAAATCCAGTGCAACATTCTCGAACCAAGCATATTGACATTCGCTATCATTTCCTTCGAGATCATGTGGAAAAGGGAGATGTTGTGTTGCATTTTGTTGATTCTGAATTGCAAATTGCTGATATTTTCACAAAACCACTTGATGCTTCTCGATTTGCCTTTTTGAGAGGAGAGCTGGGCGTTGTGCATTCCATGAGCTTGTTTTGAGGGGGAGTTTTATGCCAAGTCTGTTACTTAATGAGCTTACTTTATCATATTTCTTTATATATTATGTAATTGAGCCTATATATGATAATCTAAATTGCCTTACTTGAACTAAAAGTGACATTGCGGAATTCCTTGGTTTGACTGTCTATAGCTAATACCTTATGATATCTTGCTTCTATAGGCTTGATAATGAATCGTCTTAACAAATTTGGGCTATGAAGCATGTCAATCCAACGGTTAGATCTTCTATAATTTGTGGTCGCCCAGATTGATGTCCTGCTTGCCCGACTGCTCGCGTGGTCGCCCAGGTTTGGTCATCTTGCGAAGGACATAACTTTAGATCCGTAGATCCGATTGACTTGATTCTTTTTGTATTAGCTGTGGAATTAAGTCTAATTTCTACAGTTAAAATTTCACGTCAATCCAACGGTTGGATCTTTCGGAATTTCTATTTTAGTGGACATATATCGGTCTGCTCGCCCAGACTGTGCGCGTGGTCGCCCAACTATTCACGTGGTCGCCCAACCTGCTCGCCCAAGTGCCAAACTGGTCGCCCAAGTGTTCTACTGCTCGCCCAAGTGTCCTACTGGTCACCCAGGTGCTCAAACTGGTCGCCCAAGTGTCCTACTGCTCGCCCAGGTGCCCAAACTGGTTGCCCAAGTGTTCTACTGCTCGCCCAAGTGTCCTACTGGTCGGCCGGGTGCCCAAACTGGTCGCCCAAGTGCTCTACCGGTCGCCCAGACTTCTAAACTGGTCTCCCAACTTCGTGAACCGATCTTCAAGCAATTTGAGTTTGAATTAGGGTGTTTCAAAAAGTTTAAGAATAAGATTTTAGCTTCCGCGCAATCATTCACCCCCCATCTGATTGACGCCATCCGATCCTACAATGGCTTCGCCTCTCAGTGTACCGGACGCTCTCCTGGCACCCATGCTTCTTGAACTTGGAGGGGCTTATTTTTTTAAAATCATTTTAGTATGGAATAAGAATGATTTATTATTTTTATTAAGCAAATATATTCTTAAGAATATATGATTTTTTCATATTATTTTGTACAGCTTGTTTTTGGATTGTGATATATCACTTTTATACACATACATCTTTATACACACAAATATATATGTTTATACACATACATCTTTCAAGGTCACATATATATTTTTTACCAAGCAATTATTATTAGGATAAAATATACATACACATAAAATTGTAGGATCAAATTATTATATATCGAGAGTTACAAAAGCGAAAATTCGACAAGTTTAAACACTTTAAACTTGTCGAATTTTCGCTTTTTTCTATCTCTCTATATATAAGTTCAAATTCATTATAAAGAGTTACAAAAAGAAAATTCCGACAAGTTTAAAGTGTTTAAACTTGTCTAATTTTCTTTTGTAACTCTCAGATATAATGAATTTGAACTCACAAATTTATACATAGGTAGATCAAATTCATTATATGAAGTTACAAAAGAAAAATTCCACAAGTTTAAACACTTTAAACTTGTCGAATTTTCTTTTTGTAACTCTTTGATATAATGAATTTGTAGGTTCAAATTCATTTATATCGAGAGTTACAAAAAGAAAATTTCGACAAGTTTAAACACTTTAAACTTGTCGTAATTTTCTTTTTGTAACTCTCAGATATAATGAATTTGAACCTACAAATTTATACATAGGTAGCCTACGATGAAATCAAGATCATTAATTAAAGAGTTACAAAAACAAGTTTAAACTCTTTAAACTTGTTAATTTTCTTTTTGTAACTCTCGGTATATAATGAATCTTGAAATTTCATATATAGGTAGGGCAATCTATGTGCACAAGATACGTTGCTCACATACAAATATTTGAAAGACTTAGAGGTGACACCCATACTCCACTTAAGTGTATGCTCACTATCACCCGAAAGTCACCCATACTCCACTGAAGAACACATACAAATATTTAAAAGAACACATACAAATATTTGAAAGACTTAGAGGTGACACCCATACTCCACTTAAGTGTATGCTCACTGTCACCCGAAAGTCACCGGAAAACCCTCGTGGGCACCCGGAAATATGAATCGATTCTCACACGCGCGTTGGACTTAGAGGTGACACCCATACTCCACTTAAGTGTATGCTCACTGTCACCCAAAAGTCCCGTGCACGGAGTATTAACTAAATGAACTACAACTATTACATCTACTTACTATTACAATTAGTGGCACAAAACAAATATTTACAACACATGTATACATCTTTCAAGAACATATACAAAGCACCAAATTGAAGTTTACTTTTGGCTGCAATATAAATAACCATAGAGCAAAATGATCAAAACAGCACAAGGGCAGAAAAATGAACAAGGCAACTAGCATAAAGCTCAACTTGTTTATTTTGAGTGTTCTCAGATGTCGGGTTGCCCAAAGGCCCTACTCGCCACAAGGGACGAGTAATAGACTAATTTGTGACAACCCTACCTTAGTTTCGAACCCTTACCACCTTAACATACACATTAAAAAAATTGATAATCAAGCATTGTTAACAGATTATATTCAACAAAGATACATTCAGATCAGTAGATTAAATATTTGCTAAGCAAATCATGAAATAAAGTTCGGATTAATTAGCTAGCTATTTTACCAAGCAATTATTATTCAGATCAATAGCCAACTAATTAACTGAACAGAGCAGTATAAAGACAATGAAGTAACACTGATAGTGAGCATACATTCAGATCAGTAGATTAACCAAGTAGTGTTCAGTTATTATTGTTCAGATTAGTATATATATTAAATATGCCAATTGATCAACAATGTATGCATGCGATATATCAATAAGATTCAGGACAGTAGACTACGAGACAAAAGCTTACTGAACCTAATGACAATATATCAATAAGATTCAGGACTACAAGCTAGCCAAATAAAATAGACTCCCAGGAACCAACAGATAGAGTCTCACAGAACCTAACGACAACAGATCGATAAGATTGATTACATACAAAGCTAGTGAACAAATGAATATACTAATCACAGGATGCAAACGGTACAAGAACCACAAATTGACGGTGAATAAATCAAGATTTCTACAAAGATATAAGTTTATCAATTTAAGGCCTTATTCACAGAAGAAATGTCTATCTCATTGATAACTCTAGAATCATCACAGATTAGTTGTCACAAATTGTCTATTGCAGTCTCAAATCCTCACTGAACACTATACCCACATGCTAGGTCCCCAAGCCAAACGAATTGACTGGCCCTTTAGCACATTCACATTCACATTCACATCTGCACATTCACATGTGCACATGCACATTCACACATCGCAAGAGCAGTACCAAGGCGACGGCGGGGAGACGGTGGGGAGGTCGAGGCGACGGCGAGGAGACGGTGGGGAGGTCGACGCGACGACGGGGAGACGGTGGGGAGGTCGAGGCGACGGTGGGGAGACAGCATGGAGGTGAAGGCGACGGTGGGGAGGCGACTGGGCCGGCCTCGAGTTGAGGCGACGCGGTCCGAGGCGAAGCGAGGCGACGGCGGCCCGAGCCGAGGCGGCGACGGGAGGTCTCGCGAGCCGACGGCGGTGGTCCGAGGCGCGTGGCGGCGGGAGCTCCGAGGCGACTGCCAAGAAGAAAAGTGAGAGGAGGGCGCGGGCTAGGGTTAGGGTAACTAAAAGGAGAGCGCGTAAAAGTATATTTATAGGGTGCACTATCACCGTCGGTTCAATAAAACAACCAAGAGCGATAGTATATTAGTGCCGGTCAATAATTACAACCAGCAGTGATAATGGAATATTACTGCCGGTCCATTGTACAACCGGCAGTGATAGTGGAATATTACTACCGGTCAATATGTACAACCGCAAGGATAGCGTAATAGTCTTTAAGCCCATATGTACAACCCAAGAAGTGATAGGCTCTTCCGCCAAATTCTATTAAATTTGATCCAAATTCTCTTAAAATTTTTGAAGGCATACTATAGGACATCTAATATTTTATTTAAATATTTCCCAAATTTTTATTAGGTTCTAAAATTATAAAAATCAGATTGCTAACTATTTTAATTGTTTTAATATTTCAAAAATCAAATAATGCTTGCAAATTGAACAACAAATGCTGTCAAATTCAAGCAAATTCAAGTGCTGTCAAAATCACAAAAATCCAAATGCAGTGATATGCTAATCTCCGACCAATTAAGTGAAACTTTCAATTTGATCAAAAGAAAGCATAACCTCAATTTCTATTATTGCATATATTACATTAATTGTTACATATGAGAAAATAAACATGTCGTTCATACAAAAAAAAGCATACATTTCATTACTACAACAAAGCTACGATTCGACCTTCGTTATGATCGTGGCGTATGTATGTAGCTTCGTCACTCTCTTCCATGGTACTAAGGTCAATGTCCTCTCCAAAAGGGGGAAGCTCATCGAATTGGTTGTACTCTTCCTCGTCGACAACATTCTCGACTCCGACAATCCTTCTTTTTCCTTGAATAACCACGTGGCGCTCCTTGTTAGCAAGCCGCCATAAAGAAGATTTGTGTAATGTAATTAGCAAGTACAAATGGTTCTTCTCTCAGATCCGACGAGTTTGAGGTCCACAAGAGTGATGTCGTGCTTGTCGATATTCACGCCACCAGGAAGTCTGACCCATTGGCACCGAAAGAGAGGGACCTTCAAAGGTCTATAGTCAAGCTCCCAAATCTCTTCTATGAATCAGTAGTAGGTTTGCCTATTTCCATTCTTTGTCATAGGCATCTATACTGAATAACGCTATTTTGATTGGTGCTCTTTTATCTTGCGCTCTTGTATAAAATGTAAAACCATTTATGTCGATCCTTGGAATGTCCGAATTGTAGTTGACGGTCCTCGAGCCAACACTTTCAATCGAGTGCGATCTGTCTCCGACGCATCATGTGTCTACGCAACCAATCGCCGAAATTATCCTGTGCTCTCTCGTGAGCCAAACCTCTGACCTCCCTGGGTTTGTTTTGGATAGCACGTTCTTGTGCATGTCGACATACGGAGCCACCACAACTGATTGTCCCAAAACTGTGAAATGTGCTTGTGTAAATGCAGCTAGATTGCTAGTACGTACTGATTTCTCGCCTAGTGCCCCTTTCCCCTGTAGCCTTCCCTCATGCCGAGATACAGGCACACCAATCGGTTTGAGATCTATGTAATCGACGAGAACTCAATGACCTCCTCGGTTCCCTAGCCATCGGCAATGCAGCCTTCCGGTCAATTTCGGTTACGAACATATTTCTTTATAACCCCCATGAATCTCTCGAAAGGGTACATCTGATGTAGAAATACGGGACCAAGAATCCGCATCTCTTTCACAATGTGAACAATGAGATGGACCATAATATCAAAAAAAGATGGAGGGAAATACATCTCAAGCCTGCATAGAGTGTGGACCACATCTTCCTGCAGCTTATCTAGTATTAATGGATCGATGGCCTTCTGTGAAATCGCGTTGAAGAATGAACACAACTTGATAATTGGGTCTCGGACTTTCTCCGCGTAACCCCTAATTGCAATTGGAAGCATCTGTGTCATCATCACGTGGCAATCGTGAGACTTCATACCAATTAACTTTAAGTCTTTCATTGAGACTAGTCTCTTTATGTTAGCAGAGTAACCAGACGGAACTTTGATTCCGTGCAAGCATTCGCAAACGCTAATTTTCTCTTTCTTGCTCAAAGTGTAGCAGGCTGCGGGAAGGTATTTTTTGCCTGTATCCATTTCTTCGTGATGCGCTCCTTCCTCGATTTCATATCTTCAAGGTCCATCCTTGCTTGAAGTGTATCTTCGTTTTGCGGTATGTCCAAAGAAGATACCAAGCAAGCTATCACACACGTTCTTCTCTATGTGCATGACGTCGATTGCGTGTCGAACTTCTAGGTGCTGCCAATAAGGTAGGATCCAAAATGCTGATTTCTTTTTCCACAAAGGAGCCTTATCCCGTGAAGTCGGAATAGATGTACTGCCGGCTCCTTTTCCGTGAATAATTGTAAGATCCTTTACAGCCGCAAATATCTGCTTCCCAATGTGATTCTTGAGCTAAGGCGTCTCCTTTGTCCCGTCAAAAGCTCTCTTATTATTGCAAGATGGGTGATCCTTGCAGAGGAACCTACGATGCCGCATGTAAGCCATTTTTGGCATTCTTCACCACCGGCTAGTCAGTATCATCCAGTAATCGGACGATTCGTTGAAGCCTTTTGTCGTCGGCCGACAGTTGCCAAGAGCAGGATAATCATTAATGGTTACGAACAATAATGCCCGTAGGATAAAGTTTTCTTTTATACTCATCCCATACCATACACCATCGCTCCACAATATTAGAAGATCTTCAACCAATGATTTGAGGTACACATCGATATCATTGCCATGTTGCCTGGGCCCTTGGATCAATAGTGGCATCATAATGTACTTTCGTTTCATGCAAAGCCAAGGAGGAAGGTTGTAGATGCATAAAGTCACCGCCAAGTCTTTGGGCGACTACTCATGTTGCCAAAAGGATTCATCCCATCGTACTCAACCCGAACCTTATATTCCTCACTTCATATGCAAAATGCTTCTTATATTTTTCGTCGATGTTCCTCCATTGCACGTAATCGGCAGGTGTTTGAGCATTCCATCCTTCTTACGCTCTTGGCGTGCCATCGTAACAATTGGGCATGCCTTTTGTTCGCAAACAATCTCTTTAGGCGGGGATTATAGGAAATACCACACCACCTTACGGGACACCTCTTCTTCTTACGCCTCACCCCGACATCTTCGTTCTCGATATCGTCGTTGCGTTCTTATACCGCTTTTGATTTGCAAACAATACAGCATCCATGTTCGCAAACTCATTGCGATACAATATGCAATCATTTGGACATGCGTGTATTCTTTGTACTTCCGGTCCCAAGCAGGCGGAAACCGCTTGGCTGCACGTAGTTGAAGGCAACACGCTACCCTCTCGAAGCAAGTCCCCAAGAGACATAACAACAAGAAAGCTCTTATCGGACCAACCATTGCTTACCTTCAAGCTGTAGTAGTGAAAGCACGGTATGCGACTTTCGTGCTCCTCCTTGCACCGGTACAATGGCGTTGTAGAGTCCTCTACCATCTACCGAACTTTTGAAACTCCCTTTCACTCGTGAAGTCCCTCCCCATCACGCAAAGATTTGATCTAGATCATCTTCTTGGGTATGAACGAACGCATCTTCTACCGCCGTCATATCGTTGTCTCCGTCATCTTCATCAATGTGTTGCCCTTCATGTACAATATCATCTTCACCGTACTCAGTCCAACAGGTATAGCCAGCCTTGAAACCCCTTCGAAGCAAGTGTGCACGTATCGACTCTATGTTACAAAACATCTTCTCATTTTTGCAATCAATGCATGGACAACACATATAGTCCGCTAGGTTTCTCGACTTTTGTGCCGCAGCCGTATTCAGAAAACAAGTCACACCATTAAAGAACTCTGGACCGCGACGGTCCGTGTCATACATTCACCTTCGGTCCATCTACGCTAATTATATCAAACTACATTTCAAAGATATGAACAAATGATATCAAAATAATTTATTCTTTACAAGAGTCATGCATTGCTAATTAATTAAAACGATAAACACATTATAAGCACATAACGCAAATAACAATATAATAGTAATTTGTTATGTAGCGCTAGCTATTAAATTAAATTAATCTACAACAAACAAGCATATAATTGAATATAAGGATATATTTCTAAATAATTATTTATGTTCCAACTTTCATTATTGCAAAATCCATCTACCATTTTCCATTATTTAAATATTCAACTAGCAATTCTCACTATTTATAATTGATCATCTAGCAATTTTTACTATTAAAAATCCATATAACAAATTTTCATTAATTAAATTAATTACAATTATGCATAATTGTCCATCTAGCAATTTTATTACTTAAACATCCACTACATCACTAAAATGGATATGAATTTATGCAAATAACAATATAATTGTAAATGATTAGTTTTACAAATACATCTAGCAATTTTGCCTATATAATACATCAAACCTTTTTCACTATTTAAATATCCATCTAGCATTTTTTAATTATTTAGAAGATTTCTTCATTTCATTTTGTTATGTAGCACTAGCTATTAAATTAAATTAATCTACAACAAACAAGCATATAATTGAATATAAGGATATATTTCTAAATAATTATTTATGTTCCAACTTTCATTATTGCAAAATCCATCTACCATTTTCCATTATTTAAATATTCAACTAGCAATTCTCACTATTTATAATTCATCTAGCAATCTTTACTATTAAAAATCCATATAACAAATTTTCATTAATTAAATTAATTACAATTATGCATAATTGTCCATCTAGCAATTTTTATTACTTAAACATCCACTACAATATGAATTATAATTTATTCAATAATTTAGCTAGATCTTAATTTGAGCACTACCGACATAAACTGTTCACACCGTACAATCAGCAATTATCAACATATATAGCACTCTGTAAAGTAAAATTTTACGACAAATATAACATAGATCAAGTCAGTAACCTCGAAAAATTTTAATACAATTTTTCAGCAGCAACTCGCCAAGATAATACAGCTCCTCTTTGTTACGCTTTCGATTCGGAGAAGATGTCGATTCGATGAAAAATATGAACAAAATACTAACACAAAATTTCGCAAGACCTCTCCAAAAAATACAACCGAGCAAAGAGCTCCTCTCTTCGCTTCGTAGGAAAGGCATCGTCGGTGGATTGCTATATAAATAGCTTATCACCGCCGGCTCTGCGAAGAACCGGCGGTGATAAGGTCATATTACGCTGAAAATAGCTTATCATCGCCGGCTCTGCAGAACCGCAGGATAAGGTCATACTACGGGGAAAATTGGGTTTGCGGGAAAATACATATCACCGGGTTGAATATACGAACCGGCAAGAACTATAAATATCACCGCCGTACAGAATCAAACCGGCAAGAAGAATATATCACTACCGGTTATAGGTATTAACGGCAAGGATAGTCGATTATCACCGCCGGTTGGTAATATAAACCGCAGGATACGCCCCACCCTTCAAATCGCCACGCCAACCCAACCGTCGCTACCGCCGTTCTCGCCGCCGACGCTGTTCGTTTCTCTGCCGCGCCAACCGTTGCGCTTCACATTCCTCGCTAACTGCTGTTCTTCCCATTCTGCCTCTATATATTGCCACTATTGTTGCAAGAATGGCACCCCCCACACAATCCACTATTGTTGTAAAAATGGCACCCCCCAAGAAGCGAGCACGTGTTGGGCAAAGCCCCGCTCCGTCGCTAGAGAAGGAGGAGAAGGAGGAGGAGAAGGAGGAGGAGGAGGAGGTGGAAGGAGGAGGAAGAGGAGGCAAAGGAGGAGAAGGAGGAGGAGGGCGATTTACGACGACAACGACGGCGGCGAGAAATCAAGGCGTTAGGTAAGACTAACTCCGCCACCGAATCGGATTCGGAGGAGAAGGAGGACGAGCACCGCCAAGAACTCCGATCATCATCAAGCGGCAGCTCGGCGACGAGGAGGAGGAGGGCGGCAGCGATGACGACTTTTGGATATAGGGCTTGGCGCCATTGGCCTATTATAATTAGGACTAAATATGTAATAATAGACGATATACCTAATTATGTTTTGTAAATGTTCAGATTTTAATTAATACATATCCCGCAAATTACAAATTTGCTTTCATATGTTTCGCTTTTTTAACTAATTATGCTTTCATATGTTCTGCTTTTTTAACTAATTATGCTTTCATATGTTACATGCGAGATAAATTACAATGTTTCTTATGTTCTCAGATCGAACTAATAATGGGGAACAATAATATCATCGCCGGTTCTATAGTAAACCGGCGGTGAAAATGGTCTTATCAACGCCGGTTTGTAAACGAACCAAGCATGATAAATCACTACCGGTTTTACATATAAACCGGCGGTGATATCTTCTTATCCTTTGCCGGTTCTCTATTAAACCGCAATGATATTGCCTCCATTCTGCGGAAATTTATACTATTCTTATCATCGCCGATTGAAGCTAGAACCGGCAGTGATAATATTATCACTGCCGGTTGAATTTAGAACCAGTAGTGATAATATTATCACTGCCGGCTCGGACCTACCCGGCAGTGATGGGGGGTCGCGGATGACCTATTCTGTAGTAGTGTCTCATCCTTTGAGACCTTGAAAAATACCCAAGAATACATCAAAAAATCATCAACAATGACAAGGACATACCACTTCCCTCTTGCTGACTACACTTTAGCTAGACCAATAGTGTCCATATGTAAAAGTCGTTACAGTGCGGCTACCATCACTACTTGGATCGGAGGATGAGAAGTAGTAACCATCTTGCCATGTCGTCAGGGAGAGCAAACTAAGTTTTTGACCATCTTGAGTTTGGGCAAACCACGAATAAGGTCATTGCTGCTAATTTTGGTCAAATGATCAAAACTAATGTGACCAAGTCTCCTATGCTAGAAGGAGAGATCACGGGACTCAGAAGTAATCAAACATCGAAGAGAGTCTTCTACAGAAATCCTGCAAACTAACTCTCCAATGAATCAAGAATTCTACAAGCAGTACTCTGAAAGCTTACCTCGAAAGAGTCATCGATAAGCTGAGAAACAGAAAGCAAATTATATTGTAGCTTACTCACTAAGGCAATGTTCTTAAGAATAAAATTTTTATTAATGCAGATGATACCTTTAGCAATGACTCTACCTGAAGAAGCATCCCCAAAAGTGATCAACTCATCACTGGGGCTCGGACAAGGGAAGAGAACCGACGGGAGTCTCCGGTCATATGGCGAGAACAACCAGAGTCAACAATCCAAAAATCTCCCTTCCCCATCCCGCAAACCTGATCAAGTCAAAAGAGAGAGAGAGAGCGGACTCGGTACTGGGATAAAGTGAAGACTTGGGAATACAATAGTGAATCACATGACGCCTCAAAGTACCAGCTACAGAAGAAGAAGACTGGACTCTAGTGTCTCTCTGATGCTCGACTCTTACAAAATCAGAAGAAGCAACTCTAGTAGAAGATCTAGGAGCTGTCACTAGTTTGGCTCGCCATAGTGCAAAGGGCAGACCATCCCAACGAGGCTGCCTAAATCTCCTACCTCAAAACACCTCACGCCGCTGATATCTACCTCGATGGAAAAAACGAGGAATATCAAGTAGACGGCGGAAAGAGTGACCACGAGCAACTCCAGGACTAAAACTCGACTGAACAGCATGAAAATCGAGTCCTGGACACTGCCCAAAAACTGGCGACTCTCTAACCTGTCTAGAAGCAGTGTGTGCCTTAGGAGCACTCAGAGTCTGGGGATGATCCAGAATATCCCTAAGTGTTACGCTCACACCTCGTGATCTTGGCGCGCCTAAAACAGAAATCTTCTAGGTGACCATCCTTCTTACAGAAGATGCATGAATGTTTTGCCTTGCTAGAGGCAGAAGTGACAGGAGAAGCACCCTTCTGCTCAGAAGTCCCATGGACAACCCCAGTAGACTTAAACACAGTGGTACTCACCCTGAGAGCTACCACAATTTCTCCACTCTTTGAGCCACGCACAATGGTAAATCTGCAGATTTTTTATTGGTCTAGAATGAGGTTTAGCTTTTTCTTGCCTCCTACAAACTTCTTGAGAGTGCTCATAAGATACTCACACTCTCGGAAGAGAGAGGCACATGAAGAATAGGGGTGAGAGGAAGAAGAAGAACCAGAAAGAGAAGAAGAAACACCAGCACATGTATTTTTCTCCCTCAGTATGGTTGCCTCAAATTTGAGGGCCTCACAAGAAACGCAAGGAGCATCTCTAATCCTATGGGCGTGGTTTTCTAACTTATTTCTAAGTTCGACTTAAGTTTTATCCAAATCCCCCTCAATCACAGAACAATTTAAGCAACTCTTATGTGACTTATCTAGTAAGTCCTTATCAAGTTTAGCACACTTGACATTTAAATCTTCATTGTCAAGTTTTAGATGCTTACTACCCTCACATGAGCTGACAGGGTCCATAGAAGCATGCATTTCAAGTTCATCATTTCTAGAAGAAAGCTTTCTAAGGTGAGCACTCATGGTATCAATTTCAGCAAGTAACTTAGGGCAATCTGAGCAAGGAGTAGAGTGAATATGAAGAAAACTAGCATCTAAAGAAGAAACATCAGCAGAACAACTGCTAGCATTTTTTGACCTAAGACTTTCAAGTTCAGTTTGCACACTATCATGCAAAGTCCTTAGGTTCTCTAGCTCTACAAGCAAACAATCACACAACACACAATCATCAGTGACTCAGGAGAGAGAAGATCTAAGAGAAGCTAACTCCTGAGTCAAGGTACCTCTCGACATTTTGGGAAACGGATCCCCCACCGAGTTTACTTGTTGAATGAGGGATCAACCAATGGCCCTTTTTCGCGAAGGGTTTGCGTCCGAGGAATGCCGTAAGGGGATGGTGCTCAGAAGGACGATGGATAAGAGATTTTATACTAGTTCGGATCTCTCACGATCGAGATAATATCCCTACGTCTAGTGATCTTACAACTGCTTGGATGCTTACAAGATGCTTGCGTGAATCAGTGGTGCGTATCTCTCTACCTGTGTTGCTTGTTAGCCCTTTTTCCCTCTCCCCTAATCTACAACGGGGGTATTTATAGGCGACCACAGCAGTTACAACTGAATAACATGACATTACTATGCCCGAACGTGGTCGTAACTGCCTCCCTTGATTTCTGCCATGCTGTGTCGTGGACGTAATGGGTTTAGATCATGGCCTAACAGTCTCTTAAACCGCAGCGTAATTATCGCCACGCCGCCTTTATGGACCGAGCACGACTTGTCGACCATGCTCGGGAGAATCCTTCAACTCTGGTCGACCGCTGCACTCCTTTGAGCAAGCACGCTCAGGGAACTAAGGCTCATGCTCGGGGACGAGCTCAGACATGGTTGGGGCAGACCCACTAGCCAATCCACCCGAGGATTTTCCTTGGGGATACCATCCAAGGGGAAGTATGGTCGGCCGAAGACCGACTACCGGGGTATGATGGTCTTTATGGAAATTATCCAATCCCCGACAGCTAGCCCCCAAGACTCAAGTGGAAATTCACTTGGTGGGGCCTTCCCCTTGAGCCTTCAGACTCATAGGAGGGATTAGAACCTTGCAGCGGAACACTGCTGCAGCATCCGAGCGACTCTTGCCCGTAGGCGAGCATGCTCTGATGAGGACCGAGCATTTGGCTCTAGACCCGACCAAAGTGAGACTCGGGAAAAGAGGCCAAAGGTCGCGACGGTTCCTTCCCCGCAAAGCCCTGCAAGAGTAGTTCAGACAGTTTTTGGGAACCGTGCTTTTATTGGACAGTTTCGAAGAGCGCACCACCACATTTCGGTTCGCAAACAGGGGGGAGCAGTTTTCGGCCCGTTCGGCTTCTCTGCCTATATATACCGGCTGGAATAGTACTAAGAAATCTTTCATCCTCATCTCGCAATCAAAAGTCAAAATCTTCCAAGCCCTAAACTCTTTCATTCTTGCGCTCTTTTCTTCAACCTTTCTCATGGCTAAGTTTAGTCCGAGCAAGATCAGCAAGGAGAGGCTGCAGATACTCGAGGACCATGGCAATCTCGACGTGGGCACCTAGTGCATTCCTGATGGTGAAGGAGCCCCAGTTACGCGCAACGACGAGATCGTCTCCTGCGATCTCTATACCGTCAATAGGCTTAGAATGCCCATGAGTGAGTTCCTTGAATCCGTGCTTGCTCAAAATGAGTGCGAGATTACTAACCTCAACCCTAACTCCATTCTTGTTTTGGCTATCTTCTCACACCTTTGTGAGGGATTCGTGGGTACCGTGCCCACGGCGAGCCTCTTTTTCCATTTTTTACTCCTTGTTTCGCACCGGTGGGGCTTCTCCCACCAGCTCCATATATTTCTGCCTGCGGCCCAACCGACCATACGAATACCCTATCTTCATGCTCAAGAATTCGATGTCAGGCTAGGCCAACGACTGGTTCTACCTGAAGAAGGCAGAGGGAAGCACTCTCCGCTACTTCGGAGCGGCGGCTCAAGCCGTTGAAACCCAGCACCCGCTCGTGCAAGCCGAGGAGGAGCGGACATTGATGATGATTAGCGAGCTCACCAACATGGGGCTCACTGGTCGCGACATCGCTCGGGACTACCTCAAGAACCGGGTGTCCCCACTGAGAAGGAGGTAACATCCTTTTTTCAAAATCTCCGGGTGGCAAGACCTCACCCGAGAAGCTGACACCGATAACCTTCCTGAATTTAGGTAATTTCTGCTCCTTATGCGTGACTTCTGCTCGTGCTAACGCTCACTTTTGATCGATTGCAGCCCCGAGCAATGATTGGGTGGAGAAACGGGTTGCCGAAATATTCGGTACCCCAAAGGGCAAGGAGCTCGAGCACAACTGCTGAATGGTAGGAGAATTACTCACATCACAGGAGAACCCACAAGAGATCACTTGGGAAGAATTTTCTGCTACTTTTCGGCAGTACCATGTTCTTGAATGTGTCATGGACTTGAAGAAAGAAGAATTTAGAGCCATCAAGTAGGGGAGCCAGTCTGTGGCAGAATATTTGAACCGGTTCACTCAGTTTGCTTTCTACGCACCTAAGGATGTAGCGATTGATAAAGCAAGGCAGTCTCGCTTTATAAAGGGATTGAAAACTAGCTGCAAGTTGGGTTAATCACTCATAATTTTCCTAATTTTCAAGAATTGGTGAATAAAGCCCTTATTCTAGAGGATAAGCATAAGGAGTTGGATGACAACCGCAAGCGCAGAATGGCACAGTAGGGAGCTTGCCAAGGGCAGCAAAAGATGAGGGTTGCACCGCAGCAATTTGTCAGGTTTCAACCCAAGGCAGTTTTCAGAATGCCTTCCTCTGCACCCCGTCCCAATGGGTAGAATTTTTAGACACCTGTTCAGGCCAATAATGCACTAGGAGGAGGTCAGCAGTCTACAGTTAGGTGTTGCTTCAACTACAATGAGCTAAGAAATTTCGCCAACAACTCTCTGAAGAGAGAAGGTGTTACACCAGTTCGCTCCAACATTGGATCAACACCGGCCAAGACGCCTGCACCAGAAGGAAACCATGGAGCTATGCAGTCTGGAGCTACAACTGAAGCCATGGTGAGAGGTCGTGTTAATCACATCACGACTGATGAGGCCCAGGGAGCATCGGACGTCGTACTAGGTAAGTTTCTAGTTAACTCAGTACCTGCTACAGTTTTGTTTGACTCTGGAGCTTCGCATTCTTTTATTTCTTTAGATTTTGCTGTTGGGCATGGCTTAGAAGTTAAGAATCTTAAGTGCATGCTTCTAGTCCAATCCCCTAGATCGGAGTTGCGATCTAACCTAGGATGTATGGGAGTAAAGATGCTCATGAATGGAATAGAGTTCCTAGCGAACCTTATTATCTTGGATACTCAAACCCAATATGTTATTCTTGGAATGGATTGGCTGTCTAAGCACAAGGTTGTGCTGGATTGTGGTAGAAGAGTAGTATCAATTGAGAGCACGAAAGGTGAAAGAGTGGAAGTCCAAGCAACTACAGCTCATAATAGGCAAATGATGGTTAACAGTGCTAAAGTAATAAGCGTTGAGGAAGTATCAGTTGTAAGTGAATATACAGACATTTTCTTGATACCGGGAATGCCACCTGATCAAGACATTGAGTTTGTGATTGAATTGGTGCCTGGTACAGTCCCAATAGCCAAGAGACCATATCCGATGCCCACAGATGAGTTGGTAGAAATGAAGAAGCAGCTTGAAGAGTTGCTAGAAAAAGGTTTTGTAAGACTGAGTTCATCGCCATGAGGAGCACCTGTTTTGTTTGTTTAGAACAAGGATGGAAGTATGAGAATGTGCATTGATTATCAAGCCTTGAATGAGGTGACCAAAAAGAACAAGTATCCACTACGGATGATGATGAATCGATAGCTTCTTCGTTGTGGTGGCACTTGGCAAACTTCATGAATTCACAGAGAACGACGGTGATTCTCGAGATGCTAACTTAGGGCTTTGGTTGCTTGAGTTATTGCGATCCCGATGCGTGATTTTGTAGCCACGCCAACCCTCTCCAACGGTGACTCGGACCTAGAGTCCATGGCGGCCATGGCGCCGAGTTTGTTGCGGAGATGATGACGCAACTTCATTCGATGGCGATCAGACGGTCATGGTTTACTCCTAGTGCGACACGATCCTAACCGCTCGTAACAGATCAACGGCCCAGATCGGATACGATTCCAAATCAACACGGCACATCTCGACCGTCCGATGGAAAATCAACGGCTAACAAGGAGAGAGATTCCTGCTACTAGATAATGGCTACACAATCGTCGATGAACGATTGTGATCAGTTCTTCTAGAAGATAGGCCAACGGACTGGTAGCGCACAAAACTGGGACGAACAGACATGGGCCAAGGGTGCACAATGCTAGGCTTCAACCCAGTACTGCTCATTCGACTATTTCCGCTCATTTTCTTTTTAAAATAATTCTAAAAAATAGTTTAATTTGTTTTAGGCAATAAAGATATCAGGAAAAATCAGAGAAGTTTTCAAAAATACTTTGAGACATTTTGAGCATAGATAAAATATTTTTAGCAAAACTTTGTACTAATTTTATCTACATATAGATAGTTTTTCTCAAAAGGCCAATATACTTAATTTAAAAAAAATTCAAATAAATTCCACAAAAATCCAATAAATCTTGAAAAATCACAAACCACCCAAATAAAAATAAAATAATAACAAAGGTGAATTTTTGGATGTTACAAACCTCCGTCTTAATAGAATCTTGACCTCGAGATTCAGGGCTAACTAGGGAGCAGGTTTGGGAATTTTGACATCAGATCCTCTTCACACTCCTAGGTTGCTTCATTCTCTGAATGATTGCTCTACTGAACTCTGTAAAAATGGACAAACTTATTTCTGGTCTTGTGCTCTATTTCATCCAAAATCTTGACTGGTTGCTCCTTATAAGTCAGATCCTCCTGCAATTCAATTGTTTCTAATAGCGTCTACTTTGTTGGCATTTTGAGACATTTCTTAAGTTGTGATAGATGGAACATATCATGCACTCCTGCCAACGACTGGGGCAATTCCAACTGATAAACAACCTCACATCGATAGTTCAAAATTTTGAACGGTCCAACATATCTTGGCGCAAGCTTTCCCTTGGCGTGAAACCTTTTGACTCCTTTAAGGGGGTAACTCTAAGATACACAAAATCATTTGGATCAAAGCTCAAATTGTGATGGCAATTATCAGCATAGCTCTTTTGCGTTGACTGGGCAATTTTCAACCTTTCTCTGATCATACCAACTTGCTCTTCGGCTTTCTTGAGAATATCACACTTGCTGAACTTTGCATACAATTGCTACTCTCGCAACCTTTCCGAAACCAACCTCAAATGTTTTGCATTCTCCTCTCTTGTCTTGGAGTATTCAAGAATGTCGTCTATGAAAACAATAACAAACTTGTCCAAATAATCCATGAACACCTTATTCATCATGTTAATGAAATATGCCGGAGCATTTGTCAGTCCAAAAGATATGACTTTGAATTCATAGTGTCCATACCGCGCAGAGAACACAGTCTTAGGAACATCCTCTGCTCGAATTTTCAGTTGATGATATCCTGATCAAAGATCTATCTTAGAGAAAACTCCTACTCTTATTAACTGATCAAACAAATCATTGATCCTTGGTAAGGGATACTTATTCTTTATCATCACCCCATTAAGGGCACGATAATCAATACACATTCTTAAACATCCATCCTTCTTCCAAATGAACAAAACTAGCGCTCCCGAAGGAGAAGAACTTGGTCAAATGAAACCCTTCTTGAGCAACTCCTCGATACTTCTTCATCTCAACTAACTCATCTGTTGGCATACGATACGGTCTCTTAGCTATTGGTGCTGTTCCAGGTATTAACTCAATAACGAATTCAATATCTCGATTGAGCGGCATAAATGGTAAATCCTCAAGAAAAACCTTCGAAAATTCTCCAACAACTGGCACATCCTCCAAACTAGCAATTTTCACACTGTTAACCATTAATTGTCCATCACGAATTTCCACTTTCTTGCCTCTAGGGCTTTCCAATGACACAATCCAAGATAGCTTTATGCTTGGACAGCCAATCCATTCCAAGAATAACATCTAAGGTTTCAGTATCCAACAAGATAAAATTCGCTAGGAATTCTATCCCATCCATAAGCAACTTCACTCCTAAACACCTAAGGCTAGATCGAAGTTCAGATCCTGGAGCTTGAACTGGAAGCACACATTTAAAATTCTTAACATCAAACCCATTCTTCATTGCAAAACTCTGAGAAACAAACGAATGCGAAGCTCCAGAATCAAATAAAACTATAGCAAGTACTGAATTAACCAAGAACTTACCCAGTACGATGTCTCATGCCTCTTGAGCTCCATCTGTAGTGATATGATTAATCCTACGACACACTGTTGCTAGAGGTGTACCTCCAGCTTGACTTGTGGCACGATTGCCTCCAGAAGCAGGTGCCTTGGCAGGTGTAGTCTCCAAGTTGAAGCGTACTAACATGATCCCTCCTTTCTATGGACACTTAGTAGCAAAATGTCCTGTTTCATTGCAAGTGTAGCATCGCTTGACAGTAGACTATTCACTTCCACCAGGTGCATTGCCTCCTTGAGCCGGCGTCTGAAAATTCTGATTAGCAGGGCGAGATGCTAGGGTTGATGCCTTGTTTGCTACTTGTAGCTGGAACCTGGCAAACTGTTGGGGAGACATCCTCAACCTGAACTGGTCTAGTCACCCTCCTTGGCTAGCCATCCTGCGCTTGCAATCCTCACCTACCTACTTGCCTTGTCCTCCAAGATCAAAGCCTTGTTGACCAATTCTTGGAAATCAGGAAAATTGTGGGTGATCAATCCCACTTGCAATTCGGAGTTCAGTCATTTCAGAAAGCGAGACTGTCTAGCCTTATCTGTGGCCACATCCTCTAGAGCATAGCGAGCTAATTGAGTAAACTTGTTCAGATAGTTAGCCACTGATTGACCTCCTTGCTTCAAAGCCTTGAATTCTTCTTTCTTCAGATCCATCATGCCTTTAGGCATATGGTATTGGCGAAAAGCAGTTGAGAACTCATCCCATGTGATCTCTTGTGGGGCTTCATGCGCAGCATAGTAGTTTTCCCACCACTCTACAATGGTTACTTCCAGCTGATGAGAGGCATAGAGTACCTTCTCATTTCCCTCACATTGAGTGACGTGCAACTTCCTCTTAATAGTCCTAAGCCAGTCATCGACTTCCAAGGGGTTGACATTGCCTGAGAATGTTGGTGGATGAGTCCTCATGAAATCTGACAACTTGGAATAGGGACGCGATCCATTGCTGCCATGCTGAGCATTGTTATTGATAGCAACTTGACTAATTACACTCTGCATCTACTGCATCATAGTTTGCATAAATTGAGTCTGCACTGCAAGAAAAGCTCCCAAATTCTGCATGTCAACTGGCGATGATGGCAGTGGCGGTACTCCATCATTGGGATTGTCACTCGGACGAAGACCACTCCCTGAAGCTCCATTGTTGCCACGAGTGTTCACTATCTGCCGATTGCTTCTTGGGTTAGGAAAGGTAGATACAGCATAGATAAGATGCAAGAATTTCTAAGGCAGGGGAAATAGGTTAAACCCAACTTAAACAACTTTATTAAAACCTGGTATGGTTGCTTACAAAAGCCTAAGGGCTATGCAACATATATTGCACACCCAATAAACAATAAGAACCAAACTAAGCACACAACCTTAACGATTATTACAAGGGTAAAGTCTATCTTAAAGACGCAACTCAACACTTCAGTCTCAACACAAAACTAAACCCCTCACACATCCAGCCACCCTGGTTGAGGCTGACCCGGTGCATACACCGATGGGTGGGTTGGCATGGGCACAAACTCATCCTGATGCCCTGCAGCTAGAATCTCCATCTCCACCTACTCGTCTTGCTCCTCTGGCTCAAACTCGACCTCCTCTGAGTCTTCTTCCTCATCGTTCTGCAGTGCTGGTGCAACCTGGCCACCCTTCTGCAGTGCCTCCTCAAGCTCCATGATCCTCTCGGTGAAAGCAACACGGGTGTCTTGTAGCTCCTCCTTAGTTACTCTAAGGGTCTCGTACACCATCTTCAGCTCTTTTCCTATGTCCCTCACGTGTGCGTCCTATGCGGCTGCCAACTATGCTAGGTGTATGACCGTGGCATCCTCCTCCTCCTTGATCCTCTGTCGCTGCGATGCTCATCTCGTAGGGTGAAGTCGAAACACGATGTCATCGAGCTCGTGGGAGTAGTCACGGCAGATCCTCCTCAAAGCGAGTCGTGAAGCCTCCTGAATACCAATCTCGAAGGCAGCTCTCCTCACGATGATATTGATCGGTTTGATTGCCTTTTCATCTTCTCTTGCATAAATCAGGATCTTGCAAACAATTCCTCTGGCAACTCCATTGAGGACCCAACAGTTGCCACTATACATCGGCCTCGTGAAGCCTCCCAAGACTTGAAGAACCTTCCATAACTCTGCTGCGTAGCCACCCTCATGCTCCCTATAGGTTTGTTGTCTCCTCATCTATTGAAAAGAGAAATAGATAAGTCCACAACTCGAAATGGCAGTGAGAAAATGAAAAATTCAGCAAAGGCGAGAAGTAGAGAATAAGAAGAGTCACGAGTGGTATTTTAGTCAAATTTAGATTTTCTTCTAGAAAATAGTTTTGGAGACACCTAGGACACCACCATGCTAACTAGGGCTAAGGCCTACAGTCAGTATGCTCTGATACCACCTCTGTCGAGACTTGAATTCACCAATTCAAACCTATTGTGTTTACCACACTAGTCCCTGGATCAATGCTAATGCACACAGCTCAACATTGGCAAGTATCACATCATACACAACGATAATAATAATAAGACTCCATTTATTGATATAACTAAGTGTATGATCTTATGACTAACTTACATTATTAAGCCACATAGGGCTAGACTTGAAATTAAGACTAAGACAAATGAAGTGGAAAATTAGAAGATGCTAGTGACTCATCAATTCACCACAAGCGATTGACAAGGCTTGGGCCTAGTGACTCGTATTGTCCTAGAATTCCTCCTCCATCAAAGGTGACAACTCCTCAACTGTTGATTGGTTGATGTTGGCAAATGTGAGTACATAAAGCACTCAACAAGTTGTGCACAGAATGCAATTCCATATAACTATATGCATGGCTTATTCCAAAAGAAATGCTATCATAGTTATTTTGCAACAAAGCAGCATTAATGAGCAATTACAATAAATAGATTGAATAGATAGTAAAACAAATAATAGTAATTAATAATTTCAGATTTCCCAAACAAACCAAGTTTTCCATTCCTATATCAAATTTCCAACCTTCCATATGGCAATCTGCCATTGCATTCGGTTTTCATTTTATTAAACTAACCCTTGACTGTAATTTCTGAGCTATGCTCAATACCGCGAGCATGGTTATCCGAATAGATTTACACTCTGCAAAGGTTATGCACTTTACACACATGATACAACCATACACCACACAAGCAAGTGATTATAACAAAGCCTTTACAATGCACAACCTTAACCCGATACTATTTGCTAAGGTTTCAACACTAGTAGGACTAGTTACCACATCTAGAGCCCCCTCTTGCACTATGTGAGTTTCCCATAACTCGGGACTCACACCGCCCATGATACTACCCAAGTTAAGACACTGCAAATTAATCAGTTAGGCTGTTCCGTACTAGACATGTGATTGCATGATTGACTCAGGCCAAAGGCTTGCAAGGTTAAGTCCTTAGCATGATCGAAGCAAGACTTCCACATACCCTCTACCCATCGGGCCCACCTTGGCACACTTGCCACTTGCTCCAATCTAGGTGAATATCATCCCAATTGATTACCAAGCACCACGTGCCATCAACAATGCAACATCGTTGCATGACATCCCTCTCCACAACAACTCTATCTCATCGTGTGACTACACATGACACACAAATTCATAACTTGGTTCCATATTCCATTAGTCAAGATTAAACATTAATGATTCAAGTACATACGATGACGTGGCATGGCTAAGCATACTAGTAGGTTCTATCCATCCTATGTTGATTTTAATATTCATCAACTATAATGAACCAATCTAGATTGATAATAGATCATGGCACACAAATGACAAGGTATGGTATAAATCAACTAGGTAGATTATCTAAATCCCAAAATAAATGAAAACCATTGTATATGTGAAATTATCAAACAATAAATAAAACAACATAGCGATTTTATAAACACGGGTTCAATATGATCAAAGCACAACTTGCCATGGCAAAGGTCCTGGTCTTGATCTAGAGCTTGATCTTGAGTCGACAAGACCGCCTAGGTCATGTTGCACAACTCAACGTCTACGTAAATCGAGAGAGAAAATAAAATAAATACCAAAACAGAGAGAAAATGAACTCTAAAAATTAAATAAATCAACCATTAAATATATCTCAATTTTATAAATTTTTAGAAATTTGAATCACCTTAATCAGAGTTTGTATGAGGGAGAACGTGCTCTCCAAATATAAAAAAATTCTAAAAATCAGAAAATTAAAAATCAAATAATAAACTGAATTATTTTTATATTGAAAAATCGCTTTATTGCATCATGTTGATGTCAACCCTGATTTGATCCATCCATAGACTAACACGTGTCCCTCAGTTCATGGACTCAGTCCATGAACCTCATCAGTTCATGATAGACCGGGTCTACCCGATTCGGTCTCTCTAACATGTGGGGCCCGCGTCGTGCTGACTCAGTGCCAATGCAAGCGTCCACGCAGATGCCATGTAGCCACCACGCAACTGCCACCTCGGCCGAGGGTGTGACGAGGTAGCCACATGTCGACGAATCATCAAGCCACATCACACGGCGGTGCGCGTGTCCCTAGGGCAAGCTCGTGATCTCGCCTACCTCCTGACATGACTGGTTCGGTTCTTCACGCACGGCACGATGGCGGCGATGATTTGAACAAGCCGATGGCTAGGGCTTCGACGGCAATGGCGCTCTGGTGAACTTCTTGGGTCGGCGATGTGCGCACGGGATGCGCCTCTCGTCGGCGAACACAACCACACTGGTCTCAAGTCCTATCCTTCAAGGATGATGATGAATCGATGGCTTCTTTGTTGTGGTGGCGCTCGGTGAACTTCAGGAATTCACAGAGAATGGCGGCGATTCTTGAGACGCTAACTTAGGGCTTTGGTTGCTTGAGTTATTGCGATCCTGATGCATGCTTTTATAGCCACGCCAGCCCTCTTCGACGGTGACTCGGACCTTGAGTCCATGGCGGCCATAGAGCCGAGTTCATTGCGAAGATGATGACGCAACTTTGTTCGATGGCGATCAGACGGTCCTGGTTTACTCCTGGTGCGACACGATCCTAACCGCTCGTAATGGATCAACGGCCCAGATCAGATATGATTCCAAATCGACATGACACATCTCGGCCATCTGATGGAAAATCAATGGCTAACAAGGAGAGAGATTCCTACTACTAGATAACTGCCACACGATCGTCAATCAACGATTGAGATCAGTTCTTCTAGAAGATGGGCCAACGGACCGATGACGCATAGAACTAGGCCAAACAGACATGGGCCATGGGTGCACAGTGCTGGGCTTCAGCTCAATACTGCTCATTCAACTTTTCCGCTGATTTTCTTTTTGAAATAATTCCAAAAAATAGTTTACTTTGTTTTAGGCAATAAAGATATCAAGAAAAATCTGAAAAAATTTCCAAAAATACTTTGAGACATTTTGAGCTTAGATAAAATATTTTTAGCAAAACTTTGTATTAATTTTATTTACATATATATAGTTTTTCTCAAAAAGCCAATATACTTAATTTAAAACAAATTCAAATAAATTCCAAAAAAATCAAATAAATCCTCAAAAATTATCGAACACCCAAATAGCAATAAAATAATAACAAAGGCAAATTTTAGGATGTTACATCCTTGGATCATATAACACTACGTTCGGTCCTTAATCTGATCCGGATGATAACTCTCCCTATCTACGTACAAGTCCCATGCACATCCAGCTGTTGCCAATAATTGCTCGTGTCAAAACCAAGGTTTTATATTTATTTTTACTAAAATATCAAAACTTTTAATGTCATATCCAACATTTTTAAATTATAAAGAATAACATGTCTTGCCATTTAACTTTCCATTTCTAAAGCATTGCTAAGCATGAATATTAAATAATTACGTATACTCATGTTTATATTATGTATTGTCTAACCTTATTCTAGAGTTATCAAGGTTCACAGTTTAATATTTATTAAGAAAGTTTCATGAGAAAGGGTTATAGCTACCAGTACTGCAATATAGTGAATTTACAAAAAATACGTGCATGCATAAATAGATTTAACAAAATTAAAAAACTTGGATCAATATGATTAAAAGGGGTGCTTGTCTTGCTTTGTTGGTTCGAGAATCGATTCTTGGTCAAAGTCGATAGTCGTACCTTCGGAGATGTCGATACCTTCACGTTATCGATATAAAGCAACAACAATAGAGGCAAAAAGAAGTCAAATGATACCAAATTTAAGGATAAATCAAAATAGAAGGTTTTGGTGATAAAAACATTTTAAATACTAATTTCTTATTGTTTAATTTTATTGGTTTGTGTTATGGATTTTAGGATTTATATTATATGGGGTTAAGCTTCTAATAGGATTGAGATGCAAATCATATTAAAATAAAATCATTTTTATAGTATATGATGGTCTGGTCTTAGGGGTCATTTATGAGCTGGTTTTTTCATGTTTCAATCTTCATTTGTGGAAGTTATTAATGTTTTAGTTTTTATGTGCATAGAAAATGAATTCTTTTATGAGCTTAATTCAAACTTGGTCAAACATTAAATATTTTTGCAGATTTTAGATTCTTATGGTTCCATTGATTTTTAAAAATTTATTCATTATTTTTAGGGCTTATTTACAATAGTTACTTATGTTTGAATTTTGCATGTATTGAAAAACAAACTTTTTATGAATTCAGTACAAACTAAAAGTTTTATGAAATTTATTTCATATTTTTAGGGGCTAGGGTTTACATGTTTCAAAGTGTAATGATACTAGGGTTTATTCAAAATTAAATCCAAATAATTCAAACTGAGGTTCAAAATTAAATATTTTTATATATTAAGAAATATTATGATTTTATATAAATTTATGCTCCAGCAGGTCTTTGCACACCTAGGGTGATGGCTGGCTGTGGTGGAGTGGCAGTGAGATTAGCTGGCATTGGTGGTGAGTGGTAATGAGGTTGGCAGGCGACCATGGAGGTGGAAGAAGATGATTAAGCTCAGATTAACATGGGTCTTAGCATCTACATGGTCCAGGGATTCCATTTTGGTGGTTAATAGTTGCAATTATTGTGTGGAGTGTCCCGCCACCGGTAGGCCAGAGCTGGGGAAGATGAATCTCGGTGTGGCGGCGCTACGGCCAATGAATACTGGAACCAAGTGGTAGAAAAAGATGATGGGATTCTCGAGATGCTATGAGGCAACTGAATCGGAAGATGGTTCACCGTAGTGGCAGGTGGTCATCTTGGCGCGGGAGAATTCGATTGACCGACGGCACCGGAAGGCGATGGCTCAGAGGCAGTGTGTGGCTATGGAAGGAGTGAGAATTGCGCCAGGATAGATATGACGGCGCAAAACTGGACTGGGTTCACACGGCTCGGCGAGTTCAATGCTGGTGTGCTATGTGTGCTAGCTGATGGGACGCGGCAATGAATTCCAACTGTGGCAGTGAAGTCGACGCCAATTTCTTGTCATGGCAAAAATTCGCAAGCAGCATTAGGCTAAGGGAAGAAAGCGCTAGGGGTTTCGGCCGGGAGGCAGATGATGTCGGTGGTAAGGAATTCTCAGGATAAGGTAGCGCAGGGTATGGTTGAGGTCATGTCATGGCAGCGCATTGATCAACGGCTTCGTATACTAGAGGTTAATGGCGGTGCTTGACTGAAGATGATGAAGCCAGAGAGTTCGGGGTCTAGGGCAGCTATGGTGGCGCTGTTGTGATGTTGGTTTCGCATGGCACGGCGGGTTCAAAGTTGAAGCTTCGCGCGAAATCGGGATGTGGCGATGCCCTACCATGGCAGAGTGAGGCAAGAGGGCAAGGCAGCGATCAGGCAACACTTGGCTGAGAAAAGAGCAAGTATAGTGCAGCTGTGATGCTGTTCAGTGGGCTAAAGTATAGTGCAGCTGTGATGCTGTTCAGTGGGCTAGGGTTGGCTGGGGGTCCTACATTGTAGTGAGCAAAAATGGAACTGGTTTTCACCTCTTTGGATAGATCAGGATTCATGCAATAAATTTGAGTTGTCCTTCCTAGTGAAAAGTGGACTTCTCCTCACCCTCCAGGGTTGAGTGGACACATAAGCGCTCTCGAGCCATGTCTCAACCGCTAATTTTTTTCGATAGGAGACAATGATGTTTTAGCTTATTCCCAACCACAAAACTCAATCGAGCCTCGTCTCAAGTGCTCGACTCTCCCCACCCACCAAGCGCTCTCAAGCCTCATCTCAAGCACTAAGTTTTTTTTATAGGCAACGGGATAACAATGTGGGACGTCGTAGAGAAGAAACACCCAACAAACAAGAAAAACCCTTTCCTTGAAATGCCATGGGCCAACCAACGAGTACCTCCCCCCAAAAGTTGACCCCAACATTGAGAAACTCCACAACAAATTAAATGATAACCAAATTAGACTCTTGCATTAGCCAAACCTCAGTTAATTAAGTACTCCTCGCCTCACAGTCGATGACCAGATGAGTTGAGCACCCCGCACTTTGGCACACCACTATTCATATATATTCTGCAATACGACTTATCTCATTGTAGGTCACACATCAACTAGTGGAGCACTACTCGCTTGAAAGGCACCACCTTGTCAAGTGGAGTACCCAGCACTCGCATATGTGCTCTACATCGATCACTCAATCCCAGGGCTCCCCTACAAACACCCTGCAGGTGCACACCCACTGGCAACATGAGCGACTGGTTGGTGAATCAATCATATATACACGCATGCTTGGATGCCCGCACCCTGGCCCTGTGGCTTAATTCGGACCTGTAATCAGCCGGACCAAAAATAGCTCCGCATTGTTGAAGTATAAGTGAATTGTCCACCTTTCCTCATCAGCTTAAGTTTTTGGGTGAACTGGTTGGTGCTTGCAACTCAATATGGTATCAGAGCCAAGAGGTCTCGAGTTCAAGACCCGGTTGACGCAATTAAAAAAAATAATTGCAGCCCACTTCTATTCCACGTCCTAGGCCTAAGGGTACCTGTACGTGAGGAGAAGTGTTGAAGTATAAATGAATTGCTCACCTTTCCTCATCAGCTTAAGCTTTTAGGTAAACTGACTGGTGCATGCAACTCAATACGCATCAAATGCCCTCAATCACTTCATAGGAAACTGTTGGCACCAAAAACGTGAAGAGGGTTCCTGGCCCACAACACACTAGACGAACGCCGGGTTCTGTATTGCGCGAGCGTGCCAATCGATTTGACCCCGCAATCGATAAAGGAGGTAATGTGAAATTCGATCAAGCCGATCCTTGAAGCGAATCGGCTAAGAATCAAGAATCACCAGAAGCCGATTAGAAAGGTAACTAGACTAGTCGATTAAGACTAATCCAAGGGTAAAAGGTAGATTGATTACGAAAAGGCGATGCGCAACAAGGCGAACAAATCAAACTGAAAAAGTCAATGACGATCAAACAATCGGCGATGCGCAACTTTATTTGATCGATGTCGACTCCTGAGAGGAAAGATTACAATGCTAAAAAGACTAAGAACTACGGAAAGTAAAAGCGGTAGATGTGTTGATTCTTGTGGATGCCCTTTCAAGCGACCTTAGTGCGCTTTATATACCCGCTAGCCGATCCGAGTCCTGATCCAACACGACAACATAATCCGAATCGGTTCTGTAGTTTCCGATTTGGTCTCTAGTTTCTAAACTTTTTCTGCATGTTGTACAGGATTTTCGTATGCTATCCAAACTTCCCATAGATATCTTCGTGCCTTATCCAAACTTACGCTTCTCTGCCGATTCTTCTGGAAATTCCCAAAACTGGTGCAAACATATGCCCCCCATTTTGGAAGATAACTTGTTATCTTTCAAAATATATCGGCTTCATCATCCATCGGCTTCTTCATCCATCGGCTACCTCATTGTTGGTCTAGGAAACTGTGTCAATAACTGCTGCGCCGTAAAATCTCAGTGCGGTTTAATGGCAGGTGTCGCCTTAAATTCGTTTCCCGCCACTTTTTACTTTTCACCGTGCTATATATATGCGGGACCCCCACGGTCATTTTCACGCTTTCCTGCTCTCGGACCTCCTGCAATCGGCTTTCTTCCCTCGATCGACTTCTTTGTACTGGTGATCAACCTCCCTACTCCCTCAGTCGGCTTGAATGGATCCTTCAAAGGTACTCATCCCGATCCCCGAAAGTAATAATCAGTATTACTTAGGACCGGTAGGGAACTTCGACGCCGATACGGTGATAAACGTAGAAATCCCGAGACTCCCCTTATCGGCCCAAGGTTACAACGTGAAGGAATGGGGCAAAAGTTTTAGAGCTATGGACGGCGCTCAAGGGATGGAGAAGTTGGTATATTAGAGTATCGGCTCAAAAAGAGCGAGTGGGAGCAGATGGGCATAGCCGAGTGCCTTCCCTTAAGCCTAGCTTGTCGGAAGCCAATGAGCCCTTGGTATTACGGCGTACTATATTTGGTCCGACACTTTCAATGCTTTCCTTTTAAAGTCCGGTCTGTCTGCCCAACCCTTTTGGATGTGGCTGAATTGTGCTGCCTAAGGCCTGATGGAGACCAGCTATCGGCTCACAGTGGAAGACCTCGGTACAGGCTGATCCAGACAAAAGGTGAAGGGTGGTCAAAGTACATACAGCACAATAAAAAAGTAAACGGGCTTGTATCGGACGAAGAGCACGCAGCCTTCCTCAACCTCGCTCGAGCGATTTCTTTTTGCGGCATGCGATCGCTTGGGCCAACCCAGGTGTACCAGTTAGTAGCAGAGCAGCTTGTAGAGGGCCGTCGTCTTGCTCTCGGGAAGATGTTTCTGGGCGCAGTTTACCAAATGATGTTTGTCATCAGAAGCCGACTTTTTTCTGGGTTTGCTGAGTTCGTTGTCGGCAATATTGGAGGTCCATTGTGGTTCATTCAACTGTGGTTATACAATCTTTTCAGCCGACAACTTATCTCAGAGCCACTTGAAGACTCGGCTTTTCCTCGAGAAGATTACCCTGAAAATACTACTCCGCAATTGAGCAAGCCGATCCTGTGGTGAGAGGCTTATAATGTGTTCAAGTGGTGATACTAGGATTACTCCTACTGGTGCGAAAAAATATCTCCTTCTTCCTTGGTTTAGACAATACAATTTTCACTCAACAGACTTCTTCTCCTATCTTGACATAGCCAATTTTCAATGGCCTTCTTTCTTACACCTAGATGCCGATAGTTCTGAGATGTCGGATCTGACGTTGATGTTCTATCGGCCTTTCATCTCTCCTTGCACTCTTCATGTTGGTTTGAATTCGTAAATGTAACTTTCCAACCTTCATATGAATTCTACCATCCTTCCATCTATGCTCGCCAACTTGGCTTCGGCCAAGTGATTCCTTCTTTACCTCTCCTGGATCGGCTTCAACCCCGAGCTAAAGTGAGGAATTTACTATCGGCTAACGTTGTTCTGGAAATCGCTGATCAACTTCAACTTTCCAACCTGCCGCACTTTTTCTTAAATTCTCGTCGGGCTAGCTGTTTCACTACGTGGTGGTCACGTATTGCCGAAGCTCTCTACTTGGACCGTGATCCGTCGGCGATTATAGAAAGGTTTTTGCCCGACTATCATGAGCCGTCAGTAGTCTCCAGCAGCAGTGGAAGCAGCAGCGACAGTTCGAGTGAAAGTAGTTCCTCGGGTTATACCGATTCATCTGTAGCTGTAGAGGTATCGGCTTTTCTAAGTAGCTCTTACTGCTTTCAGTTTCTTTATTATTGGTCTGCTAACCTTCTCGCGCCTTGTTTCAGACCACCGCTACGAGTGGGAAGGCCGCTGCTGGCCCGTCGGAGGGTGGGTCGAAGGGCAAAAGACCACACCAATCGGTCGGCCTAACCGGCTACACCTCTGGCAATCTTGGGGTACAGAGTCCATCGTTGTCGGATCTTACGAAAGGCCGCCCTTCGAGTAAGCATTTTGAGCCGATAATTGCAAGTTCTTCAAGCCTTCGATTTAGTTTTCTTAAATGCTGACATGGTTTATCTTTTCAGAAAAACCTAAATCAACGAAGGCTCTAGCCCGTCGACGTAAACGTCTTGAACAGAGTCCGAGAGCTCTCTAACGACGGCTTTAGAGGTGAAGTATCCTCATGCGCCTAAGAAGTGCTTAACCTCACGCTTCATGATACTAACCTTGCTTCAAATCTTTTCAGCCGACGGTACCAGCTCAGGTGGCTGGCATCTTGACCAATCTTCAAGACACTCCAGCTGTTGACCATTATGCGCCTTCTCCTCCAGCATCGCCTCCTGCCGCATCGCCGCTTCAATCGCCTCCCATTGCGCCAGTCCTGCCCGCTCTTCCATCGGCTGAGGCCGTGCCAGATGACTTGTCCAACCTTCTCGGCTTCACGCTGGACGAACTGGTGGACCCAGAGGTGATGGTAGCGGACGACTACTCTGTCGACATCCGGCAGATTATTGATGAGTCGCTGGAAGCATCGGCCTCCGTAGTTAAATCCGCGCCGAATATGCAAGAGAAGTTAAATCGGCTTTTCATTGCAATCAGTCAGCCGGAGGCCGAGATCCTTGCCAACACCCAGCCTATTCGTGATGCGATGGCTGATGTTGTGGCCGAGCTGCCCCCCAAGGTCATGGAAGCACTCCTAAACGTTTGTCATTTGGATGAGAGGAAAGCAGAGGTTGATGCAGCCAACGCTAGGATTGCCCGACGACAAGCGCAGGAAGCCGATCAACGCCTTCTGGATCAGATGGTCGCTGAAGCCAAGGCCAACAAGAAGAAGTATGATGAAGCTGCAGCGTCACTTATGGCTGCCAAATCTTCTGCTCAGAAGCTGGAATTGGCTAAAAAGCAGCTTGAGGAAGAATTAGCCAAAGTGAATCATCAGTTGGCCGATAGTCTTGCAACTGTGAATGTAACGACCTCGTCTTTAAAAGACCAGAAGAACGTTCTTAGTCAAGCTGTTGCGAAGGTCAAGGATCAATCGCCAAAGTCGTTCAGATTGCCGTAATGCCAAAGCCGATGAAGCCCTTGTCTACGGCATTACAGAGACCTTAGCCAAAGCTACCGCGGCGCTATCGGGGCTGGGTGCTAGAATTCCGGGATCTGGGCTGTGAACCGTGGTCGGACGATGCTTTGATGTAGCCTGTCTCAAACAATTCCTTTTTGTTATCACTTTTTGTTATGTTTTGTAACACTTTTAATCCATTTGTTTAACCGATTATTCTATCTTGTTTTAATCGGCTGTTTAACCGATTTATTTCTAACCTCTTTGTATTGTACTTCTAATCATGCGCCGATCCAAACGCTAGGATAGTACCGCTTTAGATACTTTCCGTTAATCGCTTTTGGTAACACCAATCCTTCAAGTGTTTCGAGTATATCGCGTTTCCACCAAAGAAGTCGATTTATTTTATACGGTCCTTCCGGTGGCGACCATTTACCGAATCGATTATCCTTAGAACCAATCGGCAATATCGTTTTCCAAACTAAATCGGCTTCACTGAAGGTCTTCGGTACAACTTTTTTATTATATGCTTTTGCAACTCTTTCTTTATTCTTTTTAAGCCGATTTAAAGTAACCAGCCTTAATTCTGCTAAGTCATCCAAGTTGCATAGCATCAATTCCTTGTATTAAATCGGCCGATAGATTATTACGCCTCGCCACTCGCATCGACTCAATGTTTATTTCTCACGCAACACGGCTTCTTGGCCATATACCAACTGATATGGCGATAATTTAGTCGATCCGTGGAGCGCTAGCCGATAAGCCCACAGAGATTCCGATAATATGGAGTGCCAAGTTCGAGGCTTCTCATCAATTTTTCTTTTAATTAGTTTGATCAAAGTTTTGTTGGACGACTCGGCATGTCTCATTGCTTTGGCGTATCTGGCGATGAGTTGAGCAATTTGATGCCTAGGCCTTCTGCGAAATTCTTGAAATCGTTAGACATAAACACAGTTCCTTGATCGGTTGTGATGGTCTGAGGGATACCGAATCGATGGATAATGTGTTCATTTACAAAGCCGATAGCTTCTACACTGGTGACCTTTTTGAGCGGAACGGCTTCAACCCATTTTGAAAAATAGTCCGTGGCCACGAGGATGAACTTGTGACCTTTACTTGATGCTGGAAAAATTTGGCCGATTATGTCTATTCCCCATCCCCTGAACGGCCATGGCCTAATAATCGGGTATAAAGCCGATGCTGGTGCGAGTTGCACATTCCCAAACTTTTGACAACTTTGGCACCCTTTATAATACTTGAAACAATCTTCTAACATCGTCGGCCAAAAATACCCAGTTCGTCTTAAGATCCATTTCATTTTATGAGCCGACTGATGTGCCGCATATTCCTTCGTGAACCTCACCTATGGCTACCTTTGCTTCTTCATCGCCTAAACACCGCAGAAGCAATCCTTCTAATGTCCGATAGTATAACTCCCCTTCCAATACAACATATTTCAAAGCCTGCTGCCGAATCTTGCGAGCGGTGGGTTTGGATGGGACCATCAAGTAGGCTTTTATCTCGGTTCTCCAATCGGTGGTGTTGACACACAGGACTGCTTTGTCAACCAAGTCGAACGTTTCATGTCGGCTATATTCCTTGTAGCCTGACGCTGCTTGAGCTAATGTATTGGCTTTATCGTTCATTTCCCTAGGCACATGGCCAATACGAAATAATGTAAAGGTGTCTATAGTTTCACGGCAACGCTCCAGATACTTTGATAATACCTCATCGTTACATCTAAATTCTCCCTTGATTTGTTGTACTACTAGTAATGAGTCACCGTAGGCCTCTACATTATTTACTCGATACTTTCCAACAGTTGGAGTCCCTTAAGTAATGCTTCAGATTCGCTTGGTTATTAGAGCATCGGCCATTAAGCCGATATCTTGAACTTCGATAGATTATACCCTTTGGCAAAATCAACACAACGCCTATTCCGCTCCCTTCTGGCAAATCGACCCGTCAAAATATAGCGCCAAGGAGCCACATCGACTATTCTCGCCATGGTATCATGTCTGTGATGAAATAAACTCTTGCCTAGCCTTTAATGACTTTTAGCGATTCATATTGTAGATCGAACTCGGTTAGAGCGTACGCCCATTTCCCAAGTCGTCCTCTCAAAATTGGCGCAGATAGGATATATTTGATGATATCGGTTTTACATACTATTATAAAAGTTGATGCCAATATGTAATGCCTTAACTTGGTGCAGGCAAAATATAATGATAAACATAGCTTTTCAATAGGAGGGTACCTGGTCTCAGCTTCCAAGAGCCGTCGGCTTAGATAGAATATTACGCGCTCTTTGCCATCGACTTCTTGTGCCAACACGGCCCCGATAGTTTCCTTTTCAGCCGACACATACAACTTGAAGGGAATTCCCTTCTGTGGTGCGGCCAGGACTGGTGGTGATGCCAAGTACTTTTTGATGTCATCAAAAGCCTTTTGCTGATCGGCTCCCCATACGAAATTCTCATTACCTTTTAATTTTAGTAACGGTGTGAAGGCTTGAATTCTACCAGACAGATTTGAAATAAATCGTCTTAAATAATTGATCCGCCTATCGACCGTAACTCATTCTTGCATGCCGGCGGCTTAGTGTCTACTATGGCCTTAACCCTCTTCTGGTTGACTTCAATCCCCCTTTGATGCACCATGAAACCGAGGAACTGACCAGCCGACACACCGAACGCACATTTCAAGGGATTCATCTTTAACCCATGGGCCCTAGTGTTTTTGAATACTTTTTCTAAATCGGCTAAGTGCTGACAGTCATCTTTAGACTTTACTACCACATCGTCGATGTATATTTCAACGATGTGGCCGATTAGATTATGAAAGATCAAGTTCATGGCGCGTTGATAAGTGGCACCTGCATTTTTTAGGCCGAATGTCATTACTGGCCATTCATACAACCCTATTGCGCGAGCATCGAAGGCCGTTTGGGGATATCGGCTTGACCATGAGTATTTGGTTATATCCAGCATTCCCATCAAGAAAACTGATAATTTTATTACCTGAGGTAGCATCAATAAGCATATCGGCTATAGGCATTGGATATTCATCCTTTGGCGTGGCTTTATTCAAGTCTCTGAAGTCGACACATACTCGAAGCTTACCGTTCTTTTTCATGACGGGAACAATGTTGGACACCCACTCAGCATATCGGCAAGGCCTTATGAAATTGGCCTCCCGCAACCTTTCAATTTCTTCTTTTATCATATCATACAATTCTGGGTTAAAAGCCGAGGTATTGCTTATATGGCCGATATCCTGGCTTGATGGGCAGCCGATGTTCCACTAACTGTCGACTTAATCCAGGCATTTCATAGTATTCCCAAGCAAAACAATCTCTGTATTCTCTAAGTATTTTAACCAACTTATTTTTGTACTCTAGATCTAAATTCGCACTTACAAAAGTTGGTCTTTTTCTATCTCCTTCTCCTATGTCGACTTCTTCGAGCATATCGGCAGAGGTGAAACCTTGACCCAATTTTTCACTTTGGAAGTCTTCAATGGCTTCACATGAACTTATCATATACCGATAGTTCCTTGCTTTGTCTTGCGAATCTGGATCATTTTGACTCCATCTTCTCAAGACTTCGTTCGCCGATCAAATGTGCGGCGACACCGATCGGCGTGAGACCCGATTTCGATGCATATGAAGTCGCAATCGTCTAGTGCCTTTCCTGATATGCACTCTGCTTCTTCATGCAGCCAATTTGCATCGGAGCTGGCCATGGCAATATGAGCCGATGTATCGGCTGAAACAACTTCTACTTCATCTCCGTCCCATTGCACAAGAAGTTGGTGCATCGTTGAAGGGATACAGCAATTAGCATGTATCCAGTCTCGCCCGAGAAGCACGCTATAACTCCCTTTGGCTTCAATCACAAAAAATGCGGTCAGCAAAGTTTTTCGGCCGACGGTCAACTCCGTAATCAATACTCCTTTTGCTTCAGTGGGATCACCAGTGAAGTCATTTAGCACCATGTTTGTCTTGATCAGGTCTTCATCGGTTTTGCCCAACTTCTTGCAAGTGGAGAGCGGCATTAAGTTTACAGTAGCCCCTCCATCTACAAGCATCCTGGATATCGGCTTTCCATTGATGTAGCCTTTCAAGTACAACGGCTTTAGATGCCGATGAGGATCTTGCGGCTTCTCAAATACTGCATCTTGTGTACCCAGGCACATTTGAGCAAATGTATCTTTAGCCGATTCAGTTTTAATTCTGAATTCAGCTAGTAAAGTGAATACCATATTGATATCCATAGGCGGAGTACCATCTCGAATCATTGGTGACATCAAATCGTCCGAGGAATCTGACTCATTATCGGATTGTTGTTTTTTCCTTCACTCCTTTGTGACTAGCTTCACAGGCCGTAATTCATTAAAAGCTTGATCTCTTTGTTTTTCTTCTTCAGCTTCTCTCATTTCTTGCGTCCTTAGGCGTTGGAGCCGTCTGCGTTGCGATCGGCTAAGTCCAGTTGGGCGCCATCTAGGCTTAGGTTCGACTGGCTTGCGGATTTTACCAACCAAGTTCTCAGCAATCTTTTCATTATCCTGGCTCAGTGCACCTAACCTTTCTTTCATCGGCCTCTTATGCCCTGGCTCGTCTTGATCCGGCGTTGGCCTAAATAGGCGCTCTTTTGCCGGTCGCCTTGGCCCACTTTGCGGGTAATGCTCCATGGGGCATGTTCTTGAGGATGGTAGTGCCATGCCCCTTTCCCAGCAAAACTGCCAAAAGGGACATCTTTCATGAGCTCTTTCTGCGTTGTTTGGCCGATCTGATTATTTGGCCAAACGTATTGTTTGGCCGTCACGGCTCGCTTGGTTGGCGAGATCGCTGCTTTTTTGCGGTGGCTCACTCTTTCATATTTCTCAAGCGGTGCGAAAGTTGGCTCTGGTTTGAATGCGGTTTTACGGCGGAGATCTTTCGCTTTGTACCACCATCCAACTTGTAATTCCCTTTTGGCTTTACAGTTCTTGAATTCTTCCCATCTTGATCGGCTTCAATTTGAAGTGAGCCGATCGTTATCTTCAGTGTTTCCCCTTGCGAGCTTGATTCTATGTTAACTTGTCGCGTCGCTGAGGGCCTTTCATCGGCAATTTGTTTTCCCTTACCGGAGCACTGGACCATGTTGATTGGGAAAGGGTTGACGTCGACTTCCATTGCCGGTTCTTCTGCAAACTTGAGCCGACCGTCTTCTATGGCCATTGTATCATTGTCGAAAAATATTACGGTCATTAGTGTTATGAGAAAAGGAATGATGCCACTTACGAGATCGCCGCTTCTTGATTTAAATCATTTGAAGGTATGGTGTGCCCTTGAGCGATCGTGTCGCTTTTTCTTGTAATAATATGTCAAATATGCGGTCGCACTTGGATACATCAAAACGTATTTCACTTCGACTTACTCCTAGTCGGCTTAAGCCATGAGCAGACAAGTGGTTTTTAGAACCTTTTATCCATTCGGCTATGTTTATATCCGCTTCATCTTGAAGTTTAAGCATTGAACTATACTCGACCATGTTCACTTTAGCCTTATCTTTGTCATTGTTTAACTTTGAGTTTATCTTTGAATTCTTTATTCAAATATCGGCTTTCTTGTGCCGATACTCGATGAAGTAGGTGACTTAAGTCAGTAAATTCTTGTCCGGCAAGTTTTTCTTTAAGCGGGGGAATCAACCCTTGAAAGGCTAAATCGGCTAGTTGGTTGTCCGGTAATACCACACTGAAGCAGCGGTTTCGCACTTCTCTAAATCTTCTGACGTACTCAAAAGCCGATTCACCGAACTTTTGTCGGACAGCACTTAGGTCTGAAATTCTCAACTCTAAGCTACCAGAGAAAAAGTATTCATGAAATCGACTCTCTAAATCATTCCAAAAATGCACTGAATTCGGAGGCAGATGGGTAAACCAAGTGAAGGCAGTCCCTGATAAAGATAAGAGAAAAAGTCTAATCTTTAGCCCATCGGATTGAGCTGCTTCACCGCATTGAGCAATAAATCTTCCAACATGCTCTAAAGTAGTAACTGAATCATCCCCTGAAAACTTCGCAAAGTCGGGAATCCTAAAGTTATGGGGATACGGCATGCGGTCAATATAATCTGGGTACGGCTTTCTATAGCCGATGGTCTTTCCTTTGGGCTGTAAGCCAAATTGATCTCTTAAGACTATGGAAATTTGATCAGCCCAATTAATATTGTTAGCTGATAGAACACTAGTGTTTGGCCAATTATTTTGGGTAGTATCTCGCCTCGAGTGTAAACTTCGGCGGTTTGTTGCTCTAGCCGATGGATACTGCTGTTGCCATGATTCGTATCCATCGGCTCTGGCAGTCGTTACCTCGGGTAATGGAATAAACGGCTCTGTGTATGTAACTACTTTATATGGAGCCGGATTTCTCACTTGGGCTAGTCCTTGAGGTTTATAATTTCCATTTAATTCAATCGGCTGAGAAGCCGACTGGACGTAGTGAGTCCCTGACGCCGATGGATCCAACTGCGGCGTCAATATATGCGTGAATATGACTAATCGGACTCGGCGGGGATTTGGTGGAGCCAACACGGTAATTTGGAGTCGGCATTAGCGAGGTCTTTGGTACCGACGCTTTGACCGTGTTGGTGTTTGGAGCCACGAGAATATCTGAGGTATGTTGGGAGTGGGCGCAATGGGTCCATCAATCCCGGACGTAGCCAACTCTTGTGCAATCGTTTTATGCTATTCTCTATCATCGGCTTCAAGGTCGTGACCAAAGCCGATGATTGATTAATAATGCATGATGCATGATTGTTCAATCATATCGATAACTCGGCTTGAGCAGCATGTATCGGCTACGGAGTTGATGTGGCGCCACCGCCAAGCGGATTCAGTGTTGGAAGTGCCATCTTCTGCGTGACTCCCCGTCGGGTTTTTTGATAGCAACCCAACATTAATTCCTCTAAGGCAGCCTTTCGATCTTCAATCTCCTTGCGCTGCTCTGGAGTTAAATCGTCCAAAGTGGGGACGATTATGGCTTCGGTGTTTACGTCGGATGGT
This sequence comes from Guadua angustifolia, assembly GCA_036346375.1. NCBI lineage: Eukaryota > Viridiplantae > Streptophyta > Magnoliopsida > Poales > Poaceae > Guadua > Guadua angustifolia. Next base: position 42,097,969 of record CM070513.1, on the reverse strand, counting down.
GCGACAGATTTACTTGCAGTCATCTCGTCGATCGTGTCCCACCGGGCGTGCCAAAAATGTGTTGGCACCAAAAACGTGAAGAGGGTTCCTGGCCCACAACACACTAGACGAACGCCGGGTTCTGTATTGCGCGAGCGTGCCAATCGATTTGACCCTGCAATCGATAAGGGAGGTAATGTGAAATTCGATTAAGCCGATCCTTGAAGCGAATCAGCTAAGAATCAAGAATCAGCCAGGAAGCCGATTAGAAAGGTAACTAGACTAGTCGATTAAGACTAATCCGAGGGTAAAAGGTAGATTGATTCTGAAAAGGCGATGCGCAACAAGACAGAACAAATCAAACCTGAAAAAGTCAATGACGATCAAACAATCGGCGATGCGCAATTTTATTTGATCGATGTCGACTCACAGAGGAAAGATTACAATGCTAAAAAGACTAAGAACTACGGAAAGTAAAAACTGGTAGATGTGTTGATTCTTGTGGATGCCCCTTTCAAGCAGCCTTGGTGCGCCTTATATACCCGTCTAGCCGATCCGAGTCCTGATCCAACACGACAACATAATCCGAATCGGTTCTGTAGTTTCCGATTTGGTCTCTAGCTTCTAAACTTTTTCTGTATGTTGTACAGGATTTCCGTATGCTATCCAAACTTCCCATAGATATCTTCGTGCCTTATCCAAACTTACGCTTCTCTGCCGATTCTTCTGGAAATTCCCAAAACTGGTGCAAACAGAAACATGCACCTCTATGAGCCAAGCACCTGGCACCCAGCCCCCGGTACGTGTGTGACTCCTCACTCCGTGTGTTATGCCTCGATGAGTCGAGCAGATATGACTCCACACGCCAGCCTCTACATCTTGGCGTGATGGTGTATATCGATCGACTGAGGCCATATTTGGATCGTCTAGGACTAACTGTTAGTTGGCTAAAAATTAGTTCTACCATTAGCCAGCTAAAAATTAGCCCACCTATTAGTCTTCCTCTTTAGATGGGCTAATTGTTAGCTCACTCTCACTAGCTAATGGGTTAATTGTTAGCTCAGAGGTTGGCTAAAAATTAGTCTTCCTGTTTGGATGGATTAGAACTAATTTTTAGCCAACTAACAATTAGACTAAGGATCCAATCATACCCTGATTGTATCTCAGTGTATCATCGAACTCAGTGTCGCATATCGAGCTCACTCATTACATATTGACGCGTACGCGCCGCCTATCAGTCCCCCTCGCCATAAAGCTCCATCGTACCTCGGAGAAACGATCTAGTCATGCCTATCTCAACAAGACACATAATGGCCCATTCGCCTCAGAGCCCCGCATGTCTTGGACCAACAAGTCGGCCACACTCATTGGGACTTGACCAGAGCAAATTTGTACCGGCATGGAGCTTCACTTGGTCTTCGTCTCTGACCGAAGCCGATCAAGCTCCATCTCTCCAAGGCAAACCATGCGTACATAAGGAGATGTATGATTAATTGGTCTACAGGTTCCAACATCACACAATTAAGGCAAAGCATATCAAAAACTCCGCATACTTCCTATCAAGAGCTCACCAATAATTAGTAGCAGCACATACCTTGGATTGTACTACACAGATTAGAGTGGCAATATTGTGCAGTGGGGTGGCAATACTTGCTCTGAAAACAAACTAGGGAATAAAGGAGGCATGGATATATTGACACGGCTCAATCCATCTACATATCTCTGCTGCTTCTGCTTGAGGCACGAGTTATCTCCCTAGCTAGCTAGCTAAATTATCCAACGAGTTAAACTGAACCAACCAAAACAAGTGTCTTTCATTACAAATCATGCGCCGACCACCACAAGAAAGGCCACACTAAAACATGCCCAGAAACAAAACACATGGACCTATGAAATTAGGTAGGCATAGAGATGTGTAGGTGGCTATAAATACATGGGTCAAACTATGTTAGAGCATCTCCAATGATGCCACTTCAGCTAGCTATAAAGGTGCCATCTCAGCATTTTGCTTAGGTGGAAGAGAGAAAATAAGGAGAAAGATATAGACTGGCTACTAATGTATAGTCAGACTATAACTGATTCCAAGGCACTTATTATCTATTACATGTGGACCAATATTTAATTTTATAGACAATGTTATAGCTAATTCATTGGAGAGGTTGTCTATATACTATCTATAGATGACATGGACATTTCTTATAGCTAGTACCATTGGAGATGCTCTTAGGACTTAGCACTAGTCAAAACGATGGCTAGAGAAAGAGAAAATTATATATAAAGGTAGGGGACACAGAACAATAATGTGGACATATCAGCAGGAAAAGTAAAATGTACAGCCCCTGCAGCCCAAATAGGGGGCGTTGCTGATGCTTTGGGATTTGGATAGCCTAGGTATTTTGCTCCGTACCCGGCTGTGTAACGTGCATGTATTGTGGTGTAGTTGAGCCTGATGGTACATGCTGCCGGACAAAAAAGACTGACATGTACAAATAGCTGGAGAATCTTTCTCTGATCGGAGACTCACATAGGCAGGTGTTGATGGATCGATATATACCTACCAACGACCTTCTCCAAGAAAAAACTGAAAACGAAAGCGATATATTGGGGGTAGGCTGAGGATTAGATGGACAACAAAAGAGGGAGTACCTTCTCAATATTTTGTATGAAGGCCTTTTCCATTGTTGTTGTGCTAGCTTTCTCCTGCATCAATTAATCCACCTGTTTGTTACCTGGCATTCAAAAAGGGAAGCAGAAAGGGATGGGCTACAGGAGCAGGTACTGAAGCAGATGTTTGAGGGTAGCACATCACTTTCTACTGGATCTGGTTCAAGGTTAAGCTGGAGTTCAGTTCACCGACCCAATGGAAAGAAATCTAGAATACTGCTTTCTTTTAGTTAAACAGTTAACACTGATACACAACATGGTACGGCAAGTAAGAGACTGTTGTGGACGTGGGCGGCCAGGCCGACCTGCACAGCAGAGACCCTAATGGCAAAACTGTTTTGTTTCCAGATATATTTCAGCTGGATATAGCCAGATGATCAAAAACTCATGGCTGGACCCTCTCCTTACTTGACTTTGCATTCCTAGTTGTAATGATCTCCTTCATTTTCCTCATAAATTCTTCTTGGTGTTGTTCCTTGAGGGGCACAATTTGCAAAGAAGAAGACAACACCCAGACCTTTGCATCCAACATCCTAAGGGCATCTGGATCACGGTCATAATCCTGCCAGGGAGATGGAGAAAAAGGAATGAAACTAAGTAGTCCAATGAATGACCACAAACAGTGGCCGGCAACAAGGTTCAAGAAGGTAATACCTTCTCTGTAACTAAGACAATGGTCTCTTTGTTATGTTGATCCACAAGCTTCCTCACTGTTTCTTGGATTAATTCTAGGTCCTATGGTAGGTAAACAATCAGAGAAAAATAATCACCATGTAATGAATGACAAAAAGCTTGCACTAAGAAACCACAAAATTACAAATGCTGTGTTGCAACTTGAAACGGGTAGACTATCATTTGAGCTAACAATAAGAACAACATGTTTCTTTATTTTAGGAAGTGGTTCGTGTTACTGTCTCATTAGAAAGCCAAATTACATGACATATGCATCATCAAGATTTCCTATTTAAGCACGTTTTGAAATTACATGCATCTTGATTTGTTGATGTCGAACATTCCTATTTGACAATGCCACGGTGGCAAAAAAGGAAGAGAGATGGCAGTACTTACATGAGCATTGAAGAAATGGTGATCGCTGAAATCCAACCTATCAATTTTGAGTGGACCAATCTGCAGCAGCCAATGAGGAAAGATTATTTGTGTGTTTTCCTGGCATGAAGGGTGAGCTGACTATTCCAATACAGAGTTGTGTTTGAATTTAACAGGTTATGACTCATCAATAAAACTATTATTAAAGATAATAGCCATAACATGTAGCTAACATGGAACATATATTTTTGATAAGTTACACAGTCTTTGTTATTTGGAAGACCTATGCTCTTCCTTGTGAACTAAATATAACTCACTTAACAGTCAATTTTTTAGCTGGAATTACCAAATTAGAAATGTAGTAAAAGCTTACTGACATAGTGATAGCATCTAGGCCCCCTAATTTTTATCTCATATTTATTTATATGGTTTTGGTGTTGATGACTGAGTCAATAATCTCTAAGCTATGAAGAATGTTGGATGAAGCATCAAAGAAGTCATCTAAATGGTCAAGATTAAAGATCTTTATTGCTAATTCTGGCTTGGGAGTTGATTCAAGCTAAGTAGCTAGAACTTATTTTTGTTTGGCCGTACTATAAAGGGGGATTGTGCACAAGTTAGAATATTGGTTCATCAGGCTAAGACTAGGTTAGACTGCTTGGAGTTAAAATTCTTAAATCATTCTGTTCCTTGAATCAACCCTTCTCCCTATACAAAGTCTAAGTGTCCCCAAACTAAACTTCATTGCTCATTCCTTAAGTCCGACGCAACCTTAGCCAAAATCCATTCTCGCCAGACCATTCCATTTTTTAGTCCGGCACCAAAAAATACTCAAACAAAATCCTAACTGAGCGCTTTCTATTCACAATGGACCAAAGTTTCTTAACAAAAATTCTATTCCAATGCAAGCCATTTATGCCGGACCCTTTATTCCTTAAGTCTGTGGTAAAAGAATCCTTTGTTAAAACAAACCGAACGCACACCATTCACGCCGGACCAAATTCCGCTAACACAAAATCTAGTCCGGCGCAAAAGCATCCCTCTCGATTAAACTCATATCATTTCAAAAAGTCCGTTGCTGTAAACTTAGTTGAAATCCTTCTACGGCGGACCAAATTTTTCGGTCCGGCGCACTCATCAAATTCACATCTCTACGTCGGACCAAAACATCCAAACATCCTATGTACGACGGACTAAATTTTTCAGTCCGATGCAAATATCCTTGATTGGTCTAGAGTATTAGGATCAGTATCGAAGATTAGTCCGTAGCAAATGTGTTAAGCTGATTTTTGACAGTCTGACACGTTTCAACGGCTCTGTGGTAGGTGTAACGACTATATTCAGCCTAAAAGCCTATATAAGCATTTCCTGAGCTATCTACCATAGAACTTCTTGATCTCCTTGACATTTTAGCATCCTTAGAGCATTCATTCCACCAAGGAGACTGTGCCTTACCTTCAAACCTTAAATCTTAACAATTTCTAAGTGTTTTAGCTCCAAACTTAGTCTAGTAGTGTTGTGCTGAGTGAACCAAGAGACAGGGCTGATGTATAGTCTATTACTCTTGGATCTTAGTGATACTAAACGGCTTGGAGGCAGTATAGGTGCGACCTGTTCAAAGGTACTTGTGGAAGGCCACCTTGGTTATGAGAGATTTGGAACTCACTTCACCGGAGTGGTGAAAGAGTTACCCGAGTGGAAACCAAAGCTACTACGACTAGCTTTGAAGGAGCTATACATCGAGAGAAGTGCTCTAACGTGGAGTAGGAGAGTGGCTCCGAACCACGGGATAAATACTCGTGTCCCTTGTGCTTATTCTTGCTTTTGTGTTACTTTCCGCTGTTCTCAATTGTGTTGTGCTTTTTATTCTATCATCTTGTATTTATTAGATCTTTCTTGAGCAAGATAATTTTTCTGTAATTAAGTCTGAAAATTTGAAAAGTTGCCTATTCACCCCCACCCCCTCCGCGCTAGGCCAACTTGATCGATCCTTCACATAGTTATCAAGGCGTCACCTAGGCGACACCTAGTCGTCCAGTCGGTCGAAGGAGGATGCCTGGGCCGGCCGCCTCGACTGGAGGTAGTTAGGCGACCACCCAGGCGTCAAGGCAAGGAGAACGGCGACTGGGCGTCACGGCGACCGAGCTGGGTGCGCGCCAAGGTGGTGAGGACGGGGATAAAGCGCTGAGTACGCATGGGCGCAGAGCAAACTGGCCACCGGGTAACCCTAGCTTGTGCTCTGCCATCTGCGCAAAGAGGAGAGGAAACGAGCTCTGCTGTCTGTGCCGCCGCCGGACCTCCTCCACTGTCGGGCTCAAGCGGAGGCATTGGGTCGGGGAAGAAGAATCCCAGTCGGTCTCGCCAAGCTCTAGTAGAGGCATTAGCATTGAGGGTGGAGAAATCAACGTTGGGCTTGGGGGGAGGCATCAGTGTTGGGGGTGGAGGCGTCGGTGTTAGGGGCGGAGGCGTCGGTGTCGGGCTCGAGCGAAGATGTCGGCGTTGGGGGTGTAGGCATCGGCGTCGGGCTCGTGTGGAGACGTCGGCGTCGGCGGCAGAGGCGTCGACGTCGGGGAGAAGGAACTCGAGAGTGGAAGGAACTCAGCGTCGGTGTCGAGGAGTAGTAGTACTTATTAGTACTAGTATGCAGTAGTAGTAGTGCAGTAGTAGTACAGAGTTAGTAGTAGTACAGTACTTAGTAGTAGCACAGGTAGATGAAATGGTGTTGCTGTTGTGCTGAACTGCTAATAGTTGATGCTTGTTGCTACTGAACTACTAATGCTTGATGTGTGATGCGTGCTGGGCCGTTGCTTAATTGCTAATGCTAATGCTTGATGCTACTTAACAGCTAATTGTCTGATCATCACCTAGGCGGGAGTCTAGGCACCTAGGCATCCAGGTGGTCCAGGCTCGCCATGCCTAGCTGGGCCACTGTAACAACTATGGCCTACTCCAAAAAGCAAACATTGCAAATTAGTAGCAGAAAAGGATTTAATTATACACATCACAGGTGTGGTGTGATTTGACTACCTACTGTTTGTATTCTATCAGTAGGCATGAAAGGAAGAAAAGCGGAATGTATAACTCTATTAAAAGCTGGAGAGAATGCCGGCACCCCAGCGTAGCCACGTCACCCCGTCCCGCGAAAAGACCCTCTGTAAAATTTGGAATTGCGTTTAGGTCCTTCCATCAGCTTTTTAATAAAATAGACCCGAAAAAAATTGAAATTGCGTTTAGGTCCTCACGTCTTTTTTTAATAGGATAGACCCGAGAAAAACTGGAGAGAATGCTGGCACTCCAGCGTAGCCACGTCACCCCGTCCCGCGAAAAGACCTTCCATCAAATTTGAAATTGCGTTTAGGTCCTTCCGTCGGTTTTTTAATAAAATAGACCCAAAAAAATTGAAACTACGTTTAGGTCCCTCCGCGGTTTGCGTTCTAGTTATCGCGTCGGTTTTTAATAGGATAGACCCAAGAAAAATCGAAATAACGTTTTGGTCCAAAAAAAGGTTTTTTAGCTGAATTGATCCAAAAAACGAAATTACGTTTACGTCCCTCCATCTTTTTTAAAAAAAATCGCAAATTCACCAACGGTTGATAGAAATCCACAGATTTAACGACGGCTCCTGGCAACCCATTTTTTAAAGAAAAAACAAGAAAACCGAAATTATGCAAAAAAAAAGAATCCACCATTTTTTTAGGAAAAAAAACCCGAGAAAACCGAAATAACGCAATAAAACACAGTTTTCGCAGATTTAGCGACGACTCCTAGCAGTTCCGCAACACACAAAGATGACCCGTGGTGCCGCAAATTAGCCAATGACTCCTAGCTAGTACTTTTTTTTTTAAATTCCGGAGAAAAAAACGAATTCGCTTTTACGTCCTCACACCCATTTTTTCAGAAACAATCGCCTGGCCAAACTTCGCACGGTGTAGTGTCGCACAACCAAGTTCCGCATGGCGCAACGTAGCGCACAAACCCTTGCTAGTAGGCATGTACGGGAGAAAATTATACAACCATGTCTTAAGGCTTTACAGGAAAATATGTTCCTTCAATTCCAGTTCTAAACTAGAAAATCTAGACCTTATTGTGTTCATTCGTTTACATTCCATTTTAATCAGGTTAAGGGGGAGATTGTTGGGAATAGTCCTACATTGGTTGTGGAGAGGGCTTAAGCATGGTTTATAAGGGTGAGGGAGCACCCCCTTATTGAGCTAGCTTTTTGGGGGGAGATGGCCCAAGAGACCTTGGCCCGCTGCTCTGGTTAGGCCTGTGACCCAATGGCGCAGCGTCTTGCACTGGTGGTGGCGTGAAGTCGTCGTGTCTTGATCGTGTGGCGATCGGGTTAACAATTGGTATCGAGCCAGTGGCCCTGTGTGGTTCCTAGATAATCTCGGCCCAATGTGTGAGGGGAGATTGTTGGGAATAGTCCCACATTGGTTGTGGAGAGGGCTTAAGCATGGTTTATAAGGGTGAGGGAGCACCCCATCGTTGAGCTAGCTTTTTGGGGGGAGATGGCCCAAGAGACCTTGGCCCGCTGCTCTGGTTAGGCTGCGACCAGTGGCGTGCAGCGTCTGCCAAGAGTGGTGGCGTGAGTGCGTCGTGTGCTGATCGTGTGGCGATCAGGTTAACACTTCTTACTGTTGCAGGTTGTCTATCATAGTTTCCAAGGAAGATGAAAATATCACTAAATAATTCAGAGAAAGATTGATAAACAGCACTCCTCAACAAAGATAATAAATGTTCATACTGTCTTCTCATAAAAAAAGGACTAAAGGGCAAGCATCCCTTTTAAGGATAAGTAAAGCAAGGGCTAAAAGGTTCTAGATAAAGAAAAGAAAACAGCAGTAAACAAAAACCGTACCTCTCTAACTGTATGGATGAAAGCATCTGGGCAGCCAATTGCAGAGACACATAACACGACCATACCATCCAACACATGAAGAGGCAGTCTCCGTAAGGGTTCGTTAACTTCAAAAATATATGATGGAGCCAATTTACTAAAGAATACTAGACATGTCGGACTATTATCATGGACTGTAGATTCAATTGTTTTAAGTTGCACTTCGGAAACCTGTGTAGCAAGTAGTAAGTGGTTATTCAGATTAGAGATAAGTGATGAAATTATTCATTTGCTTCAGATAAATATCTACATCTCTCACCTACTAGTTCCCACTGATGTAGGAAATCTAATCTTTTCTACAGAAATAAAAAAGATCTCCAAAAAGGTGACTATAATGGTCTATATTTGGCAAACTTTCAATCCTATGTCCATCCATTGACAGATGGAAAAAATGAAATAAATTGTTGGCAGGCAGTAAACAATGAGCAATATTTTCCTCCACTTTTTTTTTTCAAATTACATTTTACGGCATAGCTCATCGGTTTGAAGTTCCCCTCAACTTCACATTGTTCTTATTTACAATATCATGGGGGGCACCCATGTGCCTAGTGGTAGAGCATGAGGTTGTGGGTTCAAGGCCCCATTCTTCTTAAAAACAAAGATATCCAGCTCCTCATAAATATTATCTCGTTTTTCTTATTTACCAGATAGCAGATGAAAGTTCAGTTTACAATGCTGGAGAGTAAGAATGCACCTTGGACCAATTTTACTTCCTCCTAACTACTTAAAAGCATAGGAGTACCATAAACAATTTGTAATCTGTCCCCTCAAAATTATGCTTTGATTATACACAGTTTTATGTATGCAGTATCAATGGCCCATGCAAGAACAATATCGGTTGGTAAATTTTTTAAATTCATCTGGAAAACAAAATAAGCTAACGAAAGTCTGAGAGACCGAGACGATCACGTACCAGGCTAGCGTGATGAACAACCACTATATCAGCTCGGTTAAGTGCGTTCAGCGGTTCCCTCATGGGTCCTCGCGGAATGAGATGAGTGTTTCCCCAAGGTGTCAACCCATTGACCATCACAATCTCCAAATCTCGAAGCAAACTTCGATGCTGCCTACATGGGAATAAAATGTGTTACTAAGGCATGTAATAAAAAAATTATATTAGGGGTAGAAGATGCCTCTATGTCAGGCATTTTCGACGAAAGAAGAACATAAACAACCGTGGTATTGATAATTTGATTTATACAAGTAGTCATCGGATTCTATAAAACAAGTTAACAACATCTTGAATTCTTCTCTGCTCAAAAAAAAAACATCTTGAATTCTTCATACCTGCATTCCATCATCTAGTATGGCCACTCCAATTTTGGCACTTTTAGTGGATGCTAGATTGCATGTTGATGAAAGCTTCACCCTGCTGAAGTTGTCGCAACGATCGATATAGCCATACTTTTCTAGCATCAAAGTAGCCACAGCAGCCCTATTTGCACCAACCCCAATCTTGGCCGAAGTATCAGAAAGGCGCCTCTGGAGCATGTTTGACTCATCGCCGCCTGCATAACCCTACAACACACGCCAACAAATTATGTTGTTGTAAAGATAGCATCACTAAAATGATACAAACGTTGCTGGCACAAGGAATGAAAAGAAACTAGGGGGAAAAAGGTGACATTTTTCAAGCGTCTAGTTTGGGACACAAGCAAATATTGGCAAAGGTTAAGTTTTTAACTTTATATTGACCGAACAATCTAATGCACTAACATACCGCAGAACAAACAATCTCAATTGAGGAAGTAGATCAAGCAGCATTCCAGAATAGGCTAGTTTCAGCACGTCCAAGAAACGGCAAAGAAAAGAGCAGGAACGGATGGGATGGAGAAAGTAAGGAGTGGAGCGGTGACCCTTGTTAGGAGCAAGGGCGAGATACCCATGCTGTGAAAGCTTCGGGCCAAGAACTCGACCATGGGGGTCTTGCCATTGCCTCCCCAGGTGATGTTGCCGACGCTGACGACGGGTATCGGGAGGCTGCGGCGCGCGCGGAGCGGGGAGGAGGAGAGGAGGAGGGAGAGGCGGAAGACGGCGGAGGCGGCGGAGAGGAGTGGGAGGAGGAGGGCGCGGTGGGGAAAGGGGAGGTCGGGGACGGCGGAGTCCGGGATGGCGGCGAGGCGGGCCAGGAGCTGCCTCGCCTTGTCCTCCATCCCTATGGCGGCCGGACCGGACAAAGGAAGCAGGCGGTGGGCTGACGAGTGACGATGATGTTGCTGCTTTGGCCAAACTGGGGAACGACGGCTGTGCAATTTCATGCAATCCAACTAAGAAAAACTTCAAAAAATTCTGAAAAAAATCATGGAAGTACATCTCATCTTACCCCTATCTACATATAAAATTTCATGATCAAATTCGTCCTATGCTAGAAGTTACAAAAAAGATAAATATCTGACAAACTTGAATAGTTCAAATACACGCCAAATTTGTCTTTTTTGTAACTTCTAGCATAGGACGAATTTGATCATGAAATTTTATATGTAGATAGGGTAAGATGAGATGTACTTCCATGATTTTTTTCAGAATTTTTTGAAACTTTTCTTAGTTAGATTGCACGGTAATTACACAGAAAGCATGATTTCACAGCAGTCGTTTCCAAACTTCCATTAGCAAGACTTTTGCTTTGTTACTGGACCATGCTTCTTTTTCTTTTTCTTTTTTAAGCAAAACTGGGTCTCGCTTATGGTTGCACCCATTATAAGCGAAGGAATTAGAGGCCAACCAGAGCGTCCACATGTCACTTTGCGACTTTATGAAAAAACCCTTCCGTTTCTTGGAATTACGGATAAGTCCCTGTAGATTACGGATAGGTCTTTCGTGATTTTTTGTGAGACGAAGATATTTTTTTTCCTTCGCGTTTGGATCCCTGGCGCGGTATTTTATGGAAAAGCCTCCCGTTAAATTCAAATCGCGAACAAGCCCTTTTCTAATTTTTCAGGATAGCGAACGGGTCCAAAAAAAATGGTTGCACCCATTATAAGCGAAGGAATTGGAGGCCAACCAGAGCATCCACATGTCACTTTGCGACTTTGCGAAAAAGCCCCTCTGTTTCTTGGAATTACGGATAGGTCCCTGCAGATTACGGATAGGTCCTTCATGATTTTTTGTGAGACGAAGATAATTTTTTTTTCCTTCGCGTTTGGGTCTCTAGCGCGGTATTTTACGGAAAAGCCTCCCGTTAAATTCAAATCGCGAACAAGCCCTTTTCTAATTTTTTCGGGATAACGAATGTGTCCAAAAAATAACAAAGCAGTCCTCGCCGCACGTTCGAGTCCTTTCTCCGTTTTCCCGTAAAAAATATTTTCGTCACAAAAATACTCAAAAAATGTTTTCGTCACCCAAAAAACCCGGAAAAAATATTTTCGTCACCAAAACAACACAGATTCGTTGAAGGTTTATAGCAACTTATGGATTTGCCAACGGGTCATAATCGCGGTTTTTTTAAAAAATGTAGATTCGTCCGAAAATTTATAGCAACCCATAGATTCGCCGGCGGATCCTAACGACCCATTTTTTTTAACAAACACAAAAAACCAAAAAACGAAAAAACCAAATTCGTCGAAGGTTTATAGCGGTTAATGGATTCGCCTACGGATCCGAGCAGCCTTTTAAAAAAGGAAATACATAAAAAAAAAGCCGCACTTTTCTTTTTTAAAATAGAAAACACAGATTCAACCGCAATTTTCTAAATAAAACACGCATCGATAAAAAAAACACGGATTCGTCGAAGGTTTATAACAACTTGTGTATTTGCCAACAGGTCATAACCGTGTGTTTTTTTAAAAAAAGTAGATTCGCCCAAAGATTTATAGCGACCCGTAGATTCGCTAGCGGATCCTAACGACCCATTTTTTTTAACAAACACGAAAAATAAAAAAAACGCGGATTCAACCGCGATTTTCTAAATAAAACACACATCGACAAAAACACAGATTCGTCGAAGATTTATAACAACTTATGGATTTGCCAACGGGTCAATACCTCGGGTTTTTTTAAAAAAAAATGTACATTCGTCCAGAGAATTATAGCGACCCATAGATTCGTCGGCGGGTCCTAACGACCCATTTTTTTTTAACAAACACAAAAAACAAAAAAACGATCAAATATCCCGAAATGCGTAAAAAAACAACCACGTTTTTCTAAAAAAAACACAGATTCGTCGAAGGTTTATAGTAACCCGTAGAGTAAACGTGAATTCATCGAATGTTTGTAATATCCCATGGATTCGCCGGCGAGTCCTACCGACCTATTTTATTTAAAAAATGCAAAAATCAAAAATTCGACAAATTTTATCAGACGACGGGTTGTAACAGCGGTTTTCTAAAAAAACGTAGATTCCTTGAAGGTTTATAGCTAACGACCTATTTTTTTAAACAAATATGAAAACCTAAAATACGACCCCCATGGATTTGCCGATGGGTTCTATCGACTCTACAGAACGGCGCAGCGTAGCGCGCTATTATTGCTAGTTTTCTTTGCGCAGCAAGAAGACAATATATATACCAAGGTTGTCAATACGCGTACTATATCAGCCTATAATATATATTATTATTATAATAATATGTAATATGTAACTGCTTGAAAATGTCAACTAATGTATTTATACTAGAAAATTTTTCGCGGCGTAACACGCCGCGCGTGTCGTTTTTCATAGAAATTTTTTTTTCGGCGGCGTTTTATTTTTAAAATCGTCGATATAATGAGCGAAACAGTTGAAAGGATACAAATTTTTTCGCGGCGTAACAAGCCGCGTGTGTCGTTTTTTCGAAGAAAAATTTTCTTTTTTTTCGGTGACGTTTAATTTTTTAAAATCGTCGAAATAATGAGCGAAACGAGAAAAAAATAGGGAGATAGAGTTGTAGAAATATCTCTTTCGACGAATTATTTGAAAAATACTGGAGACCGAACTGGAAAACTGTGGCGGAGAAAAAGTCTAGAGGGAAAAGGGTGAAAAATTATTAGAGACGACAACCTTATTTTGTCGAGTTTAACACTCTACACGTTCACCGAGTAATAATACATGTTTTAAAAAATATCAGAGACTCGCGGTGTAACACGCCGCGCGTACCGTTTTTTGGCAGAAAAATTTTCTGTTTTTTTCGACGGAGTTCTATCTTTTAAATCGTCCAAATAATGAACGAAACGGGGAAAGTAGAGAGATCGAGTTGAAGAAATATCTCTTTCGACGAATTATTTAGAAAATATTGGAGACCGAGCTAGAAAACCGCGGTGGGGAAAAAGTCTAGAGGGAAAAGGGGGAAAAATTATTAGAGATGACAATCTTCTTTTGTCGAGTCTAATACTCTATGCGTTCGCCAAGTAATAATACATGTTTTAAAAAATATCAGAGACCACCGTTTTTCGGTAGAAAATTTTTCTTTTTTTTCGGTGGCGTTTTATTTTTTAAATCGTCGAAATAATGAATGAATCAGGGAAAAAATAGAGAGATAGAGTTGTAGAAATATCTCTTTCGATGAATTATTTAGAAAATATTGGAGACCGAGTTGGAAAACCGCGGCAGGGAAAAAGTCTAGAGGGAAAAGGGTGAAAAATTATTAGAGATGACAACCTTCTTTTGTCGAGTCTAACACTATACGCGTTCGCCGAGTAATAATACATATTTAAAAAAATATCAGAGATCGAGATGGGAAATCGAGCTGGGGAAAAAGTCTAGAGATAGAGTTGCACATATATTTCTGGTGACAAAAACATTTTTTTCCCAGGAAAAACGAAGAAAGGACCTAAACGTAAGGAGTAAGGACTTGACTGTTACGTTTTTGGACCTGTTCGCTATCCTGAAAAATTAGAAAAGGGCTTGTTCGTGTTTTGAATTTAACGGGAGTTTTTTTCCCATAAAATGGCACACGAGGGACCTAAACGCGATCTAGGAAAAAATATCTTGCCCTCACAAAAAATCGCGAAGGACCTATTCGTAATTTATGTAAGGACCAAAATGCAAAAAAAAATTGAGCCGAACCGGCCGGCCGGCTCGAGCCGAGCTGCCGGCTCGACTCAAATGCATGAGAGGAGCGGAACTTTTCCAAGTATAGTTGGGGTATTACTTGTATCCCCCTGGCAAAAAGGTCCTTCGAAAATTTAAAATTGTGTTTAGGTCTATCTGTCAGATTTAACAGAATGGACCCAAAAAAATAAAATTATGTTTAGGTCCTTTTGTGATTTACGTTCAAATCCTTCCATCCGTTTTTAACATGATGGACCCAAGAAAAAATAAAATTACGTTCAGCACCCAAAAACGTTTTTTATCAAAATTGACTTGAAGAAAGTCAGAAATACATTTAAATCCCTTTGCGGTTTTTTCGAAAAAAGAGGAGGCCGTATTTCCAAAGATTCACCAAGAAAAATTAAAATTACGTTCAGCTCCCAAAAACATTTTTTATCAAAATTCACTCGAAAAAGGTCGGAAATACGTTTAAATCCCTCTGCGGTTTTTTCAAAAAAAAAAGGAGGCCGTATTTCCAAAGATTCACCAAAGGCTCATAGCAATTCACGAATTTGGCGACAACTCGTAGTAACCAGTTTTTTAACCTAAGAAAACCGAAATTACGCAAAAATGAATCCACGTTTTTGCAATGGTTTTTCCACATATTCATCGACGGCTCCTAGCAACGTGTTTTTTAAGAGAAAACCCAAAAAACCAAAATTACAGAAAAAAAGTCATTTCACAGTAGTTTTTCAAAAAAAAGGGGGTCCCGCAATTCCACAAATTCGTCGATGCCTACTAGCAATCCATAAATTCACCGACAGCTCCTACCAACCCATTTTTTTTAAAAAAAACTAAGAAAACCGAAATTACGCAAAAAAAAAGAACCCATGTTTTTGCAGATTTAACGGCGACTCCTAACAGTTCCGCAACGCACAAAGAGGATCCATGGCTCCTAGTGGTCCACACCGCAGAAAGTGAGCCCGAGGTTCCGTAAATTCGCCGATGACTCCTAGCTATCATATTTTTAGAAAACCTAAAAAAAACAAATACACGTTTACATCCTCAGACCCTTTTTCTCATAAATAACCATCGTACCAGATTTTGCATAGAGCAGCATCGCACAGCCAAATTTCATTTGGCGCAGCATAGCGCGTGACCCTGACTAACCATACCTATACTAAACTCCGGAGGATTCGCCGCATAGGAGCGCACCGAGCCAAGCCGAGCCGAGCCGCGCGCAGCCGACTCGCCCGACCGGCTCGGCTCGGGTTTTTTTTCATGTGTAGCTCCCTAAAAAATACGTAATTACGTGTAGGTCCTTCCCGTATTTCATTTTTACAAAAAGTACCTTTTTGTTCAGAGAAATTGTGAATTTTTCGTGAAAGGACCCTAAAAAAATACCGATCCTTTTTTTGTGAAAGTGACAACGACGGCCTCAGTAGCCAAAATAGCAGTCAGAGTAGTAGTCAAACAGATCGATACGTGTTCATAACCGGAGCCAACAAGGGTGCTACTACCGAAAATTCCAAGAAAAGGTATCTAGGGGCAGAAACCACAGGTGGTCAGGGACACCAAATCCCCCCGTGCATGCCTCAAGATCCTGCGTCGGTGACAATTGCTGCCCAGGCGGCCACAAACGCTGTTGCTCCCAACACTACAGATCATCGGCGAGATCTAACCGCCGCGACCACAGCCGAGATTATGGCCAATCTATCGAAACAACTCGGTCTCGATAATCCAACGATGCCCCACCCGCGAGCGTCAGATTTTCAAGAACAACAGATTCTTCGACAACATGACCACAACGACAGGCCCGACCACGTCCTAGGAGCAGCATCCCATTAGAGCCACAATAGCGACATCTTTAGTACCCCTAAGGCAAATATCCAGTGCGTTCATATGCTGCTGAAATCCCTTCCACCGCTGGATCCGGGCAACCTGATGACTCCAGTGTTCGAGCAGATAAAAACACTACTCGATGCAGCAGCCAACTCGAGGTTCGAACGCCCCAACAACAGGGTGCCAGGAGCCAGCTGCTAGGACCATCTCATGATAGTTATCGAGTAGCGAGATCGGCGATGGCTACTTACACATTTCACATGATACTTATACATTTGACATTTCACAGTATTTTAATAAAATGAATTAAGTATATATAAATGGTGTGTGTTCTGATACTTAGACAATTCCTCAGGCTATTTAGCACTAAAATCAGATCGAGCATTAGCTATCATTGTATCACTATCTTTCACCTCTGGCCATAACAAAGCAAATTCAAAATGGTAAATTGAGAATCCCATCAGTTTGGAATTTTGCATTTTGCCATAAGGGCATTACTAAGTGACCATTCTATAGAGCTCAATATTATGAATAACGAACATAAAAAAATGAATAATTTGCTGAACTCTTTTGGAGCGAAAATAATTTTGGTGAATTTGAAAGGTATAGTATTCATAAGTACCCGTTCTCCTATTCAAAAGTGTCACTGTAGTTTGGAATGGAGTAGTTTCTCTCCCTGACATGACCAAATTTTCGTTTTGAGCAGACTTTTTTGGGAAAACTCGGCGGATGATGATGACATCTTTCGTACATATGCCTTAACCAAGAAGCAATGCAAGTTAACCAAGAGCAATTCCAACCCACCATTCCTATTACTCACCACTATTATTTATTAAAATATTATTATTACTTTGCATCATGAATTAATATTTTAATATCAATTTTGGTTTTGAATGGCTGCACATTTTTTATGGTGCCATGAGCTAGTATTATACAAACTATAGCATGATTTCCTAACTAGATTTCCATTAATTTATTTGAAAATTTTATTCCATATCAAACTATAGCATGCTTGATGTGATATATATGCTTAGACTAGCTTATATATAATTAACAAAAAATACATCCATATTCCCAAATACATCCATATTAACAAAAAATACATCCATATTCGCAAATACATCCATATTAACAAAAAATACATCCATATTCGCAAATACATCCATATTAACAAATTCACTCATTTACTCACTTACTTTTTTATCACATACAAATGAATACAAGAAATTCTTAAAAGTCACAAAAGGAACACACTCATATGCACATAGCCCTTCAAACCGACTTAGTCAGCTAGCTAGCCCATCCCAGCCCTGGTTTTACCCAACCCATGTCGGTTCACTAAGGGAAGCCTTATTCCGCATTAAATCAAGTTAATCCAAAACGCTAAACATATTGTCATTTATACATTGAAATATATCTCCTACTACATATTGATGAGTATATGTTTATATATATTACTCTCAGACTTAGGGTTTAAATGAAGATTTAGATCTTCAACTTCTATCATGAATGGGCTAAACAATTAAATCAGCGAATAAAGCCTCAAACACTTACCACCTTAACATGCACAATAAAGATTTGATAATCAAGTTCATTGTTATATTAGAATTAATCAACGGATTAAGCTCATGTAGCTTGCAGAAGTACCAACCGAATCAACAAGTGAAGTACTGATCAATAGCTAACAGAGTTAATTAACCAAACCAATAAATAATATCTTTGTACAACGACTAGCAATTGAGAACAAAGGTAATCTTGATGAAGCTAAAGAACTCAGGTTTAATCAGACAAACATTAACACAAATCAAAACTTTCTAGCGTGTAAATCTATTAGTTCAAGGCCTTATTCACATCATTAACTGTGATATTCATTAAATAACCCAATATCATCACTGAGCAATCCCACAGGTAGCCAAAACAGAATGAGCCAAAATAGAATGACCAATCCCTCAAGTGATGTTGCGCAAGACAATCATCCACACATGTGTTCGGTACCATGAACCGAATCTACGGCTCCACTGGCACAAAACACAGCAATCCCTCAAGTGATGCTACGCAAGACAATCATCCACACAATATCCACATAATCATCCACACATGTGTTCGGTACCAGGAACCGAATCCAGAGCTCCACTGGCACAAAACACAGCAAATCAGTAAATAGAAGCCTACATTGTACTTAGGGCACGGCGGGAACGACGGTGGCACGTGTAGGGTCGTGGAGGCGAGGAGGATGGCGGCGCACGTGGGGTCATCGGAGGCGAGGAGGACGGCGGCGCACGTGGGGTCGTCGGAGGTGAGGAGGACGGCAGCACCCGCAGGGTCGTCAGAGGCGAGGACAGGAAAGCAACAGCGGCGACGAGAGAGAGAGGTTGGGAACGAGCGGGAGAAGCAGAAATTGGGGAAGAGATAGCGGCGAAAGAGATTTATAAGGGCACCATCAGTCCCAGTTGGTGTCTACAACCAGGACTGATGTCTCACATCAGTACCGGTTGGTGCCTCCAACCGGGACCGATGCCTTACATCGATCGGTTGGAGGCACCAACCGTATTGATGCCTCGGCCTTGATGGAAGCCTAGGCACTATCGAAGACGATTAAGTAATAAGAACCCAGATCGATACCTATTTTTTACTAG
The DNA here is from genome assembly GCA_036346375.1 of Guadua angustifolia. Taxonomy (NCBI): domain Eukaryota; kingdom Viridiplantae; phylum Streptophyta; class Magnoliopsida; order Poales; family Poaceae; genus Guadua; species Guadua angustifolia. The sequence continues at coordinate 42,078,960 of CM070513.1, read as the reverse complement.
TCATTTATAAATTTCTTTTATAGTTTACTAGTCATTTGTAAATTCCTTTTATAGTTTCTACAATTCATCAATAATATGAAAAATTCATATATCCTTTAGAATATTATTTTCCAACCATATAATATAAATTAAAATTATAAAAAATATAAGAAAAAAGTAATTTTGCACTCTTATAATTCCATTGCAAAGTTTCACCTTGTTATATAAATTCAATTATTGCTTAATAAAAATAATAAATCATACCTATTCCACACTAAAATGATTTTCAAAAAATTAAATCAAAGTTACTAGTCATTTATAAATTCCTTTTATAGTTTCTACAATTCAAGTAATAATATGAAAAATTCATATATTCTTTAGAATATCATTGCTTATTTGCTTAATAAAAATAATGAATCATTCTTATTCCACACTAAAATGATTTTAAAAAAAAATAAAATAAGGCTATAAATCCACAACTAGTATGTTAGTAGTCTATTACACCAAAAGAAAGTAAAGTGATTTATCCACGGACACAAGGCATCAATTTAGACCTTCCATGTCAACCAGACACCAACTCGCTTGGTGATGCCTTATATAAATACAAAGAATTGATTGTTAATCATGAGCTATCTACCCATAAATTGGCATTCACACACACACACACATATATATATATGTATATATGAATTTGAACAGAAAATATGGAGCAACAGGAGAAACACTAGAGGGATGAGAAACTAGTATGTTAGTAGTCTATTACACCAAAAAAAAACAAAGCAATCCATCCACGGACACAAGGCATCAATTTAGACCTTCCATGTCAACCAATCACGTCGCCTCGTGGCTTCGCCTCTCAGTGTACCGGACGCTCTCCTGGCAGCCATACTTCTTGAACTTGCAGGGGCTGGTCAAGCCAGCCAGGATCTTCTCCAACGGCTGGCACCTGATGTCACCAATGGGCTCTCTACAGCTGAAGCATGTTTGGTTCATGCTAATACAGCAGTTCACGCAGGCAGGATGTCCGTTCCTACACTAATCATTAAGACAAGAGATAATGCTAATTAGCAGAGTGATTAATTATGTTGGTGTATGAACAAAGTGTAAGCATCTTCATGCTTGTATGTTGGAGCAATCAAGACACCATAGTGTATGATGAAAAAATCTCGAGCTAGATACTTGCCATGAACACTTGAGCTTCGTATGGCATGAAGTAAATCACACACTCCAGTGTGTTAGGTTCGATGCTTCTATGGACTTGTTCGCACTCCTTTTCTTCATCGATCCTTGGATCACGTACCCTAGCACCGATGGTTCAGTCAGGGGCGACACATACGGAAGAACTACTCCCTCTACGTGAGACGAATGAAGGGAAAAAGAAAATCTACACGTTTGAATCCTTATTTGCTAACATACTTTGTTTTTACAAGTGATCCTTCATTATGATCGCGGCGTACGTAGGGAGATTCCTCTGTATTATTCAGGACACTAATGTCTACATCCACCGTGAAAGGAGGCAGCTCGTCAAACTGATTATACTTTTCTTCGTCCGTGATGCCCTCAACTCCGACAATCCTTCTTTTACCTGGAAGAACCACGTGGCGCCTTGGCTGATCGCTACTGCTAGTTTTCTCCTTCTGCTTTTTCGGTTTTCTATCCATGTCCATCACATAGAATACCTATGTCACATCATTAGTGAGCACAAATGGTTCGTCCCTATAGACCACTTGCTTGAGATCCACGGTTGTCATACCGTACTCGTCGATCTCCACGGCTGTCAGTTTGACCCATTGGCACCAAAACAGAGGGACTTTTAAAGGTCCATACTCGAGCTCCCAGATCTCCTCTATGAAACCATAGTAGGTATCCATCTTTCCATTTTTGTCCAAAGTATGTATACAGACGCCGCTGGTTTGGTTGGTGCTCTTGCTATCCTGGGCTATCGTGTAAAATGTGTACCCATTTATCTCATACCCTTGGAATGATACAATTGTCGTGGACGGTCCCCGAGCTAAGAGTTTCAACTGTTCATCGTCTATCTGGTTGCCCAACAGTTTCTTTTGTAACCAACCACCGAAATGATCCATTTGCTCGACTGCGATCCACTTATCTGACTTCTGTGGGTATTGGTCGCGTAGACTCATCTCGTGATCATAGATATATGGAGCCACTACAGTTGCTTGTTTCAATACCGTGAAATGTGCTTGTTTAAATGAAAGTAGATCGTCACTATAGGATTCTTTTCTCCCTAAAGTCACTTTTCCCCGTAGCCTCCCCTCATGGCGTGATACAGGGATGCCAATTGGATTCAGATCATCAATGTAATTAACACAAAACTCAATCATGTCCTCTGTGCCAACACCCTGCACAATGCAGCCTTCTGGGTGAGACCGATTACGAACATACTTCTTTAGGACACCTATGTACCTCTCGAAAGGGAACATATTGTGGAGGAACACGGGTCCGAGAATTTCTATCTCTTTAACAATGTGGACCATGAGATAGACCATTATATCAAAGAAGGATGGAGGAAAGATCATCTCAAGGCTAACCAGACTATCGACCACGTCATTCTGCAGATTAGATACCTTATTCGGCTCGGTGACCTTCTACGACACCGCATTGAAGAACGAACACAACTTTATGATTGTCCATCGTACCCAGAATGGCAGAATGCCTCGCATCGCCACTGGAAGCAACTATGTCATCAACACGTGATAATCATGGGATTTTAGGTGTACGATTTTAGTCTCTTTTGTGTTTATGAGTCTCCTTATGTTCGAGGAGTATCCAGAAGGGATCTTCACACTGTTCAAGAACTTAACCATGTTTTTTTTCTCTTCCTTGCTCAGAGTGTAGCTCGCAGGGTGGAGGTAATGTTGTCTTTTCTCTCTCTCTTTTTCGGATGTAGGTCATTCCTGAGTCCCAATAGCTGTAAGTCCTTTCGTGCTTGAAGTGTATCTTTTGATTTGCTGTACATATCTAGGAAGCCTAGCAGGTTCATGCAGACATTCTTCGTGATATGTATGAAGTCCAGTGAGTGGCGGATCTCTAAGTCTTTCTAGTAAGGTAAGTCCCAAAATATTGACTTCTTCCAAATGGGCTTCATGTGACCTTGTTCAGTCGGGACAGGTTTGCTACCAGGACTTTTTCTAAATACTACTTTCAGATCCTTTACCAAAGAGAATACAAGCGTCCCACTGCGATGTAGGGGCTTCTTATGTTTCTCTTCTGTCCCATCAAAATTCTCACCCTTCCTCCATAACGGGTCCTTCATTTGGAGGAACCTACGGTGGCCTATGTACACAACCTTTCAAGAGTTTTTTAGGTACTTGCTGTCCGTATCCTCTAAGCAGTGGATGCAGGCTTTATATTCTTTGATAGATAGGCCCGACAGGTTACCAAGTGCAGGCCAGTTGTTGATGGTTACGAATAGCAATGCACGTAGAGTGAAGTGCTCTCTTTTGTACTCATCCCATACACATACACCATCATTCCACAGTGTTAGCAGATCTTCAACCAACGGTTTGAGGTACACATCGATGTTATTTCCAGGTTGCTTTGGGACTTGGATAAGCAATGTCATCATAATGTACTTCCACTTCATACACAGCCAAGAAGGAAGATTGTAGATACATAGAGTCATGGGCCAAGTGCTGTGATTGCTGCTTATCTCGTCGAACGGGTTCATCTTGTTGGGATTATGCCCAATAGCGTATCATGCGCCACATATGATGTGGACTTGGTAATGACGGGTCACATATGATGTGGGCTTAGTGGGCCACGTTGGATGTGGGCTACAAACCTTATTTGGGCCTCTAGCGTAGGGGCCCAACTAGGGGGCTATATAAAGGGAGGTGGTAGAGGCTTTGAGACAGATGAGCTTCTAGGTTTTCCCGTCCTCCAAACCATAGCCGTCGTCTCTCCCAAGGGTTCGCGCATGAGATGCTAGCACACCTGCGTGGATGGATTCCAATCCCTGTACGTGTGGATACCGTAGAGGCGTTGCACCTACGACGCTAATTGAAGCGAACCTGAAAGGAGGCGCAATCAGATTCGCGCACAGTTTCTGAATGTGATCTTGTTTTGATGATTCCTATTGATATAGAAGGAATTTGGAGGCAACACTAGATGCGTTTGAAAGCTTATATCGTTAGCTTTCAGTGGATACCAAGAACGCCCAAAACGGAGCTCGTATGTGGCCTGGGCGTCAATTTTAAGTCGGACTGCTCCTGGATGTCACGAACTTTCGCGAGGACTTCCAACACTTCGTCTACCTCAACGCCGCCTACGATCCGGTCATGGGGCTTGGCCATGGAGTGGCAAGGCCTTGCGGCACCAGCGAGGAGGAGGCATGGCATGTACGGCTACTTCCACGACGCGCGGATCGATTGAACTAGCTTCATCGACTTGTCTTCCGCTGCATTGCGCGTCGTAAGGTAACGATCCGATCTATGGTCAATTACTTCCAGGGTGTCCTGGGTAGTCGCGGTAGAGAATTTGATTCTGTGCTAGTGTAGCCTCGCGTTTCCCTTCACATCTCATCCGTACTCAACCTAAACCTTATGTTTCTTGCATCCTCAGCAAAATCCGGGTATGTTCTATCGACTTTCCTCTACTGGGAGCCATCAGCAGGATGCCTTAGCCATCTGTCGTCCTTACGATCTTCTTTGTGCCAGCGCATCATTTGGGCATACGCTTTGTTCACAAATAAACGCTTCAACCTAGGGATTACAGGGAAATACCACACCTCCTTAGCAGGGGGTCTCTTCTTCTTCTGTTGCCCTCTACCTCACGGGTCATCACGCTGGTCTTATACATGAAGTTTTGCACACCGCACAAGCTTCCAAATCCTCGTACTCATTGCGATAAAGGATACAATCGTTACGACATGCATGTATCTTCTGTACCTCCAACCCCAAAGGGCTGACAACTTGTTTGGCATCGTACGTAGTTTCGGGTAGCGTGTTCCCCTCTGGAAGTAACTTCTTTATGAGGCATAACAACTCGTTGAATCTCTTATCAGACAATCCATTGGTCACCTTCCATTGCATCAGTTCTAGTGTGGTACGCAACTTTTTATAGCCCTGTTGGCAGTTTGGGTACAACAGTGTTCCGTGGTCATCCCATAGACGCTGGAACTTTTCGTAATGCCTTTCATCGATGTATTCTCCCTCTCCATCAAGCAGCATCTGGTCTAGGTCATCATCACCAAACTCCTCCAATGTATCTTTGAAAGAACCATGTTGGCCAGCGTCCGGGATATTGTTGTCCACCTCTTCTTCTTCACCGTCTTCCTGTATAATCTCTTCTTCACCGTACTTGGTCCAACAGGTATAGTTTGACATGAAACCTCTTGTGAGCAAATGGATGTGAAGGTGGCTGGATTTTGGCCACTCCTTCTCATTCTTGCAGTTTATGCATGGACAGCATATGTAGCCTGACATCGTGTATGCATCTACCGCACGAAGAAAATCTTGCAAACCCTGCAAGAACTCTGGGGAGCGTCGGTCCATGTACATGCATCCATCGCCGGTCCATCTACATTATGTTACATCAAGGTAACAGTTAGCTCATTTTCCGATAATGAATTGGACATTTCCCAAAATCCAAATTAAACTAATATTTTCTTTATTTAAAAATTATTTAAAATTTTAGGTTGATAAATTTAATTTTAGGTGAAATTTCTTTTAAAAAGAGGTAATATTTTTAAAATGACAATATTTCATCACATATTTTTTCTATAGAAATTGTTATTTTTAAGACAGCTATATTTTTAAAACGACTTTATTTCATTACATGTTTTCAAAAGGACTATATTTCATTACATATTTTTCTATAAAATGATTATTTGCTCCAATATTCTTACTCGACAAGTTTTTGCAACCTACTAAAAGAATTGGTCAATCAAAATCTAGATTCAAAATTCTTCATCGATCGATGGAACCAAAACCTAAATATTTGCTAGATCCACACCTTCAATTTGAGCTACATCATAATCCAAGCAAAATCTAAACTTACACAACAAGTTTTTGCAACCTACAAAAAGAATTGGTCCATCAGAGTCTAGATTCAAAATTCTTCATCGATCGATGGAACCAAAACATAAATTTGAGTTAGATCCACACCTTCAATGCGAGCTACGTTATAATCCAAGCAAATTCCAAGCTTACACAACTAGTTTTTGCAATCTACTTGAAAAGTTCAAGCTAGATCTCTACATTTATAATCTTTCATCAATCACGGGAAAAGATTGAATTTTCTTCATATTTCAAGTAAAGAAGAGGCTCCATTTAACACCAAATATAGTGAGGAATGATGTTACTAACCTTAGTTACCTTGGTTTCAAGTAAAATGACCAAAATTTGAAAATTTGGGCAGCACCTCCTCTCCCTTGAAGCTCTTGGCCGAAGCTCCACTGTTCTTATCGCGTACTGAACTGTTCTTGGTCGAGCAGAGAGCGGGAGGACGAATGAGTTTAAATTGGAACCTAGTACATAGTAGAGGTTAGAAGCACTGACCGGTACTGATAATCTAACATCAGTACCGGTTCGTGTCACGAACCGGTACTGAGCCCCCCCCCGGCACAGCTCTGTTGCCGTTGAACCGGAACTGTTGTAACCATCACACTGATAGGCCGGTATCAAAGGTCGATTTTGTGGTAGTGATCGATAGATGATATAGAGATATATTATAGACAGCTACCATCTATACCACTATACATATCCTCTGCAGCTATGTCTTCCTTTTGTTGGGGCCTGCGGATGGCATATTTTTTTAAGGCAGTTCTATGTTCACTGGACATCAAGCCACGCTTTATATCGGTGCAGGGCTGTGCATGTGATTTCAGCTTTTTAAGGAGGTGATTTTGTGGGATGATTATCTAGACCAGAAGCTTATTTTTGAAGCAAAGCATGATGTCCACCTCTGTGGCCCACGTACGTACGCATTTATGGCATCGTGTATGGCTAGTTGAAGCATTGAGGAGGCACCATGGATGCTCGGCACTGGTTGAATTAGCACGAATGGGACCTTAGGTTAGGGCTCACCAATGACTTTTTTAGGTTAGTGGCCATCACACGGTGTTTCTACCTTAATGGGACATCATGACAAACCTGGTGTTGGCACGGGGGACGTGTACATGTGTGACTGATTCATATGGTGGTTTTGCTGATCCGGGTTGTCGGCTTATTTTTAAAACCAAGGGTAATTAAATTCCATCCTCGTGCCCCAGCGTATGCAGGTTTGTCATTGTGCATGGCTAATTCGGACACCAAGTTAAATCCACCTCCTTGGCCTTGCGTACACGCGTGTGGCACCACATTTCTATATATCTTTATAGAGCATCAGGCTACGCTGATGTCAGTGCAGGGGTCCATACACACGATTTTAATTAGCCTTTACGAAGGTTATTCATGTGGTGATTTTACTGATCCGAGCTACTAACTTATTTTTTAAACAAAGAAGAAATCCATCATGACGACCAGTGTACGCACGTTTGGCATTATGTGTGGCTACTTAAGAGTGCCCGCGAATGCCGGGCGCTGGCACGAAGACGATCGTCACCCCGAGTTAGAGCCCGCCGACACCTTTTTTTATCCAGCGGCAACCTGTAATTAACTGCCCTTCAATTTTCCGGCATGTACGTATTTTTTTTTATGACATACTCGTTATTTATAATGGAAAAAGGCCAGTAAGACAAATACGACTCACTCTGATCACAAAAGAGTGACGTATTCTAAGTCGAGCCTTACTAATTTTGATCAAATACATTGTATAAAACATATCGTTTGGACATATGGAAATGATACAAGTGAATTTGTCATAAAAAATACTTCCATAATATTGTACCGTTGTAACATTTTTTTAAATATATCATAAGAGAATTTATCGGTCAAAGAGGGGTGAGTGGCTTGTACTAGCTAGCTAGTATTCTATCTAGGACGGTACATGGTCGCAAGTTACGAGAAGAGGAACTAATACTGAAAGCTAAGCAGCAAAAACCGCCAAATTATACTGATGCATGCCATGGAGATCTAGTAGTAGAGTACGTAATATGCGGCAACTTAACTTGCAATGCAAAACCACCAAAGATCAAATCAAAGATCCCTGGCTAGTGCATGTCAGTCAGGGGGTTGGTGGGTCACTAGCTTGTTTGCCTGCTGCTTCACCCAAAAGAAAGACACCATCACAACCAATTGCTTGCTTTCAATGGAGTGCCGACCAAGCTGGAAGCAAATCATTATTGCTTAAAGCGGAGGATGCGTGAGGAGCAGCAGAGTAAGAGCAGGATCGAGTTGGACAGATAAAAAAATTAAGGAAGGAGTGGCCCTGAACCCTGCTTGCCTGTGAGTAGTACGTAGTAACTGTGACAGGATTAGGGAAGGCTGGAGCTGGACTAGCGTACTCGCATTGTTTGCCTGCCATAGGGACAGATCGATGAGCTGGGACGAGTTGGTGGCCGGCAACCACAGCAGCAGCATGAGGCGGAGGAGGACGCTGCCCAAGAGATGGACTGCCCTGCTCTGCATCGCCAGCTTCTGCCTTGGCATCCTCTTCACCAACAGGTTAGGTTAGGTACCTACTATACCTACCGTGCATCATGCATAGCTTGTTGCTGCTCATCGACTTCTTACAAGTTCTGAATTCATTTCACTTGTGCTAATATATCCATCATCCATTTTTTGATATAGCCATATAGAGCTACTAATTCTGATCCTAATACGCTCCAATTCCTACAAATTATTATTATTTTTTTGACACGAAAGAAACAGTAGGAGATCGATCAGACTCCTACTTCGATTATATTACAAAGGTTTAGAGAGGTGGCTCCAATACCTACGTTGGTATCATCTATCATGGTATGCATTGCATTCCCCCCTTCCTTTTTTCGAGAATATATGGGAGATATTATATACATATATGATCTAAATTCGTTCAATATCTTTGAATTCGAGTTTTTTTTGTAAAGGTATGTGTTTCATTTGAATTTTCAAAAAATATACCCGAATTTGGCTTGAATTTGTGCATTTGAATTATGTGTTGCATTTGAAATTAGGGTACGGGGTTCATGTTCATCATAAAAATTGGAAAAAAAAAGTAGTGAACCCGAATTCCGTGCCATGACACCGACAAACTGCGTTTGTGGTAACTATAGTAGCTCCTACCTTTTATATACCACCTAAAGGAAATTGAAATATTCCTTTATCACTTTGGGAACATTCATATATAAATTATAAGATACCCTAATGTGAACAATAAGAAACAATTGCAAGGGAGTCCATAGTTTTTAGTGTATTTTGGAAATACCTTCATATAAGCACATAAAAAGATAATCCTAGATGTATGGCTAAAAAATGTACAATACCACCTAGATAATCTTTATACTCGTATACTACATGTACATACCCTCTGTTGCGCATGATACTCTCTAAGTTGTGTTGCGCGTGATACTCTCTAAGTTGTGAGATACGGTACAGGGAGTGCGCGTACACGCATACATTCTCTCAAAATGACACTGCCAAAGAGCTGCACGGTGATAGCCTTCCGTCTCTTCTGTTCCCTAGATTAGATTTAGACCACGCTTGATGCTGCACATAATGCGGTGGTTTATGTTTTGAATCTACGTAAATCATCAAGTAGTAGCTAGTGCATTGCTAGCATCTTGAATGATCCAACCATCATTCCAAAAATTCATCATACTGTACTAATGCTTCGCTTAAAACTGATCAATGTAGGATGTGGACAATGCCAGAAGAACCCAAACAGATTATCAGGTCAGCCCTTCAAGTGGAAAAGATGAGCCTAATTGTCTCTGTTGATTGTACTCAAACAAGTGTATGTGTATTCTTCGAGCTGGTAGACTTCAGCCTAGACCCAGAATAGTAGTTCGTGATTAATGCCATGCATTTGGATTTTTATAGATCAATGAGCGGAAAGAACAAGTTGTCGGTGAAGTCCCCCAAGCCCAAACTGCTGTACAGTAAGTCCTTGATGCATGCGCTGTTCGTCTCTCTCCCTTACGTTTGTCGCAGTTTATATATATTTATTTACTTTTGCTACCAGCACTCTAGACAAGACGATATCCAATCTAGAAATGGAGTTAGCTGCTGCAAAGGCGATGCAAGAATCCATCCTTAATGGATCAGCATTCTCAGAATCATCTGGGAGAAGAAAATACTCGATGGTCATTGGCATAAATACAGCATTCAGTAGTCGAAAAAGAAGGGATTCAGTTCGTTCTACTTGGTTGCCCCAAGGTTGTTACTTCTCATCAGGCTGCAGCTTTGCTTAGCAGTATAAACTTACGTCCTCAGGGCCTGTACTGTGTTGGGTTTAAAACAGGTGAGAAAAGAAGGAAGCTGGAGGAAGAGAAAGGCATCATCATTCGGTTTGTTATTGGGCACAGGTCAGTTCAAAAAATCTACAAGGATGATATATGAGTTGAGTGTTATAGGATGGTTGATTTAATTAGAAAGCAGCGGTGTTGACAACAAAGCTGGAACTATGATCCAGAGGGGCTACTGAATCTGATGATTTACCTGTCATACATACATGTCTTGCAGTGCTACTTCTGGTGGAATATTGGATAGAGCTATTGAAGCAGAAGATAGGGAGCATGGGGACTTCATGAGGCTGGTAGGTAGTAATTTAAATCGTTGCGCATTCTTTTCGTCAGTTTAAGCATACACGTCGCACGATGATCGTCGGAATGCTAATCAATCGGGTTATCTATCAGGACCATGTTGAGGGGTACCAGGAACTGTCTGCAAAGACCAAATCATACTTGGTGAGAGCAGTGTCCATGTGGGATGCTGACTTCTATGTCAAGGTGGATGACGACGTACATGTAAATATAGGTGATGAACCAACCGACAGCTTAAAATCGTGAACATTTACAAATTGGGAAACGCCTACGACTGGCTTAAATTCATCTAAATTAATCTTACGTAGAGAAGTAAACTGACTGAATGTTAGTTCCTACCTCGCAGCAACTCTTTGGAATATTTTGGACAGGCACCGTTCGAAGCAGCACGTTTATGTTGGCTGTATGAAAACTGGGGCTGTCCTAGCTCAGATGTAAGTCGATCGCGCGCGCGCCTTTGCAAGCGTCGAGATACATCGTTCCCTGCTTTTCAAGTCTTGAATTTGTGCGAGTGTTTCAGGGGTGTAAAATATCACGAACCTGAGTACTGGAAATTTGGGGACTGGGGAAACAACTACTTCCGTCACGCCGCCGGTCAGCTATATGCGATTTCGAAGGACTTGGCCTCTTACATATCACTCAACCAGTGAGCTTCTAGCTACTTAATCCTAAGCTAATTTCCCGGCCCTTTGGTCTGCCTGCTAATGGTTATGGCTCAATGGTGACATTTCAGGCATCTCCTGCATAAGTATGCTAACGAGGATGTCTCGATTGGAGCATGGTTTATTGGATTAGACGTTGAACATATTGATGACCGAAGGCTTTGCTGTGCTACTCCACCAGGTAATTAAGCTTTGGATATATATAGTTTACTTAATTGGTTAGTGTACATGCACAAGGTGGTTCGAGATGATCAATTTGATCGGGTTGGCGCGCTATCTACTGCGGGGAACGTGTGTGGTATGTCGACTTTAGTTCGTCTTAATTATTTATTTGTCTGCCAGAATCTGTGAAAGCCAAACATTCCTTTAAAATAGGCCGTCTGTCTCTTTCCGTGAAGGTTTGCTCGAGGCATCAAAATAGCATTGCATCCCGGCTCTAGTGGTTAGCGACATCTCCATTCAAAATCAATGTCCTATGATATAAACATGTGCACCGCAAAGTAGAAAATGCCATGTGATCAGCAGGTGGTGCTGGGTGATTTTCTTGCGATAGTCTCAAGGGACAGCTTTCTGTTGCTGAGAAATAGCAGTAGTGTCTGTCTTTCCAACCGACCTAGCTAGGTGCTAATTAACTGTTTGCGTCTGTCTATACGCCTGTGTAGATTGCGAGGGGAAGGCCAAGGCAGGCAATGTGTGCGCAGCATCATTCGATTGGAGCTGCAATGGCATGTGCAAATCAGCTGATAGCCTCCGGGAGGTCCATCAGCGCTGCGGGGAGGGGGATGATGCGCTTTGGACTGCAAACCTCTGAACCCAGCTGCACCAATCTCTTCAAAGCTCAGTCCACCTGTCGAAGAAATTAAGAACTGCAATTCACACATCTTACACTCGAACGCAGTCGGTGGAGCCTGATCTGTGCTGAGGAATTAATATCTCTAGACAATGTATATATGAAAGATGTAATAGTTAGGCTATTTTGGTTGTTTCTTTTTAGGAAACCTATGGGGGTAAACTTGTCCAGCTTGGAAAGATGCTACGTTTAGGAACCCCACACACACACACACACAAAAAACAAAAAAAAAAAGAGTATGTGAAGAGTGAGAGGAGAGGAATATAGTCATCTCCTTCCCCCAATATTCTTTGGCAGGTACAGGAATCAGGCACCTTTCTGATGGCTATTGAATAACACAATAAAAATTAAATTAGTAAATAATAAATTTTCTATACTTTTGTGCTGGTTCCTCTTTGCTTTTCCCCCCCAAACTAAAGTTCTAGTTCCTCTTTACAATACTGCAGTGCGTTGTCATATACATATAGTATCAGCTAATATTGACTAACTAGAGCACGTACAATACAACTGCTTAGAGAACCACTTAGCAAATAAAAACTGAATTTTTTCTTGCCACATAGGATAGGTAAGGCGCTTATTTTATAGCATCGATATTTAAGTAGACATTGGTGCTTAACGGGTGCTTATATATAACTATATTCAATTAATAAATAGTACAACATATAAGCACCGACAAAAAAATGCTTGCATTAGAGAAAATGAATTTTACATGGGTGCTTGATGACATGACTATATTATCTCTTTAAGGGTGCATTTGGTTGGGTGAACGATAATGAATGGAATGGTACAAGATAGATAGGATAATCTTGGATGAGATGGTACAAGGAGAATGTTTGGTTGTCTCAATAAAATGGTACAAGATTTTGTTTGATTGTTTACATAGAATGGTACGGGATGGCGTTTGGTTGGAGGGATCAGGTTGGTATGGTATCCTTTGTCACTAGAAGTAGTATGTTTGTAACAGCCCCCAAATCCAAAGAACTAAAATTCAGAATTGAAAAACGAATTGGGAAACTTACTTTTTTGACCTTGTCAATGGACTTTGAAAAGATAACAAAGTCCATATAGAAAAAGCCAATCTGTAAAGTGTAGAAAACAAGTTCTATCTTTTGGCCAACAGCTACAGTCCCTTCGATACCTTTAAGCTGCTTTAGTGCTTTTTCCTGAATTTTTGGTTATTTAGATAAGATTAACATGTTTAAAATGTGCATCGACAAATTCAACTATGTAGAAGACAGTAGATATATACCTTCTCCCCAACCCTTATGAAATACAAGGATTTGGCTAGATGGGCTTCACGGCATTCACGCATCAGTTCTTTATTTACCATCAGTCATCATTCCACTTCTAATCTAGATAGTTGGATGACACTAATCTAAACAACCATAGTGTTGCATGCCCTTAATACTAATCAACAGCTCGGGATTGGTAAATTTGGTTAGATCAGAAGGCAGAGGCCACATAAAAGTTACTAATTATGATGACCAGGAACAACAATCGCAGCTAAAATAAATGAAATTCAACACCAATTAACCACTAGAGCTCCTAGCAAATGACTTTGAGGGCCAAATCCCAATTTTTAAGAATGAGTTGAAGGAGTCGATTTTATTAGCAGAGAAGAAGTAGTAAATTGGGGCTTATCCGGACCAATGTTATGAGTTTCTAGAATACTATGGGATCTTTGTAAAGTTGATCCTTATGAGTCTTGCAGCCAATTTGATTGGAAAATTCAATGGCAAAAAGAAGGGGATTCATTAGCTCGCTATTTAAGGGGTGTTTGGGAGAGCTCTGCTCCTCAATTTTCAGCTCTACAAATTCGCGTAGCCAAACACCCCAGCTCTATAGAACTCTGGCTCCAGGAAAAATGCGAATCTAGGGGGTTGCTCTATGGTTTTTGTAGAGCTCCTCAAGGGGTACTCCAAGAAATACCATTTCATACTCACTCGTGAAGTTCCTAGGTAATTACCCACCTTTGCCACTGGTTACACACATAAGGAAGTTCTTAGGTAGTTACCCACCTTTGTCACTGGTTCAACATCCAAGGGCATAAATGGGTATCCACACCAAAACCATCTATTCTTGAAGCTGGATCTAATTTGCAAGCCAAACACCTCCCTTCCCTACTTCAACTCTATGGTGGAGCTACTCTATGGTAGAGCTGGTGGAGTGGAGATGATTTTTTTGGAGTAGAGCTCTCTCAAACAGGCCCTTAGTACGAATGAGTGAAATGAGGGAATCCATAAAAATTATTCAATAGGCTATAGAGAAATTCTTGGGGGTCCTTATGAGAATTTAGAAGCCCAACACTTTAAGAAAGCAAAGAAATCCAAATGGAATGATTTTGAATATCGCTTTCTTGGTAAAAAACCTTCACCCAATTTTAATTATGAAAGCAAGAGCTTTATGTAAGAGTCACTACAACAGAAAGGCTTATCACAGACCAGAAACCTCATCACAACAGAAAGGCTTATCACAGACCAGAAACCTCATCACTGACAGTTTTGTGAACCATTTGTAAACCTATGGTAGTGATAAGAAAGTACATCACAGACGGTTTTTGAACCATCAGTAAAAATTATTATTAGAGATGGCTCTATCTACAAACCGTCTGTGATGACGAAATATCTTAGACAATTCTATGATAGAATTGTCTTTGATAACAAGTAATCACAGACGGTTTTTAATTATAACCATCTGTGATAAGAGATTATCACATATGGTTTTTAAATAGAACTGTCTGTGATATGTTTTTTCTACTAACTCTCTTGGCAGAACTTTCATGATTATTATATGTTGTTTGAAATTTTTTTCTCTTAGATATTTCTACAACGATATTTATAAGACAAAATTAGTTATAGATTTTGCAATTGAATATCAAAACATCCTAGATGCATCGAGGCAACAGCTTATCTAATGAAGATAGTCTTAAAATATGAACATTTGTAGCACTTTCATCACCTTCATATTATAATATTGATATATTCTAATATTGATGGATTCAACGCAATATCCAATTCCATCAACAGCTCGTCTTGAAAGTTCTTGTTCTGATTTATTTGAGGATGAACTATTGATGAAATTGGATTTTGCGTTGGAATTCGGCGTGGACAAGGACGGGCGACGTGGCAGCATCGGAGGCGTTCGTGTGGAAGTGATCTGACGACACACGGTGCGGGGTGACGCGGTGGAAGCACAGCCATTGGATCAAGATCCGATGGTCGCCAGACACTAGGTTAGGTTAGGTGTGAGGAGGGTGGACGCCGACGGCCATGGGAGGAACGGGTGGGCCTAAGGGGAAACGGGGCGATCGAGGAATTCATCCAGCACTGTTCAATCATTTTTAATTCATTTCCAAATAAAAATAAATTAGGAAAATAAATAAAGCCAAATAAAATAGCAAAAATAACAGGAAAAATCCAGAAAATACTTTAAGATATTTAGGATCCAAATAAAATGTTTCTAGCAAAAGATCAATAATACTTTGCATTGAATAAATAAAAGATAGCAAATGACCTATTTTAATAAATACAAAAGAATTAAATAAAATCTCAAAACAATCAAATAAAAGGAAAAAGCATAATAAATCTAGAAAAAGCATAAATTGTGATGTTACAACGCGACTCAACACTTGAGTCTCAACTCAAAACTAAACCCCTCACTCATCCAGCCACCCTAGCTGAGGCTGACTCGGTGCATACACCTGATGCCCTGTAGCTGGAATCTCCATCTCTACATGTTCATCTTGCTCCTCTGGCTCAAACTCGACCTCCTCTATGTTGGAGAACGTGGTATGCTACGCTAGCACAAATTAAAATTTCTACCGCATAACTAGAAAAGCTACTCGCAAGAAAGGGATCACAGATTGGATTACCACTAAATGCGCAGTTGCGGAATCTTTCGCGCGTTGGTGTAGTGGATCGTCCTCACCGTGGTTCGTCCTCACACGGATCGTTCTTACGCGGATCGTCCTTGCTACGGATCGTCCTCGCTGCAGATCGTCCTCGCTGCGGTTCATCCTCACCACACCGCAATAGCAGCAGCGTCACCACAGCAGTCCACACGTCCCGGGATGGAACGCCGTGCGTCGGCGTGCAACCACCGTGTCGCTCGGCAAGGGCAATGAGAGGTGGAGGCTAGGGTTCTGGACGTGAACAACATCATGCACGCCCACCCTTCTCCTCTCCTTATATAGCCACGTGATTTAAACCCTAAGCCAGACCCATCGGTAGCGTTAAGCCCACGAGATCCATTAATTACAAATCAATCTGAATTAATCGCGCCCCAATTAAGTGTGTGACCCAGAGGTTCATGTACATTTGGACATAGATTCGAAAAACCCTTTTCAAATCCAATAGCCGGTAGCGGTTCTTGCGAGCATGCCAACTCCCAAATGCATATGATCAAATCAGATAGAACCTTTCAAAAGAACTCATGTAATAATCCTTTGCCAAACTATATGAAGATCGAACTCAAGGCAGAAGTATGTCATCCTTTGGCGCTCAATCCATCTCTCGTATCCGTGATATATTAATAAGTTGTGATTGACTTCTCAATCACGGCATGGCCATGCACTTCCTTAATCATATCACACGAGTGGCCTAGACATATATCTCCGCTATAATCGAGTGGCAAATTCCATCTTGATCGCTCACTTCCTCTGCATGTTTCATAGCAAACATGAAAGCTACCTTTATAACTATCCGGTTAGGAAATAGCGTTTGGTGGCCCCAAGGTAAACTATTACACATGTAGGGAATGTGACAATCTCAGTCTAAGGATCATACATCCACTATGTATGAGATACATCGATGACACATAAGAATGTAACATTCTCGCAGTTGTCCCATTGCGGTCTATCTAACCCATGTTCTTCATCATGAGTTCACAATGTATTGATGACATCTCCATATCCTATGATCTATGAAATATAATCATCGATCAATACATGTGCTGATCTATTCATCGTTGTCCTATACGATGATACCCGATTAGAGATACTTACAGAATTATATCAATAAGTAGAGAGTTTCATAAGCAAGTCACATACTTGTTGATCAATATAATGATATACATTCATTGGACCAATAATCATATTATTATTCATAAGCATAGTCATGTTACAATCATCTATATGACTGCCTCAAGGGCATAACACCAACACTCTAGGTCTTCTTTCTCATCATTCTATGGTGCTAGTGCAACCTGGCCACCCTCCTGCAGTTTCTCCCTGAACTCCATGATCCTCTTAGTGTAAGCAACATGGGTATCTTGTAGCTCCTCCTCAGCGACTCTAAGGGCCTCGTACACCATCTTCAGTTCTTCTGTTGTGTCCCTCGTGTGCGTGTCCTATGTGGCTGCCAACTGCGCTAGGTGTATGACTGTGACATCCTTCTCCTCCTCGATCCTCTGTCGTTGCGATGCTCGTCCCGTTGGGTGAAGTCGAACACGGTGTCGTCGAGCTCATGGGAGTAGTTGTGCAGATCCTCCTCAAGGCGAGTTGTGAAGTCTCCTGAATACCAATCTCGAAGGTAGCTTTCCTCACAATGATATCGATTGGTTTACTTGCTTTTTCATCTTCTCTTGCATAAATCAGGATCTTGCAAACAATTCCTCTCGCTACTTTGTTGTCGACCCAACAGTTGTCTCTATACATCGGTCTCGTGAAGTCTCCCAAGACTTGAAGAACCTTCCATAGCTCTGCTACGTAGCCACCCTCACGCTCCCTATTTGTCTACTGTCTTCTCATCTATTCATAAGAGAAATAGATAAGTCCACAACCCGAAACAACAGCGAGAAAATAGAATATTCAACAAAGGTAAGAAGTAGAGAATAAGAAGAGTCAAGAATGTTGTATTAATCAAGTTTAGATTTTCTTTTAGAAAATAGTTTTGGACACACCTAGGACACTACCATGCTAACTAGGGCCAAGTTCTACAGTTAGTAGGCTCTAATACCATCTCTGTTAGGACTCGAAATCACTGATTTGAACCCACTATGTTTACCACACTAATCCCTGAATCAACGCTAGTGTACATAGCTCAACGTTGGCAAGTATCACATCATACACAATGATAACAATAAAAAAAACTCCATTTATTGATATAACTAAGTGTATGATCTTACGAGAAACTTACATTAAGCCACGTAAGGCTAGACTTGAAATAAAGACTAAGACAAATGCAGCAGAAAAATAGAAAGACGCTAGTGACTCATCAGTTCACTATCGATGACTGACAAGGCTTGGACCTAGAGACTCGTATTCTCTTGGAATTTCTCCACCATCAAAGGCGATGACTTCTCAACTATTGATTGGTTGGTGTTGGCAAGGGTGAGTACATAAAGCACTCAACATGTTGTGCGCAAAATGCAATTCTATATAACTATGTGCATGGCTTATTCCAAAAGAAAGGCTATCATGGTTATTTTGCAATAAAGCAGCATTGATGAACAATTACAATAAATAGATTGAAAGATAGTAAAACAAATAACAATAATTAATAATTTTGGATTTTCCAAATAAACCAAGTTTTCCACTCCTAAGTCAAATTTCCAACCTCCCATATGGCAACCTGCCATCCCATCCAGTTTCCATTATATTAAACTAACCCTTGATTGTGATTCCCAAGCGATGCTTAGTACCATAAGTACAGCTATCCGATTAGATTTACACTCTGTAGAGGTTATGCACTTTATCCACATGATACAACCATACACCACACAAACGAGTGATTCTAACAAAGCCTTTACAATGCCCCACCTTAACCTGATAGTATCTACTAAGGTTTCAACACTGGTGGGTCTGGTTACCACATCCAGGGCCCCCTCTTGCGCCATGTGAGTTTACCATAACTCGGGACTCACACCTTCATTGATAATACCAAAGCTAAGATATTGCAAATTAATCAGCTAGGCTATCTCATACCAGACATGTAGTTGCATGATTGACTCAGGTCAAAGGCTTATAAGGTTAAGTCCTTAGGATGATCGAAGCAAGACTTCCATATGCTCTCTGCCCATCGGGCCCACCTTGGCACACTTACCCCTTACCACTTGCTCCAATCTAAGTGAATACCACCCCAGTTGATTACTACAAAGACGTACATCAACAATTCAACATCGCAGATGACATCAGAATAATTCACCGCCAAAGCGACCGCTGAATGCTACCAAAAGACCCTAAATGATGCTTACAACACTCCGGAACCATACTGGTCCAGAGTGTCCCCAGAAAGACCCAAGAAGTAAAACTCGACAAAGAAGTTCAATTGAACTAAGAACATCAACGAACGAGTCACTAACCTTTCACCTCTAATAAAAAATTGAAACCTACCTTGAAACTCTCTCTAAACCAGTTTAAAGCTAAGTCACCGAAATTTAGAAAATTTCGGCATGACCTCTCTAGAATTTAGGACATCCACTCAGTAGATAGGAAAATAGTTGCATGTATATGACATCATTCTAGCAGGTGCTTAGTTAATCAATCTCACATCCAATAGAAATTAATAACTACTCCACAATGAACAACATATTACAACCTCAATCAATATCACTAGGCTTTACAAATCAATTTAAATAGTTTGATGGTGACCGAAGTCGTGCATGTGCTCTACTCCCATCCTGGCGAGCCAGCTTCAAAGAACCTAAAACAGGAAGCAAACAAGCGTGAGTCCAAGACTCATCAAAGTGCAATCAAGTAAGAAAAGTAATGAATTCGTCTAGAATATAACTGCTTCAAGACATAAAGTAAAAGTTTTTTTAATTGATATCCGTAAATAAAAGAAGCAATTTGAATTCATATAAAACCAAACATAAGAGCACAACTACTTCATTATTTGACATAACCAATACTAAATTGAAATCATCCAGTAAAAGAAGCAGTAACTAGCCCCATTTACCACATCCAACTCGGAAACGTAACTAAACCGTACTCATGCCTCAATAATCATTCCAGGATGAGTCCATGACTCAATCCTCAACCTGTCATTTCCATTCTCATCAATTAACATTTAACAATTGCAACACACATAATGAAATGCGATGCTTTTATACGTTCATGCTCAAAATGCAACCTTTTAGCCTATACCGGTATAGCTGAGTGCACACCCGTCGATGTGCACCCTCAATCCCAACCATCCCATGGCGGGGCCTACTCTTACTGAATCGCTCCCATCCGTGGATGGGACTACGAGGTAGGACTTTTGTACTCACTACGTGTGAGTACAGAGGCCCACATCAACATGGGTCGCCTCTTCTGTAATGAATGCGCAAATGAAAGTGACATGTGTATAAGCACAACACAAACATGAATATAACACACACATTATCATTTAATCACTTTATCCTTTGCATCAACATAACCATACTCATTTGTACAATTCATAAGGCGTTGAAATAATAGAAATTGAATAACTTACCTTCCCATTGCTAACATTCATCCATCCTCATTACCATGCTAAGAACAACTTCTAGATATGCTATTAAACATAACCAAATCATTAGAAATTTTTCATACTCTTATCGCAAGCAAAGAATTTAACACCCTACTAACGCTCTAGGGGATGCACTTGCCTTTAACCTCGGCGAGAAACTAGCGGCCCATGCAGCGCTAGAAACCACCAACCCTAGAGAACAGCAACCCAAGATAGGGCAAGGCACGATTGTCACAATCACAAACTTAACGGAAATTAAAGAAGCATGAATATGCAAAGACTCAGTATCATACACCAATAACCACTACAAAATACCCTTCCTAGACACTATGCACAAAAACTAAACCCTTGAAGCATGAACAGTACTAAATAACTGGAAAATCTACTAGGAAGAAGGTTAAAAAACTGATTGCATATCCAGTTGCATGTTTTTTTGTCATTCAATCCCTTCTAGACAGATAGTTCAGTAGCAATCAGGCATAAAGAAGCATACACTTCAAGCCATCAATTAAAATAGAGTCATTCTAAAATGATATTCTAATAGCCACACAATGCCTGAACAGAAACTAAAAGGACATGGTTGGATTTGAACTTGGGAATAATTACTACTAAACCAAACCATTAGGTTTTATGTTAAGTTTGCCATCACCCCTGTCCTTGCCACAAGTAGCCTTATAAATATGAAGATTCAAAAGGATTAAGGCGAAGGTTAAGCACATTTCTATTCTGAACATGAACCTCAAACTTCTAATATACCTCCATTGCTAATAACCACCATGCACTAAGAGCCTCTTTTCCGAACCTTATCTTTCTCAATCCCATAAGAGCACAGAACATAGATTTACAAATGCCCCTTTTTCAACTAACAGCAGTACACTACAATTTCTAAGCTCTATTACATGCAAGCCAAGCAGTGATCATGGGTTTACTCACGTAAAAGATCACAATGAAACCAACAAAAAGGGCTATACAATACCATCTAGCTACAACTCTAATAAACTTGAGCTAACCAGAATCTACCAAATACTCTATAGCCAACAATAGATGTTAAGCAGTATTGGATTCTGCACGCATATGTTGACAACATTAAGCATATATATGGTTTTAATCCTTGAATATGTTTACCCATCAGTCAAGCAAGCAAAGATTAAGCAAAATACACATACATCATTCCCTAATTGGACATGAGTATATAAACTACAACACAATACTCATAATCAGCGCAAGAATTCAGAACAGAGGCATGCACATCACTGTGAAATGCATTAGGAACAAGTTAGGCTATACATACATATATATCCATAACAACAACGGCCTAGAAGTTAATTTCCATGTCATGCTAACCAATCACAAAAGTCCAGTATATGAGGCATTCCTAACTGCACATATATTTGATGAAAGGAAAATTCCAACACCTTTATAAATTTGGAGTCTTACACATTCAATGAATAACCAAAGCATTAGCATGTATTTATATATTCCGGTTGGCATCACAAACAACTTAGGAAATTACTATGGGGAGAATCTAAAAGTTAAAACTAATAACAGGAGTACATGTCCAAGTAATCCCATTTTCTTTTAGTTGACAGTAGCAAGTATACGTGCATATACTCTCTCTTTGGCAAATATCAGTACACCCAAACCACTAAAGAATCCATTTCTGATAATCAAGCAACTTTAATCATCATGGAAAATGTAACATACAGTCACAAGTACTAGGGTTGAGCATGTGAAGCATTTCCTCAAACACCTTAACTACAACAATGCATTCATAAGCTAGACCCCCCACCTCCACTTACCACAAGAAGGGAGAGGAAGGAGGAGGAAGTGCCGGCTATGGGGGCGGGATGGTGCCAGCCTTGGGAGGAGCTGCTCGCTCGCCGGCTGCTTCTTGCTTGCTTCAGCAGGGGGAAGGAGAAGGCGCCGAGCTAGGAGAGGAGGGCTGCGATCGCGCCAAGCCAGAAGGGAGGGCTGGCTGGCCGCTGCCATCGCTTGTCTCTCTGGCTTGGGCTGCACAGAAGGAGCGACAACGCCAGCGCCGGAGGCGCGGCAACAGAGGAGATCTTGGAGCTGCTGGGAAGGAAGCAAGGCAGGAGGAGGAGCTGCCGGGCCGAGAAGTGGCGTGAGAGAAGAGCAACGGCCAGAAAAGTAGGGCGCCAGCTCGGGGAGAAATTGGCCTGGAGGGGAGGGCGCAGGGGGCAGCTCGCTCGGGAGGGGAGGGAGCCAGGGAGAGTCGGCCTGGCTGGAGAATAGGGGAAAAAATCTGGCCACGGGAAAAAATATGGCAGCCACCACAAGAGGTAGAGAGAGAGATGGGATTAGGTGAGAAAAGGTCGGTGGGGAGGGGAAATTCCGAAAAAACCCCTCCCACACAAAAATCATTCAACCCTAACTCCCCTAAATGGGCCGAACACCCCTGAGAATACCTGCCGGACGGCCAAACCACTCCCGGCGGAAGGCTCAAAAATTGGAGCGAGGCTTTGCAGTAGTACAACATCCCTCGCCACAACAACTCAATCTCATTGCGTTACCACACATAACATATAAATTCATAAAATTGTTCCATATTCCATTAGTCATGATTAAACATTAATGATTCAAGTACATGTGATGACATGGCATGGCTAAACATACTAGTACGTTCTAACCATCCCATCTTGATTTTAATATTAATCAGCTGTAGTAGACCAATCTAGGGTGACAATAGATTTATGGCATACAAATGACAATGTAGGGTATAGATTAAATAAGTAGATTAACTAAGGCCCAATTTAATTTGAAACCTTTGTATTCATGAAATAACATGCAATAAGTAAAACAACATAGCGATTTTGTAAACATGGTTTCAACATGATGAAAGCACAACTTGTCTTTGAAAAGGTCCTGGTCTTGATCTGAAACTTGATCTTGAGTCAACGGATACTCCTCCGATGTGTCACACAACTCAACGTCTACGCGAATCGAGAGAGAAAACTAAATAAATACCAAAAAAAGAGATCAAATGAAATCCAAAATTCAAATAAAATACACCATTAAATATACCTCAATTTCACAATTTTTTATAAATTTGAATCACCTCAATCAGAGTTCGTATGAGGGAGAACGGGCTCTCCGAAGATTCAAAAATTTTAAAAATCAGAAAATTGAAAATCAAATAATAAACCAAATTATTTTCAAACAAAAAATATGCTTTATTGCTTCAGCGTGATGTCATGTTGGAGTCAGCATCAATCTGGACCAGTCACATGTCGACACGTGGCATGGTCCATGGACTTGGTCCACTATGGACGCGGTCCACAGCACCTTGTGTCATGCGCATGACACGCGTCTGCATCTGATTGACTGCGATGCCACTCTTGTCATGCTCTCCAATAGTCGACACATGGCGGCATCAGGACCACTCGCGATGGATCCAACGGCTGGCGTTATTAGCGATCATGGCACGATCTCAAACCTCAATGGCAAATCAAACGGTCACATGCTTCACGCAGTCGTCGATGGTAGCTCGGCGATGCAGGTCTCACCGTCTTTGGGAATGAAGACCTCGGCTCAGTGCTAGTGAGATCTCGGTGATGACGACTAGCCCAATCAACAGATCTTGCCACGACGATCTCAATGCTGCTTCTAGTGACGGCAGAGACTCGACGACGGCGACGAAATCCAAAGAAAACCGCGACGACGAGCGCAACCAACTATGGCGAGCTCTAGAACAATAGCGGCAGTGGCGCAGGAGGCGAGTCCTTGGTTCGCAGATGCATCTTGAAGTGGCGATTCTCAGGGTGTAGGCAGCGGCTTAAATAGTAGCTTTGATCGTCGCGTATAGCTCGGGGATTCCAACCGACGTGAAGGCAAAGTGGATCCAAATTCCGTCGGCCTCGCAGAGACGACGAAATCTCGACCATCCACGTATCGACGTGAACAGCCAAGATACACAACGACACGGCTTGATCTGACACGGCCTTAATGTCGGGACCCGAATTTGCAAATCCGGACCCTCTGTGTATTCAGCACTAGTCCAGGATCACGCTAGTGCACATAGTCTCAACATTGGTACATATCACAGTCATAACCAACGAAATAATAAGTACTTTGATTAAATACTCAAACTAGTTGATCGACCTTATGGTCGTTACAAAGATACGATCGCAGGCTTAAGACTTATTAAAATATTCAAATGCACGTGGAAAATAAAATAAACTCGTGGCGCCAACCAATTTGCCACAGTAACCGACCGGCTCGCTTCCCTAGTTTGTCGGCTCCTCGATACTCCTCCTCCCGAAAGGTGGTTTGCTTCTTCTTCAACCTGAAGTTGTGTTGTTGTGGGGTGAGTACTTTGAGCACTCAAGAAGTCATGCATGTAATGCAATTCTAATATTCTACATGCATGGCTTAGTACAAAGGATAGGCTATGGTTCATGAGCAAGACAAAGATTTCAAATAAACAAGAATAGATTGCAAAGCAAATAAAAACAAGAGTAGGAATAGTAGCTTTCACAAGCATTTCAATTGTAATTCATTTTTCGATCCTAAGTCAAATTCATCATCACCAACCCAAGCATTTTCCATCAACAATTCATTTTATGAAAATCTAACCCTTGACAGTAATCACCGAGCGATGCTCATTACCGTGAGCATGGCTATTGAATAGGTTGTACACTCTGCAGAGGTTATACACTTTACCCACAAGATACATAGTCAAATACCATCAAGGCAAATAACCGTAACGAAGCCTTTCCAAAGTTCCATCTAAACTCAAGATCGCTTGCCGCTAAGGTTTCAACTTTGGAGGGATGGTTACCACACCTGTGGCCCCCTCTTGCGCCATGTGAGTTCTCATTCCGCTTCTCGGGCCTCACACCACCACGACAAGACCAAAGAATAGATTTCCCGGTTTACTCAGCTAAGCCCGTCCCATTACGGAGCTTGTGGTCAGATGAGAGACTCAGTTCAAATGCTCGCAAGGTTAAGTCCTTAGTTGACCGAGGCAAGACTAACCAAGTGTAACTCAAATGTCCATGTCCAATAAAACCAAATCGACCGCCCAGATTGCCACTCTTGGCCCACTGTAAACAATCTTGCCATTTGCCCCAGTCTAAATCATTTTCCCACCCCGGTTCTTTACCATTGCACCACGTGCCATCATCAACTCAATAACACATGTCTCATTCACAAAACGTGTTCCATATCTCATTAAGTCATTATTTACTTTGGTGTTCCAAAATCATGAATTGTCCTCGTGGCAGGCTAAGCACACTACTTCGGTCTACTCAACCCATGTTGGCAAATTATTAATGTCCAACAATTAATTCATAACCTAGGGTGACAAAGGATTCATGGCCTACAATTATATATGACAAGGTGGCATACAGCAACTAGGCATTTAACTAATCCCAAAACTTATTCAAAATCATTTCTATCAAATTAGCATGCAATAGTTTAAATCAAAATAATTTGCTCTAATAGGTTCAACATGATCAAACACAACTTGCCTTCAAAAAGTGCTGGTTCCGGGTCCTGAACTTGCTCCTGGGTCCGAACCTCTCCCTCGAAACCTTCGGGCACTTCAACGTCTACGCGCAACGTAAACACAAACAATAAAATAAATAAACAGTGGGCAAACAGTGCTTAAAAATTCAATTAAAATTCATAAACAGAAAGATCACAATTTTACAAATTTTTAGAAATTGGAATCACTCAAATCGGAGTTAAAACCCAAAAGTTATAAGCATTTGAAGTTTCAAAATATATTTAAAATCAATATACCGAATTAAATAAATATTTTCTTTTTTGGAAAATCAATTATTGCGTCATCTGTGACACGGTCGCCACTAGAGAGTGACACGTGGCCTCGCCGACGCCACGACCGGCCCCCGTGATGACGCCAAGATGATGTCATCATGACGTCAAGACGACTTCGGCCAATTCATCGACAGGTGGGTCCCACCGTGACGTCAGCACGACGTCAGCGGTGACGTCACGCGCACAGTGCGTGCGGCTGACGAGTGGACCCGTGTTGTCGGCGACTTCGGTGACCGCGGCACGTGTGGTCGACGCGGGTGGGTCCGCTTTGTCGGCGACACGGTGAACAAAGGTACATGCGGAGATCGACGTGTGGGTCCGCTTTGTCGCCACGTGTGTAAAGGCATGGCGACGTGGCACGACGGCGTCCTCGGATTTGCATCTAACGGTGGGGTTTAGAAGATGGGCTTTATTGTTTGGGCGACGGGTCGAATCTCGATCGTTGATGCGCGACGGACGGCCGTGGAAGCTCGACTTCGGCGGCGATGGTGCGGCGCCGCTTGACCGGAGATGAGGACGACGACGCGGCGGCGCGGGCGTTTCCGTGACCCTCCGGCGACGCGGCGGTAATGCTTCCGACGCGCGCGACGCTCTGAAGTCCAATGGTGGCACGGGCGGCGGAGAATCACCGGCGGCGATTTTAACGACGCGAAGAACTCGTGCGGTAAGCCGGAACTTTGGCGAAGCGCGGCGGCGAGGCGGCGGCGTCTCGGCGGCGTGATGAGTACGGACGGGTGCGGCGTGAGGTGAGGATCACGACACGGTGGCGGCGCTTAAATAGGGCCTCGACGTCCGTGAAAATCGCGGAAACCGACGCCACACGGCGGCGACGGCATGAATCCGACGGAAATCGAGGTGGGTGACGTGGCGCGATGAGAGCCGTCGGATGAAGATCGAACGGCGGCCACGTTAGGGTTTTTCGGGAGGGCCGCACAAGATTTCGCCCAAGATTGTTCATTTGGATTTTTAATCCTTTTTCGATTAAAAATATTTCCAAATTAAGATAATTTATTTGGGGCATTAAAAATATCAGGAAAATTCTGGAAAAATTCTCATAAATATTTTAGGACATTTGTGACTCAAATAAAATATTTTCAGCAAAAATTTATTTTAACTTTTCCATTATTTAATTAATTTGATAAATGGTTTAATTCAAAATAAATTCAAATAATTCCAAATAAATTCCAGAAATTCTCAAAATTTCAAAATACCAATAAAATGCAAGAAAAGCAAAAATTGGGGTGTTACAAACCTCCCCTTAACTAAATCTCGACCCGAGATTCTGTATGACTAAGGAATAGGTTGGGATATTCCTTCTTCAGTCTTCTTCACGCCTCAAAGTTGCTTCGCTCTCGAATGGTTACTCCAATCGAACTCGCAGAAGCGGGTCGATTTATTTCGCGTTTCTCGATCCATCGATCCAAGATCTTCACCGTACTCTTTATAGGTCAAATCCTCCCGCAACTCGATCGACTCTAACTAAGATTTGCTCTTCCGCACTCGGAGGCATTTCTTTAATTGTGACACGTGGAACACATCATGCACTCGCTAAAGATGCGGTAACTCCGGTGACACGCTACTTCGCCTCACGACTTAGGATCTTGAACGGACCAACATATCTTGGTGCTAACTTCCCTTTAGTGTGGAACCTCTTAACTCCTCCGAGTGGTGTAACTCGAGATACACAAAATCTTGGGCTCAAAGCTCAAATCCTGCGGCGATTATCACAGAACTCTTACGCCTTGATTGTGCAATTTTCAACCTTTCCTTGATCATGGCTATCGCTCTTCACTTCTCGAAGAATGTCCGCCCAACATATGACGCTTCTCCGCCTCATTCCATTCAACGGCGTTCGACGTGGTCTTCCATATAGCGCTTCAAATGGCGACATCGCAAACTTGCTCGGTAGTCGTTGTTATAGCTAAACTTCGGCATATGGCAAACACTTATCCCACGGTTGTATAAGCCAATGCACATGCCCTCAACATGTCCTCCAAGATGTCGATTAACTCTTTCCGCTTGCCCATCTGCTGTGGGTGATATGCGATCAAGTTCAAAGCGGGTTCCTAGGGCCTCATGCAACTTATCCCAAAATCTTGAGGTAAACCGGGTACCTCGGTCCGACACAATCTTCTTCGAACTCCATGTAGACATACAATTCTTGACATATATAAATCGCTAAACGGTCCCCGAATAGGTAGTCTTCACCGGATGAAATGGGCAACCTTTGTCAAACGGTCCACTATAACCCATATGGAGTCATACCGTCGGGTCCTCAAGAAACCGTAATGAAATCCATTCCGATTTCCTCCCATTTCCACTCGGTATCTTCGGTCAGTAGTAACCCCGCCGCCTCTCGATGCATTGCTTTGACTCTTTGGCATATGTCGACAACGCAACATGCTCGCAACTTCACGCTTCATGCTTGGCCACCAAAATCTTTCCTTCAGATCTTGATACATCTTAGCACTTCCTAGATGAATGGAGTACTTGAGTCATGAGCTTCCTCCGTAATCACCGTTTAGTTCCTTCAGCGATACATAAATGCGCTTCTTGATCCACAATGTACCTTGCTCATCCAGCTTGAAATCCTTCGCCTTGCCTTCCTCCATTTTGGACTTAATTCTCTGAATCTTGACATCACCCTTCTGTCCCTCACGAATCTGATCTTCCAAGGTAGGCTTTACTTCTAAAGCGGCTATAAATCCTTTAGGCACAACTTCCAGCTTCAGCTTCTGAAATTCCTTGCATAACTCAACCTGACTTGCTTCCACCAACATGTTCACCGAATGGCTTTTTCGGCTTAAAGCATCGCCACCACGCTGGCTTTCCCAGGTGATAATGAATCCCAGATTGTAATCCTTAATTAGTTCCAACCATCTTCTCGCCTCATGTTCAGTCCGATTGTGTGAATATATATTTAAGACTCTTATGGTCCGTGTACACCTCACATCTGCTTCCAATCGATAGTGCCTCCATAACTTCAAAGCATGCACTACTACCGCTAACTCCAAGTCATGTGTGGGTAGTTCTCCTCATGCGGCCTCAATCGCCTTGATGCATACGCAACGACCTTCGCTCGCATTAACACGCATCCTAGTCCTTGGCGCGATGCATCACAAGATATATCAAAGCTCGATTAAATCCGTAGAACTAACACGGTGCCGATGTCAATCGTTTCTTCAACTCCGGAAACTCCGCTCACATTCCGCGCCCACGCAAACTTTTTTCTTTTTTCAACAGCGTAAGGGTCTCGCAAACGCTGAAAATCCTTCAATAAATCGGCGGTAATAACCGGCCATTCCAAGAAACTACGAATTTGAGTCACCGGTTTGGGTGGCTCCCAATGCAACACTGCTTCCACCTTACTTGGGTCAACCTGCGACTCCTTCGGCGGTCACCACATGTCCAAGAAATTCCACCTGTTCTTCCAGAAGTCACACTTGCTAAACTTAGCGAAAAGTTGCTGCTCTCTTAACCTCTCCAGAACTAGCTTCAGATGCTCTGCATGCTCTTCCCGGGTCTTGGAGTAAACTAGAATGTCATCTATGAACACAACAACGAACTTGTCCAGGTATTCCATGAAAACCTTGTTCATCATGTTCATGAAATATGCAGTGCATTTGTCAAACCAAAAGACATCATCAGAACTCGTAATGCCCATATCTTGACGAAAATGCGGTCTTGGCACATCCTCCGATCGAATCTTCACCGGTGATATCCTCGATCGAGGTCAATTTTGGAGAAAACTCCGGCTCCTCTCAACCGATCAAATAGGTCATCGATCCCGGTAGCGGTACTTATTCTTTATAGTGACTTCATTCACTTCAGTAATCCACACACATCCAGTAACTTCCGCCCTTCTTCTTGACAAACAGAACCGGTGCTCCCCATGGCGATTTAACTAGGTCTAATAAATCCCTTATCCAATAATTCCTCAATCTGCTTCTTCATTTCGACCAGCTCATCGGTTGACACCGATAAGGTCTCTTAGCTATCTGAGTGTTCGGTACTAACTCAATTACAAACTCTATGTCCCCGTCTGGTGGCATCCTGTAAATCCTCCGAAATACATCCGGTATTCTCGACAACCGTACGTTTTCTATGCCGACGGCCTTGACACTATTGACCATCAACTCGCCCATCCCGAACGGCAAAGGGCTTGAAACTCTACTTTTCTCCCACAAGGACTCTCGATCGATATGACTCTTCGTCCACAGCCTAATACAACCTTGTGTTTAGACAACCATCCATTCCCAAAATAACATCTAGGTCGGGTATCTAACACCACTAAGTTTGCTAGGAACTCTGCTCCATCTATAAGCAACTTTACCCCGAACATCCTACATCGATCGGAGTTCGATCCCGGGATTGTACTAGCAATACATGCCTAAGGTTCACCATTTTCAACCCATTGTTCACGGCAAAAATCCGAGATATAAACGAATGCTAAGCTCCGTAATCAAATAAAAGCGTTGCGGTGTATCGAGTTGACAAGTAACTTACCCAAAGACGACGTCCGATGTATTCTCGTTTCGATCGGCGGTGACATGATTGACTCTGCCTCTTACCACAGTCTGCGTGGCAGCTCCAGATTGTGTAACTCCACGACTTGCTCCTAGCGCAGGTGTCTTCGTTGGAGTAGTTCCAAGATTGAAGCGAACTGGTGTCACTCCTCCTCCCTTCTTAGGACAATAATTGGCAAAGTGCCACGGCTCGTTGCAGATGTAACAACGCTCTCACCGCCGATCTTGGCTCCTCGCATTGCATTCCCAACCGGTGTTGGTGTTCAAAATTTTGTCCGGCAGGTCTTGGTATTGGTGGTGGCGCTGCCATCACATTCTGGGCTGAAATCAAGAAGCGATTTGGTGCAACCTCAAACGCTGCGCTCTCGGCGTGCTCCTCGCTTTGTGCCATCCTGCGCTTTCGGTTGTCCTCCGGCTCCTTGCGCTTGTCCTCCAATATCGGCGCTTTGTTCACTAGCTCTCAAAATCGGGAAAAGTGTGGGTTATGAGTCCACCGCAATCCTCAATTCATCCCTTCATGAATCGAGATTGCTGGCCTTATCCGTTGCTACATCCTCAGGTGCGTAGCGTGCCAGCTGCGTGAACTTATTCAGATACTCAGACACTGATTGATTGCCCTGCTTCAGTGTGCCCTAAACTCCTCCTTCTTCAGCTCCATGATGCCTTCGGGCACATGGTACCGCCAAAAGCGATCGTGAACTCCTCCCAGCTGATGTCCTGCGGGTGCTCATGAGCAGCGCAGTAGTTTTTCCACCATTCAGCTGCGGTTCCTTCAAGCTGATGAGAGGCATAGAGTACCCTCTCATTTCCTTCACACTGGGT
Source organism: Guadua angustifolia (assembly GCA_036346375.1). Lineage (NCBI taxonomy): Eukaryota > Viridiplantae > Streptophyta > Magnoliopsida > Poales > Poaceae > Guadua > Guadua angustifolia. The sequence continues at coordinate 42,047,248 of CM070513.1, read as the reverse complement.
AATGTGCAACTTTGTCTCTATCGTCCTCAGCCAATCATCTGCCTCCAATGGATTGGCATTTCCAGAAAATGTAGGCGGTCGTGTCCTCATGAATTCCGACAGCCTCGAGTGTGGTCTCTGCACTGGGTTGACCTGGTTAGCTTGGGCGGCGGCGGCAATTTGGGCGAGGACTTCTCAGATCTCGCTGATCATGGTATGCATTAACTAGGTCTGCAGCAATAAAGGCTCCAAAGTTCTCGCGATATCAATCGGCGGTGCTGGTTGGGGTCCTTGTCCTTCCCCATCGATGTTTCACTGGCGAGAACCGCTCCCATTTCCTCCTTGGTTTCTCGAGTGTTCACCATCCGCCGATTGCTCCATGGTTTAGAGACGAGAGGAAATAAGAATAGACGAGTAATAGAGTACTTATGCAGGACAAAGGTATAACAAAAATCTAACTTTATTACTTTATTAATATCGAGGTATGGTTGCTCACAATGCCTATGGGCCATGCAACACATACCGATCACTCACAAGCATGAAAGAAGCAAATCGAACTAACACTGGAGTCAAACGCTCTAAGGTGACTCTTATTCCAAGACGCGACTCAACGCAGAGTCTCAACCGCTAATCCTAACGCCACTCCTCGAGCCACCCCCACCGAAACTTCTGGTGGATACACCGCGGGTGTCTTTGGTGCGTTACAAACCTATCCCAACGATCCTCCGCTGGATGCGCCTCCGCACAGCTCAACCTCCATCGGCTCTGCTGACCTCCACAGCTCGGGCTTCACTTCCACTTGCTCCGACTTCACTTCCACCGCTCTCGCTCGCTCGCTGTGGCTCTCGCTGTGGCTCCTCCGGTGCAGGTCATGTAGCTCCAAAGATCGCCCGCCCGTCCGTCAATATTGTCTCCAGTTCCCCAATCCTCGATAGAGTGGGCCAAGTACTCACAAGTCCGCAATGATGAGCCCTAAGTCATGTGAACTCGCCACGAGACCTCTGCAGCCCTGAACCGCCTCGCCGATAATATCCTCTTGAGCGATAACATATCCGCCGTGGGTGATCGTGGCATCCTCCTCCTCGATGGGCTCTTGCCAGTAGCGAGTGTCTCTACGGGTGGTGACGTAAACATCGTGCCATCCAACTCCTGGGGTAGGTACGAGCACCGCCTCATCGCCAGACGCGATGTCTCCCGAATCCCCCACAAATGACAACCTCTCGGTGTGATACGGACACGACGGCTCGCCCTTGCCCTATCCCGAGCATAAACCGTGATGGTGACATCCTGCAATATCCACCCCGCCCGATCCACAGAGTCCCTCAGTAGATCGGCCATCATATCCTCCAAGCAATGATCATACGCCAAAGCGCCATGGCGTACTCTCAAAGGCGCCACCAAAAGAGTGGATCATCCTCATCTCTGTCAAAGGACACTCACGTGAAACTCAGATATTTTAAAACAAAGCGAAGACGTGATAAATTCAGCAAGGGGTATGAAAGAAGAGAAGGGTAAGTCGAGATTGCATTATCATCTTGGCACATTTTAGCTTTTAGAAAATAGTTTTATCCTCACTACGACCATTCTAACTAAGGGCCACCCTACAACAAGATGGCTCGATACCACCTCTGTCGGGACCCGAATTTGCAAATCCGGACCCTCTGTGTATTCAGCACTAGTCCAGGATCACGCTAGTTGTAACATCCTGAAAATTGTAAAACTGTGAAATACTATAATGTGACTTTGCATTTTGAATATTCTTGAGTTTTGTTGAATTTGTGATTTTCTGGATTTATTCCTTGGATTTTTGTATTGCAAAAACAATTAAAGAAAATGGGAGCAATTAAATGAACAAAAGAGAAGTTGGGAATAATTTCTTTTCTGAAATTCCAATGTGCAGGGAAAATAATTCCTGCACTGAGAAAAATAAAAGAATAACAAATTGAATAAAGAAAATGAAATATTTAGCCAAATTGACTAGGAACAGTGCTCTGTCCGAATTTGTGAAAAATATTCAGAGCTCACCTTCGGCTGAAAAATTTACCAAATTACCTTTGATACAGTATTCACCACTGGTAAAAATCTCAGGAGATTATCTCATGGGATATGTCTCCAAATAATTCGAAAACAGAATCAAATAAAAACTGAAAAATGAAGTGTCAGAATTTTTATAAATTACTGGGGTAATATCCTGAGCCGAAAATTTTACATAAGAATCCTTGTCCTAATTACATTTGAAAAACAAAGTTTCAAAAATTTTAGAAAAGTCTTGAACCCTCTGCAAATTCAAATGCAAAACTGGAAATTCTGAGCACAGTGCAATGTCAGAATTTTAATTAATTCTACACGAAGCAAATTGACTTGAAAATTTACCTGGACCATATCTACCTCCAGGAGAGCGTGTAGAAAAAGTTGGAGAGATCCTTGACCCAGGATAGCTATCCAATTGACGCCAGTTCAGTGCAGCTGCCGGTCAAAACGCTGAGGCGGTTCGTTCCTTTTTCATCGACGTAGGGCCCGGTCCCACCGGTCAGCCCTTTGCTTCGTCCTCACCGAGCAGAGGCTCATTCTCTCAGCTCACTCACAGCTCCTGCGCTTGCGCCGCAATTTCTCCAGCTGCTGTCCTTCCCTCTCGACCGAAAGCAATCCCGACGCGCCACGCCAGCAGCGGCCCCTCTCCCGTGACGCATTCTGTTCCGCTCCTTCTGAAGCGAGGAGAACTTCACTGCGCTGCGCCGAAATTTCTCCAGAGCAATCCTTCCTGCTCAAACCCGGAGCCCTCTCTTTGCCGCTATAAAAGCCCAGCTGTGTCGCAAAGGAACACTACTGCCATCCTCCTCATTCTCACTGAGCCAGCACGTTTCTTCTTCCTCATTTCGCCGTTCTTCACTGGAGAACCCGAAAAGGGGGAGATCACCAATTCGAGCTCACCAGGCGGTAACCTCTCAAATTGATTCACCCAGGAGCATCTCCCTACTTCATACTTTACTGATCATGCTCCAATTTCTCTTTTCTTAGCCGTAGCAGCGCCGCCCCGAGCCCTTCTTCTTCAGCTCCGGCGACGCACGTGGACAGCTCGTTCCGGTGTGTCTCCCAACCAAAACCAAGGTGAAATGGGATCCCCTACCCTCACTGATGCTCACCGAGTACTTCTTCTGTTGAATGGTTCGCCGGTGGTGAATCGCCGTGGTTCGCCCGTGGCTCCGCCGCCTCTCACCGGTGGCGACCGCCTTCCCGGCCACCTCTACTCGAATTAGTTGGTCCTCTAGATGCGTCTTGGCGAGGTGAAGCTAATGGTCCGACCATTCGCTGCTTCGGTGATGATTCACGGCCATGCGAGGAAGAAACCAAGTCTCATATGTGTCGCCGACGCCTGGCCCGAGTATCGTCATTGTGGGTTTTGAACTGAGCTCATACAGGAGAGAAATACGTTTTCCAAATGGTGAAAACGATTTTGCAATTAAAACTGAATTTCAACTCGGTTTAAAATTCAAACTGTAATAACTTTTGAAATATTGTTCAATGTTATGAAATAAATTTGTAAAATCATATAAAATCCAGTAGTATTAGAATATACAAAAATATTCTTGAAAGAGTTACTGTGTGAAATTCTAAAATGAAAATACCGAAATGAGCATTTATGAGTTAAGAAAAAGATTAAATTAGACTTAATCAAAATAAATGAAACTAAATACTTTTGAAATCCTTGTTCTGAAATGAGTTTGAATATATAAAAATATTTATGTTTTAAGTTAATTTGCTTTGACAAATAAATCCATGCTTTAATTCGCTAAAAAGAAAATAAGAATTTGTAGATTTAAATGCTTAAAGAATATTATTGATTTTAATAATTATTAAGAATATGATATTCTGATTTTAATGTGTGCTGAAAATGGATAATTAAACATAACTTTTAAGATTTCTAAATAATTAAACATATGCCTAATCTCACTAATTCACACTAGTCTTTATGTATATATGTATATATATGTATATGCACACACATATATATATTCATGTATGTAAACAGAGTTATAATCAAGAAAAGTTCATGAGTAATAAAGACTATAAAAATGATATTAAGGAAAATAATGTTAATCTTAGTTAAGTATAAATACTTGTAGGCAATGCATAAACTAAAATATGTTAGTATACTTGCATATATACATATATGATATATGCAAGATGTAATAGGATGTAAGTTGGCTATTAATAACTAAAAGTTTAAATAAATATTGCTTGGAATCTGAATCCTAAGAAAAGGATGAAAAATGTTATTCAAGCAAACATGAATTCATCTTTATAAACTTAATCAATTTTAGCATCTTGAATTGAAAATAGAAATAAAAGAATACATAAATTGGCATCTTAAATTCAGAAAGTATGATTAAATAATACACGTAATTAATCTTTGATCTTACATGAAATTTTATTTGCTTTTTCTATCAATTTTCTTTTTGCCCTTTTGCAAGTTCTTAATTACTATTGTTTCTCGACGCGACGTGTAGACGGTGATACCTTCGAGGAGGAAGAAGCGATTCTTGACCCGAGTTGGATATAGCAGAGGAAGAGCAAGGCAAGCAATTCCTTGAACATGTTGAACCGTATAATTTACCTACCATATGTTGTTTTTGTTTTAAATGGGTGCATGAGCATAATTCCCCATAAAACTTGCTAATTTGGGGTAGAATTAGTATTATGCCCGTAAATTATGGTTTGCCTCAATTTCTGAACAAGTGAACTTTGTAAACCTTAGTATGCTTAGACATACTTAATGTCGCTTTTGGGTATAATCGATTTAAATAATATAACCGCTTAGCTTTGTCAGTAGTTCGACATGATGTTTCACAAATGATTTCTTTTATAAATGGCAATACCCTGAAAATGGTTGTTAATATTTGATTAAAAACCTGAAAACCAAAACTATGGATTCGATCTTGGCGATTATTGGCAATAGCGGAAGTGCAATACGGGTTTTGCACGTAGTGTAGGGTGAAGTGTCGCCCGTGTCAAATTAAGGACTGAGCAATGGGACGCTATCGACCCAAGAATTCCGTGCAACCACGAGGGTTGGGACGGGGCAGTCGTAACCTATTAAGTTATTTGGATGTGGCTTTGCTCTTTGATAGGCGGGAGCTTGCACAGGCATTCCGGTTTGGTCTGCTTGGAGGGGTTTCCACCCATGCAACGGTGTACGCCTTGTCATGAACAGAAACGGTGTGTGTGTGTGTGGGTACACGTGAAAGGAACCACGTCATGTGTGTGTTTCTGTTCCTCTGGCAGGGGATAACGTCCCGGGCTGGATCGAAGTCATGTCTAGATGATGTAACGGTTACGTATGATCTCCTTGCCGGCACACCAAAGGAAGTGTGTCAATTGGCCCGCAAAAGAGGTTGATCATTCCTTGTGGGTAAAGCTGCACAACTCTGCAGAGTATAAAATCTAATCGATTAGCTACCATGTCATGGGCACTTGGTGAAGTCATTCCAATGTTAGAGATTTACATTTTCCAAAATGGTTTGGAATGGTTTTGTTTTAACAACTACCTGTTTTGGTCAAAGGATCGACATGTGCGGGTTTATGCCATTTGGTATGCTAAGACATGGAACATGGTTATTTTTCTGATAAATTATGAAAATACTATGCTGTTTCATGGAAATGGGAATTTCAATCTATTATGATCATACATTTAAATTCTTTCTGCAAAATGCAAAATAACTTGGAACTGTTCCTTTGAAATGGCCAAGATGTATATTTAATTGCATCCGTGATACACTATAAGTCTTCTTTGGGTACAAATGTACTCAATCTTGCTATCAACATTGTTCAAGAATATCCTCGCGATATGCCGTAAGACGCGTATTTCCAAGGTGTCACGGGATTATGGCGGTGTTTCTCCCTAGGATTTTGCCTAGTCGATGCTGTGGGCTTTTGGTTGGGCATGCTACTCGCTTTTGAACTTAAGCTTTATATTATGTTCCGCAGTTTTAATTTGTTGTAATAATACTCAGATAATTAATAATGTGATAAGTGATGTAATTAAAACTTGGCTTTTGGTTGTGGTATGAATGTTGTAAACATGTGAGTGCTAGCTATCGATCCCAGGAATAGCACGGTAATCACATGGAGGTTCTGTTCCTCGGAATGGGGTCTCACAAAGATTGGTATCGAGCCATAATGACCTAGAGGGAAACCCCCGAGTTAAAAATCTTAAGACAACTAATAAGGAACTTGAACATATATGACGTGTTAATTTAAAGTCGCCCCTACTAATAATGAAATTTAGCATAATTGCTAATTTTCTTATTTGTAGCTTCTCAACTATCTGTTATTATTATTATTGTTATTATCATTAAACTTATAATTTCTTGTTTTTGTAGATGACTCGATATGTCCCTTGTCACGAGTCTCCATCGGCCTTCGAAGCCAGAATGATGGGCACCTTACATTACTTGCTAGAAGAGTGCCACTACGAGGGATTACCTCATTATGTGGTGTATCAGGCGTACCTTAGTTCGAAGACCAAGGAATACGCCACTCGAGTGTTTATCCCTCCTAGACCGGTCTTCAATGAGGGGGAGAGGTGTTTTGAGGGATATGGCTCTTCCATTGATGCGTCAATGAATGAGGCCGCCTATCGTGCAAAGGGTTAGGTTAAGGCCATATACTTTCAGATTTGAGTCCTAGCTATTTTTATTTTCCTAGTAGGCCCCTTGTTGGAAACAACGTATACAGAGATCAGGCTGGGGCGCAGGATCAAAGTCTTAGAGTTATGGTGGATTTTGTAAATAGGCTAGACAAGCATTATGTCCAGTTAGCGCAGGAGCTTCTAGAGACGCGCAGGCGCATGGCGTTTCTGGAAACTCGCCTAGCTTTAGGGGTGGCTCGTGGTACAGTTTCTCATGAGGTGTTGAGTGGTGGAGAGTCTTAGATTCCAGCTGCCAGTCGTGCACCACCAGCTTCTTATGTGTTTACCCCGGGAGTGAGTCGTGGTGCTAGGATGTCCACTTTTGGTAGTTGCCCTCGTCTTGTTAATGACAAGGGTATAGATCCCCGTAGCACTTGCACCTATAGGCCCGAGGCTCCTCGGTGTACAAAGCGTAAGGAGTGTGTCCCTAGAGTCTGTAGGGAGGTGAGTTTAGAGTAGAGGTATACGGAGTTGTAAACCCTTTTGTAATACTGTGTAATATGAAATAAAAGAAGTGGTAACTTTTGCGTGTAGCAGCAAGTCTTTAAAATTTAATTATGATGCATAGTCAATTTGAATTATGCGGGTTATTATGGAATATGGGCTCTATATATGTCTTTTATTTTGATAACAATTATTTATTAATTACTCTAAATCGAAGTTTTTGAAAATTTTCAAGATGACTAGTCCCGTGAATTGGGCGAAGAGATGGTCAAGATTGGCGGAAGACTTAGGACAAGCGTAAAATCAGACTATGTTCACAACAAACCAACGATCGTGGGATTCAAAGTTCGAACTCGAGCCTCCATCAGCATCGAGGAATCAAGTGATATGCCAGAAACCAAGCATTGCAATCCTCTCAGAAATCAAGCTGTTCAGGAAGCAGGAAGAAAATTGATGAGGAAGCTTTGTCAAGTCCATAGGTTGAATATGGATTCTTATATCCGGTCGCAGCGGAATAGTACAAGGTTAAGAGCACGAAGGACTGGGAATAGACAGGAGTACTTGCGCCAGTTCCACCCTGTTGGTGTAGTAGTACGTCTCGCTGCTCCATCTAGCTCAGAGAGTAGTTGTGATGCGGATCCACCACCTCCTTACCCTTTTATTGGGGGCGGTTGGATAGCTCCTAGCGACTCGGCGGCTGGCTTCGGGAACTTCGGCGAGCTCGTGCGGCGAGGCGGCGGCGTCTCGGGCGGCGTGATGAGTACGGACGGGTGCGGCGTGAGGTGAGGATCACGACACGGGCGGCGCCTTAAATAGGGCCCTCGATGTCCGTGAAAATCGCGAAACCGAGGCCCACACACACGACGGCCATGAATCCGACGAAATCGAGGTGGGTGACGTGGCGCGATGAGAGCCGCTTGATGAAGATCGAACGGCGGCCACGTTAGGGTTTTTCGGGAAGGGCCGCACAAGATTGCCCAAGATTGTTCATTTGGATTTTAATCCTTTTTCGATTAAAAATATTTCCGAAATTAAGATAATTTATTTGGGGCATTAAAAATATCGAGAAAATTTGGAAAAATTCTCATAAATATTTTAGGACATTTGTGACTCAAATAAAATATTTTCAGCAAAATTTATTTTAACTTTTCCATTATTTAATTAATTTGATAAATGGTTTAATTCAAAATAAATTCAAATAATTCCAAATAAATCCAAATAAATTCCAGAAATTCTCAAAATTTCAAAATACCAATAAAATGCAAGAAAAGCAAAAATTGGGGTGTTACACTTAACAAACTAACGGCTCAGATTCGCTAGAGTCCTAACCCAAAATGCCTCGCCTCATGACCCTTCGATCTCGATTCGATGGCCGGTAATCAACATGATCATGATGCTTTGATCGTAATCTAATCTGTCAGTGATCAGATCTCGAAGATGGGCTAGATAGAGCGTAAAACAAGATGGGTTTCTACCTATATCTTGTTTGAACGAGTTTTTCTTAGATTTTTTAAAAATAATTACATAAATTAGTTTAATTAGTTTTAGGCAATAAAAATACCAGGAAAAATCCAATAAAATTCTCAAAAATACTTTGAGACATTTTGAACTCAAATAAAATATCTTTGGCAAAACTTTATATAAATTTTATCTACATTTACCTAGTTTTCATCAAAAGGCCAATATACTTAATTTGAAATAATTCCAAATAAAATCTAGAAAAATCCAATAAATCTAGAAATATCACAAATCACACAAATAGCAACAAAACAATACTAAAGGCAAATTTTTTGATGTTACAGGACTTGATTTCCACTTGATGAGGAAACACAGAAGCATAGTGGCCCTTCTTGTTGCAAGCAAAGCACTTGATTGATGTTGAATGTCTTGCATTGTGTCTTGTCTTAATATTCTCCTTCTTCTCGGATATATAACTGATCCCTCTCTTGTCTTTCAAGACCTGTTGCTTGCTTAGGATATCATCGAGGGTGGCCTTCCCTTTGTAGCACTTTTCTAAATCACTTCTCAATTGATTGACTTGTTCCTTGAGCTCTTTATTCTTCTCAACAAGATTAGTCTCTAAACATATATTAGTAACTTGAGTGTCGACATGTAGGTATTTCTTTTCTCCTTTAGTTGGAGAAAATTCGTTCAACCGAAGAGAAAAGCCCACATCTACGATCCACCATATTTAGGGGCTTATGGATTTAAAATGAGAAATCATAAATAATTTCCATCAAACATAATTTGAGCCATCAAAAATATATGAATCGGTGTAGTTCAGTAAACCCATAGTCATCATCCTTACTCTCTAGGTGGTAAAGCCTAATAAATGAGAGACCAACCTCTGATACCACTTGTAAGATCGAGGATACCGACTAGAGGGGGATGAATAGGCAGTTTTAAAAATTTATCTCTAAACACTCTGTGGCAAAAACCTAGAATTAATGTGGAAGTGATAAACTAAGGTTTTCACAATTTAAGCCTAAATCAACTAGGCTCAGTAAATGCACTAGCTAATTATGTCTCTACTCAAGAATATACAATCCTAAAAACAATCAAGCAATTTAATTCTAAGGAATACAAATTACAATAATGTAAATAGAGAATTACAAGTAAACACAAAGACACAAACTGATGTTTTATTGTGGTGTTTGGACACTTGCTGATCTCCCCTAATCCATGTTGAGGCAAGCCCAAACCAATTTGGACCAGCTCCACGAATTGAGCACCCGCCTCGATTCCACTAGTGGTAGCTCTTTTCTCCTCCGGGTAGGTGAGCTTCGACCTTCACAACATTGCTGAGCCTTCTCACAATCTCCTAGAGAAGGCCACCACACACGACGCCTCCACACGTCATCTAGGTGTCAGCAAACACCAAGAGTAATAAGTCAAGCCCTCTAGCTTAAGCTCCACCAAGTACAATACATATACAATTGTGATCACTAAGTGCAACACATGTGCAAGGCTCTCCCCTATGTGCAACACATGCACAAAGAGGCTCTCAATCCTCTCCTAATTGCAACACATGTAATTACAGCTCACTCTTAGCTCAAAAACTAAATTGAAGAGTGTAACACATGTACAACTTAACCACAAAGAGCAATGAACTCTCCAAAATTACAACAACACTAAATACTAGCCCCCAAGGCTCCTTTTATAGCCTCTCCAAAGAAAACTAGCCCTTGGGAGGTAAAATAGACATTAAATACACAGAAACTAGCCGTTGCTACAGTACCCCGGTACTACCGTCCATATAAGACCGGTAGTACTGGCCTTTAAACTCAAAAATACCTTCTCTGGCTAAAAACTACCAAAAAATTCAATGATAGTGCCACTCGGGCGGCACTACTGCCTATGTAGGGGCGGCACTACCACATTTGTTGTAGGAAAAAAGATCACAACTTTTTACTCCGAACTCCGATTTATGTGATTTTGAAGTCTATGCAAAGCTTATCAAGAGGGCTACAATTTTTGCCCTTTTCACAATTTAAGCAACCATAGATATTTTGAAAGATCACAAAAACTCCAATATAGCCCCTCAAGTCTAAAATATGATTTTCTCAAAATCCTTCATATAGACTTGATCAATAACGTGACTACAAGTTAGTAAGAGTCGATAAGATCAAATATTGAGCTATGTGATGATCAACCCATGATCAAAATAATTTTGCAAAGTACATGTAACACACTGACCCAAATTAGCTCAAAGTCCAGCTTACCATATGGCGGACCTATGCATGCATAGCACCCACTTACACTTTCGTCTTTGCTTCATGTAAAAGGGTTAGCCCGAAGGTGCTATATTTGGACCTAACAGGCATTATATACTGCAACAACTCACGTTGTGTAAGCAATATGGGACTAATCTCACCATCGCTCCACATGGGCCTTTACATTAACGGGCCGGGGTATTACACTCACCTCCCTTAAGGGTTGATGCCCTCCACAGCACGCTGTATACACAGTAGATACCCAGAACCACCCCTCGATATATGGTCGTGTGTCCAGTGCTGGAACATATGCTATACCATGTGGCCACTTCGGGCCCACACACGCCATGCACTATATGCCTGCGCCCCTATCCCACACACGCCCGTGCACCGAAGGTTAATGCTCTGATACCATCTGTAACACCCTGATCTAAATTAGCTCAAAGTCTAGCCTATTGTAGGGTGGACCTACGCATGCATAGCACCCCACTTACACTTTCGTCCTTGCTTCGTGTAAAAGGTTAACCTGGCGGTGATATGTTTGGACCTAATAGGTATTATGTACTACTACAACTCATTTTGTGCAAGCAATATAGGACTAATCCCACCATCGCTCCACATGGGCCACATGGGCATTCACTTTAATAGGCCAGGGTATTACAACACATTTGCAACTTCTAATCACATGCTCCAAGATCAAATGCACGAACACCAATATTTTGCAAAAAAAACATATGCAAATATAAATCTTGCAATCAAGATTGCATCTTTGAGCTATGTGATGATCAACACATGATCAAACCAATTTGCAAAACATATTTACAAACTCTAGTCACATGCTCAAAATAATTGCATAAATATCAACTTATTTACAAAGCACATTTGTAAAACAACATCAAACATGATCTTCTCCTATTTGCAAAATATATTTGTAAATCAAAACACCATACAAAGAATACATCAATAAAATTGTAAGCATGAACTACAACTATTTACAAACCACATTCGCAAATACTTGCTACATGTAAAAACCAAATTAAGAAAGTGTGAGCTAGAGTAAGAGGGATTGATCCATCAATATATGATGAGACTCAAGCTATAAGACTTGACTCCCTCTTAATAGTAGAGTAATCTATACTAGCAACCTTGTCTTCCATCTAAACACCAAGACCGATAAAAAGACTAGCAACACATCCTTAGCTCTAACTAATTATACATTTGCTTCTCGCAACCACTTGGAGCTTTCATGATGACCGATCATTTTCTCTCCAAATCGGGATCTTCATCTTGTTCATCAACACATGATAAACTTCCCTTGTCTTATCTTTGGGATTCATAATGACGTACTTGTCCTGTTTATCCATCTCAACTTTGGACTTAACCTATTTCAAACTCATTAAAAGTGTTAGTCCAAAACATATGGTTGTCTTCAATCATCATTGTACTCCATTAACACATAATGGATGCTCCCAAGATCCTTTGATCTTTTTCTTTTGATGATTAACCATAACCCAAAGACAATTGATTGAAAGGTTAATTGTGTCTTGAGTATACTAATACAACTAATGCTTTCATATACTCAAGAACTTTCGATGCCCTAGGATCAACAACGTGAACCATCAACATGTGATTAGTTCTTTGTTGATTGAATGGCAACTAAATACAATTTAAATTAAATTTAAATTGTCATGAGTATATATTAACTACACAAGTTTCATATACTCAATTCGATGGAATCTAAAAATAATGACTCAATTTATATAGAGTGGTGGAAAGGGATCAATACTCTTAAGAACACTAATTATAGAATAAACTCTATTAAATGTGTGCTAATTGAACTTGAATCAAAATGAACATATTCAATTTTTGATTGCTTCAGAGTTTATCCTATATTTCTATGAGTATACTACAACTATACAAGTTAAATATACTCAAGGGATTATTTCAAAGTAATGATCCTTGATATAGAAAGATGAAGTAGATTAATATTGTTAAGACATTAAGGTAAAATATGAACTCCCGGTAAATGTGTGCATTTATGTATATATGGAATTGAAAACATTATGCACATCTTAAGATTGAGACTACGGTAAAGTTTATCCTTTATCTTGAATCCAAGGAATGCATATAGAAATAATAGAGTTGTATTAGATGCATACCTTTTATATTTCCATTTTTCTCTAAGATGGGACTAATCAAAGATATACTCAATAAAAGAGTGAGCCTCATATTTAAATTTATCAATATGATCGTGAGTATTATATCCAAGGAATGTAATAAGATATGATAATATAAACTCAAATGCATACTTTTGATATTTCCATTTTTTTCATCCAAAAGAAACTAATAAGAGTTGAACTTAACAAAAGAGTTGATCTCATAAAAGATTTAAGACTAATCAATATTATGATTATCAAAATAGTTAGTCCCCATATTAGATTTGTTATTAACACCAAAACTAAATTAATGGAGCTTGAACTTTTCAGAGGTCAACCGGTTGCAGGAGCTCGCGCCGCCGATGAGGGGAGTTCGAGGGAGACCGATGTGTGGAGCCGCTAGTGAGGGAAGGTCAAGGGCACGGGGGAGATGCCAGCTAGGGACGCGCCAAGGCTGGGGGCATCGGTGAGGTCGGGGGGAGGTGCCACGACGAGAGATGAAGCGTCGGTTAGGGTTTTGAGCGCTGGAGTTAGTAACTGAACGATCTATGCAAAGGATCTAGTAATATACTAAGGGAGTGTTATCACAAACGGTTATATTAAAGAATCGTCTGTAATAAGACAATATCACAGACGATTCTATCTAAGAACCGTCTGTGATATTGGCTTATTATAGATGGTTCTTAGTCCATCATGTAGCTTCTGATGGTTATGATGCAAAACCGTCTATAATTAGCCTTAATACAGACGGTTTGCAAAAACAGTCTATGATGAGATGTTTTGTATAGGCCTTTCTATAGTAGTGAGTGGAAGCAAAACTAGCACACTGTCCGCCACGAATGACTCATACAGCGCTACCATATCTAAAACAAACGCAGCAGATCAAATCAGACACCAAATCTGGCCCACAGTTGGAAGCAGATTTGAGGAGATAGGTGCACTGATACTGTTGGTTTTGACCGTGGCAAGGACGTCAGCGTGTAGGACAGAAACAAAAATTCTGCATAAATGAAACCGAAAATTCTGTTTTCTAATTTAAATAATACCAAAAATATATATTGCTTTATAGAAAATATCAAATAGATTTAAAAATTCTATAAAAATTCTCAAATATATTTTATAACATTTTGAACTTATGAAAATTTTTCAGCAAGATTTTCATTATGTTTTTAATAAATTATTTATTTAAATCTTAAAATACTAAAAATCATTAATTAAATGCTAAAAATTTAGAAAAAATCATAAAAGCCAAATTAAATGCTCAATTAAATAATTTGTAAATTTTAAGGGTGTTACAACTGGGAATATACTTGGATGTAATTTTCCTCTCTTATTTCCGTTTCGTTCTGCATCCGTTTTTGAGGTTTTCGATTTCGTTCCATTACATGTAAAAAAAATATGAAAACAAAAATGAAACAGTCATTTATTGTTCGTTTCTGTTCCGTTCTTATCCCTATGTATAATAACTACAGTTGGGTAAGGCCAAACAGTTAGGCTGTAGATACCTCGTACTGCATCATTTGTGTTGCTTAACAATCTAGTAGCGAAAGGAGAGGAAAAAGAAAATATCGCAGTTAATGTGGGCTTGGCCCAATAGCATGATCACGCATAATAGAAGCCTAATCAAACCTGGCTGGGCAAGGAGGGGGAGGAGAAGAAGCCCATTTGATCTTAAGGGACAAGGGATAAATACTATCGTTCACAGTTAATTTCCATGTATGCCATACGTTGTGGTCGTAAACATTGGAAAACTCGGTAACTGTTGTGGAATATTAATATTTTTTAAATTTTCATCAGGAACTCTAACATTCAATATAAAAAAAGAAATAATAGACGAGTCATATACACACGCTCTCCACGCCTACACACGCACTCACACTTGCCCCTCATGCACGCCTGCGTCGACCAGCGCTCGCTAGTCAAGCTGAGGCTCGACCGCTCGTGGAATATTAATATTAACTATCAACTTTGAAAAACTAGTAACTATTTTTGAAGCGGAAAGAATTTCCGGCCTCCGGGCATGCTGTACGAGTATTAACATACTAACAGCACAGCGGGCGTGCCGTACGAACCCGCATCCCTTACCTACGTCAATCGATTCGTTCCCTTCCTCAGCCGTCGTCTTGGGCCGGGCCTCTGCACTGCTCCTCCAGCAGAACAAGGAATTTTTTTTATTTAATATTTATTTTTAATCGTTTTTTCAGAACCAGTCGCCCGCGGGAAAAAATTTAAAAATACCGCCCGTCGCCTCGTCTCGACGATCGCCCTCTGACTGGCGAACGGCGGGTCCCACTAACGATCGGTTAATCTGGCACGACGGCGTCGTTCGGTGTCGTGTGGCAGAAGGCTACTGCTGCGTCGGCGTCTGGCGATCGTCGCCGAAGGGGCGATCGCTGGGGCATGCGCGACAGGGGCATTTAGAAAGCCCCCGCGAGCAACAAGATTCATTTATGTCACGCCGAGCTGAATGCTTTCGCGAGAGAAGAAAGAAAGAGGAAAGGAAGAGAGGAAAAAGAGGGAGGGAAAAAAGGAGGGAAGAAAAAGAGGAAAAAAAAATCCGTGCGTTTTTGAAGGTAAGTTCAATATTTTGTACTCATATTTTTGAAATGTTAGTATTGTATAATTTTTGAAATGTAGAAATGTAGTATTTAGAGATTTAATGTAGTATTTAGAAATATTAGGATTGAGATGTTGAGAATTAATATAGTATTTAGAAATTTAATGTAGTTAGGATTGAATAGTACAAATATTAGGCAATGTTTAGAGATTTAATGTAGTTTTTAGAATCATTAGGATTGTAGTATTTAGAAATTTAATTTAGTTAGGATTGGATAGTAGAAATATTAGGCAATGTTTAGAGATTTAATATTTAGTATTTGCGGTATGTAATATTTTAGAGATTTAATATTTAGTATTTATGTATTTAATATTTTAGAGATTTAATATTTAGTATTTGCGGTATGTAATATAGGTAATCTAATTACTTATTTATAGTCAATGACCGTGTTACGTTAAAAATTAGTATATTTAAAAACATGGCAGGCGCCGTTACAAATCAGTAGGGTAAAATTTGACGACAATATATTGTGACATTTATATAGCGGTTAGGCGGAGAAATGATGATTTTTTTCGGTTCGACGTTGTAGGCGAGATGTCGAGACATTGTATTTTCAGATATTCTATGGAGATGGGGAGATAGCACAGGGCGAATGGAGTCGATTTGTCGGGAATTTCAGCGATCATCTGAGGCATATCTAGGCCGAGAGATAGGACATCTGGGTTTGATGGAGTTTATATTTGGATGTTCGGTTTGGATGCCTAGAGTGTTAATTTGCGGGTTAGAGCGAGAGTAAGCCGTCTGTGCAGACTTTTTTATGGAGAGTCGATTCCTATTAACGCGACCTCGGCATGGAGGAGCTATATTGATCTGTTGAGAGCGGGTTGGCCGCTCATGTTCTTTGTAGATTGGTACTGTACCTCCATCGGGTCGGAGGTGCGTGATGTCGGGTAGATATTACGGAGGAGGAATCTGAGATATGCAACAACGCGATGATGAAGGTGGTGGCGAGGTTGGCGGTGGCGGCGGATTGAGGGGGGCGAGGAGCCACCGTGGAGGCGCTGGGGTGGCCGACGAGGGGAGGAGGTGGAGCACATAGTTGAGTTGATGGAGGAGGAGGACCGTGCGGATGAGGAAGTCCACGATGGCTTAACGCTCGGACGAGGAGGACAATACTCTGAGGTGCTGTCCCGGTCGTGGACTAAATATAATTTCAAGACGACAATGAATGAAGGAACAGAGATGCATGGGAGTATCATGAGAACGAGGTCGCGTAGGGGCCATATATAAAGACAAAGAGGCCGTGATAGATGCGGTGAAATCTTGGTCAATGTCTCTTCGGCGCCAATTCAGGGTAGTGAAGTCCAGCAAAAAAGACTACGACGTGAAGTGCGTAGTTGATTCGTGCCCATGGTGGGTGCACGCATACAAGGGGAAGTGGAGGGACTATTGGAAATGTTCCATAGTGACGGAGCATAAGCGCTAGCCCGGACGGCGGAGCAGAACACCGCATCATCAGCCCACTTGGGTGGCAAATGTGTTTTATGGTCGATCGTCGACAATCGCACTGCAGCCTCGATCCATTATCGAGCCGTGGAGGAGAGGTTTGAGACAAGATTAGCTACGGAAAGGCTTGAGAGCAAAAAACAGCTTTGCAAATACGGTTCGGGACATACGAGGCTTCTTACGAGAATATTCCACACTTGCTCGAGGGCAATATCAAGTAGGAATCCGATGCGGTCATCGACCTTGCGGAGTTTCCCGCGGATGGTGCGTCTTGCAGTAAGTGGGTCTTCTGCAATGGCCTTCTTCGCCCTCGGCGATGCATTAATGCCTTCCAAGACTGCCGTCGCCGGTCATTTGCATGGACGGCACATTCCTCACAGGAAATACAAGGGCTAGATTCTAACAAACAATCGCGGTGGGCGCCAACAACCGTGTTCTACCGGTCGCATTGGCCTTCGTGGAGGGAAAACACGGAGAGCGGTAATGGTTTCTTGAAAGAGTCAAGATGGCGGTTGTGCAAGACCGCCCGATGTATGTGTCATCCATGACCGACATGCAGGTTGCCGAGGCGATCGTGGATATGCAACAAGGGTCCGACGTCGTGGGAGCGACAAAGTGGCGGACTCAAGAGCGGTGGTGCATGAGGCACATGGGTGCCAATTTTTCCGTCGATTCCAGAACAAGGAACTTATGAACATGTTCAAGCGGCTGTGCAAACAGAACCAGCGGAGGAAGTTCGAGTCGCTGTGGAAGACGTTGGATGAACTAACCAAGAAGCAATCACTGAATCCAAGGGATGGCGCTAGTTTGTCAAGGAACCCTATGGTGTACCACGAGCAAGGAGATGACCCCACCTTTGTGTGCGCTCCCGACCGAGCGCGCAAACATCCGGCGAGGGCGGGGCAAGCATAAAGAGTTTCACGGATGGATACAACACGAGCCGTTGGAGAAATGGTCCATTCGCAAGATGACAAGGGCGGTTCCGCTATGGAATAATGACAACCAACTTTGGCGGAGATTTACAACCGGGTAATGAAGGCGCGAGATGCCTCCGTTGGTGGGCATTGTTGAGGTGTGTTACTAGGCACCCAAAGATATTTCGTTGAGCGGTACAAGGCCTCCGTTGCATGTATGTCGGACAATCGCTGTCAGATTTCGGCGATTGTCTCTACGTACATGGCAAACAAGACACGGAAGGCACAGACACATCGCTGACACCGGAGAGTGGCGTGGAACGGAGGTACCACGTGTAATCCGCGGTGACCGGGTCAAGAGGTGCCCACCGGCAGAGGACTTCCCATCTGGCGCATTCGAGCCGCCGACCGCGAGTGCTCTCGCCAGAAGCCACGCTTGTCGCACTTGCCGTGTTTCGCGACGTGATTGCCGCAGCGAAAGCGAGACACACCGATCATGTCGTTCGTACATCTCCCACTACTACTACAAGCAAAGTGTTCTCAACACGTGGCATAACGAGGTGTACGGCACGGGTCGATGGATCGTTCACGGCGGCCCCCCTCCGGGGCATCGATGGGTACCGACATCCGAATGTTGAAGCGAAGGTCGGGCGTCGAAGGACACGGCGATTAGGAACGATATGGACGAGTCTAAGGCGCGTCGTAATTGTGGATAATTTTCGATTCTATGTACCAGTTATTTGTTGTCTCCGTCAATGTATTTTCGATTCTATGTACCAGTTAATTGTTGTCCCCGTCAATGTATTTTCGATTCTATGTACCAGTTAATTGTTGTCCCGTCAATGTATTTTCCATTCTATGTACCGATTAATTGTTGTCCCCGTCAATGTATTTTCCATTCTATGTACCCGCTTAATTGTTGTCCCCGTCAATGTATTTTCGATTCTATGTACCAGTTATTTGTTGTCCCCGTCAATGTATTTTCGATTCTATGTACCAGTTATTTGTTATCCCCGTCAACGTATTTTTGATTGTATGTACCAGTTATTTATTATCCCCGTTAATGTAATATTTGAATATGGAACATTGCATTACTTTTCATTTAATTTTTTGTAGTTGCAACGTGTACCATGAATTTGCTTTCTAACCATGAATTTGCTTTGTAACCACGCAGTACAGCGACGATGGCGAGAGTTAGGCGTCTTCGACGCCTACTCCCGAGCCGCTAGACCAAAGACGTGGACTTGACCCACCGGTCTAGGTTGTTCTGATTGAGGGTCGGCGGTCGGGGACATGCGGTCTCGGTGCCGAACGAGTTTCTTCGGATCGACTGCTACCTGGGTTCCACAAAGAAGTCGCCGAGTTTTCGACTCTTTTACTTACCCGCTAATGGAATTTTAACGACGCTACACGCTACGTGCAGGTTACGAGCTGCCGGCTTACTTCCGTTCTGCCGGATGGTGGAGCAGACGACTGTGGAGGGCCCGCACGTCACTCGGTTCTCGTATGACCGGTCCCTGCTGACCGCTCTCGTGGACCGGTGGAGACAGGAGACACACACGTTCCACCTGCCGTGCGGAGAGATGGCTCCCACGCTGCAGGACGTGTCGTACCTCCTCGGCCTTCGCACGGGTCGTGGGCGGTTGTGCCGCACGCCGCCTCGATTGGGGTGGCGGTTGGGCGCGCCGCCCTGTGGACCGACACCCCGAAGCCGGCCCGTACGTGCCCCACAAGACAGATGAGAAGCACGGAGTCCAGAAGGCGTGGTTGCTCCAGTTCACGGTTAGTACCTCGTTCATTGCAACTTAACGGATACGCACTGAGCTGCTGACAATACTGTACCGAATGCTGCAGGCTGAGCTTCTCCACCCGGAGGCCGACGAGGAGGACCTGGCACGCCACCTGGAGGCGTACCTGCTAGTCCTATTCGGTTGGTTCATGTTCCCGTCCTCGCACGGGGACACGGTGGACCGGCACCTGATCGAGTTCGCCCAGTTTATCGCCGACACCCCGGCGGACCAGGTAACACATTTCGTTAAAATCTCTTACGACAGGACATGTCTAACTTTGCCGTTGCACACAGATGGTGCGGTGGTGGTCGGGCTCTGCGTGCTTTCGCGTGCACGCACTGGGTCTCTGGCGAGGTCGTCTCCAAGGTAACCAAAGCGGCGCTTTTGGCGGCTGCGTTCTACTATCGCTGTTGTGGTCCTGGGAGTACTTCTCCTTGAGAGGCCCGAGGTTGACCCGCGCCCGTACTCACAGAGACATACCACGGCCTCCCAGATCGACCGCCCACTATGGGCCTCTCGGGTTCGACAGTATGCCCCTTGTATCTAACCCCTAATTTGGACACTTTAATAAGACGCACTACTTTTTGTTCCGCAGCGGTGTACGCCCACCAGCCAGACCAAGAAGTCGCACTCGAGTTCGCTCGAGTTTGACAGTCGCACGACGAGGACGTCGCGGTTGACACCGTCTATGCATGTGCGACGTCCAGTCCGAGCACCTCACGGGCTGTCCGAGCTTTGTGGCGTGACCATCTCTCGCTCACCGTAAGGTCCTCCTCTTTGACTCGCGCGCCGAGGAGTACTCGCCGACCGGGTCTTGGCGGCGATTCGGCCTCTTCGGACTTTCCCCTGCAGACTACTCACACTGTCTCACGTGCCGCGCACAAGTAAGTGTCCTGAGCACAATACTTACCATTCCAGTGGAATGAATGTTGTATGTAAATTGCCATTTTTGCTTTGCAGGATGACCCGGTCGGGGCATGCACTAGGCACTCCATTCTTTTGCGCGCATGATACCGTGGGTCGATGCAAAGGGGACCAAGCGGGCCAGGCAGTGGTGGACGAGACCGGCCGCATTTAACCGTGCCACGTCTGACGATTACATGGATGGTTCGCGCCACGACTTCGGCTTAGGGTTGGGTACACACCAGCAGAGTATGTCCCAGCCCAAAGATCGGTGCCGGAGACGCACCCTTCACAGATGTCCCAGAGGAGAACGCTGCGGTAGGGTCACCCCAAAACCCTACACGTATGTTTTTATGTAAATTAACTCATATCAAGGCTGGCATTACTTGCAGGCACGTCTTGCAGGGCAGATGTACGGGGAGTTCGAGTCCGTGTTGGCGGGCCTCGACGCGGACGTCGTGCTCACCCCCGTTCAGCAGCGGGAAACAATTAGTCGGTGGCGCGCCACGATGGGGCGGATGTGCAGCCTACTCACCTGCCGGGGGGGCCGAGACGTGGTGCCCCGCCAGCCAGCACCTCCCCCGCCTAGTGGAGGCGTGCCCACACCTCGCCCAATGAAGTCACCCCACACCTTGACGTCACCCAAGACGCGCCCTCGTGTCCTCCACAGAGCCGCGATGTACGGTGGGGGACGCGGGCGATCTTCGTCTCTCGCCTGGCCAAGATAGGGCGGTGGGACGCGGGCGATCTTCGTCTCTCGACAACAAGACGCCGCGGTCTTTGTCGACTACTCGAGGTACGACGACATTGACGAGCATGCAGGTTTCGACGTGGACCAGTTCATGTCCACCGAGGAGCACGGGCCACCACCCCAGCAGACACCCGAGCCGCCGACATACTACGCTACCCCTCAGGAGCAGGGCCGGGCTAGGAGGGTCGTCCGTCCGCCGTCGCCACTCACGTACCCCACCGAGCAGATCAGGAGGCGTCGCCGTGACTGACTTATTGTACAGTTGTACTTTTGTAATTTATTTATCTTCAGCACCATGTTGTCTAACTATCTGAACTAAGTGCTTGCATTTGCGTAGGTTATGTTTTCTTAGCCATGTCCTTCAGCTTATTTTTCTGATTTTGCGTACATGGCCTCGAGGCAGTGGTTGATACCTGCCACGGTGATCTAGCGGACCGGAGATTTTACCGGTGCCCCTTGGCCGAGGAGGAACGGTGCTGGTACTTCAACTGGGTGGACCCGGAGACTACCACCCACATCTCAGGCAACCTGCATGGGATAACTGGGGGGAGCAACCCTCTCCGTGGTGCCACTACCGCCGTAAAAGCCGGACTCGAGTACGCCTACGGTGTTATGCAACCACCAAAGGGCATCTTGCATTAATCTGCGGGCACGCTCTCGGTTGTCCAAGCATAAGCCCAACACACACCTCCTGCACCATATAGTGGAGTGCGAGCCGAACAGAGCGGCGTCTCGCATGTCTCCGCTTAACGGCCAACACAAAGAGAGGTGCCGAGGGTTCCTCCTCTCGAAGAAGAAGGGACAAGGGAAAGCGGCCGAGGTCCGCACCACGCAACAAATCCTCGACGTTCTGCGGACCACCGGGAACCGGGTGGTATTAACATAGGGGACGCCGAATCGGGATGACATGCCCATATGGGAGGCGAAATCCACATAAACAACAACCAAAATTTAAGTCTTATACACCCGAGACGACGGCAAGATAGGCCACCCAATGGGCGGCAACTGAGAACTGCGGAACTCCATGGAGTTCTTTCATAGTAGGGATTGAGCGGTGTCCGGCGACACGCCGCAATATTAGAACGGGTCGTAATATGCGTAAAATGTCTTACATCATTCATTTGTACCAGATAGGCGGAACGATCATTTGTTCCACCACTTATTAACAGTGCTTTCCTTATTAACCTCGCCACTATTGTAATGCCCATGTAATATAATATAATCTATTCTATTGCTTATTTTATCATCTGAACTTTCGTGTATGTGCCATTATATATGTATTGTTTGAATTTTAAAAATTCGTCATATATTAAAATCATTTGAAATTTTTATGGTAATATCACTGATTTATCAGGAACCTCCATAAAAGTTTCAAAATTTTCAGACCTCGTAAAAGTTTTCATGGTTTCGGGTCAAAGTGCCTTTTCCGATTTTCGCAACAAAAGGCGGGCAACGTCCGACCATCTCGCCCGACGTAAGTGGTAGCCCGCATTGCATAAGCCGCCCTTGATTTTTCCCTATTTTTTGATCATGTCCGCCTGTCTCATGGGCTACGAAACCGCTAAGTGGCCACGATTTCCGTGGTTTCGCGGACCGAAAGTGCCTTTTCCGATTTTCGCAACAAAAGGCGGGAACAACGTCCGCCATCTTGCCCGTCGAAGTTGTAGCTCGCGCTGCGTGAGGCCGCCCTTGATTTTTTTCGTATTTTTTTGACCGTGTCCGGCCTATTCCGTGGAGCTACGAAAACACCCAAGTGGCCACGATTTCTGTGGTTTCGTGGCCGCGAGTGCCTTTTCCGATTTTGGTAACAAAATACCGGGCAACGTCCGCCATCTCGCCTCGCTGAAGTGGTATCCCACGCTATGTAGCCGCCCTGCTTTTCTCAGATTTTTCGGCCGTATTTGGCGGACCCTTCGAGGCTACGAAAATACCTAAGTGAGATGCGTATTACTAACGAACTAAAACAATTTTTCCGGTTCATTACATGACAATAAGTTTTTTTTCTAATTCAGTCGATTCAATACAACAATTCTACAAACAATTTACAACAAAAAATTTCAAAAAATTTTTCTGATACGATCATCGCCGGACGATCGCATTATTATATTTTTTTAGTTCTCGCTACATTCGCGAGTTTTGCCGTTAGGCAGCCCGCGTTCGCTTCGTCTGAGCGTCGCCCGGGCGGCGCAGGCGGGTAGTTTTGAAATTTTTTCCCGCGGGCGACTAGTTCTGAAAAAACGATTAAAATTAAATATTAAATAAAAAAAAATTCGCAGAACAAGTGGCAGGCCTAGAAAGGAAGGGCCTTCCATCCATGGGCCAGGCGTTCGCTCTTTTTGGTGGGCTGTTCTTGCGTCATCGCGTACGGCGCAACGGCCCTTGCTCGCTCCTGGGTTCGTTGGTGGCCAGTTCCTTGGGTTGACGCACGGTGGGTTCGAGTGGCCTGCTTCTTACGGCGCCTCTCCAGTTGCTGCGTCGTCGCCGCTTGTCTCTAACTGTGCACGGTTGGGAATTTATTTAATAATATATATTTTATTTAAATTGCAAAAATATATCTCGAATAAAAAAATTACAAAAATATATCTCTGTCGTCATATGGCTGAACGACAAGATCACAAAACATAGAAAAACTGAGTCAGCGCTGGCGTGGCCTCTCTGTCGTCAAATAAAAGAGAGATAGGTCTTTGTTGCTGAACCATTTGGTGACAGAAATATGTCGCTATTTCATTTGGTGACATATTTCTGTCGCAAATAGTTCGGTGACAGATCCCCAAACTAAATAAATTATAAAAATTATTAATTTTTTTATATGAAATTAAATTTACGAGGAACATTTTTCCACTGATTTTATTAAAAAATCACTGTAACTTGTGAGTTTTAATTATTGAAAGTCAGTGTTATTTTGACAGTAGCTATAATTTTAGAATTCAAACCAGGATTCAATAAATTAAGAAAAATTCATATTTGTCAGTAATAATTCATGTAGTATTTTACAAAATTATTATTCAGTTTCTTTTGGTTGACAAAATATTCAAATTTCATTATTCCTCATTCTCTTTCGTTGTGTGACAAATTTAACAATAAATCATAGTAAAACATTGAATAAAATATTTATATTACAAAGTGCAGTATGTACAATAATTACAGTAGCATGGCATGTGAACAACATCAAAGATATAGAAGAAATTTATAAAATTGAGATACAATATAGGTACATACCTTTGGTCAATGACTAAGTCACAAAATCATATATTTTATAGCCAAGATTGTTGGAATAGGACATGGTCAAATGGACGATAGTTATCTATTGGTTCATGACGGGGTACTACATTTGAATATCTGGTAGGGCTTAATGTAATATCATCGTCTGGATTTGGAGGACTCCGAGGACACAAAATTTGTGGCCTAAGTGGCATGAAGTCATCATCGTCGTCATTTGTACAGTTAGGAGGTACCCCTCCTTTAGTGCTGATTGGACGTTCTCTTGCATTGTTGTTGGAATAGCCTGTTGTAGTAGTGCTTGAACGGCCAGTTCTGATAGTACTTGAACGTCGAGGGCTAGGCGACATGAAATCGTCATCATCATTGTCATCGCTATAGTTAGGAGCAAGCCCTCCTTCCGTAGTGGTTGAATGTCCGCTCGAACTTTCTACTGCAACAGTGATGGGTGGACCTTTATGTTAGTGATATGCCCTAGAGGCGATCATGTGAGATGATTGTATCATACGTCTATGTTCATGTACTTATCAGTTACATGAATAAATGTCACTCCTTTGTTTATTGAGTATGACTTAATTGTGAAACACATTGGTTATATGATATTATTCTAAACGATCCCTGGTCACATATCATTATGTGGGACAATAGTGATCTGACCAGCATATGTATTGATTGATAGTAATGTTTCACATACCATAGATATGGAGATATCAAATCAATAATGTGGGCACATGTTAGAGAACATGGGGTTGATAGACCCGCCCGAGACATCGGATGAGATTGTTATCTTTAAAGTGCCATCAGAGTGTAGTCTCGAGTGGTATACCTATACGATCCTTTGACACGAGATTCTTATTGATTCTCAGCATGTGTAATTGTATACTTTGGGGCTATCAAACGCTTCTCCGTAGCAGAGAAGTTATAAAGGTAGCTCACGAGTATGCCATGAAACATGACGTGAGATATAAGAGATCAAGATGGAATTTGCCCCTCCTTGATAACGGAGAGATATCTCTGGGCCCCTCGGTGTGGATGGATATGAAAAGTGCAAGGCCATGCCAAAGTGATTAAAGTGTTAATCACTTAATTATATCCATTACATTGACGAGTGAATGGGTCGAGCTATCACAAGGATGGCACGATCTTGCCTTGAGCTTGACCGGTATCGCGTGGCAAAAGGATTGGTATATGAGTATATCAAGGTTCACCGATACGATCACTCTGTGCATTCGGGGACAACATGTCCCGCTAGGAACCATCGTTGTCCGATGGTGCAAAAAGAGATTTCGGTAATATGGCCGTTTATGTATGAACCTAACGGGTCACACACTTAACGGGTTGGATCATGTCGATGGATTGGATCCATTAGTGGGTTTACACGGATTTGGATCTCTGGCGTCTTAATGGATTTTCTTGTAGAAGATCCATTAGTGTGAGTCCTAGTGGGCTTCTATCGTAGAAGGCCCGTTAGTGCACTCTATATAAAGGCGTGGGGGTGTGCGGTAGAGAGGTTCTCCGACCACAAACCCTAGCCGCCATTGCATCCCACCGCCCCTAAACCCTAGCCGCGACGTGGGTGCTAGCACACCAAGCAGGTGATCCTACCTGGGCGATGTGGATCCGAGAGGCGCCGTTGCATTTGCCTCTGGCTGATTGGCAAGAACGCCTACTTCCTACAAGGTGTTGCGGCGCGATCGCGAGGAGGAGACGATCAACTCCGGTATCTACTCATCGTATGCTTTGGAGTACGCGGACGCTTCACCCACTCTTCTTCCGCTGCTAACGTGCTCCAAGGGTAATGATCCATGATCCACTACTCACATGTATCCTGGTTGAATGCGTAGAAAATTTTATTTTCGGCTAGCGTAGCCTACGCGTTCTCCTACACTTTACCCCTCCAGTTAGATCCTCTTCTGCGTGAACTAGGCATCACACCCCCGCTGAAGAAAATATACATCGCTACGAATTCTGAGATATTTTTGTTCAGCAACTATTCATCCTCCAGCAATGACTAACACACAAGACGTGCAAACGAAGTAGTGAACTTATGGATAATGCAAAAAGTATTAGTACGGGAAACAAATATGAAATAACTAACCTTAATATACTCTTCATACTGATCGGGCAACATCAGTACCCTATAAATTCTCGTAGAGAAATCTGTAGCAGAAGGGTGGTCGGCTAGTTCGCACACCCTTAAATACCTTTGACGCCACCCTTATAAGTGCGCCTTGAGGTCATCGAAGGTCACAAGATTCAGGCCAGATGTTGTCACCTTATGCCTTGATAATATCGGACACCACTTTTACAATTTGGACACCACTTTACTTAGGTTCTCCTCCTCGAACGGATCATCCTTCCCATTACGCGTAACATTCAACATGCAATGAAAGGCTACGCTGCTCATATTAGGTGTTCATGAGAAAGGTTTACATGAGGATCCAGCCATGGCGAAGTGTGAGTGGGAGCTGTGTATGTTGGAAGGTAAGATTGAAAGGTGCAGAGGGACAGTGAAACGCTGGAGTGTATAGTCAAGTCGGACTGAAAAGGCAACCATGCATACAAGGTCTCAGTACTGACAAATATACTGTGCAATAAGTGGTCAATTTAGAGTTAAAAGTAGGCAGTGAGTGGCCACTTCGGATTGTGCAGTGTGCAGTTAGTGCGTACTGAGTGTACCAATGGGACTTTGTACTGTGCAGAGAGTAGTCATGTTGGATTATATTGTGTGTAGCGAGGGTTCATTTAAAACTGATAAAAGTCTTCAGCGAGTAATCACTACATCGATACTAAAGGGTGGTCCTAAAGGATCTACATTGACGATTAGAAAGTAGGATATTAAGAAAGGCTGTGTAGATATAATATTTACAGCTGTTGACTATTAGATTAATGAAATCGTTTGGTCAAATTGACCTGACAAAGCTGATGGTAGAGCGTTGTCAAATCGTTCAGAAAAAGTTTAAAGCATTGGACAGAGTGTTGCAACTTGTCACTGCAAAAGGTGATGGATGCTTTCTTTTTTGACAACTCATCCTGACAAAACTGCTACCTGTGACTTGTGTAATCAGCCTGACAAAGTTACACGCCTATGAGTTGTTTAATCGCCCTGAAAAGCTACTGCGATGGGGTCAAATGTACAATTTCATCTTCACGGAGGCTATTTTCGAAAATAAAAAACGTAACAAGCTAAAACTACATGGTTATATGTCGGGACCCGAATATGCAAATCCGGACCCTCTGTGTATACCGCACTAGTCCAGGATCACGCTAGTGCACACAGGCTCAACATTAGTGAATATCACAATCATACACAGTGGAAATAAGATAAAAGACATTATATAATAAATATTACTAGTTGAGTGACCTTATGGTCAACTTACATAACAATGCCTTACAAGGCTGAACAACCAAATTGAACTACAGCGGAAATGAAGATGTAGGTAAACCCCTTAGTATACCACAGGCAACTGACAAGGCTCGCACCCTAAACATTCGTCCCTTCATGGTACACCTTCTTCAGCACTGGTAATGTTGTAGGCAAGGGTGAGTACATAAAGCACTCAACAAGTTGTGCACAGAATGCAATCCTAACATAACTATATGCAAGGCTTATTCCAAAGAATTGGCTAACAATGGCTATTTGCAATAAAGTAGCATTTACGAACAAGTACAATATATAGATTGAAAAGACAGTAAAAACAAATAACAGTAATAGATAGATTCAGCATTTCTCAAGTAAACCAAGTTTCTCATCCTAAGTCAAGATTCAACCCCCATGGCAACCTGCCATCCATCCCAAGTTTTTATTTTGCGAAAGTCTAATCCCTTGACTGTAATCCCCGAGCTAGGCTCAATACCGTGAGCACGGCTATCTGAATAGTTTGTACGCTCTGCAGAGGTTATGCACTTTACCCACACGACATGATAATCTCTTTATGCCTGGCCATTAGCACACTTCCTTTGATGTGTCGGCAGAGAATCATGACAAAGCCTTTACAATGCTCTGTATTAACTCGGTACCACCCGCTAAGGTTTCAACACTGAAGGGACTGGTTACTACAATAGGGGCCCCTCTTGTGCCATCTGGGTTCATTAAAAAGAGTGAACCACACCACCACTGGTAATACCAAAGCTAAGACATTGCAAATTAGTCAGGTAGGCTGCCCCATAACAGACATGTAGTTGCATGATTGACTCAGGTCAAAGGCTTGCAAGGTGTCCTTAGGGTTGATCAAAGCAAGACTTGCACATACCCTCTGCCCATCGGGCCCACCTAGGCACACTTGCACTTGCCACTTGCTCCGATCTAAATCATAACCACCCCAGTTGATTACCAAGCACCACGTGCCATCAACAATTCAATATCGTTGCGTGACATCCATCGCCACAACAACTCAATCTCATTGTGTGACCACACATGACACTCAAATTCATATCCTTGTTCCATATTCCATTAGTCAAGATTATTTATCAATGATTCAAATACATGTGATGACGTGGCATGGCTAAGCAATCTATTCCGGTCTAACCATCCAATGTTGATTCTAATATTGACCAACTATAGTGAACCAATCTAGGGTGACAAATAGATCATGGCATACAAATGACAAGGTAGGGTATAGATCAATTTGGTATGCTAGCTAAGTCCCAATTTAGATTGAAATCATTTCTACACATGAAATAATATGCAAATAGAGTAAAACAAAATAGCAATTTTGCAAACATGGGTTCAACATGATCAAAGCACAACTTGCCTTAGGAAAACCCTTATCCATGTTCTGGACCTTGGTCTTGAGTTGATGAATCTTCCCCGGTTGCATCGTACAATTTATCGTCTACACGAAACGAAAGAGAATGCAAAATAAATACCAAAACAGAGAGCAACCAAACTCTAAAAATAAAATAAAATGCACCAATAGATAGATCTCAATTTTACAAATTTTTAGAAATTTGAATCACCTCAATCGGAGTTCGTATGAGGGAGAACGAGTTCTCGGAAGATTCAAAAATCCCAAAAACCCTGAAAATTATAAAATCAAATATTAATCCGAATTATTTTATAAAAGAAAAATCGATTTATTGCATCATCGTGACATCAGCCCTGGCTCGGTTAAATCCAAGACGCAATCTGGTCCTCACGTTTCTGATCTAACAGTCACCGATCGACCTGCTACGTGGCACAACTGGAACCCTCCGATCCAATCCAACGGCCAATAGCTACCGATGCACTTCACTGTAGCCCTAATCGACGCGGCGCAATCCTGACCACATGATTTAATCTAACGGGCGAAGCTAACCGAGGCACTTACGGTTTTACCGAAGCGACGTGGCACAATCTCGATGGTTCGGCGAAGATCCAACGATCGGTGATGCTCGGCTTCGTCGATGGTGATGCGGCGGCGCCAAGCTACCAGAGCTGGGACGATGACCACGATTCCGACGCTACGGCAGAATCTCGGCGACTTCGAGTAGCGGAACGGATGCGGTATGACGAGGTGAATCCAGATCTACCCTCAGGATGGCGGAAGAGGGTCTCGACAACGGCGAAACGCGGCGGAAACTCCTCTGAAACTCCGGCGAGCTCGCGCGCAAATCCTCGGGCTCCTCGAACGTCGGCGCTTCAGCGAAGATGTGCGGAGACCTCTGACGATCCTCAGGTTAGGGTTCAAGTCCTTAAATAGGCCTCGGCGAGCATGAAAAACGAAAACCTAATCGGCTGGCGGTGGCGGCGTCCATATCCGATACGGCGGCGGCGTCCAAATTCTTCTCGGAGACGATGCACGTCCACCATCCGATTTCCATCCGAAGGGTGAGATCTTTCATGACGTGGCACAATCCGGATCGGAGACGGCATCCAACGGCAGTGATTGGAAGAAGGTCTTTACTGTCGCGGTTGATCTCGATCGTTCGCTCCCGATCCAACGGCTACGGCACGAATAGGGTTTACTATTGCGATGCTAGACGAACAGCAACAGTCTGATCGGTATCGGACGGCGCGCCAATTAGGGGGGTTAGGCCGGTTCGGTGCGGTTCGGGTTCGGCCGGACTCGAGTCTGACTCGAGCTCGGTCGGAGGAACAGTACTAACCCTTTAGGGTTTTCCCAGCGATTAATCATTAAATAAATTCACAGAAATTCATTTAATTCGGGAAAAATAGTAAAATACTTGGAAAAATTACAGCAAAATTATAGAAAACATTTTAAGGAATTTTGGACTGAAATAAAATATTTCCAGCAAAAATTTATTTGAAACTTTTAAATGTTTAAACAATGAAGTAAATGACTCAATCCAAATAAAATCCAAGTAAATCTAAATAAAATCCAAAAATTCCCAAAATTCACAAATACACTTTAAATTCAATAAAGCAAAAATTGGGGTGTTACATTATATGATGATTCTTGCGTTACGGGTATTTTGGCTAAAGGCTTTTAAACTCGACTATGAAGATATGGCAGGTCGTGAGGACCACCCGGGAGGGGATAGGTCAAGCCGAGTACATGAAGATGGATATTGCCCAAGAGGCAGCCGCCATGCGCAAAGAAGGAAACCCGGAAGATGGAGACCGACCACGCTTAGGAGGATACAATTGTAATCCTATTTGCTATCATGTTTAACGGATAAGGAAAGAGATACAATCTCCACCTTGTAACCGATTAGGACTCTTCTTTGTAACCGCCCTCCTCCGCTATATAAAGGGGGGTGGGAGAGGAGAGGAGAACAACAAGACAAGATCTCATTAGCTATCAGCTAGCCACATATAATTCCAGAGCACAGGACTAGGGTATTATCTCCATCGCGAGAGCCCGAACCTGTATACATCGGGTGTTCTTGTGTTACCATTGAGCTTCCGATCCAGCGCTTAGCCCCCTTTTCATTATTGTCGGTAACAAACCTCGACAGTTGGCGCGCCAGGTAGGGGCTGCGCTAGGATCGATCTCAGCAAGCTTGATGGCGATCTTCGACAATTTTTTGTAGCGGCTGGAGCCTCAGCCGTTTTTGTTTAGTCAACTAATTGTTCTTGCGGCCGGCGACGTGAAGAAAAATACGGTGTGGCGGCGCATGCATGGCGTCAGCTTTCTGGCGGCGTGAGATCTTGCTTGCGTCTGGAGGCTTGCGGCCAGAGCTTTTGCGGTGGCTGGGGACGTTCGCCGTTTTTGCGTGACTATCGTGTTCTGTCCTCCCGCGAGGTCCCTGTGTTTTTCCTTGGTTAATTGCATGCATGCATGTTGAGGCTTGGAGGCGGTGACTAGAAGTTGAGACGGTGCTTTTATTCCCTTGCGGCCAACTAATCTTGCTCGTCTTGGTTTGCATGCATGGCGTGAAGAAAATCCGATCGGCGGCGCTAGTTGCTCCCGGCGGCTGAACTCTGCATGCATGCAAGAAGTTTTCCTTGACTAGAAAATCAAGTAGCGCCAAGACGATTTTAGTGCGGCGCTTGAGGCAACACCAAAACTTGAGTTCTTCGTTTAAGCTTTGCAATTTTTCCTCTCATTGCCGCTATTGGCAAGTTGTATTTGGTTTTTCGTTTTACAGAGGAGGTCAGAGTCGTTATTGCTTCTCAAGGTCGGAGACTTCGGCAACATCTATTGTCGCTAATTACTCGACAATCCTCCCAAATCGACACCAACACCTGAAGAACTGTCGAAGCTCAACAAAAGAAGATCGGTATTTCCTGGAGAGAAAGCTGAACTGCATAATCTCTGGCGTCATTGTTTCCTGCGACTAGAAACTTTTCTAGTGTCGGCATGCATGCAAGGAGAAGACAACTAGATAATTTTTATGGCTTGCCGCTTGCGGTTCCTAGCCGAGACCCTCCTGGCGTGGTGGCGACTGGAAGTTTTCACATGCATGCAGGGAAAAGCCGGGGAGATTCTCGCTGAGACTAGAAGTTTTAGTGCTGGACTCCGTTGCGGCAAGAGTGCACGACTAGATAATTTCTTTCGCTTGCGGCTGTTTTCCTTGCTGTTCTGCAATCTGTGTTCCTCTGTCGTCCCTTGCTTTTTCAGGTACCCGGAAACAGAGGGTCAACAGAGAAGAGCGCTTAGTCCCTCCGGAGGCGTGTGCAAAATCGCCTGTGAAGGTTGCAGATCGCCGATCAAGATTTGGGCCAACATTATCTGGTCAGTCAAAATTGTGAAGCGACTCGCAGTTTTAAAGTTTGTGCTCTCAGCGGCGGGAGAAAAAAGATTACGGCCAGTGTGACAAAAAGGTTCGGCGACCTGAAGACCCGCACATGCATGGCGACTAGAAGTCCGGCAACCGCGCATGCTTTGGAGTCTGGCGACTAGAGGGAACTGCGATCATCTTGGCAGCGCCCGTCGACCGCCACGAAGCAAAGCCGCGCTTGAAGCGCCACCATCGCAGACGCCATGAGCCGCGCTGCGCCAGCGCCACCATCGGCACGGCTAAAGCTACGCTGCGCCCGAAGCGCCAACTACGGCACGACCACGAAGCGCGCTGCGCCGAAGCGCCACCATCGGCACGCCACGAGCCGCGCTGCGCCAGCGCCACTATCGCCGGCGCTAAGACCTACGCCGCGCTTCGAAGCGCCACTATCGGCTGCGACCACGAAGCCGCGCCGCGCGCCAGCGCCACCATCGGCACGCTAAGAGCTACGCCGCGCCCGGCGCCAACCGACGGCCACGAAGCCGCGCGCGCGCCGAAAGCACCACCATCGCACGGCCAAGAGCTACGCTGCGCGAAGCGCCAACCGGCTGACCACGAAGCCGCGCCGCGCCGAAGCGCCACCATCGGCACGGCTAAGAGACACGCTGCGCCGAAGCGCCAACTTCGCACGCCACGAAGCCGCGCTGCGCTTCGAAGCGCCACTATCGGCGCGTGCTATGAGCCTACGCTGCGCCGAAGCGCCACCATCGGCAGACGGCTAAGAGCCATGCTGCGCTTCGAAGCGCCACCATCGCACGCCACGAAGCCGCGCCGCGCCAGCGCCAACCGGCACGAAGCCGCCAGCGTGTCGAAGCGCCAACCGGCACGACCACGAGCAGCCGCCTGCTCCCCGAAGCGCCAACTTCAAGACGGCCTCGAGCTCGAACTGCGCCCGGCGAAGCGCCAACGGCACGCTAAGAGCCTACGTCGCTGCGCCCAGCGCCAACCGGCAGGACTAAAAGCCACGCTGCGCCCACGAGCAAGGCGACACGATCGTCAGGAACACATGGAGCATAAAGCAGCTAAGTCGCTTTTTTACTCAATTATGTCATTATTATTGGCTATTATTGACTTGCTACTCAATTGCTACTCAATTAAGCAGTAAGTCGGGAGCTACACCTAATAGTGTTGCACATGTGCAACCCCGCTTGTGGATCATATACTTTTCCTTATTTCCTTATGATTGCGACTAAGTCCGAGCGCTTTGATTCCGAGTTGTGAAGCTCTGACCCCATGAACGGCGAACTTTAGTCACCCAAATCGCGGTGCGGGAAAAAGAGCCATGAGCCGACTCGGCCGACTCCGGGCTAGACTAGTCGGGCAGAGTGCTTAAACAAAAAGTCAAACCACTCGGATGAATTCAAAATCAATAAGGAAAAGGAGTAAAAACTCTAAAATTATATATGAACCGTCGGAAACCACATTCGAGTGAATTGTTTTTACATTGCCTAAGTTCGCATATACATAATTTCGGGACTACTAAATTTGGATGCGACGTGTGTAGGGCCAACGCCCAACGCAGCGACATCAACAACCGACGACAAAATGAATTTAAAGAACAACGCTGAATTTCGCCTCGAGCGGGAAAAGCATTTTGACTTCTGTATATCGTTTGGGATACGGTATACCCCATGATGAGCCACCAGCTGTGCGCCGCGATAGTCGGATATGATTCAACGCGTGGAGCTCTATTGAGTCCTTCACTATCTCTTTGCCTACAATGGGCACTCGGCTGGAAAGGAAAACAAGTCGGGAAATTACATCAAGAACTGGAAGCACTCGGCGTGAAGCATGACTCAGCTGGGCTACGACCAAGAAGGCGGCAACTCGATCGCAAAGCACTCGGGGGCTACTGTGGAGTATATGGACCCCGGGTATCTGCATGGCAGGTCGTGAGGACCACCCGGGAGGGGATAGGCCAAGCCGAGTACATGAAGATGGATATTGCCTAAGAGGCGGTGACATCTTGTGACAAGGAAACCCGAAAGATGGAGACCAACCCTGCTTAGGGAGGATACAATTGTAATCCTATCCGCTATCATGTTTAACGGATAAGGAAAGAGATACAATCTCCACCTTGTAACCGATTAGGACTCTTCTTTGTAACCGCCCTCCTCCGCTATATAAAGGGGGGTGGGAGAGGAGAGGAGAACAACAAGACAAGATCTCATTAGCTATCAGCTAGCCACATATAATTCCAGAGCACAGGACTAGGGTATTATCTCCATCGCGAGAGCCCAAACCTGTATACATCGGGTGTTCTTGTGTTACCATTGAGCTTCGATCAGCGCTTAGCCCCTTTTCATTATTGTCGGTAACAAACCTCGACAGTTGGCGCCAGGTAGGGGCTGCGCTAGGATCGATCTCAGCAAGCTTGATGGCGATCTTCGACAATTTTTTGTAGCGGCTGGAGCCTCAGCCGTTTTTGTTTAGTCAACTAATTGTTCTTGCGGGCGGCGTGAAGAAAAATCTGGTGTGGCGGCGCATGCATGGCGTCGGCTTTCGCGGCGTGAGATCTTGCTTGCATCTGGAGGCTTGCGGCGAGCTTTTGCGGTCGGGGCGTTCGCCGTTTTTTGCGACTATCGTGTTCATCCTCCGAGCGAGGTCCTGTGTTTTCCTTGGTTAATTGCATGCATGCATGTTGAGGCTTAGGCGGTGACTAGAAGTTGAGGCGGTGCTTTTATTCCCTTGCGCCAACTAATCTTGCTCGTGCGGCTGCATGCATGGCGTGAAGAAAAAATCCGAGCGGCTGCTAGTTGCTCCCGGCGGCTGAACTCTGCATGCATGCAAGAAGTTTTCCTTGACTAGAAAATCAAGTAGCGCCAAGACGATTTTCGTGCGGCAGTTTGAGGCAGCACCAAAACTTGAGTTCTTCGTTTAAGCTTTGCAATTTTTCCTCTGCTTTGTCGCTATTGGCAAGTTGTCGCCGGTTTTTCGTTTACTGAGGAGGCCGTAGTCGTTATTGCTTCTCGAAGGTCGAGACTCGGCAACATCTATTGTCGCTAATTACTCGACAATCCTCCGAAATCGACACCAACACCTGAAGAACTGTCGAAGCTCAACAAAAGAAGATCGGTATTTCCTGGAGAGAAAGCTGAACTGCATAATCTTTGGCACACAGCCACCCATTCCACATTTTATTTTGAAAATCTAACCCTTGATTGTAATCCCCGAGCATTGTCCAATACCGCGGACGCGGCTATTCGAATAGTTTTTAACACACACTCTGCAGAGGTTGTACACTTTACCCACAGGATCTGATCGCTCACCACCACGGGTGATTGATTGCAACAAAGTCTTTCGGAGACTAACACTTAACACAGGAACCTCTCGGTGTGCCTTTCTAATTCTCCCCTCACCAGAGCGAGTTTAGAACAGAGGCGAATCTGAGCTTGGATGGGTAGCAAGCAAAGACAGTGCGCCCCCACACGGTTACACTCTGGTGTAGCTATCGCCCGAGGTGTCAAAGGAAAGATATCGAACCCTACTAAACTAGGTCCGTCCCATTAGGACAAGTGGTTGTCTGAGTAACTTCAGTTCAAAGGCTCGCAAGGTGAAGTCATTGATCCACGGGCAAGACATCCATTTTATACTTTTCGGCACACAACCTTTATAATCTCAATACATCCCGTTGCCACACAGGCCCACCTAGCACGAAGCCTTCTCGCCACTTGCCCCGGTCCAAATCATTTCCCACCCCGGTTTGCATTTATGCAACACATGCCAATGTCCACTTCATTGCACGAGTAGAACCACACAGGTTGCTACCCCCAATTCCATTTCATGACATTATCGTATTATTTCAAAAATGCGTTCCATAATCGTTTAATATTCTTTTGCAATTTGAAAGTCATTCAGAGCATACAGCATACTAAGCAATTAGTCACGGTCTAGCCTCCCGTGTTGGCATTATTATAGCAATCAACGTAAATTAACATCCTAGGGTGACAAGGTTTTTAGGGCATAATGACAACAAAATCAAGATGGCATAAACAAGATTGGCATATTAGCTACCATACCCAATTTAATCAATGGTATTTTGAAATGACATAGCATGCAATATTTGAAACAAAGTATATTTTGAAATCTCGACGCAAAATGATCAAAACATGACTTGCCTTCAGAGAGTAGTTGATCCAGGTCTGAAACCAGCGACGGGTCTTCGATTTTTTCCCCGATAGCTCCCGGCAACTCGGAATCTACGCGGAATTATCATATGTACAATAAATATATTTAAACAGATAGCCAAATCATCACTAAAAATAAAATAAAAATCACCAATAAATAGTTCATATTTTTACAAATTTTTAGGAACTGGAATCGCTCAAATCGGAGCTAAGACACAAAAGTTATTGCGATTACAATTTTTGGAAAATCTAATAAAAGAAAAACCGAATTAATCGATTTATTTTTCTACTGGAAATCCGATTAAATTCTCTCGGCGTGACACGTGTCAGACACGAGCCAGCCACGTCGGCTCGGTCAGCGACTGTGGGCCCTCGGATGACGTCATCTTGGCGTCGGCACTCCGGCAGTTATCACACCGACAAGTGGGCCGATGAGCAGTGCTTGCTCCACTCGGCGGTGACACGCGCGACATTCAACGATCCATGTGGGCACATGCGCCCCCTTGGGTTGGATCCAAATCCAGCGGTCGGTCCATGCGCGATCAAACCCCACCGCGTGGCGCTCATCTATTGGCTAGCGATGCGGTGCATCCTCGCCAAGACGCGTTCAAAAATCTCTGGCGTGGATCGGTCCAATGCCCGGCACCGTCGCGACGGCGTGGATCGCCGTCGAGCGACGTGCATGCATCGCGGTACCGACATCCAGAATCAACGGCTACGGTTCATCGTGGCTAAGTTACCGAAGAGATACGTGGCGAAATCTCGGCCCTTAATCTAAGATCCAAAGGGCATTATCAAACGTGTCGACCCGGGACTACGTGGACGTACCTCCACGGTTGGATGACGATCCAACGGCCACTGATACCCGAGCTATGCGCTGCTACCGAGCCTACGTGGCGCAATCCAAGCGGGACATTCCAGATCTAACGGCCATCATCAATGCATCTCCACAGCAGCTACGTGGATCTTATGGCGCGGTTGGATGAAGATCCAACGGCGGTGGGTACCCGGGCGATACCCTATTCACCGAACCTACGTGGCCTCACTAGAGCCGCACGATTAAGATCTAACGGCAGAGATCTATCGAAGCTACTCGAGTCTAGGGCTACAGGAAAGGAGGCGTGGCGTTACCTCGGATGTTGGATGGAAATCTGACGGCGAAGGTGAGCTGTGAGGTGTCAAAGGAGAGACGGTGGTGCTGGTCGCCGGACTTGGAGAAGATGCAGTCGGCGACGTCGTTTCCGAGCTCCTCCGGTGGAAGGAAGTGGCCCAAGCGATGCGGCGTGCCACAGCGAACTTGGCGAAGGTCTTAGATGCGGCGGAGAGCGGCGGACGACGGTGAAACGTGTAGAAAACCGTGGCGGTGGAAGTACCAACTTCGGCGAGCTACTGAGAGGGCTACGGTGTGCGGCAGGGTGTGAATGAACGGGCAAAAGGTGCGGAAGAGAGTGCTGCATGCAGAGGCCTGTTTCTCCCGCTCGGACAAGCTTCAGAATGCGCGCAAATCCCAGACATATCTTTGGCGGCCAACCGGCTCGTGATGGCGGCGGCGGTGCGACAGTCGCTCCCTCCCGAGGCGCGACGCGATCCAGACCGTCCGATCTGCATCGATCCGACGGCCTCGCTTTCTGTGTGATTGCTCCACTGAACTCTGCAAAAACGGGTTGTCTTGCTCCTTGTTTTCCGCTCCACTGTATCCAGAATTTTTATCGGTTGCTCTTTGTAAGTCAAGTCTTCCTGTAACTCAATTGCTTCCGGGGTGTTTGTTAAATCGTGCACTCGTGAGACACTTCTTGAGTTGCGATACATGAAAGACATTGTGTACTCCTGCTAATGCTTGTGGTAACTCTAGTTGATATGCGACTTCTCCCCTGCGGCTCAGGACCTTGAACGGTCCCACATATCGTGGTGCAAGTTTCCCCTTTTTGTGAAACCTCTGTACTCCCTTAAGAGGCGTAACTCTGAGATACACATAATCTTCAGGCTCGAAGCTCAAATCCCTGCGGCGATTGTCCACATAACTCTTCTGCCTTGGATCGCGATTTTCAACCTTTCCTTATCGGTGCTATTTGCTCTTGACTTCTTGAGTATATGCGGTCCGAGACACACGCTCACCGATCTCATTCCAATTTAACGGCGTCCTGCAAGGTCGACCATACAATGCTTCGAAAGGTGACATCTGAAGACTAGCCTGGTAGCTATTGTTGTAACTAAATTCAGCATATGGTAAACATTTATCCCAAGACGATGTATATGCCAACGCACAGGCTCTCAACATATCTTCCAATATCTGATTGACTCTTTACATGCGCCTCGTTTGCTTATGATGATTTATCAGATCAAGTTCAAGCGGTGCCCATTCTTGTATGCAATTTATCCCAAAATCTTGAGGTAAATTGGGTACCTCATCGATACTATCTTCTTTGGCACTCCATGCAAGCAGACGATTCTTGCCATGTATAGCTCTGCCAACTTATCTCCTGAGTAGGTTGTCTTTACCGGTATGAAGTGCGCGACCTTTGTTAATCGATCCACAATGACCGATATGGAATCATAACCTCCTTGCGTCCTTGGCAACCCGGTAATGAAATCCATTCCGATTTCTTTCCATTTCCACTCTGGTATTTTTAATGGCTACAACAGTCCTGCTGGTCTCTGATGCATAGCTTTGACTCGCTGGCATACATCACATAGTGCTACGTGCTCAGCTACCTCTCTCTTCATATTCGGCCACCAGAACCTTTCTTTAAAGTCTTGATACATCTTTGCACTTCCTGGGTGAATCGAATACTTGGAGTCGTAAGCTTCCTCCAGTATTAATTGCTTTAACTCCTTTTTGTTAGGTACACAAATGCGCTCTTTCATCCACAACGTGCCTTGCTCGTCCAGCTTAAATTCTTTTGCTTGCCCTTCCTCCATCTTAGCTTTGATTCGCTTGATCTTCTCATCATTCTCCTGACCTTCTCTAATCTGGTCTTCCAAGATAGGCTTCACCTCCAAAGCGGGTACAAATCCTTCCGGAACAACTTCTAATTTCAACCTCTGAAAGTTCTTGCACAATTTTCCCTAGCTTTCTCTCACTATCATATTTAGACTATGACTTTTCCGACTCAAGGCATCAGTCACTACATTGGCCTTGCCGGGATGATAATGGATACCCATGTTGTAATCCTTGATCAGTTCTAACCACCTTCTTTGCCTCATGTTCAGGTCAGATTGGGTGAAAATGTATTTAAGGCTTTTATGGTCTGTATACACCTCACACCTGTTACCAATAAGATAGTGACGCTATATCTTCAGGGCATGCACTACGGCTGCTAGTTCTAGATTATGTGTCGGGTAATTCCCTTCATGTGGCCTTAATTGCCTTGAGGCATAGGCTACTACCTTTCCGTTTTGCATCAATACGCATCCAAGCCCTTGGCATGATGCATCGCAGTAAGTATCATAACTCTGGTGCACATCTGGTTGAACTAACACTAGTGCTGATGTCAGTCGTTTCTTCAATTCTTGAAAGCTTTTCTCACAAACTGGTGTCCACACAAATTTCTTCTCTTTCTTTAGCAATTGCGTAATTGGCCTGGCGATTGTTGAAAATCCTTCTATAAATCGGCGGTAATACCCAGCCATCCCAAGAAAACTTGAATCACAGAATCGTCTTGGCGGTTCCCAATGCTTGATCGCTCAACCTTGCTTGGGTCCACTGCAATTCCTCGCGGTCATTACATGCCCTAGAATTCTACCTTGCTCTTCCGTAAGTCGCATTCTTGAATTTTGCATATAGTTGTTGCTCCCTTAACTTTTCTAACACCAATCTCAAATGTTGGCGTGCTCTTCATCCGTCCTTGAGTAAACCAGAATATCGTCTATGAACACGACCACAAATTTATCTAAATATTCCATAAATACTTTGTTCATTAAGTTCATAACATATGCTGGCGCATTTGTCAATGCAAACGACATAACAGTGAACTCATAGTGTCCATATCTTGAAGAAAATGCCGTCTTGGGTATGTCCTCTGTCTTGATTTTCAACTGGTGGTATCCTGACCTAAGGTCGATCTTGGAGAATACTCCTGCTCCTCTTAATTGATCAAAAAGATCATCTATCCAGGGTAACGGGTATTTATTCTTTATCGTCACTTCGTTAAGCGCACGATAATCCACACACATCCGAAAGCTTCCGTCTTTCTTCTTGACAAACAGAACCGGTGCTCCCCATGGTGATGATCTAGGCCTGATGAATCCTTTTTCCAATAGCTCCTCAATCTGCTTCTTCATTTCTACCAACTCTTCGGTGGACATCCGATATGGTCTCTTTGCTATCGGTGCTGTTCCAGGCACTAAATCGATTACAAACTCTATGTCTCTGTCTGGCGGCATTCCTGGTAGTTCCTTGAGAAAAACATCCGGTACTCAGCAGCTCTTGATACATCTCTTATCTTGTGGTTTCTAGACATTTACCAATAAGCGCCCTTCCGAATCGCTCGTTGCTTGAAATTTCACCTTTCTACCATTAGGGCTCTCAATAGACACAACTCTTCACCTGCAGTCTAATACAGCCTTATGCTTAGTCAACCAATCCATTCCTAGGATAACATCCAGGGTTTGGGTATCTAATATAATAAGGTTCGCTAGGAACTCTACTCCTTTTATTAATAGCTTAACTCCAGAACAACCGATCTTAGATCGAAGTTCGGATCCTAGGGATTGCACTATAAGTGTACTTTTAAGGTTAACAATATCCAGATCATTTGTCACAGCAAAATCTCGAGAAACAAACGAATGTGAAGCTCCGGAATCGAATAACACTGTAGCTGGTACTGAGTTGACAAGGAACTTACCGAGCACGACGTCCGTGGCATTACGGACTTAAATGCAGAAATGTGATTAATCCTGCCTCGCGTGAATGCTTGCGGTGTGGCTCCAGCTTGGGTAGATCCTCGGCTTCCTCCCTGGGCAGGAGTTTTAGCTGGCGTGTTTCCTAAGTTGAAACGCACTAGTGTCACCCCTCCCTTCTTTGGGCACACATTGGCGAAATGCCCAGTCTCATTGCAATTGTAGCAGCGTCTTCCTGACATCTGCTGGTTCCCTCCGTTCTGATTAACAGTCCTGGCTGGAGTCTGGGGGGTTTGTCCTACTGGTCTCAGCATCGGCGGCGGTGTCTTGATACTGTTTCCTTGCTGCAATCTAGAGAATTGTTGACGCATCAACCTTGGTTTCCGATGACCTGAACGTCCTCCTTGTTGTGCCATGCGGCGTTTGCGATTATCATCCAGTTCCCTGCGCTTGTCTTCCAGTATGAGTGCCTTATTAACCAGCTCTTGAAAATCCGGAAAGGTGTGGGTAATCAACCCCACCTGCAAACCAGTGTTGAGTCCCTTCATAAAACGGGACTGCCTAGCCTTGTCCGTTGCCACGTCCTCCGGGGCGTAACGCGCAAGTTGAGTAAACTTATTTAAATAATCAGCCACGGACTGACCTCCTTGCTTCAGCATTCTAAATTCTTCCTTCTTTAGCTCCATGATACCCTCCGGTACATGGTATTGACGAAAGGCTATGGTGAATTCTTCCCAGGTGATTTCCTATGGGTTTTCCTGCGATGCGCAGTAGTTTTCCCACCACTCAGCTGTTGTCCCTTCTAGCTGATGAGAGGCATAAAGCACTCTTTCATTTCCATCACACTGTGTTATATGTAGTTTCCTCTCGATGGTTCTTAACCAGTCATTTGCCTCTAGTGGACTAGCATTGCCTAAGAAAGTAGGCGGACGTGTCCTCATAAACTCGGACAATCTCGAGTAGGGACGTGGCCCATTGTTAACAGCTTGATTGTTGGCGGCTGCTTGGTTGTTGATTTGCTGTACAGTGTCCATCATTGTTTGCATCAATTGAGTTTGAGCTACAAGGAAGGCTCCCAAATTCTGCATGTCAACCGGCGGTGCTGCCTGTGGTGGTGGTGTATTGCTCTGACTGTCTCCTAGACGTGAACCACTGCCTCTGGCTCCGGTGTTGTGAGTATTCACCATCTGTTGGTTGCCTCGACGGTTTAGAGATAAGAGGGAAAGAATAGGCAAGTAGAAGAACTTATATGGGGAAACAGGTGTAACTTAAATCCTTAACATCCATTCAAAGATAATAAATAGGTATGGTCGCTTACAAGGGCCTAAGGGCCTTGCAACCATACCAGCAATCTCAGCATCAAACCAAATAGTTCATTACAATAGCATGGCGAAACTAAGTTTGAATTTTAAAGACACGACTCATAACAATTGAGTCTCAATGCAAAAATCCCAACAACTGCCAACCCAACGAACTCAGTCATCCAGCCATCCTGGCTGCGGCTCGCCTATCACGTACACTGGTGGGTGAGCTGGCATTGGGGCAAACTGGTCCCCATGCCCTCCCACTGGTGCTGCTAGGGGCTCCACTGGCTGCTGACCCTCTGGCGCGGGCTCTGGCTCCTGCTCCTCTGGCTCCTCATCGTCCTCGTCGTCAAGCTCCATGACGGCCTCCGGCTCCCTGTGACCGTAGAGGGCCTCCTCTAGCTCGGCGATCCTCTGCACCACGTGCATCCTGGTCTCTCGCAGGGCCACCTCGGTCTCCTCCAAGGTACGGTACACCGCTTGCAGCTCCACAGTAGTAGTGTCCATGACCTCCTCTTGAGCCGCGGCGAACCGGCCCAAGTGTACGACGGCAACGTCGTCCTCTAGCTCCAAACGCGCCTGGAGTGGTCCACCCGCGTGCGGGTGCACACGGAAAGCAGTGTCCCACAGCTCGAAGCTGTAGTCCCTACTAACCCTACGCAGCGCTAGCCGGGCACACTCCTGTATGCCTGCTACGTAGTTGGCCCGCCTCACCGAGAGATGGAGCGGACGGCCGCACGCTGTTCTCGCAAGCATGCAAGGTAAGGTAGTCTCCGGCCGCGGTTGACGCCGTTGACCACCAGTGCGGGACGGTAGAGAGGCGGTCGAAACCTCCAAGCACCTGGAGCATCCTCCAAAGCTCCGCTGCGTAACCTCAGTGACGCTCGCCGAAGGAGTGAACCATCCTCATCTGCCAAATCAACTCGTCAGTACTAAAATTTTAGAAGAACACAAAAGTAGTAGCAAAATACAGCATAGGTATGAAGTGAGGAAGAAGGGATAAGTCGAGATTTCAGTGATTATTCTTGAATAATTTTAATTCTTTTAGAAATTAATTTTTATCCTTTCTAGAACAGCCAGTCTAACTAGGGTTAAGTCCTACAGTCAGTATGGCTCTGATACCAACTCTGTCGGGACCTGAATCTGCAAATCGGGGCCCTCTTTGTATTCTGTACTAGTCCAGGATCACGTTAGTACACACAAGATAAACAGGTTGAAGTACCGCAATCATACACAGCGGAATTAATAATAAAGTACTTCAAGCATAAATATAACCGAGTTACATGACCTTATGGTCAACTTACATTAATTCGCCACGCAGGGCGATAAATAACAAAGTAACACAAGTTCAACAGCGGAAGCAAAAGTACGATAATGAAACCCCTCGTAGCCACAGGCAATTGACGAGGCTCAACCCTAATCCTCCAGACCTTCGTTAAACTCCTCCTCCCAAGCTGGTGTTGCTCCTTCTTCTGAGGTTTTTGTTGAAGCAAGGGTGAGTATACAACATACTCAACAAGTCATGCACAATGCAGTTCTATTACTACATGCATGGCTTATTCCAAGGAAGGCTTAATGGCTATTTTGCGTGAAACAGCTTTTCTTTTAACAGATAGTCTTAATTAGATTAAAAGCAGGAAAAATCATTACTATTATAATTAATTCCTCAATTCTTCTTCAAGAGTTTAGCACACAGCTCTAAGTTTGATTCATTAGTCTTTGGCACCTGACCACCCATTCCACAT
This sequence comes from Guadua angustifolia, assembly GCA_036346375.1. NCBI lineage: Eukaryota > Viridiplantae > Streptophyta > Magnoliopsida > Poales > Poaceae > Guadua > Guadua angustifolia. The sequence continues at coordinate 42,002,447 of CM070513.1, read as the reverse complement.
TTTATTTTGAAAATCTAACCCTTGACTGTAATCCCCGAGCATTGTCCAATACCGCGGACGTGGCTATTCGAATAGTTTTTAACACACACTCTGTAGAGGCTGTACACTTTACCCATAGGATACAGTCGCTCACCACACAGGTGATTGATTGTAACAAAGTCTTTCGGAGACTAACACTTAACCTGGGAACCTCTCCAGTATTGCCTTTCTAATTCTCCCCTCACTCAGAGCCAGAGTTTAGAACAGACGAATACAGTTGGATGGGTACCAAGACGCAGCACAGGTACGCTCCCCCACACGGTTACACTCTGGTGTAACTGTCGCCCCGAGGTGTCAAAGGAAAGATATCAGAACCCTACTAAACTAGGTCCGTCCCATTCCGGATAAGTGGTTGTACGAGTAACTTAGTTCAAAGGCTCACAAGGTGAAGTCCTTAATTGTCCCGGGCAAGACATCCGTTTTATACTTTTCGGCACACAGCCTTTATAATCTCAATATATCCCGTTGCCACACAGGCCCACCTGGCACAAAGCCTTCTCGCCACTTGCCCCGGTCCAAATCATTTCCCACCCCGGTTTGCATTTATGCAACACATGCCAATGTCCACTTCATTGCACGAGTAGAACAACACAGGTTGCTACCCCCAATTCCATTTCATGACATTATCGCATTATTTCAAAAATGCATTCCATAATCGTTTAATCAATATTCTTTTGCAATTTGAAAGTCATTCAGCGCATACAACATACTAAGCAACTAGTCACGGTCTAGCCTCCCGTGTTGGCATTATTATAGCAATCAACGTAAATTAACATCCTAGGGTGAAAAGGTTTTTAGGGCATAATGACAACATAATCAAGATGGCATAAACAAGATTGGCATATTAGCTACCATACCCAATTTAATCAATGGTATTTTTAAATAACATAGCATGCAATATTTGAAACAAAGTATATTTTGAAATCTCGGTGCAAAATGATCAAAACATGACTTGCCTTCAGAGAGTAGTTGATCCTGGTCTGAAACCTGCGACGGGTCTTCGATTTTTTCCCCGATAGCTCCCGGCAACTCGGAATCTACGCGGAATAATCATACGTACAATAAATATATTTAAACAGATAGCCAAATCATCACTAAAAATAAAATAAAAAATCACCAATAAATAGTTCATATTTTTACAAATTTTTAGGAACTGGAATCGCTCAAATCGGAGCTAAGACGCAAAAGTTATAGCGATTACAATTTTTGGAAAATCTAATAAAAGAAAAACCGAATTAATCGATTTATTTTTCTACTGGAAATCCGATTAAATTCTCTCGGCGTGACACGTGTCAGCACCAGAGCCAGCCACGTCGGCTCGGTCACTGACCTGTGGGCCCTCGGATGACGTCATGCTGACGTTAGCACTCCCGACGGTTATCACACTGACAAGTGGGTCCGATGAACAGTGCTTGCTCCACTCAGCAGCTGACACGCGGTGCACATTCAACGATCCACGTGGGCACATGCGCTCCCGCCCGTTGGATCCAAATCCAACGGTCGGTCCATGCGCGGTCAAACCCCACCACGTGGCGCTCATCTATTGGCTAGCGGTACGACTGCATCCCGCCCGCACGTTCAAAAATCTACGGCGCGGATACGGTCCAACAGCCCAGCCTGGTCGCGACGATGTGGACTGCTCCGTCGAACGACACGTGCATGCATCACAGCCGGACATCCAAGAATCAACGGCTACGGTTCATCGTGGCTAAGTTACCGAAGAGATACGTGGCGAAATCTCGGCCCTTAATCTAAGATCCAACGGGCATTATCAAACGCGTCGACCGGGACTACGTGCATGTACCTCCACGGTTGGATGACGATCCAACGGCCACTAATACCCGAGCTATGCGCTGCTACCGAGCCTACGTGGCGCAATCCAAGCCGGACATTCCAGATCTAACGGCCATCATCAATGCATCTCCACAGCAGCTACGTGGATCTTATGGCGTGGTTGGATGAAGATCCAACGGCGGTGGGTACCCGGGCGATACCCTATTCACCGAACCTACGTGGCCTCACTAGAGCCGCACGATTAAGATCTAACGGCAGAGATCTACCGAAGCTACTCGAGTCTAGGGCTACAGGAAAGGAGGCGTGGCGTTACCTCGAACGTTGGATGGAAATCTGACGGTGAAGGTGAGCTGTGAGGTGTCAAAGGAGAGACGGTGGTGCTGGTCGCCGGACTTGGAGAAGATGCAGTCGGCGACGTCGTTTTCGAGCTCCTCCGGTGGAAGGAAGTGGCCCAAGCGACTTGGCGTGCTACAAATAACTTCTGCCAAGGTCTCGAGATGCGGAGAGCGCGACGGGCAGCAGTGAAACATGAAGAAAACCGTGGCGGTGGAAGTACCAACTTCGGCGAGCTACTAAGAGGGCTACGGTGTGCGGCAGGGTGTGAATGAACGGGCAAAAGGTGCGAAAGAGAGTGCTGCATGCAGAGGCCTATTTCTCCCGCTCGGACAAGCTTCGGAATGCGCGTAAATCCCTAACATATCTTCGGCGGCCAACCGGCTCATGATGGTGACGGTGGTGCGACAGTCGCTCCCTCCCGAGGCGCGACGCGATCTGCACTCATCCGACCAGATCGATCCAAGCGGATCTAGTGAATAGATGACGCGGCTCATCCACGACCGTCCGATGAAGATCGCTCGGCCCGAGATTAGCGGCGCTAGGGTTTGGCGGGCGCGAGCACAGTGTTGGGCTCGGCCCAACACTGTAGCAAGCATTTTTTTGGTTTTATCGTTTAATTTAATTCTATAAAATCAAGGTATTTATTTGGAGCACTAAAAATACTCAAAAAACTCTAGAAAAATTCCAGAAAATATTTTAGGGCATTTAGTGCTTAAATAAAATATTTTCATTTATTCTTGATAATTACTTTTATGTTATTTAATTATTCAAGAGAAGGATAAATTTAAATTAAACTCAATTAATTTCAGTTAAATCCCAAAAATCCACAAAAATTCAAATAACTCCAAAAATTTAAATTAAGCCAAATTTTGGGACGTTACATTTCTCCACCCTGATCTTCAAGTTCCATAGGTACCATATCCAACTCTCGTAGTTCTCGCTTTCTACAAAGGCGAAAGCAATAGGCAGAATCTGGTTATTTTCATCAATGCTCACAGATGTCATTATTCACCCTTTATATTTCCTGTCAAGAATGTGCCGTCTATGCACAACAATAGACTACAGTGATAGAATGCCTTAATGCAAGTTTCGAATGCGAAGAAAACTCTCTTCAGATGCTTCTTGCTCGGCCACTTACTTGACGGACAGTCTTGATAATCATAATAAGTGCCAGGATTTCTTCCCTAAAAGCAACTAAGCAGTGCGGGCAAATTATGGCATGAGTCTTCAAATTTCCCAAACCTCATTTCTAAGGCTTTCCGCTTCACCCTCCATGCCTTCCTATAGCTAATTGTGTAATGATATCTGTTCTCGATTGATCGGATAATAGCACTAGGCTCAAAATTAAGGTCATCCACTATGTCTGAGTATATGATATTCGTGACAAACCCGGATGAGAGGTTCCTATGAGCCATCAAGGTTTCCTCAGTCATATAGCTATGCTACTCAACATTCGAACATAGCCAGTGGGTGCCCTATTTGGGCTTATACGTATGCACTCTCCAGGGACACCCATGGATCTCGCACACCACGTCGTAGTAGGTTGGGGTGGACTTCTTAACCCTGAAAGTCTTTTTTACTAATAAGGCCCAATCTTTTACAGTATCCTGCATTACCTCTTTTGTCGGGTACATACTGTTAAGCCTAACCTCATTGTCACTATACTGCCAAGGTGCTTTTATTCACAACCAACTTATTAAATTGATGCGTGCTTCAATCTGTTGGCACAATTGGCTCTATACCTCCATCTTCCTCATTCGAGTCATCGTCATCTTCCACTTCTGTTCTGGTGTATTCATGTTCTTCCTCTTCCATCCTTGCTACTATTTCCTCACCTTCGTCTACTTATCCTTACACCTCTTACCCAATGTTTCTATTATCCTTTCCAACCTCAACTTGTTCACCACTCTAGTAAATGTTGTCCTCATTGCATTCTTGAACATGTTGCTCATGGCCGTATTCCCTAATTTTGGTGTCACCATAACTGAACTCATTTTGAGATCCACTACACTCACCAGCGTCCTACTGTTGCTACGGAGCAACAACCCTATCATATGTTTGCACTAAAAGCAGTCGATACCATTCACGTTGCTCCGCCCCCCTCACATATGACCTTGATGATGCAGTTCCCTTCACCTCAACTAACTCTGAATAAACAGGATCATTTCGCATACTACAAAGGCAAAATAACTTCAGCTGGCACTTCTCTAGTTCCATCCGAAAAGTATAATATAACCCATTCAATACAGAAGAAAATATACGCTCTTCGACACTACTTAAACTTTTGTCCACATACTGGAAGTTACTCAGATCCACACCCTCTAAGCCATACATGACAACCCCTTCTCCATAAAAGATTCTAAATGGAACTCATTATGACATATCTGCGAACCAATTCATTAACCTACAAATTAATTACTTTTCGTAAAAAATACTGTGACACCTAACATAACTATATCTATATGTTAAAATAAAAATCTAGATCTAACGAGGACTGGGAAATCTCTGACAAGTCAATGCACGGTCAACAGGGGTCCCTAGATCGGGGCGATGCAACAAGGGGGCCTCGACCAAGACCTAAGCAACGCTGGTACCCGGACGACCTCAAGCTCAGGCGGTAGGGGATTTCATCCCCGCTCGACCTCGACCTTGGCTCGAAGGAGTGCGCTTACTCGGCGATTACCAAGACACAGGTAGTGGCGCAAAGGCATATGGGCGGCATTTCGGGCGATTCATACCCACCTTCAATGCGCACGGCCACTACCTCGAATCTCTCCTGCTAGATTATGTGCAACATCCGGGAGGATATAAGGCCTCACAAGGCATATGTACAGGGGCATCAACGCATTAGCCATAGATTAGTAAACACAAACACATCACTCAAGCACGAGCTGTAATCCATTCTTTGTACGCACAATTAGTGAATTCCTCCGTCTCCGGAGAAGACTAGACGTAGAGCTGTTACCCTCGTGGGGGCTCGAACCAAGATAATCCATCGCCCCTCGCCACCGACGCCACGCACCGACCTACGTCCACACCATTGTTGAGCAAAGCGCTTCCTGGGTCCCTCGTTCACACTAACCCCCTTTTCACTTTCGCGGTCAGGCGATCCTGATCGTCGATAGCTGGCCCCCACCGCGGGCCCGAGAGCTTCGTTCAACCGGAAGAAGTCCCAGATTTTCGAGGTATGGCGTCCTCTGCAGCAGCGTATTCCGCGAGCTCGGGTTCAAATACGGCCCCCGAGCATGGAAGTTCTACGTCTCTGTTCTCCCCCTCTCCGCCACTGCGGAATCGATTCGTTCTCATGGCCGCTAGCCAAGATGTGGACGTTGAGGAGGGGGAGCGCAGCCCGAAGACCCCTGAAGATGCTCGCCGGATGGCCCAGGTTGCCATCAACCAGGCCATAACTGCCCTCCGGTGAGAGGAGCTTGAGAAGATTGGAACGTCCTCGGGACGCTCCAGACTCCCTCACTCGGGCGAGCGCCTCCGCGCGATCACACGAGTCATGATTGATCACGCACATCCAATGTCGGGTCTTTTCGGCCTTGCCCTCGAGGACGAGCTCGACAAGGCGGCCACCGGTCTGTGGTTGCCAGCCCGGGCCAGGCCCCCGCTGGTCCTGGCCATTGAGGAGCGGCACGGCTCAGCTCGCAGAAGCGCCAACACCCTCGGCCGGTCTCAAGACCGCGGCGATCTCGAGACTGTCTCAGACACCGCCGCCATCGCTTCCTCGAAAAGTGCGACTCCGGATGGGTACGACGATGACCGCATCTGAGCGATTCTCGCTTCCAGTTAGCACGACGTCAGCCTTTTCCCGACATCCCACCAAGGCGCCCTCGGGTCCACGAGCGCCTCAAGAGATTCTCCGGTGATGTTTCGCCCACCGCGCCATGGCCGAGGTCGAGGGCGACGGCAAAGCGATCGGGAATCCAACTCCGGCAGAAGCGAGAACCTTCCCAGGCGCCCCCTGTCCTGGCACACGGCTACGCAGCATATTCTGACGACCTTCGGTGGGTGCGATGGCCGGCTCGTTTCAAGCCCGCGTTGATCGATTGATTCGACGGGACGAAGAACCCTGATGAATTCCTCTCGATCTACACCACTGCCATCCTAACCGCGGGGGGCGACGAGTACGTAATGGCCAACTACCTCCCTACTGTCTTGGATGGTGCCGCCCGCACCTGGCTCTTTAACCAGAAGCCTGGCACTTTCCGCTCGTGGCGCCAAATCCAGAGCGCTTCCGTTCAAACTTCCAGAACTGCTACGAGCGGCCCGGTAGAGAGAAAGACTTGGACCGAGTTATCCAGGGTAAGAACGAACCTCTCCGCAACTTCGTGCGACGATTCATCCGCACTAGGAACCTGATCCCTAGTGTGTCTGACGAGGCCAGGATCAAGGTTTTCAAGTTCAAGCGCCCGCGACCGGCGCCATCAAGACTCGAGATTACAACGAAGCTCACCGTCGGCAAGCTCTTTCGCATGGCGGAGCGCTACGCGGACGCGGACGACATGGTCCGCTGGAAGCGCGATTACGACCAAAGTAAGCTTGGCGTCAACTCGGGTGAGGCAGGCCCTTCAGGCACCAAGAGTACCGACCAAGGCCCGGCTGCTAAGAAGCGAAACAGGGACTGCAAGCGCGATGGTGGCTGACCTCAGGTGACCGTTTCGGCGGATGGTCACCGCGAGGTCATGGAGGTGCGGGATTCGGCCCAGGAGGGGCCCCGCCCGCAACGCAATCAGCCTCGACCTCAGTAGGCGCTGCGCCAACCTCGGCAGGAGGATCGCCAGTCTAGATCACGGTAGACAGACAGCCGCTCACAGGGTCCCGAGGGGCAACCTCGGTTTGACGAAGGCAAGTGTTGTCTATTTCATAGGGCTCCGGGCCACGACCTGCGGGACTGCAGGGCCTGGCAGGCCAAGCTAGAGGCTTTCTATGACGGACGCGGGGAGATGCCCGTGCTCCCGAAGGACGGAGATCAGCCCAATAGGGTTAATACTGGAGAGGACCGGGTCGATCTCGACCTGGAGTTCCAACAAGGCGATCACGGATTGACGCTATCTTCTTGGCTCTTCGGTGATCGACCCCAAGGCGAAATCAAGGATGCATGGCAGGGTCTACTGTGCCACCACCAGGAAGCTCATGACTAGCCACTGCAAGTGGGCAGGGCAACAATCACCTTTACGCAAGAGGATGCCCCCCAAGGTATGTCTAAAGATCTCAAGATCGGCTGGTCGTGACCCCACCATTAGTAACACTTTGGTCTCAAGGGTCATGGTCGATAGGGGCAGCACCCTCAACTTGTTCTTCGGTTAGCGACTCGAACGGATGCAGATCCCGGTCGAAGGTCAAGAATATCGCGATTCCATTTTTGGGATCGTGCAGGCGATTCGACCACCCCTTAGGGCGGGTGGTCCCGCCCGTCACCTTGGCGCCTCGGACAACTTCGCGACCAGTGATCACCTTCGAGGTGGTCGAGGGTGACCTCCCTACAACGCCATCCTCAAGGCCCCATACTCGTTAAGTTCATGGCGGCCAATCACTACGGTCACCGCTGCATGAAGCTCCCGAGACCAAGCGGCGTCATTACTGTGCGCGGCGACCTCAAAGCGGCACACGGTTGTGAGACTCAAGCCCTGGCCCTCGTCGGCATGCTACCTCAGCAGGGCCCAACAGCGACCACGAAGGTCGCCCGCCGTATAAGGATCATCCGGCCATGCGAGAACTCGAAGGTCAGTCTTGCTCGAGGAGGGACCCTCCAAGTGCATCCATGTCTCGCCCGAGCTGAGTTCCAAATAGAAACTCGAGCTCGTCACCTTCCTCCGCGCCAACAAAGACATATTCGCTTGGGAGCCGGCGGACATGCCGGGCGTCCCGAGGGAGGTGGTCGAGCACAGATTGCAGGTGCAGCCCGACTGCCGGCCCGTACGCCAGAAGCTGCGGCGCTTCTCTCCTGAGAAGGTCGCAATAATCAAAGAGAATCTCGACAAGCTGTTGAAGGCTGGCTTCATTCGTGAGATTGATTACTCCGAATGGCTGGCCAACCGCGTCATCATGCAGAAGAAGGGCGAGAAGTGGAGGATGTGTGTGGATCACACAGGGTTGAACTCGGCATGCCCGAAGGACAACTTCCCTCTCTCGCGCATCGACCAGATCGTCGACTCCACAGCAAATGCCAAGCTGTTGAGCTTCCTGGACGCTTACTCTAGGTACCACCAGATCAAGCTGGCGATTGATGACGAGAGCAAGACGTCATTCATCACGCCGTTCGGGACATACTGCTACACGATCATGTCGTTTGGTCTCCACAACGCCGGCGCGACCTTCCAACGCCTGATGACCAAGACATTCGAGTCTCAGATCGGCCGCAACGTCGAGGTCTATGTGGACGACATCATTGTCAAGAGCTCCGCCGAAGCCAGCCACGTTCAAGATCTTGAGGAGACCTTCGCCAACCTAAACAAGCACAAGATCAAGCTCAATTCGGAGAAGTGCGTGTTCGGCGCCGCCTTTGGGAAGGTGCTCGGCTACATGATCGGGGGCTCGGGGGTCGGCCCGAACCCGGAGAAGATCGAGGCAATAGAAAATATGGCTCCTCCTAGTTCGGTAAAGCAGGTGCAGTGCCTCACCGGACGCATGGCCGCCCTCAGCCGATTCATTTCAAGGCTCGGCGAGCGCAGGTTGCCTTTTTTCAAGGCCTTGCACAAGCACGGGGGCTTCGAGTGGACGCCCGAAGCTCAGCGGTCCTTCGACGAATTGAAGGTATACTTGTCAACCCTACCCTTGCACATGACCTTGCAGCCAGGCGAGAAGTTGCTGCTCTACCTCGAGGCCACCATCCAGGCCGTCAGTGCTGTCTTGGTAGCCGAGCGGAACACGCAGCAACACCCAATCTACTACGTCAGCGAGGTGCTCCATGGGCCGAAAGAGCGTTACCCTCAGGTTCAGAAGCTCCTATATGCCCTCCTCATGGCTTCGCGCAAGCTTCGGCACTACTTCCAGGCTCACTCCGTGGTCGTCCCGAGCAACTTCCCGCTCGGAGAGATCTTGAGGAATCCAGAGGCTGGATGACGCATCGCCAAGTTGGCCATAGAGTTGGCCGTTTTCGACCTCCAGTTCGTGGCGCGCACGGCCATTAAGTCACAGGTGTTGGCCGATTTCTTGGTCGAGCAGACCTCGCAGCCGGCCCCCGAGCTCGAGGTCGATGGGGAGAAGCCCTGGATCATGTACTTCGACGGCTCACGGTCCTTCAAGCGCTCGGGGGCTGGAATCCTCATTCTCACCCCGCAGGGCGACAGGCTGAGGTACGTGGTTCGTTTCGGATTCACAGCGACAAAACAATGCAGCAGAGTATGAGGCTCTTTTGGTGGGGCTCCGAGCTTGCAAGGCGCTGGGTGTTCGCCGGTTGGTCGTCAAGGGCGATTCGCAGCTCGTCATCAATCAGTTCAACAAGGGCTAACAGTGCTCGGAAGATTCAATGGCCAAGTACCTCGCCGAGGCGCGCAAGATGGAGAAGTGGTTCCAGAACCTGGAGATCACGCACGTGGCGCGAAAGGACAACTCCAACGCAGACTACCTTTCCAAGCTCGGGTCGTCTGACGACGAAGTCCCTCCAGATGTGATCCTGGAGACCCTAGCATCGCCCTCGATCACCGACCAAGGGGCCTCGGTCGCCTTCATCGAAGGTATTCCCTCATAGGCGGAGCCGATCCACAACTTCCTGGTGATGGGGGAGCTTCCGACCGATCCTGTTGAGCAGAGCAGAGTTAAGCACCGGGCAAGCTCGTACCGACTTGTGGACGGCAAGCTTTATCGTCGGAACATCTCCGGCGTCCTAACGAAGTGTATCACAATGGAGGAGGGTAAGTACCTGTTGAACGACATTCATTCAGGTCTCTGTGGAGCGCATTCTTCTTTCAGGACCATGGTCGGGAAAGCTTTCCGCATGGGGTTCTATTGGCCAATGGCGCTCCAGGATGCCCGCAACATCGTTCGCGCCTACCGAGCCTGCCAGTTTCATGCTCGAAAGTTGCATCAGCCTGCTTATGCGCTCCAGACCATCCCACTCACTTGGCCTTTCTCGACCTGGGGGCTGGACATCCTCGGCCCCATCCCGTAGGCGACCGGGGGGAAGAAGTTTTTGTTCATCGCCATCGATACCTTCACCAAATGGATCGAAGCCGAACCCATCTCGACCATCACGGCTCGTGCGACGGTCAAGTTCTTCCGCCTGTTCGTGGTTACCAGGTATGGGGTTCCATGCAAAATCATTACTAACAATGGAACTCAATTTACCAGTGAGCTATTCCAGGAGTACTGCGAAGACATTGGCACCAAAGTATGCTATGCTTCGGTGGCCCACCCGCAGAGCAATGGAGTAGTGGAACGCGCCAACGGACAAATTGTTCAAGGCGTTAAAAAGCGAGTATCAAATGAGTTCGAACGACACAGCCAGACTTGGGTAGATGAACTCCCCATCGTCTTATGGTCTATTCGTACCACAGTCAGCCGAGCAACAGGGTCCACACCCTTCCGGCTCATGTTTGACCGTCGCATCGCCTCCCCGAGGTCGGTTGGCTCTGCCAGGTCACTTTGGTCGACTCAGATCGACTTCGAGCATGAGCGGTCTCTTGACCTTGCCTGGCGAAGAAGTAAGATGTCGTAATCCTTTTCTACGATCGGCGCGATGACGCAAGCTCTTCGCAGACATGCGTCCCGATTGGTACGACCTAGGAGCTCCTTGTTGGGGACTTAGCCCCGAGGCGGATTCGAGCTCGGCCCAAAGACCAACAAGTTATCCCTCGGTGGGAGGGCCCCTATAGAGTTGTTTCAATAGATCGCACGGGGGCTTCCCGGCTAGCGATGCCCGATGGCAGAGAGCTCTCTAGCTCTTGGAATATTGACCAGCTTCGAAAATTCTATGTGTAACCCTTTTTACCTCAAATTTCAATAAAGCTCTTGTTCAATTGTCATGATTGGTCTTTGCGCACCTTTTTTTCTATATTTTGCGTTGGCTCGAGCTCAACTCTCTTTGAGTCCGACCTACGGATGAGCTGCTTGCTCTTAGCCAGTGTCGGGGCTTACCCTTCACCCCAAAGGGTCGAAGTTACGTGTAAGCGAACCTCTTCGCATCAATGCTCCCCCTGCGCCAGGGTTCGAAGTAAGCCCGTGACCAGGTCCAACAAGTAACGCACAAATCGTTGTCATGACTTGAGCCTCACTCTAGATCCTAAGTTTTTCCTCGTGCGACCATGTTATGCTCCCTGTGGGCCTTTTTCGATCTTGCAGGACTTGGTCTTCACAGGATTTCTAACTTGCGCCCAAGGCCAGTGTTGCTCGACCTTGAGCCTAACGGGGGCTGGACAGGATATGCCACGACCAGAAAAGGCTAAGTACATGATTAAGGAAAAAAATTTGACCGATAAGTGATGAAGCAAACCAAGACAAAAACCATTTCTTGACAACATAATGTCGCTCCGTTGAGCCTTTTTCTTACAAACGATCTTGTTTACAAGAAGTCTAGCCCTATCTACAGGTTGGCCATCTCTCGTGCGAGCTTCTCCTACTCTAGTTCAGCGATCTTGGCCCTCAAGGTCGAGAGCTCGCCCTGGAGTCGGAGGGCTTTGGTTGAGGCTTCGGCGGCGCGGCAGCGTTCTTCTTGAAGCTGGGCCAAGGTGTTCTTCCCCGCCTTGCTCGCCCTACCCAACTTCTCCTCAAGCTCCTTGGCCTAGGCCTCGAGCTCGATGGAGGCCCTCGACGCGGCGGCTGCCTGGTCCGCAGCAGCCTTGCGTAGTTCTTCGGCCTTGTTCGCTCAGCCTCGAGCGCCTTGGTCGACCTCGCGCGCTCATCCTCAAGGGACTTGGTCGCGTGGTCCCGCTCCGCGACGATGGCCCACTCCAGCTCGGCTTTGTGGGAGGTTTCGAGCGTCTTCACCGCCTCACGGAGGCCGGCGATCTCGTTGGAGTCGTTGGCCGCCTTTTGCATGGCCTCCACCCGCTCGGCTTGCAAGTCCTCCACAAACTTGGAGCGCGTCGTCTCCCGGTCCTCCAGCACATCGAGCAAGGCCTTTAGCCCATCGGAATGTGTTTGAAGGCCTTGCAGCCCTTGGGTGACTAGGCCGATGGCCTGCGGGGATCGAAGGATCAACACGGCACTCGCCGAAAGAACGAGAGAGAAGAAGGAAAACAGCAAAGTTCGAGCTAAGGTTCGGAGAAAACTCATGTACCTAGGCAAGACGGCCCTCGAAGAGTATGCGGGAGTACGCGACGGAATTGCTGCCCGACATTCCTGGGGCGGTGCCGCCCGCTGCTGCCGCTGGGTCTTCGGGGGTGCGACCTTCGGGCGCTCCGTCATGGGCGCCTACGTCTCGAGCTTCCTCCTCGAGGGGGCTCGACTCGCCCCCATGCTCTGTCCCGGTGGTGGCTCCATCCCCCGCAGCTGGAGGGTCTCTAGCCTCCTCCTCAGCGGTGGTCCTGGCCTGGTCCACAGCTCGGACCTCCGTGCTTGCCGCGGCTGGAGCGTCTTCAGGGTCAGTGGCTTGGGAAGTCACAACCGCCACGATCGGGGCGACCTCGGCGGTCGTGGCGAGGGCGCCTCCGGCGCCATCTTCTTTGGTGGCCTCGGGCGGGTCAACGTCGTCTTCGGCGTCTACTTCGCCGGTGCCATAGTCCTCGCTGGTCACGGGGAGGACCTCTTCTTCGTCCGGGTCGTCGAGCCCTTAGTCGAACTCGCCGGCCGGAGCCTGGCTCTGGGGGCTCGAAGGACTACGTCCCTGGGCTGAGGGTCGGTGGGGTGCCAGCACGTAATCTGCCTCCTCTTCCTCGTCGGACCCGGACTCGCCCTAGACAATAGTCATTGTCAATACGTGCAGGTGTTGAGCTCGGGCGCTCAAGGTCTGTGATTAAGAGCCACTACTAAGCTAAAAAGTTACAAGGAGGGATGAGCAAATGAAGGGCATGAAGTCTACCTGGGTCGGAAGTCTCCGTTTTGCAGGAGGCTGGCGAAGGCCTTGACCTCCCAAGGTCGAAGGGGCGCTCCGCTTTCGGGTCCCCCGGTCTGGGACCTTAAAGCCCGTGGTGGCTCTAAATCCCCTGCGGCAGAAGTCCCAAGGCCCCCCTCTTGGGACCTTTGGGCCGCCTGAGGGCTCGAAGACCTGGCGGCGGCCGCTGCGCTCACCTGCTGCAAGAAAGACATGTCAGAAGATAAAGAAGTGCAAGCATAAGCTCGGGGGCTCGACCATGGGAGTCCTTACCATTGTGCGGTCGGCCCATTCAACGTGAGGCTTCTTAGCCTCACGGTCGTCTGCCTTGCCCGAGGGTGGCTTCTTCTTCCCTTCTGCTCTTGCCCACGGGTGGAGGAACAACCTCTGGCCGTGTCAAGCAGCTCCTGGTGGTCCTGCGAGCACAACAAACGATCAAGGAAAGGTGCCGATGGAGTACAAACTGAAGAACGGCTTGGGAGTGCCTACCTCGGCCTTTTGGAGCAGTACGTTTTTGGGGACAGGAGCGTCGAGGGAATAGTCGTGCGCCCCTTTCCCGAACATCTCATTCATCCTGGCGGCGACCTAGGATTCCTTCGGCGCTGCAAGGAAGCGGACTGTCAAGAGGGCCCGAAGGACGAATGCGAACAAGTCTCAAGGGCAAGAAGACGCACCAGACGTACCCTCGCGGGTCATGTCGTCGCACCCCGTGATCTCGTAGAACGGATGTTCCCTCTTCCGAAGGGGGAAAACTCGACTCCGCAGGAAGTCGCAGGCGATCGCCTACCCGGTGAGGCCGCGCGTGGCGCAGATGTGTATGGCAGCGATGGCCTCTTCGTCGACCTCCAGGTCGTCCGCCTCCGGGGTCTCTTTCTTCCCGGTGATCGGGGTTCCGTCGAACGACAATACCCGGTCCGCCCTTCTTCGATAGAACCACCGCTCGGTCCGAGGACCGAGGAGTCTAAGATCGATCTTGGGAAGGCCCATGGGATTCCCGTCCGCAGCCGAAAGTAGAGGCATCCGACCACGGGGTCCTTCTAGAGCGGAATAGAGTGAAGAAACGAAGAAGATCGAGGGGGTGGGAGGGATTCCAAGGAACCCCTCGCACAAATGTGAAATGATAGAAAGGAGGAGGATGGAGTTGGGCACCAGATTAATGAGCTCTATCTCACAGTGGGTAAGGATAGCCACCATGAAGTCGCTCTCCGGTGTCCGCAGGCCAAAGAGCGTGTAGTGCTCGGTGCAAACGAGCTCGTCGTCCCTGGGATGTGGTTCGGTCTCGCTGTCAGGCAACCTCCACATCACCGGGTCAAGTAGCCCCAGGCTCTCGAGCTCCTTCATCCTCGCCTACGACATGGTGCTTCTTCCGAGCTTTGCCATGGCGGCCGCTTTTAGGCTTGGTCGAGGAAGGGAGAGTTGCGCGAGCAAAAGGCTAGGGGTCAAGGAGCGCAAGGAAGTCAGGAGTTCTTTTTGTTTGAAGGTCACAGAGGGCTTGGGCTTATAGGCTCAGGTCGTGGCCAGTTTTTAGACTAAGGCGCCTCAAAAGCTGTGCCGATGACGATTTGAAAGGCGCAATTAAAGATCGGGCAGCAGTTTCAAGGCGTCGCAGGCACTCCCACTAACCGATCGGATTCATACCAGCATCGTGAAGTCCAAGGGGCGCCAGGTGTCTTGGAGCTGAGGTCTTTCCTGGTGAACTCCGCCCGACCTCGACCGAAGGACCAGGGAGTCCGAAGGTCCGTTCCCAACGACTGCAGGCTCGAGGTCGATCCAGGTGTCCTCCTCGACCTTGAGCCTGGGGGGCTAGCCGACGAGGACTGGGAAATCTCTGACAAGTCAATGCATGGTCAACAGGGGTCCCTAGCTCGGGGCGATGCAGCAAGGGGGCCTCGACCAAGACCTAAGCAACGTTGGTACCCGCACGACCTCAAGCTCGGGCAGTAGGGGATTCTGTCCCCGCTCGACCTAGACCTTGGCTCGAAAGAGTGCGCTTACTCGGCGGTTACCAAGACCTGGGTAGTGGCGTCAAGGCAGACGTGGGCGGCATTTCCGGGGCAGTTACAGCCCACCTTCAATGCGCACGAAGTCACTACCCCGGGAATCTCTCCCGTTCGTTACAGGTAACATCCGGGAGGATATAAGGCCTCACAAGGCATATGTACTGGGGCATCAACGCATTAGCCATAGACTAGTAAACACAAACAGAGCACTCAAGCTCGAGCTGTAATCCATTCTTTGTACGCACAATTAGAGAATTCCTCCGTCTCCGGAGAAGACTGGACGTAGAGCTGTTACCCTCGTGGGGGCTCGAACCAGTATAATCCGCTGTCCCTTGCTCGCTGATGCCACGCACCGACCTACGTCCACACCATTGTTGAGCGAAGCGCTTCCTGAGTCCCTCGTTCACACTAACCCCCTTTTCACTTTCGCGGTCAGGCGATCCCGATCGTCGACAAGATCTATTTATAGAAAAATAACTATATTCCTAAAAATATATATCTACCTAGATCTATCTATATTTCTAAAATTATAAATCTCTCTACTTCTATCTGTAAAAAAAATCTACACTCCTCTATATATATATATATATATATATATATATATATATATATATATATCGTGTGTGTGTGTACTTCTATTTGTAAAAACATCTATATTCCTAAAAATATATTATTATTCCTAAAAACATCTACGTACAAGTATTTGTACAAACCAACTAAATTACTAAAATATACAAAATCTATCCGTAACCTCTAAATTTAACTAGATCTAAAAATTTTTCTATCCTACCATGATTTATTGCTAAACACAATAAACAAAAAATTTACCTGCACAAATCTCATATGGCTACAAATTTCTTCTTCTCTCCCTTTTTCTCTCCTGTCCCTCCCACTCCTCTCTTCTCTTTCTCTTGGCTCGACTGAAGAAATGGGAGCTCGAGCGGCTACAGTACTCATGTCGTGATTTAAAAACGTACCTTTGTCGCCAGTTGACTTGGCGATAGAGGTGCGCACCCCCTCTATTGCCAAACTAACGGTCGATTTATTATCTATCGCCTTATGGTTGGACGACAGAGGGAGCCGAACGGTTTCTTGCTTACGTGGCGTCGATGTGGCCGTTAGTTGCTCATTCAAATGGTAACACGTGCCTCTGTCGCTAGTTGAATGGGCAACATTTCCCTCTCGTCTTCTCAAAAGGTGACAGAGATATATTTTTGAAATTTTTTCAGATCAAGGTATATTTTTACAATTTGAATAAAATATTGTATTATTTTTTAAAAAAATTCCACGATTGGTCCCTCCCTTCTTCTTGGTTATTCCGCCCTCACCGTTACCTCCATCCTAGCCTGCTTGCTCTTTGTTCCCCTTTTTGCTTCTTCGTCGGCTCGTCTCGGCCGTTAATGTTTCGTTGCCACCAGTCTGCCTCAATTTGTCTGGCCTTTTTCTTCTTCTCCTTCGCTACAGTTACCTGCTGCATTTCATGGTGATCTCCTTTTCTACTTTTATGTGTTAAATTATTTTTACATAATATGATCCATGTAAATTACAGAATGATTTCTATAATAAAAAAAATCTAAGTATGATATATAGTTGCTAGACTAAAAGATTAAGATATTAGATTTCTCTTGTGGATGCTAGCTAGCAAGGAAGAAATTCTTTTAATTTATGGTGCTTCAAATTGATGTATCATTTTCTGATTTCTTGCTTTCGAAACAATGTACAACTGCTGCTTATATAGCCGTGAAAGCAGCCGACTCAAACAGCGAAACTGAAAGCAAAAAGCGGCTAGAAAACAATACTTGCCATGCATACAAACGCTACCGACTAGAAAACTTGCCATACAGCGAAACGGTTAGCAAACCTGCAAAGCTTGCTATACACGTGAAGGCAACCAACTAGGACACGGACCCGAGAAGCAACAGGATTAGTCTAACATAAAGAATCATGAGGTTTAAAATCTCTCACCTCTTCTTTTCAAATATTTAATTGTGTACTAATTTACATTGCTTCTTGGCTACTTACATGCATGTATTAAAACGCAAAACTGCAATAAGAATAAGCATTGAATTGCTAGTTACATGTATGTATTAAAGTAGAGTTTTAGTTATGGTAATGGCATCAGTTTTGCAACAGGTAGTTGCAATTAAAGTACCGGATGAATTGCTCTAGCTTCTCAAATGTATGAAACTGATGTATTTAGTGCGAGTGCAAGGAAACTAATGCAAGGAAACTTACATTATGCACCTCGGCCTTGCTTCCTTGGTTGCCGTGGTTTGTCACCGTTGTTAATGTTGGTCTTCTTTTCGGCTTCGACATAGGTCCTCGTTGCTTCCTTCGTTGGCGGCAGTGAGGAACTAGGACGATGCCTCCTTTCGGCCAAGACGGAGCCACACGGTCGTTACGTCCAGGTTAGATTGCTTGCTTGTTGATCTCTGCCTCTTCGATTATTTATTCACGTAGCTGTGCCAACCCCATGCTCGCTGTTAATCTGCTATGAGGCAGTCTAGCTGACTAATTTGCAATGTCTTAACTTTAGTACTACTTGTGGTGGTGTGAGTCTGGGTTGACAGATAAACTCACATGGTGCAAGAGGGACACTCTGTTTTGGTGGTTTAGCCCTTCAGTATTGAAACCTCAGCAGGTAGTACTGGGTTAAGGCAGAGCATTGTAAATGCTTTGTTATAATCGCTTGTTTGTGTGGTGTACGATTATATCATGTGGATAAAATGTATAACCTCTGCAGAGTGTAAATCTATTCAGATAGCCGTACTCGCGGTATTGAACATAGCTCGGGAATTATAGTCAAGAGTTAGTTTAATAAAATAGAAACTAAATGGGATGACAGGATGCCATATGGAAGGGTGAAACTTAACTTAGGATTGGAAACTTGGTTTACTTGAGAAATACTGAATCTATCTATTACTGTTAATTGTTTTACTGTCTTTACAATCTATTTATTGTACTGGTTCATAAATACTGCTTTGTTGCAAAATAGCCATGATAGCCATTCTTTTGGAATAAGTCTTCCATATAGCTAAGTTAGGATTGCATTCTGTGTGCAACTTATTGAGTGCTTTTGTACTCATCCTTGCCATCATCAACCAATTAACAGTTGAGTAGTCATCGCCTTTGTCGTAAGAGGAGTTTCAAGAGAATGCGAGTCAGTAGGCCTGAGCCTTGTCAGTCGCCTATGGTGAACTGATGAGTCGCCGGCGTCTTTTAATTTCCGCTGCATTTATCTTAGTCTTTATTTTCAATCTAGCCCTACATAGCTTAATAATGTAAGTTGGTCATAAGATCATACACTTAGTTATATCAATAAATGGAGTTTTATTATTTTTATCGTGTGTATGATGTGATATTTGCTAATATTGAGCTGTGTACACTAGTGTTGATCTAGGAACTAGTGCGGTAAATACAGTAGTTTGAATTGGTGAATTCGGGTCCGACAGTGCCACTGCTCCACGCCATCATTGGTTTGCTCATGATAACGGTACGTGGCAATTGGTGCTGTCGCTGCTAGCCTGGGGTGTCTATATGTTATGTGTTTTGACTGTGTTGTTTTTACTGTTTCTGAACTTTTATGTAATATAGGTAGGCATTTTTCGGATAGAGTTTAGGTGTAGTTTTTACGAGACTGTAACTTAAACAATCTTTATAGGTATGGACTGTCCGATCAAGCCAACGGACAGATCGGGTCAGTTAAAAAAAAAAAGATAAATCGTGTTGCTACATTACCATAAACAGTGTTTGCACAGTAAAAAAACTGCAGAGTATTTTTCTATTGATACTTTTGAAGTTTTGAGTCCCTTTGCCTACTATAGGTGTAACCTATTTGTCATCGTTAGTGCGCAAATATGAAATCACTCAGGCTTCTTGCTCTGGATAGTGCGCAAATATGAAATCACTCAGGCTTCTTGCTCTGGACAGTATTGAAACTTTTGAGTAGGCTTCTTCCTCGCAGTGTAGAATTTGCCTTTCTGATTGCAGTCACATCTATGGGGTCTTATTGGCAACTGTTTCTTTGTAGCCTGAAAATGCACGATGAGCCAACTCCTCCGCAGAAGGTCGATGATGATGTTCAAGAGGGTGCTCTTCCTCCATATCTGCTTGATCGTGATCAGACGCAGTGTTCCAAGGTAAATGCTTGTTCCTGCCAGTTGATTGTGAATTTGTGATAACTCGAAATTTCTTGTTCCGTTGATCATTGATGTCTTGTGAAATCTATGTTATCAGCAACACTATAAAGCAAAAGAGGAAGGAAAAAGCTGGCGAATGGGATGTTCCTTTGCCCAAGGTATTTCTTAATGCAAACTATTATTGCCTACTTATTTCAATCAATGGTTTCCTATCTTGACTAAATATTGTCACCATTTATATCCTTTCATGTCAGACCTGTGGCTGAAGAAGAGATGTTCAAAGTTAAATGCTTGTTCCTGCTAGCTGATTGCGAATTTGTGATAACGCAAAACTTCTTGTTGCGTTGATCATTGATGTCTTGTGAAATCTATGTTATCAGCAACACTATAAAGCAAAAGAGGAAGGAAAAAGCTGGCGAATGGGATGTTCCTTTGCCCAAGATAATTCTCAATAAAAGCTATAGCCTGCTTGTTTCAATCAGTGGTTTCCTATCTTGACTACATATTGTCGTGATTTATATCCTTTCAAGAGATGTGCAAAGTTGTGCGAACTGGCAAGAAGAAAAGTAAGTGATAATAGGATTTGTTAATAACTTTGGAACATTGGTTAATATTCCGAATTTGACGAACTCCACTTACAATCATTCAGACTTTTATCTTCTCGTAGATCTGGTTTGAAAGCCTGGGGTGACCGGCTTGCTTAGTTTGTTTTTTTCCTTGGCTGGCTTCTCACCAGCTTGTTTTTCCGTTTCCTTTCCCTGTATTTTTGTTGATGTTTCTTTCCTTAATAAATTCCTGATAGGGGCCTCCTCGATCAGTTTTCTTGTTCAAAAAAAAAATTTCCCGAATTTGCTTGTGGCATGCATTGCTATATAGGCATTGCATATATTCCTAGTTCCTTAGTAGTTGTTAGCCCATTTGTATTTGGATATGCTTTTTAGGAACTATGATGTGCTACAAGACAACTGAATTCTGCCATCTCCAGCGTTTTGTTTGAAGGTGCTTTTATAAACATTCCGTGAACAATTACATGGACTACACCTATTATTTATTTTCCAGTGAGACAAATAATTTAGCTGATTTTTATATGCCTTATTCAGCCAAACGGTGGAAAAGAATGGTAACTAAAGCCACCATTATTGGACCTGGATTTACATGGAAGCCACCAAAGTATGGAAGGTTCATTCAGCCAACTGATCTGCGTTTCACAAAAGGTCATGTGACTCGCTCTAAACTGAAATGTACTTTCAGCCTTTTTTTTTTTTTTGAAAGAGCAACAAGAGCGTTGCTGCAGATTTTATTAAGAGGGGAAATAGAAAAAGAAAGGTGGGTCCTATTTTTTAAGGGAAAAACCGGACCCACGAAAAAACTTCACAATTTACCACCACTTACAACAATTACCAAAAACACCACTCCTCTCTCCAAGACAGTCGGAAAAAACAAACCAACAAGGGAAAATAACACCCCAATAGATCACTAATCCGTAGGCATAGATGACATCGCAAAACTATGGGTGAGCACCGCATCCTTGATCGCCGAGGCCACCTGTTCTGGTGTTCTGATCACTAATCCGTACTTTCAGCCTTGACATAATTTTTGTGAAGAAAAAACCAAATGGCCAGATGTACACTTTTCTTGGTGTTATGACAAAGGGACATGATGCAGGTTTTTGAAATTTTTACTCTCTGTAGTCTGCTAATTTACATGTCAGCAAACAAATGTGTGTGGTATTTATTAGTGCAGATTTTTGTTGGCAAAAGTTATTTCTCCCCTATAAGTATGTAGAAACTGTATTGTTCATAGGATACGCAAATCATGTATGAACTTGGAATGGATACATTTATAAGATAATCCCTATAGCTGCTGTTCTTAGATGACCTTGTTTGTTATGTCTTGGGCTCAAATGATTTTTTCCTTTCCAGTCACAGAAGAGCAGAGGTGCCTTAATTCTGAGCTGTGGCATGGTTGTGTTTTCCTCAAGGTCATAGTGAGCAGGCTATTCTTCTTCCTCTCACTACAGATAGATACAAAAATTAGGTTGAAATGTTGTAGAATTTCTTGCTGTCGTCTATTTGTATGCTTCTGTTTGTATATAAGAAGCTTATATTATATTTCTTAGTTTTCTTTGCAGCAAGAGCTCAAGGATTCATTTATACCTACTAAATTAGGCACTGGCAGCAAACAACCAACGAATTATTTTTTTTTTGCAAAACATTAACGGTAAGCGACACAAGTACACATTGTGGAATCTCTGTTCTCCATTGAGTAGCTGAGGCGTTGTTTCCTCCGCTGATATGTTTTGTTGATCAGCAATTGTTTGTTGCATCACCATGATCCGGGCGATAGCGCGGAGGCACTCTCCCGAAGGAGGAAGTCTGGGATGCCCAAACGAGGTGCCAGCATTCTCCTGGTCCTCCGCGGGCGATTATAGCAGTTGATGGCGGCGTGCACCATCCGACGAGCGTCCTCAGGGGTCTGCGGATCACGACCATCCGCCGTCGCGCCCACGCCATGGCTGTCCGCCATCAAGACGTGCTGCTTGTGCGGTGGCGGCGAGGGCAAAAACAGGGACACGGAGTCGGTGTCCGTGCCCGAACCCACGCTCGAGGAATGTCCGTCGATGAGGTGCGCCATGCTCCCACGATCTCGGTGTCTTTCCTGCGAGAGAGCGAAGCTATCGGGCCCCACAGTGGGCGCCAGCTGTCGACAATCGGGATCGCCAACTGCAGAAATGAAAAGGGGGTTAGTGATACTAGGGACTCGGTGAGCTTTGCTCAGCGGAGGAACAGTTCGACGTCTTGGTGGTGAACAAGGCGACAACGAAGCGTGACACGAGGATTTATCTTGGTTCGAGCCCTATGAAGGTAATAGCTCTACTCCAGTTGCCTTGCGGCGGTGATCTTTGCTATTCTCGAGTACAGAGGTGTGTTACAGCTCAAGCTCAACAATGACGATGTCTAATGCTCGAACTCTGGTGCGGCGCGTCCCTTAGGTTGCGCCATCCTTAGCCTTATATCCTCCCTGCCTGTAACGGACGGGAGAGATTCCCGGGGTAGTGGTCTTCATGCGTGTTGATGGCTGGCAGTAACCGTCCCGGACACTTCGCGCACGCCTGCCTCAGTTCCACGATCCCACGCCTTGGTAACCACCGAGTAAACGCACGTTCCGATTTTCCAAGGGACGTCGTCCGAACAAGAGCCAGCCCGAGCTCAAGGTTGTGAGAGGTCCGACCTCAAGGCCGCACGTGCTCTAGGCGCGCGGCTCAAAACGGTCCAGGTCGTGGTCGAAGTAGCCGAGCTAGGGAGCTCCGTTGACCGTGCGCTGACCGGCCAAGCATCTCCCAGCCCTCGTCAGATTAATAATTGCCTCAGTACCATTATGTAAAATTTTCAAATAATGTTAACTTTTTTGTCTTCTCAATCAAATCTATGTAAGCACTGAACTTCATTTGTTATATTATATTTCCAAAATCAAAAAGAGAAAGAACATAAATAGTATTGTGCCTTATAAGAATTTTATAAAATCACTGGAGTATGATCATGATTCAAACTTTTAACAAGATATTAAGCTTTTCCGTATCACCCTGCTGTAAAATTTTCAAAAATTTTAAACCTTTAAAGATTTGCTAAAGCAAATCACGTATTGATCATCGAGTTTTTATCAGGACGGAGCACTGTCATAATTTTTAAAAAATATTTAAGCATGATAATCATCTAAAGCTTTTATATAGCTATTAATGCTACATTAGAACCATCCAAAAAAAATTCAAAATTTTATAACTTGGTTTGGACAATTTTTCATTTTATTCAAGTTTGTTGGTAAACCTTTTAATAGGACAGTAGCACTGTTTGAACTTTTAAAAGTTCATGACACTAGATCATCTTCTAAAAATTTTATGAGAAAATTATGTATGTGTCAGGACCATCCACAAAAATTTTTAAAATTTTATAACCTCGTTTGTTCCATTTTCATTCGGTTCAAACTTGCTGGTCAGAGTTTTATCAGGATAGTAGTAATGTTTAAATTTTTAAAAATTCCTCAGATTTTAAAATCATCTAAACTTTTTCCAGAAATATCATCAATGTATCAGGACTCTCCAAAAACAATTTCAAAATGTTTCATCATCGTTTGGCCCACTTTTCAACCGGTGCAAAACGATTGAAATTTCGGTAAATTTTGCCAAAATTTGGATTTTTTCGGTGGCAAACGGACCGGATTTGAATTTTGGTTTTTGAATCTTAACCAAAATTTATCCAAAATATTGAAATTTCACTGAAATTTGGAATTTTGACCATACCCAGTTTTTTTCCAAACAAAATTTGAATCCGTGCAACCTATCAATCGATCAGTTACATGCTAAAAAAGGCAAATATGTACACAAGGACTTGCGAGCGGCCCAAGAATGCGTGCAGTCGTGGTCCTCTTAACTTTGATCAAAGATATTATTTCAAATATATTATTTGAATATATGAAAATTATGCGAGTGAATTTTTTGTCCCTAAGTAGTATTGGTCATCACTATTGAGGATCCATTCAGCCGATCTGAAGAAGAGGGAGATTGACCAATTGAAAGTTGGGAATGTTGGAGACTCGTCGACAAAAGAACTCAAAGCATATAGCAGATTTTCTGAGAGCTCGAGAGCATGAAAATAACAGTGTGAGGGCCGCATATTTATAGCACGGTGAAAAAGGTGAAACGACAGGAGAGAATTTCGAGGGGCGCGAGCAGTTAAAATGCACTATATGTGTATCAAAATTTTTACGGCATCATAAATGCGACGGTTACTAGTGGAGATATTATGTTAAGCTGATACCACGTAAGCTGATGGCCAAGATTTTTGGAAGATAATAAGTTATCTTTCAAAAATGGGGGGTATATATTTGCACCAAGAATTGGTAGTAATGGTCAAAATTGTTAGGGAAAAAGTTGATGTACCATAGCCGATATCTAATATGGAAAGATATCCGAGATTTTTTGTCATGATTGATATTTTAGGAAAAACCGTCTAGATTAAGGCTGATATAGATTATATTTTTGCATCGTGTTGAAAGAGAATATGATCGGCCAATAGGGTATAAAAGATGGTCGTGGACAAGCGAAGACAACACAACACAATCTAATCAACAAATACATCTTTTATTTTTCTATCGACTAGGAGTAGTCTTTGTAATTTAGATCCTCTGTTGTAATCTGATTTGATCAACAAAGTTACGCATCTCAAATTGCTGTTCACTTTTGATTACGTCAATCAGGTTTGATTTTTCTTTGATCTTATTATGTATCGCGATGAGGACATCACAACCAAGGATACAACCGCTGCCCCTTCTTCCCCGACGACCGCTACTTCGTCCCCGACCGTCGCTATTTCGGCCGCTACTTCATCTACGACACTTGGAGGGCTTAATCCGGAAGCAAGGCCTTTCCACCCACCTTTGCTGGACCAGCTCGTCAAGGACATCCACCGAGGATAGCCCACGCATCAAGGAAGGCCCAAGATCAAGCCCAATTCGTCTCCGAGTCCGGTTCGGCCATCCAAGAACAGCAGTACTTCAAATGGACATAACTTGGGCTCTCAGACTCCATTTTCAGCGTGCGACCACTCGTTTGAAAGGTATCGAGATAACCTTTCCAATGAATCTGGTACCAAGGCCAAATTCCTTCTGGAGTAATGGTAAATCAAAGAACAATCTCACGGGATAGAATTTCAGGGTGCTGCGCCACCTTATTTTTGGGCTTATGGCCCATGTATGGTTAGGGTTGCCTGGTGGCCGACCTTAGGGTGGTGGCCTACCCTAATTTGGGCGCCCCAAGTCTGGTCTCCACCCTATATAATGCCCGGCCGTAAATGCGTTGTCATTTAGGTTTTGTTGTGTTTGATAGACCCGTGTCGCCCCTCCTTGTGTTTCTGGCGTGTCGACTAGACCGCCCGAGCCGAGAAACAGAACCTCAACTTGTTCCTTTGATTTTAATACCATATTTTCAGATTGCTTCATACTTTGTTCTTGCGGGTTCTCGATTTCTTGCAGGAACAATTGATCGTTTGGATATTGTATCTGTGTGGATTTGGCATTGCGATTGTGAAGTTTCCGACCTGCTGGTTGGAAGCCCTAAATTCGGTGCTATCAACACCCCCAAATCGACGTATCATCATCTCACCGAAAGATCGGGACCCTCGTTCCCATCAAGTTGGTATCAGAGCTCAAGGTTGCTCGGTGAGATCTTCCCTCAATTTTCATTTTCTACCTAGAGTCCAGAAAATTTGCCCCACAAAAAAAATAGTAGAATTGGTCTTTCTATCCGAGCCAATTTGTGCCCTAACTTTTACTACTTGTTCTTGGTTTGTTGAATCGTCAATTGCATAATCGTGTCTTTGCTGATTTTAGAGTCTAGTTCCTTTAGAGTTTCGAGTTCGAGTCACGTTTGGGTCACAATTGCTTTTGAATTAGAGTCGGTCTCTGTTAATAGATCAGATTGCATTCAGATCAGGACTCTCAGTTGTTGTTGAAAATTATATTGGGTCGCGAATTCCTCTGATCTGTTTTCCAATCCGAGTGGTTCTCGGCGATCACCAAAGTAGGGAGAGTACTCCCCAGAAGATCGCTCGTCATTGCTTGAGCTGTCGTAGAGTGCTCGCCCATCGCTCGCTTTGACAGTCGCCTGAGAGTGCTCGCCATCGCGATGCAATCAGTGCCGAGTCTTCGCCATCTCCTTGACAGTGATGAGTGCTCGTCCATCGCGTGCCATGGTCGCCCGAGTGCTTGCCACCCGCGAGAGCTGGTCGTCCGAGTGCTCGCCCACCGTGTGAACTGGTCGTCAACTGTTCGGCGACTACTTCCTCTGGGCGTGCACCAAATCAGAAAAGAAAAAGGCAAGTGCAATCTTCAAAAGCCGCACTAGATCAATTGCAAACCAAAGATCAGAGAGAGAGAGAGAGAGTATCTTTTAATTACCTTTATACCCTTGGTCAAAAAAAAGTGTGTGTCGTGAGTGTTGTTGGAGTCCTTTTTGAGTCTGTTATTCAGTTTTGGGGCTCCCACAAAAAAATCAAAAAAAAGAAAAAAAGAAAAGAGGAGCCCTAGCTGCTTGCTTTGTGTTGAGGACATTCTCATTGCATCTTTGTGGCATCGTTGGTGATTAGGCTCGCCTCTCTAGCACGGTCTAGCCTAGGACCAACCTTTGTCTTGATTTTGAGCGACTTTTCACTTACTTTGGTTCGGTGGTACTAGTTCCTCCTTTGCTACATATTATTGCTGTCCAAGCTCCACTATCTTCTAACCATCTGGGTTCGGAATTTGCAATCGCTTGCCACATCGAGGACTTGTAAGAACTTGGTAGAAGCTTGGCGTGTGTGAGGATTGCCACTTCATACCACCTAGTAGTTCATAGGAGCTTTCATATCGTGTGAAGTTTCTTTGTTTCTACTAACTATGGCGGTATTCCAAGCAATCATGGGAACAACGTCGGTAGTGGGAGTGAACATGAGGACCGCCTCACGCCAAAAGAATGGCGTTGGGTCACTCATTTCGAGAGGATGCACCATCAGCACGAGATGCGAACTCGTGACACTCTTGATGCGATTGAGGCGCGATTGGCACCTCTCACTGAGCTTCAAGCACAGCTAGCACAACTTTTTCAAGGTGCTGCCCCCAACAATGGTGTCATTGGTCATGCTTTGGGCCAGCGCGTGCTCCACCGGTTGTTCTTTGTTCCTTCAAATGGGGTGGATCAAGAGGAGAACAACTACTGGCTACATCGAGGATGACTATAGGGTAAATGTGAACAACGGCCGACATCATCGCCGACTCATAATAATAGGCAAGGTATGGCTAGAAATCAACATGATCAAAGGGAAGTACGCGATGATTCTATGGCAAAAATGAAATTTACTATGCTTCCTTTTGATGGTACTTATAATCTTGATGCTTATCTAGATTGGGAGTTGGCGGTAGATCACAAATTTTCTTGCTATGATTTCTCCGGCGAGAAGGGTGCATCTTGCCACTAGTGAATTCTTGGTTTTGCATCTATTTGGTGGAAAGAACTTTGTAGAGCCAACCGTGATGTACCTACAACTTGGGATGGGTTGAAGCGTGTCATGAGGGCTAGATTTGTTCCTACATACTATGCTCGTGATTTATTGAATAAAATGCAGCGCTTTAATCAAGGTAATAAAGCGGTTGAGGAATATTATCGGGAATTGCAAATTGGCATGTTCTTATTGTGGGATAGAAGAGGGTGAAGATGCAAAAATGGCTAGGTTCTTAGGTGGGCTTAACAAGAGAGATACAGACATACTTGATTATAAAGAATACAATTCTATCACTCGTTTGTACCATCTTGCTTTGAAAGCAGAACGGGAAGTGCAGGGTCGACGATCGACAACGCGAGAAAATCTTGGAGGCTCTTCCACATCCAAGGCGGTCCAGATCCATAGCAAGGCGTCATCTTCCATACCTGGACGTGTACCTACACCCGCTGTCCCAACTACTTCGACGCCATCACGCATTCCGGAAGCAAACAAGTCGGCCACACTTCAAGCACCCGCCAAGAGTGCTTCCTCCATTGCCTCCACCGGTCGAACGCGGGAAGTACAATGCTTTCGATGCAAAGGAATGGGGCACGTGATGCGAGGCGCCTAATCAACGTGCTCTAATAATCGAGAGAAAATGGTGAGTACACTAGTGCTAGTGACATTGATGAAAACGAATATGCTCTTGTTGCCACTAACACTGCAGGGCCAGAAGAAGAGATTATTACTTCTGCGGCATCCGAGAAATATCCGGCCCTTGTTGTCACACGTGTACTTAGCACACAGCCTGTATGTGATGAACAAAATCAATGCCATACTATCTTTCAGACAAGATGTGTGGTGAATGAGCGCGCTGTGCATGTCATTGTTGATGGAGGTAGCTGCAACAATCTTGCGAGTGTAGACATGGTCGAGAAGCTTGGCTTGACCACAAATCCACTTCCTCAACAGTATGAAATTGAATGGCTCAATTCAAATGGTAAGGTTCAGGTAACTAAAACTGTTCAAGTACCTATCTCGATTGGTTCTTATCAAGATAATGTTGTTTGCGATGTTGTACCCATGGATGCTTGCTCTCTTTTATTGGGTAGACCTTGGATCTATGATATGGATGCTATACATCATGGTAGGACCAATGAGTATACTTTCTTGTATAAGGGAAAGAAAATTGTTTTGAAACCTATGAGCCCTACAGAACTGAGAAACATTGATGTTAAAAGAGCTCAAAGAGAAAAGGAAGAGACTGGAATTCAAAGTGTAGCTAGTAAATCAACCCATTCAACTACACCAATTGCTCAAAAACTTGATCTTAAGTTGAAGGGTAAAGTATTGTTGACTACAAAAGTTCTCTCACAAGATAACATGGATAGTATGGAACCATTGCCATTGTCTGTTGCTTTGCCTTCTGTTATTACTAATAATTCGCAGGAACATGAGGAGTCGAGGACGACTCCAATTCAAGAAGGGGAGGATGATGAGGATATCACAACCAAGGATACAACCGCTGCCCCTTCTTCCCCGACGACCGCTACTTCGTCCCCGACCGTCGCTGTTTCGGCCGCTATTTCATCTACGACACTTCGAGGGCTTAATCCGGAAGCAAGGCCTTTCCACCCACCTTTGCTGGACCAGCTCGTCAAGGACATCCACCGAGGACAGCCCACGCATCAAGGAAGGCCCAAGATCAAGCCCAATTCGTCTCCGAGTCCGGTTCGGCCATCCAGGAGCAGCAGTACTTCAAACGGACATAACTTGTGCTCTCGGACTCCATTTTCAGCGTGCGACCACTCGTTTGAAAGGTATCGAGATAACCTTTCCAATGAATCTAGTCCCAAGGCCAAATTCCTCTGGAGCGACAGGAAATCAAAGAACAATCTCACGGGACAGAATTTCAGGGTGCTGCGCCACCTTTTTGGGCTTATGGCCCATGTATGGTTAGGGTTGCCTGGTGGCCGACCTTAGGGTGGTGGCCTACCCTAATTTGGGCACCCCAAGTCTGGTCTCCACCCTATATAATGCCCCAGCCGTCGTACATTGTCATTTAGGTTTTGTTGTGTTTGGTAGACCCCGTGTGCGTCCCTCCTTGTGTTTGCGTGTGTCGACTAGACCGCCCGAGCCGAGAAACAGAACCTCAACTTGTTCCTTTGATTTTAATACCATATTTTCAGATTGCTTCATACTTTGTTTTTGCGGGTTCTCGATTTCTTGCAGGAACAATTGATCGTTTGGATCTTGTATCTATGTGGATTTGGCATTGCGATTATGAAGTTTCCGACCTGCTGGTTGGAAGCCCTAAATTCGGTGCTACAACACCCCCAAATCGACGTATCATCATCTCACCGAAAGATCGGGATCCCCGTTCCCATCATATCGTCTTTTTAGGAAAGATCTACATTTACCCCCTAATTAGCCTTAATCGGCTAATCATGCTTATCGTTACCTTTGATTTGATCGGCTTTTAGTTGATTAAGTCTGACGAGGACTGGGGAATCTCTGGCGAGTCAACGTGTGGTCAAAGGGGCTCCTGGCTCAAGGCAATGCAGCAGAGGCCCACGACCACGGCCCAGCGACGTTCGTCCCCGCACGACCTCAAGCTCAGGCAACGGGGCTCTATTCCCGCTTGACCTCGACCTTGGCTCAGGGAAGTGCGTTGACTCGGCAGTTACCAAGACCTGCACGATGGCATTAAGGTGGACGTGGGCGGCATTTCCGGAGCAGTTACAACCCACCTTCAATACGCACGAAGCCACTACCCGGGGATCTCTCCCGACCGTTACAGGCAACGTTAGGGAGGATATAAGACCTCGCAAGGCATATGTGTAGGGCAGACTCGCTAGCGATAGACCAGCATACTCAAACAGAGCACTCAAGCTCGAGCTGTAATCATCTCATTGTACACACAGTTAGTGAGTTCCTCCACCTCCGGAGAAGACTGGATGTAGAGCTGTTACCCTCGCGGGGGCTCGAACCAGTATAATTCGTTATTCCTTGCTCCTGACATCACACACACTGACCTACGTCTACGCCATTGTTGAGTGAAGCGCTTTCTGGGTCCCCCACTCACACCGATCCCCTTTTCACTCTTGCGGTCGAGCGATCCGATCGTCAGCGACTTGCGCCATCAAAAGCACGCTCGGCCGGATCACGAGATCCCCGGTCGAAGGTCAAGAGCATTGCGATTCCGTTCTTTGGGATCGTTCCTGGGAGCTCGACCACTCCTCTAGGGCAGGTCGTCCTGCCCGTCGCCTTCGGCGCCTCGAAAAACTTCCGCACCGAGCTGATCACCTTCGAGGTGGTCGAGGGTGACCTCCCCTACAACGCCATCCTTGGGCGTCCCGCTCTGGTCAAGTTCATGGCGGCCAACCATTACGGTCACCGATGCATCAAAATCCCGGGACCCAGTGGCATCATCACTGTGCGCGGCGACCTCAAAGCGGCGCACGGTTGCGAGACTCAAGCCCTGGCCCTCGCCGGCATGCTGCCTCAGCAAGGTCCCACAGCGACCACGAAGGTCGCCCGCCAAAAGGCGGTCATCGATAGCAGGGCTACAAAACCCGTCTGCTCGAGGAGGAGGACCCTTCAAAGCGTCCACATCTCGGGCGGTGAGTTCCAAATAGGAACTCGAGCTCGTCACCTTCCTCTGCGCCAATAAGGACATATTTGCTTGGGAGCCGCGAGACATGCGGTGTCGAGGAGGTGGTCGAGCATCGATTGCGAGTCTTGACCCATTGCCCGGCACACGAAGTTGCGGCGCTTTTCTCTGAGAAGGTCGCCATAATCAAGGAGAACCTTGATAATTTGTTGAAGGCCGGTTTCATTCGTGAGATCAATTACTCACGAATGGTGGCAAACCCGTCATCGTCGCGTAAGAAAGGCGGGAAGTGGAGGATGTCGTGGATCACACAGGTTGAACTTCGGCATGCGAAGGATAATTTCCTCTCCGCGCATCGACCGGATCGTCGACTCCACGACCAATGCCGAGTCTGGCTGAGCTTCCTAGGCGGCAATGCAGGTACCACAGTTAAGCTGGCAGTCGACGATGAAAGCAAGACGTCGTTCATCACGCCGTTCGGGACCTACTACTACACGGCCATGTCGTTTGGTCTCCGCAACGTCGGCGCGACCTTTCAGCGCCTGATGACTAAGACGTTCGAGCCTCAGATTGGTCGCAACCTCGAGGTCTACATGGATGACATCATCGTCAAGAGCTCCGCCGAAGCCAACCACGTTCAAGATCTTGAAGAGACCTTTGCCAACCTGAACAGGTACAAGATCAAGCTCAATCCGGAGAAGTGCGTGTTCGGCGCCGCCTCTGGGAAGGTGCTCGGCTACATGATCGGGGGCTTGGGGGTCGGCCCGAACCCATAGAAGATCGGCGATAGAAGATGGCTCCCGAGCTCGATGAGGTCTGATGCCTCACAGGCCGTATGGCTGCCCTTAGCCAGTTCATCTCAAGGCTCGACGAGCACGGGCTGCCCTTCTCGCGCAAGCTTCGGCATTACTTCCAGGCTCACTCCGTGGTCGTCCCGAGCAACTTCCCGCTCGAGGAGATCTTGAGAATCCAGTGGAGGGGACGATCGCCAAATGGGCCATGGAGTGGCCGTTTTCGACCTCCGGTTAAGTGGCGCGCCACGGTCATTAAATCGCGAGTCTTTGGCCGACCGTGGTCGAACAGACCTCGCGGCCGGCTCCTGAGCTCAAGGTCGATGAGGAGAAGCCCTAGGTCATGTACTTGACGGCTCACGGTCCTTCAAGCGCTCGAAGTGGAATCCTCATCCTCACCCTTGAGGCGATAAGGTCGAGTCGTGGTTCATTTTGGGTTCCCAGCGACAAACAATGCAGCAGAATACGAGGCTCTTCTGGCGGGGCTCCGAGCTTGCAAGGCGCTGGGTGTTCGCCGGCTGGTCGTCAAGGGCGACTCACAACTCGTCATCAACCAGTTCAACAAGGGCTACTAGTGCTCTGAAGACTCTATGGCCAAGTACCTCGCCGAGGCGCGTAAGATGGAGAAGTGGTTCCAGAACTTAGAGATCACACATGTGGCTCGGAAGGACAACTATGACGCAGATTTCCTCTCCAAGCTCGGGTCGTCCGATGATGAAGTCCCTCCCGACGTGATCCTGGAAACCCTGGTGTCTCCCTCCATCTCCGACCAAGGGTCCTCGGTCGCCTTCATCGAAGGTACTCCCTCTTGGGCCGAGCCGATCCATCGTTTCCTGGCGACGAGTGAGCTACCGGCCGAGCCAGCGGAAAGAAGCAGGATCAAGCGCCGGGCGAGCTCGTATAAGCTCGTGGATGGCAAGCTTTATCGTCGGAACATCTCTAGCATCCTGACTAAGTGCGTTACCACGGAGGAGGGTAAGTACCTGCTACATGACATTCATTTAGGTCTCTGTGGGGCACACTCTTCTTTCAGGACTATGGTCGGGAAAGCTTTCCGCATGGGATACTATTGGCCAACGGCACTCCAGGACGCACGTAACATTGTCCGCACCTGTCGAACCTGCTAGTTCCATGCTCGGAAGTCGCATCAGCCCGCCTATGCACTACAGACCATCCCACTCGCGTGGCCCCTCTCGACCTGGGGGCTAGACATCCTCGGCCCCTTTCCGCAGGCGACCGGGGGGAAGAAGTTTTTGTTCGTGGCCATCGATACCTTCACCAAGTGGATCAAAGTCGAACCATTCTCGACCATCACGGCTCGCGCGGCGGTCAAATTCTTCCGCCTGTTCGTGGTCACCAAGTATGGGGTTCCATGCAGAATCATTACTCACAATGGAACTCAATTTACCAGTGAGCTGTTCCAGGAGTATTACGAAGACATTGGCACCAAGGTATGCTATGCCTCGTTGGCCCACCCGCAGAGTAATGGAACAGTGGAATGCGCCATCGGACAAATCGTTCAAGGCGTCAAAAAGCGAGTGTCAGATGAGTTCGAACGACACGGCCAGACCTGGGTGGATGAGTTTCCCACCGTCTTATGGTCTATTCGTACCACAGTCAACCGAGCAACAGGGTCCACACCCTTCCGGCTCATGTTTGGTACCGAAGCCGTCCTGCCTCCTGAGGTCCTGTTGGGCTCTGCCGAGTCGACAGTCGTCGAGATCAACCGGGCAAGAACGGTCTCTTGACCTTACCCTGGCAGAAGAAGTAAGATGCCGTACACTACTACGATCAGCGCAGTACCTGCAAGCTCTTCGCAGACATGCGTCTAGATCAGTACGACCTAGAGAGCTCCTTGTTGGGGACTTAGCTGTCGGGACCCGGATATGCAAATCCGAAACCCTCTGTATATACTACACTAGTCCAGGATCACGCTAGTGCACACAGTGGAAACATAGATGACATATCATTCCATACATCGAAATAACTAAGAAGAAGCAAATTATCATTGAATAAAGCAAACCGACCTTATGGTCAAGATTCATACACCAATGCCTCTTGGCTTAAGGAAACAAGTAAAACCGTTGCAGCGGAAATAAAATAACTTGGGCCATTCGACATGCCACGAGCAATCGTGCGGGAAGCGCCCTCCTAGTCGGCGTAGTCTTCATAGTACTCCTCCTCTTGATACTCATTGCTGGTCCTTCCTCGACAAGCCCGAACAACGGGGGCATAAAGCCGTGAGTACAAAACGTACTCAACAAGCCGTAGGGAAATGATGCAATATATTCATGCACGGCTTGACAAAGGATAGTTATATGGTTCATTTGCAGAAAAGCAATAACTTGAATTTAAACACACTAAATAGATTGAAGGCAGTTTGAATAAAACAATAATAAATAATCTGATAAATCAATGGTAGACAACATGAACAGAATGACGAGGCATCACCCTTCATCATTCGAAACAAGTATCAACCACACAATTCAACAGTATAGCTTGAGACAACAAAACAACAGTGAACTCCCCGTTCACATCCCAACCATTCCACATTTCAAGAAAATATTCTATACCCCGTGTGAAATCCCCGGGCTTGTCCATGACCGCGGACACGGCTATTCGAATAGTTTACACTCTGCAGAGGTTGTATAGCTGTACCCACAAGACATGATCATCCCTTAATGCCAAGCGATAAGAACACACTTCCTTTGGTGTGTCGGCGAGAGATCACTACAAAGCCTTTACAATGCATGTCTAAACCCGATCTTGCCCTCTAAGGTTTCGCCCTCGGGGCCCCTCTTGAGCCATGTGAGTCTACCGTCCATCTCGGACCCCACACCAACAAGCGGCAATACTCAAGTCGGACATTGCAAATTAATCAGCTAGGTCCGTCCCATACCGGACTTGTGGTTGCAGTTAGGCCGATTCAATGGCGCACAAGATTAAGTCCTTAAATTGTCTCGAGCAAGACGACCACATCCCAATGTGCTAAACAGCACCCCTTCTTTGCACGATCAATTGCAGAAACATTTTGTTCAACCCAAAACCAATGGCATCCCCGCCATGGTACAACAAGTTTTACAACAGTGGTCAACGGCCACAATTCAATATCTCATTAAGTCAAGATTAACATTAGCTCACAAGTGATATGAATCCCATCGGACAACTAAGCATGGCTAAGCATAGCTACGATAACCCAATGCTGGTACTATGATTGTGTCCAACTAATAATGTCCCAACCTATGGTAAACAATGGATACATGGCATTCCAATAATCAAAGGGGGCATACTCAAACAGGTAAATAGCTACTCCCGTAAACTAGCATTGTTACACAAATAGTATGCAATTGTATAAGACAAAGTACTTTTGCAAACATGGGTTCAATATGATCAAAGGTCTATGACTTGCCTTGTTGTTCAAGTGCTGATTCTTGGTCTTCGAAATCTCCATTTGCTCCTTCGGGGTTCGCGTCTACCAGAAAATAAAGCAATGAAACAAAATAAATAAAAAACAGAGGAGAAAACAAGCTCAAAATTGAAAATAAATGGCTCTGGAATGTAGATCTCGATTTTACAAAAATTTAGAAATTTGAATCGGCTCAATCGGAGTTCGGACGAAGGAGAATGGGCCTTTGGAAGATTTAATTTAGAAAATCAGAAAATTTCGGAAAGGGTGACACGTGTCGGCTTCTGATTGGCTGGAGTTTCTCATTTTCGGGAAAATTAGAGAAAAGGAAAAAGAATTCCCTCTAACGGGTGGGCCCGACGTCGATGCACGGTCCATAGTAGGCCGAGAAACCGAGGCGACCGGTGATCTGGCGGATCGCGACGACGGCGTGGCATGCCACGCGCGGCTAGAGGGCCGAGTGGCGCCGGCTTAGCACCTGCGCGGTGTACATAGCGGCGACCAGCAGGTGCGAGGTTCGCCACGCGGCAAGATCTGGGGCGTTAGCTCCGAATCGGACAGACCACGGAATGAAGATCTGGCGGGGATGACGCGGCTCAATCTGGTGCCTTGGTTGTGATCGTCGGTGAGGTTGAGCGATGGAGGGCAACAGCGAGGCGGCGCCAATTCACCGAGGCGGAGAAAACGACACCGGCGCGGCGGCGACGGCGAATCGGACGGAAGAAGTGGCGGATCGGAAGAGGGCTTGAGGTGAGTTGAGGCGTGCAACGGTGGAAGCGGAGGGCGACTAGAGGCAAGCAGCGGCGAAGTGCTCGAGTGCGATGGCGTGGTTCGGCGAGCTCGCAGGACTAGTGGATGGGTCTCGGTGACGAGGAAGGAGGCGGCGTACTGGTATGCGGGAACCTCGTCGGGGGAGGTGGCGGCTTTAAATAATACAGGAGCCGTGCGAAACATGGACGCCGAAAAGGGCCGCACGGCTAGGGTTTGGGAGCGGCGGCGGCGCTCGGGGTGACGTGGGCGAGCGATAGCCCTTGGATCCGAATCAAACGGCCACGACATTAGGGTTTCGGTGATGATGGGCTGGGTCGGGCGGAGCATAGTGATGGGCCGGGAGAGATTCGGCCCGGGGAGAGGAAGAGAATTTAAAACCTTTTCCGAATTTAGAAAAATCCCAGAAATTCCAATAAAGGCAAATAAATTCAGAAAAATCTCCAAAAATACAGAAAAATTCCTTGAAGCATAAGGAACCCGATAAAAACTGGAAACCTTTGATTTGATGCTGAGATTAATCTAATTAAATCTTTTCATTATTTAGAAAATTCAGCTTAAGCTGTAATTAATTCAAGAAAATGCAAATGGTTCACTTTTGAATTTAAACATTCCAAAACTTCAAATTTTTGGGATGTTACATTAGCCCTGAGACGGATTCAGGCACCGTCCAACACCAACAAGTTATCCCCACGGTGGGAGGGCCCCTATAGAGTTGTTTCAACAGATCGCACGGGGGCTTACCGGCTAGCGATGCCCGATGGCAGAGAGCTCTCTAGCTCGTGGAATATGGACCAGCTTCAAAAATTCTATGTGTAACCTTTTTACCTCAAATTTCAATAAAGTTCTTGTTCAATTGTCATTATTTGTCTTTGCGCACCTTTTTATTTCTATGTTTTGTGTTGGATTGAGCTCAATTCTCTTTGAGCCCGACCTACGAATGAGCGCGCTTGCTCTTTGCCCAGGTGTCGCGGGCTTATCCTTCACCCCTAGTGGTCGAGTTGCGTGTAAGCCGAATATCTTCGCATCTATACTCCCCCTGTGCCAGGGTTCGATTTAAGCCCGTGACTGGGTCCAACGAGCAGTGTGCAAATCGTTGTCGTGACTCGAGCCTTACTATAGATCTTAAGTTTTTCCCCGTGGCGACCATGTTTTTCCCCGTGGGCCTTTTTCGATCTTGCAGGACTTGGTCTTTGCAGGGTTTCTAACTTGCGCCCAAGGCCGGCGTTGCTCGACCTTGAACCCAACGGGGGCTGGATGAGATATACCACGGGCAGAAAAGGCTAAGTGCACGACTAAGGAAAAACTTTCGTTCAAGCAAAACAAGATATTAAGATGTTCTTGCAATGAACCCTGTTTTTTGTTATACACAAAAGTCTTGCTTACAAGAAGTCTAGCCCTATTTATAGATCAGCCATCTCACGGGCAAGCTTCTCCTGCTCGAGCTCGGCGACCTTGGCCCTTAGGGTCGAGAGCTCGCGCTGGAGACAGAGGGCTTCGGTGGAGGCTTCACCGGCGCGCCGCCGCTCGTCTTGAAGTTGGGCCACAGCACTCTTCGCCGCCTTGCTTGCTCGACCTAGCTTTTCTTCGAGCTCCTTGTCGGGCCCGAATATGCAAATCCGGACCCTCTGTGTATACTACACTAGTCCAGGATCACGCTAGTGCACACAGGCTCAACATTAGTGAATATCACAATCATACACAACGTAAATAAGGTAAAAGACATAATATATTAAATATTACGGTTGGATGACCTTATGGTCAACTCACTTAACAATGCCTCACAAAATTTGAACAACAAATTGAGCTATGGCGGAATGAAGGCGTAGATAACCCCTCGGTATACCACGAAACAAGACAAGGCTCGCACCTAAACATTCGTCTCCTCATGGTACTCCTTCAAAGACCGATGATTTTTGTAGGCAAGGGTGAGTACACCAACACGTACTCAACAAGGCGTGCAGAATGCAATTCTATCATAGCTATATGCAAGGCTTATTCAAAGGAATGGCTAAGTGGTTCTTAAGCGATGGCGGCATTTTCAAACATAAGCATTATGTAGATTGAAAAAACGATAAAACAAATAATAACAAGTGAATAGATTCCATTGTTTGCAAATCAACCCAAGTCTCAACCTAAATCAAATTTCCATTATCCACATGGCATCCTGCCATCCCAAGCGATTGTCCATTTTAATTAACTACCCCTTGATTTGTAATTCGAGCATTGCTCATCTTGTGAACACGGCTATCCGAATAGATTGTACACTCTGCAGATGTTATGCACTTTACCCACACGATATAACCATACACCACAGTGACGATTATAACAAAGCCTTTACAATGCATCCTCTTAACCCGATGCTACCGCTAAGGTTTCAACACTAAAGGGCTACACCACCACGCAGGGCCCCCTCTTGCGCCATGTGAGTTCTCCCGTGCACCGGACTCACACCACCAAGATAGCACTTAAGTTAAGCATTTGCAAATTAGTCACTAAGGCGCCCCATATGAGACGATGTGGTGCAAGTTTGACTCAGGTCAAAGGCTCGCAAGGTTAAGTCCTTAGGATCGATTAAAGCAAGACATACACATACCCTTTCTGCCCATCAGACCCACCACAACACCCTTGCCCTTCCACTTGCTTTAATCTAAAGTGATTACCTCCGGTTGGTTACCAAGCATCACATGCTTATCACAAATCAACATCGTTGTGTGACTTCCCGCCACGACAACTCAATCTCTTTGTGCATCACACACGACACACAAATTAACATCATTGTTCCATATTCCATTAGTCAAAATTAATAATCATCATTTCATGTACATGTGATGGCGTGGCATAGCTAAGCATCCTATTCGTTCTAATCCTCCATGTTGATTTTCTATTAACCAACTATAATTAACCAACCTAAGGTAACAAGTGGATCATGGCATACAATTTAACAAGGTAGGGTGTAATTCAAAGGGTACAATAGCTAATCCCGAAGTTAAGTTGAAACCATTTATAAACATAAAATAACAAGTGATAAATTAAATCAAAATAGCATGCAATCTAATCTATGGATGCAACATGATCAAAGCACAACTTGCCTTCGTTAAGCTCTTGCTCCTGGTCTTGATCTGAATATAATTCCTGAGTTGTGAATTCTTCCTCCAAAACCCGTTCAACTCAACGTCTACGCGAATCGAGAAGAAATAGCAAATAAACACCAAATCCAAAGAACAAATGAACTCAAAAATCCAGATAAAAACCATCATTGGATATATCTCAATTTTATAAATTTTTAGGAATTTGAATCACCTAAATCGGAGTTCATATGCAAAAGTTATATCATTTAGAAATTTAGAAAATAAACTAAACTCTGGAATTAGAAATTCTAAATCTTTCCGAATTATTTTTATAAAGAAAATCCGAATTTTCCTGCCCGACTTGTGCGGACAAAGCGTGGCGAAATCTAGGTGATGAACTCAATCTAATGGTTACGGGTAAATCTACTATGTGGCCTAATATCAATCGTCCGACTTAAATCCAACGGTCGATATCTAATCGGAGACGCTTACCGATTCCGCAGTGACGTGGACGAATTCCGTGCGCTTGATTACGATCCGACGGCTGGTGAAGTTCCCGATCGGCGATGGCGTAACGGCGACTTGAATCCGCCGGAGACGAAGACGACGACCTCGGCGACAACTCGGCAGCGCGCGCTCGGAAATCTCCTGGCGACGCTGCGACTTCGCTCGGACACGGCGTGACTTCCCGATTGCTCTTGATTCTCTGGCTGCCCAATTCCTCCGACGCCGCCTGCTGTTCCTCGCGAACCCTCGGATGACAGCGCGACCCGTTTTTCCTGTCGATCGATTCTTCGGCGACTCTACGCGCTCCTTGACGGGATCCCCGATCGCTGACACAACTCGCTCGCGATTTCCTCGGCTAACTCTTGGCGGCGCTTTAGGGAAAAGATCGGCGGCTCAAGGTGATGCTTTGGGAGGAGGTCGGGCCTCTATTTATACCCGAGCGGACGCGCTATTCAAGGAAGGTCTCGGCGGGGTGGCGGACTCAATTCCTAAACAAACTTCGGCGCCGGCTATGGTATGTAATCGGCCGCGCTTGCGCCTAATCGCCAAGCCGTCCATTTTCCAGCAAGACCAGCGGAAGGACTCGATGCCTTGCCAAAATCGGCGCCCGATACAAGAGTTTGGATCGCTCGTTTTCTCCTGTGAACGGACTCTGGGTCCTTCGAATTTGGCGCCAATTTGGAGAATTTGATTCGGCGCGCCGATGCTACGGAGAATTCGCCGCCACTTGCTTCCTTCAACGCCGCCACGTGCATCTTTGTTTTCCAGCGGATGCTGGCTATGGCGGCGTCTGAGTCCTTCTCGGTCACGCCTCTAACTCCTAGCCGGACCGTCGCATGTCTTCATGCCTCCATGGTCCGGATCACGATGAACTTCGCCCGATCATGATTCCAAGCGCCACGTCGACTCGATTTCTTCTTCTTCTCGGAAACAGTGGCGCGGACTATCTCCACATAGCTACGGCAACACGGCGGGAATCCTGCGGTCATAGCGTCCTAGTCCCACGGCGAAGTACTTGGCAAAACTCCTCGATGCGGACTCGTCGAGTTCCTCGTAGCTCTTCTACTCGGCCGGTTTGGTGACACTTGCTCGGACACGTATCGCCCAAGCCTTCCACTGCGCATTCAATAGCCACGTATTGCTTCTAGAAAAACAA
Source organism: Guadua angustifolia (assembly GCA_036346375.1). NCBI lineage: Eukaryota > Viridiplantae > Streptophyta > Magnoliopsida > Poales > Poaceae > Guadua > Guadua angustifolia. The sequence goes on along the minus strand of CM070513.1, from coordinate 41,961,843 downwards.
ATCGTGACCACTCCGTTCCTAATTATCTATTTATCAATTTCGTTTCTTCTAGGCCATAGTAATTAAGAATCCAATATAACTCTCAAGAATACTTTTGAAACATTTTGAACCCGAGCAACATATGTTCAGTCTAACTTTATATTAATTTTTATAAATATCTAACTTAGTTTCTGCGGGAAGCCAAAATACTTATTTGAAAATAAATCCAAATAAACTAAATAAAAATCCAAGGAACTCGGAGAATCATAAACATGCACAAATGGCGGATAACACTATTAACCAAATATGAGCGAAAATTTGGGATGTTACAAACCTCCCCTTAACGGAATCTCGACCCGAGATTGGGGCTATCGAGAGAATAGGTTTGGGAATTCTGCCTTCAGATCTTCCTCATGCTTCCAGGTTGCTTCATTTTCCAAATGATTACTCCAATGGACTCTACAAAAGCTACTAGACTTATTTCTGGTCCTACGCTCCATTACATCCAAAATCTTAATAGGCTGCTCTTTATAAATCAAATCTTCTTGTAACTCGAAGGCTACTAACGGTGTTTGTTCTGCTGGCACTCTGATACATTTCTTAAGTGCATATCGCTAATGGTAGGCAAGCGATCACATAACCTCTCCTCTACGGCTCAAGATCTTAAATGGTCCATCATACATAGGTGCAAGCTTCCCCTTTTACTTCATGTAACTTGTTCTAAAACCTCAAGATAAATTGGATACCTTTATCGAACACAATCTTCTTAGGCACCTACGCGGTTATTAAATTTCTGACAGATTTGCCAAATGATCTTTTGATTAACAATCTTTAGTGGCAAGAAATAACAATTTCTCCGGATTCGTTTTTTTTGGGGTCAATTTACACTAGGGATCCTTTTAATGATTTGCCTCCTATAGGAATCTATAATGATTTGCAATGAACCTTTGGATTTCTAATGCCTTGCCTTTATTTTCTGATACACATCACATCGAGTATCATGTCCAATAGTTTCGCTCTTCACCTTAGATCACCAAAACCTTTCTTTAAGATCTTGATTCTTTTTCTTTTTTTTTCTTTTTTCTTTTTTTCACTTCCTGGGTATATCGAGTATTTAGAATTATAAGTTTTCCCAAGTATCATTTTCTTAGGATTTTTCTATCCGGTACATTGGTCCGACCTTGAATCTTCATGGTATCCTAATCACTAAAAATTCTGTTTCTTAGCTAAGCCTTCTTCTTGACTTGAGTGTGTACTGCGTTTTTCCCTTGAACTTCGTATAACCCAATCTCCTAATGTTGGTTTCACTTTCAAAGCAGCTATGAAACTTTGTCGAATGACTTCTAGTTTCAGTCTCTTAAATTCTTTGCATAATTTTGGTTAACTGTTTTTTTTATCATATCCGCATTGTGGCCTTATAACTCAAACGTTAATTACCACATCGACTTTATTAGAACGCCTATGGATTACGACACTAGAATTTGTGATTATTTCAGTCATTTTCTTCGTTCCACATTAAGGTTTGGTGAGTAAATATATTTAGACTTTTAAGGTTCATATCTATTTTCGAGGAATAGTGACACCATTTTTCTTAGCACATTACAACGGCTAACTCCAAGTCGTTAGTAGGGTAATTTTAGCTGCCGCATCATTTATGCGAAACATCATCCTTATATATTGAAACTACTCCATACGATTAGTAATACTAACATACCGTCAATAGTAACCGCTTCTTCAACTTCGAAAACTACTTTTACAATCTAGCGTCCATGTAACTTTTATCTTTAACGATCGCGTAAGAGATCTAGCATTGTTTGTCGAAAATCTTTTTATGATAATATCTTGCCATTCCTAGAACTTCAACTCTAAGTAGCAGATTTTGATTACTTCAATGTAACACAACTTCTATCTTGCTTGGTTCAACAATAACTCCTTTAGTAGTCTTTGCGTGGCTAACGAAATTCCACCTTTTCTTCCATAAATCACATTTATTGAATTTAGCGTACGAATGCTGCTCTCGCAAAAACTCATTTCTAGTGATTATTCGTCATGCCTTTCCATTTTTCATTAATTCATTTAGAAAACATTTGATATTGTCTTTTTCCTATTGGGTTATATCAAGCACTAATTTGCTCACGATCGTGATCTTCTGATATGACGGCATGCTAGGCAAATTCTTGGAAAATAAATCAAGGTATTCTCCGACAATTGGCGTATTCTTCTAATTGGTAAATTTCACACTATTATCCCTCGGCTGGCTAATACCGATTGTCATCACTTGATACTCTTTGTTTTTCATATTCAGGGTTTTAAATCAACATACTCTTTCCAAATTAGCCTTATGCTTGGGCATCCATCATTTTACATTCTTGCTTTTCCTTCCTATATTCCATATATCAATGGGTCAACTATTTCCGATTTATTTCTCTTGATAAGGAAACCTTTACACGGAATTCATTGCTAATCTCTTTATTATTATTATTATTATTTTTAAGGTTATGATATTGCACTAAGTAAACTTCATGACTCTGATTTCCTTATTTTAGCATTGACTCGAGGATTTGGTAAGGGCGGGGTTGGGATTGACTTAAACTAACGCGATTGATTTCCTTTGTGACATTTGTTGGCAAACTAAGTTTCGCGCAAATATAGCAGAGATCTAGTGTGAACTTTTACATCACGAGCATTCGTTGATTGGAATAAGGTCTTTACCTAGACACCCTTTTTTTATTGGTTTTCTCGACAATTTTCTTTTGCACCTTTCCGCTTACTCTTAGCGTTATGTACTGGCTAAGGTAACTTTTGATATATCTCTGGCGATGGAATTTATCTGTCTTCTTTGTGGACATCGATTAGCATAATGGTCTTTTTGGCGGCAGTTGTAGCCCAAAATCTTTGTGCTTCTGCGATTCATTACTTTTTGATTCGCAACACATCCCTTAGTAAAACGATCTTCTTCACCATACAAGGGACCTCTGTGGGTGATAGCCACTTACCGTTTTTCCTAATTAAGGTCGATAGGTTAGGGAGGGTGTGTTTTATTTCTCCTGGCGAATGCGCATACGATCTTCTAATTTGTTTGGTTGTGACACTTCATAGAATAATGTCTAGATTTTGAACAAAGTGTAAGGGTAGCGTTTACAGCGTTGGCGAGACAAGTCCTTATGAATTCTTAACTCAACACGAGGAACAACGATGAGGCGCTTTCTTGGCATTAGCTTGATTGGTCATACTTTGTATTTATTTCGTCATTGCTTGCATTAAGCGAGTCGGTTTGTCAAAAACTCTCTATGTATCTATCCGTGGTAATGGTTGAAAAGCGATCCATCATTAGAGTCTTTTATTAAGTTGATTTTCACTTCCACTAGCTCCATCACTATTTTGAACCATCTGTTTGATTACCTCGAGAGGGTTAGGTGAGAGAGAATAGCATAGGTAAGTAGAGATCCTATCTGAGGGAAGATAGGTTTAACCCAATATTTTAAGCAATCAATAATAATAACTTGATGCGGTTGCTTATGTAAGCCTAAAAGCTTTGCAGCATATCTTGCACACTCGACAATCAATAAGAACCAATTCATCCTATACACACAAAACTACCGCCTACATGGGCGACACTTCTATCTTAGGAGCGATTCCCACACATGAGTCTCAAGCGGCTACTTAATCTTGAGTCTTCTAGCTCTTGATATACTTCATTGACCCACTCTTTGATGAGCTCAATAATCCTTTCCTTCATGATCTTTATGGTAGTAGCAGTACTTGAGGCCATCTCCTAAATTGTGGTATATCGTTTTTTTTTCTACTTAAGATAACTCAGGTAAGATTTTGACTCAATTCAACGGAGGTAAGAAAAAGAAATTTTAGCAAGGGACAAGGAAGAATTTTTGGTAAGGGCAGAGATAGAAGAATGAGATAAGTCAAGAACACATTATTCTTCTAGGTTGGGTATTTTACTTTAGAAAATAATTTTGAAGGACCTATAGAGACGACCAACTATCTAGGGGCAAGACCTACAGTCAGTATGGCTCTGATACCACCTTTGTCGGGACCCGAATATGCAAATCCGGACCCTCTGTGTATACTGCACTAGTCCAGGATCACGCTAGTGCACACAGGCTCAACATTAGTGAATATCACAATCATACACAACGTAAATAAGGTAAAAGACATAATATATTAAATATTACCAGTTGGATGACCTTATGGTCAACTCACTTAACAATGCCTCACAAGGCTAAACAACAAATTGAACTGCAGCGGAATGAAGACGTAGATAACCCCTCAGTATACCACAGGCAACTGACAAGGCTCGCACCCTAAACATTCGGTTCCTCCAGGGTCCCCCTCCTCAGCACTGATGATTTTTGTAGGCAAGGGTGAGTACACCAACACGTACTCAACAAGTTGTGCAGAGAATGCAATTCTATCATAGCTATATGCAAGGCTTATTCCAAAGGAATGGCTAAGTGGTTCTTAGCGATGGCGGCATTTTCAAACATAAGCATTATGTAGATTGAAAAACGATAAAACAAATAATAACAAGTAAATAGATTCCATTGTTTGCAAATCAACCCAAGTCTCAACCTAAATCAAATTTCCATTATCCACATGGCATCCTGCCATCCCAAAGCGATTGTCCATTTTAATTAACTACCCTTGACTATAATTCCGAGCATTGCTCAATCACTGTGACCACGGCTATCCGAATAGATTGTACACTCTGCGAGAGGTTATGCACTTTACCCACGATATAACCATACACCACACAAAGTGACGATTATAACAAAGCCTTTACAATGCATCCTCTTAACCCGGTGCTACCGCTAAGGTTTCAACACTAAAGGGCTACACCACCACAGCAGGGCCCCTCTTGCGCCATGTGAGTTCCCCGTGCACCGGACTCACACCACCAAGATAGCACTTAAGTTAAGCATTTGCAAATTAGTCGGCTAGGCTGCCCCATATGAGCGATGTGGTACGCAAGTTTGACTCGGTCAAAGGCTCGCAAGGTTAAGTCCTTAGGATCGATTAAAGCAAGACATACACATACCCTTTCTGCGCCCATCAGACCCCCACAACACCCTTGCCCTTCCACTTGCTTTAATCTAAAGTGATTACCTCCGGTTGGTTACCAAGCATCACATGCTTATCACAAATCAACATCGTTGTGTGACTTCCCATACGACAACTCAATCTCTTTGTGCATCACACACGACACACAAATTAACATCATTGTTCCATATTCCATTAGTCAAAATTAATAATCATCATTTCATGTACATGTGATGGCGTGGCATAGCTAAGCATCCTATTCGTTCTAATCCTCCATGTTGATTTTCTATTAACCAACTATAATTAACCAACCTAAGGTAACAAGTGGATCATGGCATACAATTTAACAAGGTAGGGTGTAATTCAAAGGGTACAATAGCTAATCCCGAAGTTAAGTTGAAACCATTTATAAACATAAAATAACAAGTGATAAATTAAATCAAAATAGCATGCAATCTAATCTATGGGTGCAACATGATCAAAGCACAACTTGCCTTCGTTAAGCTCTTGCTCCTGGTCTTGATCTGAATATAATTCCTGAGTTGTGAATTCTTCCTCCGAAACCCCGTTCAACTCAACGTCTACGCGAATCGAGAAGAAATAGCAAATAAACACCAAATCCAAAGAACAAATGAACTCAAAAATCTAGATAAAAACCATCATTGGATATATCTCAATTTTATAAATTTTTAGGAATTTGAATCACCTAAATCGGAGTTCATATGCAAAAGTTATCTCATTTAGAAATTTAGAAAATAAACTAAACTCTGGAATTAGAAATTCTAAATCTTTTCGAATTATTTTTATAAAGAAAATCTGAATTTTCCTGCCCCGACTTGTACGGACAAAAGCGTGGCGAAATCTAGGTGATGAACTCAATCTAATGGTTACGGGTAAATCTACTATGTGGCCTAATATCAATCGTCAGACTTAAATCCAGCGGTCGATATCTAATCGGAGGCGCTTCACGATTCCGCGATGGCGTGGGCGAATTCCGTGCGCTTGATTACGATCGGCGGTGGTGAAGTTCTCGATCGGCGATGGCGTAACGGCGACTTGAATCGCCGGAGAGCGAAGGCGGCGACCTCGGCGACAACTTCGGCGTAGCGCTCGAAATCTCTGGCGGCGCTTCTGACTTCGCTTCGGACACGGCGTGACTTCCGATTGCTCTTGATTCTCTGGTGCCCAATTCCTCGGCGCGCTTTCTGTTCTCGCGAACCCTCGGATGACAGCGCGACCGTTTTCCTATCGATCGATTCTTGGCGACTCTGGCGCTCCTTGGCGAGATCCCCGATCGGACACAACTTCGCTCGCGATTTCCTCCGCTAACTCTTCGTGGCGCTTTAGGGAAAAGATCGGCGGCTCAAGGTGATGCTTTGGGAGGAGGTCGGGCCTCTATTTATACCCCGGGGACGCGCTATTCAAGGAAGGTCTCGGCGGGGTGGCGGACTCAATTCTAAACAAACTCGGCGCCCGACTATGGTATGTAAATTGGCCCACGTTGCCTAATCGCCAAGCCGTCCGTTTTCCGCGCAGCGGAAGGACTCGATGCCTTGCCAAAATCGGCGCCCGATACAAGAGTTTGGATCGACTACGTTTTCTCCTTGTGACCGGACTCTGGGTCCTTCGAATTTGGTGCCATATTTGGAGAATTTGATTCGCCACGCCGATCTCGGAGAATTCGCCGCCACTTGCTTCCTTCAACGCCGCCACGTGCATCTTTGTTTTCCAGCGGATGCTGGCTATGGCGGCTGGCGTCTGAAGTCCTTCTCGGTCACGCCTCTAACTCCTAGCGGACACGTCGCATGTCTTCATGCCTCCATGGTCGGATCGATGAACTTCGCCCGATCATGATTCCAAGCGCCACGTCGACTCCGATTTCTTCTTCTTCTCGAAAACGATGGCGCCGGACTATCTCCACATGGCTACGCCAACACGGCGGAATCCTGCGGTCACGGCGTCCTAGTCCCACGGCGAAGTACTTGGCAAAACTCCTCGATGCGGACTCGTCGAGTTCCTCGTAGCTCTTCTACTCGGCCGGTTTGGTGACACTTGCTCGGACACGTCTCACCCAAGCCTTCCTTTGCGCATTCAACGACCACGTGTTGCTTCTAGAAAAACAAATCGGCAGACCACTCCGTTCTGATTATCTATTTATCAATTTCGTTTCTTCTAGGCCATAGTAATTAAGAATCAATATAACTCTCAAGAATACTTTTGAAACATTTTGAACCCGAGCAACATATGTTCAGTCTAACTTTATATTAATTTTTATAAATATCTAACTTAGTTTCTGCGGGAAGCCAAAATACTTATTTGAAAATAAATCCAAATAAACTAAATAAAAATCCAAGGAACTCGGAGAATCGCAAACATGCACAAATGGCGGATAACACTATTAACCAAATATGAACGAAAATTTGGGATGTTACACTCCTTCACCTTGGCCTCAAGCTCGGGGGTCGCCTTCGCCGAGGAAGACGCTTGCTCCGCGACGGCCTTCGCCAGCACTTCGGCCTTGGCCCGCTCGGCTTCAAGCGCCTTGGCCGACCGCGCGCGCTCTTGCTCCACAGCATTGTAGGCATGGTCGCGCTCGGTGGCTCTGGCCTGCTTGAGCTCGGCCGCGTGGGTAGCCTCCTGCGCCTTCATCGCCTGGCGCAGGTTGTCGAGCTCTTTGGCCCTCTGTTCGGCCTCTTCTTGCTCGATCCCCAAGGTCTCGATGAACCTGGAGCGTTCGACCTCTCGCACCTCCACCATGTTCAGGATGCCCCTCAGCACGTCGGCGTGCTCCTGAAGGCCTTGTAGTCCTTGGGAGACGTTGCGGATCGCCTTCATGGCAGAAAGGGTGGTCCAAATAAGAGAAGCAACAAAGAGGGCTCGGGCTAACGTACTGCAGGATGCGCGAGGGGGTCCTTACCTCACGAAGACGGTTCTCAACGCGCGCGCGGGTGAACTCTTCGCGCTCGCCGCCCGATGTTTTCGGGCCAACGCCGACCTCGACCACCGCCGAGACACTAGCGTCAGGACCTTCGGGCACCACGCTAGTGGCGACTTGGCGTTCTGCCGCCACCCCCTGGGGGCTCAGCTCGCCGCCAGGGGTGGGCTCGGCAGCGACTCCGGTCCCGACCTCCGTGGTCGGGGCTCCGTCCACCTCCGGCGCTAAGGGAGCGCTGCCCGGTTCCACCGCATGATTTCCCGCGGCGCGGTCAACATCAGTGGCCTAGGAAGCCACGACCTCAGCGCCCGACGCTACTGTGGTTGGGCAGGCCTGAGGTGCTTTCACGACTGCGGCTGGGGCGCTCCGAGCACCTTCGTCCGCATCGGCCTCGGCACCTAGGCCGGCCACGGTCGTGCAGGCCTGGGACACCTCCGCGGGTGCGGCCAAGGCGCCCCGGACACCTTCCTCCACATCGACCCTGGGCGGGTCAGCGACAACGCCGGCGTCTGCCTCGCCGGTGTCGTAGTCCTCGTTGGTCGCAAGCTGGTTCAGCTCTTCGTCCAAGTCGTTGACCCCTTGGTTCAACTCGTCGGCCGGGACCAAGCTCGGGGGTCCAGAAGGATTACGCGCTTGGCCCGAGGGTCGGCGCGGGGCCAGCACGAAAACATTCTCCTCCTCCTCGGACCCGGAATTGTCCTGGACAATAGTCATTGTCAATATGGGCAAGCGTTGAGCTCGGGCGCTCAAGGTCTGTGATTAAGAGCCAGAGCTAAGCTAAAAAGTTGCATGGAGGGTTGAGCAAATGAAGGGCACGAGACCTACCTGGGTCGGAAGTCTGCATTTCGCAGGAGGTTGGTGAAGGCCCTGGCCCCCCGAGGTCGGGGGGACGCTCCTCTTGCGGGTCCATTCGGTCTGGGACCTTAAAACCCGCGGTGGCTCTAAGTCCCCCGCGGTGGAAGTCCCAGAGCCCCCCTCTTGGGACCTCTGGGCCGCTTGAGGGCTTGAAGACCTGGCGGCGGCCGCCGCGTTTGCCTACTGTGGGAAAGGCACGTCAGAGGAGAAGCGCAAGCGCAAGCTCGGGGGCTCGACCTTGGGAGTCCTTACCATTGCGCAGTCGGCCCATTCAACGTGAGGCTTCTTGGCCTCACGGTCATCCGCCTTGCCCGAGGGCAGTTTCTTCTTCCCCTTCTTACTTTTGCCCCCGCCGGGCAGTGGGAGCATCCTCTTGACCTTGTCAAGCAACTCCTGGTGGTCCTGCGAGCATGACGAACGGTCAGGGAAAAGCGCCGCTGAAGTACAAACCGAAGAATGGATTGGAAGCGCTCACCTCGCCCTTCCGACGCAGTATGTTCTTCAGGACCGGGGGATCAAGGGTGTATTTGTGTGCCGCCTTTCCGAACATCTCATTCATCCTGGCGGTGACCCAGGATTCCTTTGGCGCTGCAAGCAAACGAACAGTCAAGAAGACTCGAAGGACGGAGGCGAGAAAGTCTACAGGGCAACGAGATGTACCAAACGTGCCCTCGCGGGTCATGTCGTCGCGCCCCGTGATCTCGTAGAACGGGTGTTCCCTCTTTCGAAGGGGGAAAACCCTGCTCCGCAGGAAGTCGCAGGCGGTCGCCTACCCGGTGAGGCCGCGTGTGGCGCAAATGTGGATGGCGGCGATGGCCTCCTCGTTGGCCTCCAGGTCGTCTGACTCCGGGGTCTCTTTCTTCCCGGTGATCGGGGTCCCGTCGAACGACAGTGCCCCGGTCCGACCCTTCTTCAAGTAAAACCACCGCTCGGTCCATGGACCAAGGGAGTCACGAGATTGGATCTTGGGGAAGGCCCATGGGATTCCCGTCCGCAGCCGGAAGTAAAGGCATCCGACCACAGGGTCCTTCCCGGAGTGAAACATGGATAAGAAGTGAAAGAAGAGCGAGGAGGTGGGGAGGATTCCAAGGAACCCCTCGCATAGGTGGGAGAAGACGGAAAGGAGGAGGATAGAGTTGGGCACCAGGTTGATGAGCTCGATCTCGCAGTGGGCAAGGATCGCCGCCATGAAGTCACTCTCCGGTGTCCGCAGGCCGAAGAGCGCGTAGTGCTCGGTGCACACGAGCTCGTCGTCCCTAGGGTGCGGCTCGGACTCCCCGTCTGGCAACCTCCACATCGCTGGGTCGAGGAGGCCCAGGCCCTCGAGCTCCCTCATCCTCATCAACGACATGATACTTCTCCCGAGTTTGGCCATGGCGGTCGTCTTTGGGCTCGGTCGAGGAGGGAAGAATCGTGCAAGTAAGGGCTTGGAGTCGAGGAGCGCAAGGAATCAGGAAGTTCTTCAAAGGTCACAAAAGGTTTGGGTTTATAGGCCTGGGTCGGCATCGGTTGGGACCTCTCAAAAGGTGTGTCGGCGGTGACTTGACAGGCGCAATTAAGGTTCGAGCGGCGGTTTCGAGGCGTTGCAGGCGTTCCCTCTAAACCAGTCAAATTCGTACCTGCATCGTGAAGTCCAAGGGGCGCCAGGTGTCGCGAAGCCGAGATCTTGTTCTGGTAATCTCCGTCCGACCTCGATCAAAGGTGCGAGAAATTTGGAAGCCTGGTCCCAGCAGGCTTCAGGCTCGAGGTCGATCCAGATCTATTCCATGACCTTGAGCCTGGGGGGCTAGCTGATGAGGACTGGGGAATCTCTGGCGAGTCAACGCATGGTCAAAGGGGCTCCCGGCTCAAGGCATTGCAGCGGAGGCCCGACCACGCTAACGCGGCGTTCGTCCCGCGACGACCCGAGCTCGAACGGGCTCTGTTCCGCTTCGACCTCGACCTTGGCTCGAGGAAGTGTGTTGACTTCGGCGATTACCAAGACCTGCATGATGGCATTAAGGCGGACGTGGGCGGCATTTCCGGAGCAGTTACAACCCACCTTCAATACGCACGAAGCCACTACCCCGGGGATCTCTCCCGACCGTTACAGGCAACGTTAGGGAGGATATAAGACCTCGCAAGGCATATGTGTAGGGCAGACTCGCTAGCGACAGACCAGCATACTCAAATAGAGCACTCAAGCTCGAGCTGTAATCATCTCATTGTACGCACAGTTAGTGAGTTCCTCTACCTCCGGAGAAGGCGGGCGTCTGTTATTACCCTCGCGGGGCTCGAACCGATATAATTATTTGTTCCTTGCTCGCTGACATCACACACACTGACCTACGTCTACGCCATTGTTGAGTGAAGCGCTTTCTGGGTCCCCCACTCACACCGATCCCCTTTTCACTCTTGCGGTCAGGCGATCCCGATCGTCGACAAAGTCCAAGCCGATTGTTCTATTAAGATCGGCTATTAGCAGATTTTAGTTATTTTTTTACCGATTCCAGGATCAAATCGGTTGGCATGCTTTGAACCACAAAACCTAGCATTCGATCGGTGTGTTATTGTGCCGATAAACCCTATTTGAAGTTTTTGGCACCATCAAAAATATTTATTATTGCTACCACTTAAATTGCAAATGGTCGATTTGTCACAGCAACCTATCAATCGATCAGGTACATGCTAAGAAAAGGCAAATATGGACACAATGACTTGCGCTGCGCAGTTGTAGCTTACGTCGAGACAGAAGAGGGCGGCCCTAGAATGAGTGTAGTCGTGGTCCTCTTAACTCTGATCAAAGATATTATTTCAAATATATTATTTGAATATATTAAAATTATGCGAGTGGATTTTTTTATTAAAAAATACTTTCATAACATTACACTTTTATAACTTTTATCCAATATACGATAAAAAAATTTAGTAGTCAAAGGAGCGTCTCGGCGACTTTGAAAAATAAAAACTACACAGCCCTCTTATAGTTAATTGACCTGGTACGGAGGAAACAGTTAAGAGGATGAGCAGAATTATACACTACTATAAATACATATATTTGATAATTACTGTTTTTTAACTATATGTCAGTAAAAATTATAAAAGAAATACAATGATATAAAAGTATTTTTATGACGAACTTAATAATAGCATTCACACATAATAAATCCAAATATTTTTGCGTATATTAACGGTAAAAATTTTTAAAAGACTGATCGCGCTTGCTCTAAAACAACATGAAAAAAAATATCGGAGGGAGTACGAATCAGAGAGTGGATTAATTTTCTTTGGGTTTACACATAGAAGGCTGCAGTAGGAAAGCGGAGAGCCGGAGGTCGACCAGTGCTGACTTGACGTCGACCGTGTTTGTGGCTCCTCAATTCATTGGCTCGGCAGCTTGCTGTCCCTTTCTGTCAAGGCTTTCATCGTATGAACGCTTCATCGGGCATCACGACCCTACCTAGCCTAGCCAGGGTTGCTTGCTGGGAACTCGTACTATTTGTCTATTTCCATGCCACAACCAAATAATCTAAGTTAAAAGCTCGTATATCTAGTTGAAAAGGAAGTCTCGAATTAATTGATCTGCTTGATTTTTTTTTTGTGGGCTACAAGAACGCGCACATACAGCGCCCACTCACACACACCACGCGTATACACATGAGTGTACATCCAACACATGCAGGGAAATTTTGTAGAGATCTCCGAACCTCAAACTAACTAGCTTACTGAAGTACACGTGTGAATGTACTCTGAAGATACGACAAGCGCAAAGTTCAATTCTAAGGATCGAACTCAGTCTGGAGGCATGAGCAACATCAAGCCCTCCCCCTGAATCAAAGCTCAGGACTCTGATATGCTTGATTTTGATCCGTGATTAATTCTATTTACCTGTTGTTAAACTGAGAAGGTTTGTGTGAAATATTTGTGTAGTATAATCTGGTAGCTAGCTAGGAAGAATTAATTAAACACCTCTGCACGATCAGTTTGGCCTTAAAAATAATATCTTTTTAGAGAGTCTCATCTGAAATATATGTATATATATATATATATATATATATATATATATATATATATATATATATATATATATATATATATATATATATATGTATATGTATATATATAAAACTGTTAATTAGCTTCTTTCTTGCGCTAGCTAGCTAGCTAGTAAAACATCTGCTACAGAACAGAACAGAAGTGAAGTGAAGAAGGGCTGCTGTTTAGGCATGCATTAATTTTCTGTCAATTTTTTGGTCCTGAGCCATCGCTTTGGCTGCTTAATGCGTTTGGTGCCTCTCTGTTTTTTTTTTTTTTTTTTGATCCCCCCAGTACTCGTAACTACCTTGGTGCATGGATGGTAGTCTGTCCTTAACAACAAAAGCTCGATCCGAGGGATATATAGCCTACTCGCGTAAGAACCTATGTATGTATGTATATGTCGTTATTCCTGGAATGGACAGTGCAAAGTCCATCATATATATAAACAGAGAGAAATGAAGCTGGGTGCAGCTCGTTGTCTCTACGTATGGATGCATGTGGGTGCGAGAAAGTGGTGACGATCGAAGGGGAAAGGAGCGAGATTCAGGGACATATGAAGGACAGGGCATGCAGGACAGGACAGGCAAAATCAATTAATGAATCGATCGCTTGTCCTGGCCAGATGGATACGCAAGCAAGTGACGGATGGAGATGTGATGAGGTCACTCGATCAGCCAATGGAGCCGGCAGGCTTAGCCTGGCCAGCTATATTCGCACTCGATCGAGAATTTGACTTCCGAGCGAGCGAGAGCGAGCTGGATATACACGCGCGCGCGTAGCGAATGATCGATCGACGTTCACAAATGGACAGCTAGCCAGCCGAGAGAATGAAATCGAGGTTTTAAATTGTTTGGGGAAGGAAGAAGAAGTAAGAACCTGAATTATATAGGATAAAACCACTCTATATAGGGATGGATCGACGTCGATGCTGACGCCGTGAATTGCCGCAGATAAGGAGCATGTGGAGAGGAGCCATCGGCGAGGAGGACCAATTAAGGCTCCGTTCGTCTATCAACGTCGATGGTCGTCTCAACGCAAACACACACGCACGTCCTATATGAATGAATCACTGTGCGGTGCCCTGGCTTTTCCAGGTGGCTGACTCGAGTAGGTCTTGCGTTCGCATACTGGCACTGCCACTTTCTTGTGCTGAATGCAATCACACCACCACCTACTTGCACTGTACCCTAGTGTGTGTGTGTATATATATATATATATATATATATATATATATATATATATAGGATATATATATATATATCATATATATATATATATATAAGGGATCGAGGAAGGGCAACCACCTGGGGCTGGGGTGGCCACCGGAGCAGAGCACTCGAATCGTCAGTATATAAGAGTTAGCCGGTGACTGCTACGTACATACGCGCTGCCGTTTCCGAAAGGCAATTAGCAGCTGCTTGGATCGTCGATCAGGACGTGCGGCGTCGATCGGTTCTTCGAAGGGCGTAGCCTGACTTGGATCCATCATCAAGCCAGCTAGCCTTCCTAGCATATATCAGATCGATGGCTCAGCAGCAGCAGGCTGCGGCGGCCATGAGCGTGAGCAGGAGCACGAGCTGCCACGGCGAGGAGTTGATGATGGACCTGGAGAGCGAGCTGGATGTGCCGCCGGTGGTGCGCCAAGACTCGCTCTACAGGGATGCCTCCAGAGCAGCCGGCGCCAACCACCACGGCCAGGTAATTATCCATCCTGTTTCAGGCAGGATCGATCGATGGATCGAGTTGCATACAACATACATATGCTTAATTTGCTCATGCATGTACGTACGCTGGTCTCCATCTCTATCTAGTACAGATGCGCCAGCTACTCCATCGGCTACTTCGCAGAACCTCTACATATGTCATCCATGTGTATTTATTTGTGTATTGCTCCAGCGGTGTCTTGTCTCAGGGTCACAAATAATTAATTAATTAATCTTATACTAGCAACGTACGAGGATTGTCTGAAACAATATATATATATATATAATCGATCGGTTAATTAACTCAGCGGAATTAACAATTAGCTGCACGTACGTACGCATGCGCGCTTAATACGATCGATAGCAGTAATTAAACCGCACGCATGCATGCCTTGCGTTGAGTGCAGGATAGCTGGGCCAAGACGCTGCGTCTGGCGTTCCAGTGCGTGGGCGTGCTGTACGGCGACATCGGGACGTCGCCGCTGTACGTGTACTCCAGCACCTTCACCGCCGGCATCCGGCACACCGACGACCTCCTCGGCGTCCTCTCCCTCGTCATCTACAGCTTCGTCCTCTTCACCATGATCAAGTACGTCTACATCGCACTCCGCGCAAACGACGACGGGGACGGTAATTAAGTACAAGCTCTAGCTAGCTAGCTAGTACTCTATATGTACTGCTCTATCTATCTATCTATCTATCTATCTTCTTCCGGCCTAGCCATATCTTCTTCCGGCCTAGCCATATCGACATATCAATATATAATTCCACGCACGAAAGAGGCATGCACGGGACGGCTACCAGCCATGCATCAATCAATAGATCGATGAGAAACGATATGATCCATCCACGTCGCTGCTGGTACAGTAGTGGTATGGTCGTCTTGTACTGCTGTACCGAACGAAAGAAGTTTCAAAAAGTAGTGGGACAAGTGTTTCCATCCATGCATGCATCTATAGCTGGTGACACACCAAGACAGAGCAGCTGCTAGCTAGCTTTCCCCAAGTCAACGGGAGTGGAAATTTGTGTTGTTCATCAAAACTGTTGAACATGCATGATGCACGGAAAATCGATTAATGCCCGTAATTAACTTGCTCGTTGGCTGGCTTACCGCTACATGTCTGTAACTGTTAATCAATTCAGCTAGCTAGTGCGAGATTTGGAGACGTAGTAGTACCGCGTATTACTCCATCGATATGTATATATATAATTTGTACGTATTCGATCAGCAAGTGAAGAAAATTAATTATATTAATAACATCTGCACGCATGCAGGCGGCACGTTCGCGCTCTACTCGCTCATCTCGCGGCACGCCAAGGTGAGTCTCCTGCCGAACCAGCAGGCGGAGGACGACCTGCACATGGCGGACCACGTGTCCAAGTCCTTGAGCCGGCGGCGCACCGGCGCCACACTGCAGCTGGCGTCGCCGGCCGTGCAGCGGGCGCAGCGGGTGAAGGAGCTCCTGGAGACGAGCAAGCCGGTGCGTATCTCGCTCTTCCTCCTCACCATCCTCGCCACCGCCATGGTCATCAGCGACGCCTGCCTCACGCCGGCCATCTCCGTGCTCTCCGCCGTCGGAGGCCTCAAGGAGAAGGCGCCCTACCTGACCACAGGTGTGTATGTATGTACGTACGTATAGTAGATTCGATCATTATGCTCGCTTAGTTACCTACGTACGTATATACTTACGATCTACAATGGCGTTGTACCTACCATGCATGCATGTCCACCGGTACTAGTTGTTAGCTCCTCAATCACCATCACGCACACAATTAATTAGTACAAAGAAAAATGATCTTAATTTGTCTGAACAGCGTAAATGCTGGCTGCGATCGACCGAAAGCAACAATTCAACTAGTAAGTACGTACGTAGTACTGTATCTGCAGTGTAGCGTAGCGTAATTTCCATGCAAGCAGGTAGCACCAAGCTAGCAAATTAACTATACAGTAAGCCAGAGTGATTGACCTGTGTGTATCTATATATAGAGAGAGAGGAAACCTTTTCTATACTCTCGGGAGTACATACTCCCACCTTCAATATACCACATAAATAAAAGTGTTATACTTCTTTATCACTTTCGATATACTTCAATAATAATTCTAAGATACTCCAATGCGACATGGCTGAAAAAAATTCATCGGAGACATTTATTTTTTTCTATATACCACTTTACATATGTAAAAGGAATATATAAATAAATTATGTTATAAAGAGTGGATTTTAATGAAATTTTTCGTGAAACTCACTTTGGAGTATGTTATAATCAGTACTAGAATATACTCAAAAAGATAAAGAGGTATATATATGTGTGTGTGTGTGTGTGTGGGTTTTGATAAACATCACCTGGATATTTTGTTTGCTAAAATCATCCAAATTTGGAAGCCTCTTACAACATTTTTGTTCAACGCTTGCAACATTTTTCCCGACTCGTGCAACATTTTTTTTCAATGCTTGCAATATCTATTTACTGTGCCGCATTTCTACTATTGTCGAAGGAAAATATTGCACGAGTTGGAAAAAAATGTTGCATCCATAGAGAAAAAATGTTACAACGCGTCGGAAAAAAATGTTGCAAGCATTGAACAAAAATATTGCAAGAGGTTCTTAAATTTCAGACGCGTTGCAACATTTTTTTTCTACGTGCGCAACATTTTTTTTCAATGTGTGCAATATCCAAAAATTTAACTGATTTTTTTAGGAAAAACAACCGAATGATTTCTAGACACACCCTATATATATATATATATATATATATATATATATATATATATATATATAACCGCACCCCCGCCATCAATCAAGAAACGAAACAGCATGGCATCGCATCGCTATCCAGGCCCGTAGCTGTCTGGAAAACATTTTACGGCACCACTAGGTGACTTATAGCATCCTTACAAAAACTAGACGCATAGTAAATACAGATATGTATTTAAAGCAACTAAATATTTCTCTCTTTTTTAATATATACTGTGTGTGTGTGTGTTTTTCCAAGAAGGATGCTTTAGATACTACGGGGCAGCTAATGCCATTGAATTTTTTTTCCCCCGTAGCTATCAAGATATTAAGTCAAACGAGGACTTATTTGTAGCACCATCGCCATCAAGCAGTTAAGAGATATTTACTGTAGTGGTCACAGGCTTACGCAGCCTCAGCATCATCCCCTGCATTGCAAGCTTCAGCTTCTTGTGGTTGGCATGGATGCCTCCATGGAGCTAGATATGCATCGATCGTTCGTCTTTTTGACCATACGTACGTCTGGGCCGGGGCCCGGGCGTATGAACTCCTTAACTCTAAATTAAGATGGATGGAGATCGATTTGATGGCGAACGACCTCGCTGAATTGCCTGGCTCGCTCGTCCTGCATGCGCACACCTGAAAGAAATGGCACATCTTCTCCGGGCATTAATGCAATGATGGTGTTGGTGTTGTCACACCTGAAATGGCACGTCTTCTCCAGCTTGCCGGCTAAGCTTGATGGGTGCAGAGATCGACACAAGCGATCGGGTAGCTAGGATATTTCTCCATCTCTGAACAGTACTCACTCGATCCTTAATTAGCTAGTATTCACTCATGGCAGATAAACTGTAACTCTCAAAAGCAACAGTGGTAACTAGCTAGAGAGCGCTAGCTAGCTTACCTAGCTATCAACTCCTAAAAGCAAAGCATAGGAAACTATTGCAAGCCCAGCTGCAGCTGATGGCTGGATGGATCGACGTGATGCGATGTGACACCGTACGTACCTTGCAATTAGCGTGGCGTGGCATGTCGTCGTAGATTAAGTTAGCAATTTGTGCTAGTTCGAGTAGTAAATTCACCTGTTTACAGTCGATGATCTGAAGAGATTAAAAAAAGAAAAAAGAAAACCTAACCGGAATTGCGTTGGGCTGCAGACCAGATCGTGTGGATCACGGTGGGCATCCTGGTGGTTCTGTTCGCGGTGCAGCGCTTCGGCACGGACAAGGTGGGCTACTTCTTCGCGCCGGTGATCCTGCTCTGGCTGCTGCTCATCGGCGGCGTCGGCGTGTACAACCTCGTCACCTACGACGTCGGCGTGCTCAGCGCCTTCAACCCCAAGTACATCGTCGACTACTTCCGCCGGAACAGGAAGGATGCCTGGGTCTCCCTCGGCGGCATCCTCCTCTGCTTCACCGGGACCGAGGCCCTCTTCGCCGACCTCGGCTACTTCAGCATCCGCTCCATCCAGCTCAGCTTCGGCTTCGGCCTCGTCCCCTCCGTGCTGCTCGCCTACACCGGCCAGGCCGCCTTCCTCCGGAGGCACCCCGAGCACGTCGCCAACACCTTCTACCGCTCCACGCCGGGCGTCCTCTTCTGGCCAACCTTCGTGCTCGCCATCGCCGCCTCCATCATCGGCAGCCAGGCCATGATCTCCTGCGCCTTCGCCACCATCTCCCACTCGCAGGCGCTCGGCTGCTTCCCGCGGGTCAAGATCCTGCACACCTCCAAGCAGTACCAGGGCCAGCTCTACATCCCCGAGGTCAACTTCCTGCTCGGCGCCGCCGCCTGCGTCGTCACCGTCGCATTCAAGACCACCGTCGTCATCGGCGAGGCGCACGGCATCTGCGTCGTCCTCGTCATGATCATCACCACGCTGCTCCTCACCGTCGTCATGCTTCTCGTCTGGAAGGTCAACGCCTGGTGGGTCGCGCTCTTCTTCGCCGTCTTCATCTCGTCCGAGTCGGTGTACCTCTCCTCGGTGCTCTACAAGTTCCTGCACGGCGGCTACATCCCTGTGGTCATCTCGGCCGTGCTCATGGCCGTCATGGTGGTGTGGCACTACGTGCACGTGAAGCGGTACAAGTACGAGCTGGAGCGCACGGTGTCGCACGGCAGGGTGCGGGAGCTGCTCGCCGGCCGGGAGCTGCGCAAGGTGCCCGGCGTGGGGCTCTTCTATACGGAGCTGGTGCAGGGCATCCCGCCGGTGTTCCCGCACCTCATCGAGAAGATCCCCTCCATCCACACGGTGCTCCTCTTCGTCTCCGTCAAGCACCTGCCCGTGCCGCACGTCGAAGCCTCCGAGCGCTTCCTCTTCCGGCAGGTGGAGCCCAAGGGGGAGCACAAGCTCTTCCGCTGCGTGGCGCGCTACGGCTACCGGGACCCGCTCGAGGAGGCCAAGGACTTCGTCGCCAGCCTCGTCGAGCGCCTCCAGTACTACATCCGCGACGTCAACCTCTACGGCGTCGACCCCGAGCGCGAGCAGCAGGCCGGCAAGGTCAGCTACCCCAGCTCGCGCTGCGACAGCATGGCCAGGGCCTCCATTAGCCGCGGCAATATTGGCGCCGTGGCCATGCACTCGGCGTCCTACACGGAGAGCCTGGCGCGGGCAAAGTCGACGGGGCGCGCCGCAGTCGCCATGCCCGTGCCCGTGCACTCGGCGTCCTACTCGGAGGGCCTGGCGGCGAGGGAGGGGCAGCTGTCCCGGGCGAGGTCCATCTTCGCGGAGGAGATGCTGACGCCGGCGGAGTCGTTTTCGGAGCTGGCGACAGGCCAGCTGCAGGCGAGCGGGCACCACTACCAGCTGTTCCAGGCGGCGAAGATGAGCCTGGAGGAGATGGCCAAGATCGAGGAGGAGCAGCAGTTCATCCAGAGGGAGATGGAGAAGGGGGTGGTGTACATCCTGGGCGAGAGCGAGGTGGTGGCGAGGCCGCACTCGTCGCTGCTCAAGAAGGTGATCGTCAACTACGCCTACGCGTTCCTCAGGAAGAACTGCAGGCAGGGGGAGAAGATGCTCGCCATCCCGAGGAGCCAGGTGCTCAAGGTCGGCATGTCGTACGAGATCTAGCTCTGCTCAACCATGGCGCCCGCCCCGCAGATCAAGCAAGACTAGGACGAAGACGATGATCCTAGCTAGCTAGCTAATTAGTTGCTTGATGCAAGGATGGATCGGACCGACGAATTAATTAAGACGATTGATGATATCGTACGTGTGCGCTACAAGTACTCCTCACTAGCTAGCTAGTGCTCCGCCACTCCATTAGGGCCGCTTGCATTGCATCCATAACGCAGCAAGGAATTGATGATCGTGTGTAGCTAGGTAGCTTAATTAGTGCATCCTTCGCCTTGTGCACGTACGCGTACGTGCAGGTGACGATCGACTATCAGCACGTCAGTCGATGCTTAGCTAGTATTGTATACAAAGCATGCATCGATCCATATGTATGTTGTCTCTTCTCCTACTTTCGTTCTTCTTCTAATCCATGCCTTTTAATTAATTAATTAATTTTTTATATATATAATATATATACGCGTGTGAGCAACGAACGTGTCTGATGCAAGCAGAGGCGGAGCTGCTGGTGGGGCTGAGTGGGGCTGGAGCCCACCCGGCCCCACCTAGCCAGGTGCCTAGCAAAAAAACTCTGTTGACAAACATCACTCTCCTCACAATCATATTTATAATAACTAATCTGGCTAACAACATAATAAAAAGTAAAGCACACTAACCAGTTGAACTACTTATAACATTTAGATTGCAAATGGTGTCGCACTATTCTTATTGTGTCTGACCATGGGTCACCAAGTACTCGATTGGCTTAAGTAGCTGCTTCGACTTACTATATATTGATGATGTGGCATTCAATTCTTCTTGAGTGAATTCCAACTCTACATCTCTTTCTACGTGAGTCACCGCTCCTGCCTTGATCATCGACATTATCGATCCCTTCGCAAGCCATCATCGTCCCGTGTTGGACCAGTATCTCCGCAGTCGCCACCAACATTGTCGCTCGATCAGATCCACCGGTAGATTTGGCAGCAAGCGATCGATTGACTGCCACAGGACTGGAGAGCCTGTTGGCGGAACGAGAGGGTGGAACAAGGAAGGGTTCGTGTCTGCTTCAAGATGGTACTGCCAGGTTGCAAAAAGAGCATCCAGAGCAATAAATAAATAAATAAAAGAGGCAGTGGAATAAATATATCATAGTTCACAAAACCGGCGAAAACCGCTACCGCTGCTGTTTGAAATCAAAACCCACTCGGTAAACCGGTTTAATTAAAAAAAATCAAAAAATTTGAAAAAAATTTATGCGTTGAAAACCGCTCAAAAACAGTTGAAAAACCGTAGTTTTCGCTGAAAACTGCTCAAAAAACATTTTTTAAGAATATTCAATTGGCCTGTTGTTTTTCGCAAAAAACCACGGTTTCTCGTCAAAAACCGAACGGTTTTCGATTTTTTTTCAAAATTTTTTGATTTTTAACACTTCGGTTTTTGACGGTTTTCGAGCGGTTTTTACGGTTTTCAAAATTCGGTTTTCGCTCGATTTTTTGAAATTTGGTTTTTTGAACCCTGGTCCACATACCAATAATTATTGATTCGTGACAGAAGAGAAGCATGCGGCGCACAAAATTTCCTAGAGCGATACTAGGACATGCAGGCCTCGCGTGTCGCCAAATATTTTTCTGTGTGTAATCTATCAAATATTAGGCTCGTTTGGAATGGTTCATCGTAAGGAACGTAAAGGTTCAAATTAACAGATCACAAATCCAACATTTGGTTCAAAAGATACAGGCTCTACCAGATCAAACAAGTACGAAACGAAAAGAGCTAATCTATATGTTGTCTCGATGAGATTCTACAATCTTTTAATTATAGCATGAAAATATATTTATTATAGACAATAACTCACATAATAATGTTTTATATTATCTATATAGTTATTTCTTCACGAAAAGACTGCTGTACTCTTTCCTTCTCTCTTTTATATCAGCAAAATTATTATATGATAAAGTATCTAAATAGTTAACATCTAATTATCGTTCGTGCCCTGAGTTTGCATGCCAATTATAACCGTTCCTAGAGATAGCGACAAAGGCTTGGTTAATTGAAACACCTCTTTTCAGGCTGCGAAAGCTACTAAGTTTGGTTATAGGTGGTCTGTGGGAAATGGGAAGAAAGTGAGGTTTTGGGAGGACATCTGGTTTGGTGTTTCATGCTTAGCGATCCAATTTTGTGATCTTTATGCTTTGGTTAATGAAAAAGGTGCCTCGATTGCTGAGGTTTGGGATGGTTCCAATGTCAGATGTACCTTTAGACGGTCTTTTTCGGAAAATTTGATGATTAGATGGTTTGAGCTAGTTGAGGTGGCTAACAGTATTAATCTTTCTGATGAGGATGACTCCTTGGTTTGGCAGTATTCTAGTAAAGGAGTTTATTCGGTCAAATCTTTGTATGCTATCATTAATTTCAAGGGTGTGGTCCCCGTTTTTATCCCTGCTATTTGGAATCTAATTGTGCCTCCTAGAGTTCAGGTTTTCCTTTGGCTTCTTTCTCATAATAAGATCATGACAAAAGATAATCTACTTAAAAGAGGTATTGATAAAGATTGTGCCTGTTATTGTTGTGATGAAGCTGAGACAATTAACCATATTTTCTTTCATTGTGTTGTGGCTAGAAATGTTTGGAGGGTGGTTTCAGATTTTTTTGGTGTGAACCTTGGTACTAATTTCGATTCTGTTGCTCATTTACGGTTAAGCAATTCAAAAATGGTGCATTAAATTCTATTTGTGCGGTGTTATGTGGGTATTTGGAAGATAAGAAATAATATGGTTTTTAAACTACGAGGTTGGTCAAGTGTAAAAACTGTGTGGAGGAAAATTATGAGCTTGCTAAAGTTGGAATCCTTTATTCTCAGGAAGGATAGAAATCAAGATAGAGGAGTTTTGCAAAAATCTGGAGATCAGCATTTTGGCGCCCCTGCCATTGGATTTCAGATGATAGGAAAGGGAGGTGAGGGTCTCGGTTAATGAGGCCTCAGGGAACCGGTGGTGCAGAAAAATGTTTCAGGTTTTCGGCAGGGTGTTGACAATAAAAGTGAGGAAAAAAAAAGAAAGGAAAAAAAAGAAAGAGGAAAAGAAAAAGGAATGGCTCTTCCCTGACACGTTTCTTTGGTTTTATTCTGTATATCTACTATCTGAGTATTTTTTTGAAGCTGATGAGTTTGTTTTCTGTCTATCTGAGTAGAAGTTGTGTTGTGGATGATAAATCTGAGTAGGTTAAGAAGGCGAGATGGAGGCTGTTTTGCAAAATTCTGGGTTGAATGTTCAGGCGCTGTGATCAGCAAGGAATTGGTGTGGGAAGGCTCCCAGTTAGATGTTGGTTATGCTGAATATGAAGTAAGGAATGCTTATCATTCAATGGATTCCTGGAGCACTGGTCGTTCAATGTTTTTGTTTGCTGTCAAATGCTTAGGAGGTGTTTTCGTGTTATTTGTCTTTGCTCTTGTCTGGTTGAGATGGTATGGCGTGAGTTTATTTTGGATGTGGGTGTTCGTGTTGCAAAACGGCTGATGGCCGGCTGAGATGTTATGTTTGTTTGAATATTAACTGTTGTTTCCTAGTTTCTTGAATGGAACTGGGGCATCTCTGGATGTCCTATTGATCTAAAAAAAAAAAACCTCTTTTCAGGCTTTTCTAACGGGGTAGCGGGCAGCTGCTCGGGCCATAAAAGGCATCACGTGGTCTATCTACAAGGACAGCAGTCGCAGCCTCGCAGACGGGGAAACGCACGCGCTAGGCAGGCAATAGCCCTCCCGCTGCCATTTCTAGGATGTGCCCTTCTGGTTCTTCGTGGATCGCTGTAGTTCTTTTGCCATTGCCGAGAAGGATTGCGCACCATTTACCATATCAACAGCCCAACGATTAATGCCCTGCGAGAAGCACATCGGTACATGTTAACCGTCTGCCTGTTGGGTGTCTTACCAGGATTATCAAGTTTATGCAGAATGAGTTTATGGGGCCTTTTTGTGATCAAAGCGACATTGTAACATAACAGTAATGAAAATAAGATTATTACTAGGGCGGAAGAGGAAGCATTTTCACCTCCAACTTTTCATGTTCTCTTGCAACTTGTTCCCAATCATTTTTGGAACACTAGTTGAGTCCTGTTTAGATAGATATGAAAAGATTAGTAAGGGAAGGCATCAACTAGCTATATTCATCATTTTGTTTTTTGCAGGGTGTCAACTAATTATGTTGTGCATTATTATATGCATTGCTCATGTGATTCTCTGCAAATGCTCATCAGTTGCCAGTAAATAGGCATGTTTATGTATATAATACAAGATATCCAATATGAGTTTTATGATTAACTACTTAGGTACTAAAACTTGTAATGGTATGACTTGCAAGTCAAAATTTTGTTTATTTACTGGTGCTTCCATGCACTCCATCATTTTTTGCATATCCATATTTCATCTTTATCTGGTTGACTTGACTTATTGATGGTTCATCTTCAATCATTATTAGCCGCCACCATTGTTAACCACCGTTAAAGATGGTCTGAAGAGATCTGCAAATGTTAAGAACTGGAAACATATCAGATCAATAAAGAGCTACTGTTTTCTGATCTACGATGAAGTTGAAATAACCTCAAAATTTCAAAAATAAATTCAATTTGGCCTTTGTTATTTATCTGGAATTTATTTGGATTTTTTTCCCAAATTTATTTCGAATTTATCCGATTAAAATTTGAAAACTTTCCTTTTTGGGAAAATCACTCCCGAACCCCGCTTTCCCTTTCCGGCCGATGCGCTTTCCCCTTCAGTTCGCGCCTCCCCATTTTCCGCCTCCTCGCCCTTAGCCTTTCATGTGACCGTTTTCACGCAGCGTCGATGGCTAACCACTTCAGCGCCTCCGTCCGTTCGTCGCGTCATCTTCCCCGTCGCAAAAGCCGTCTTCTCCGTCAGGCCTGCTGCCCAATCCCGCTTCGCCGCCATGTCACCCAATCGGTGAAGCTCTCCCTCTCTTTGCGCCGCGACGCTACCCGAATCCCATCACTCCGTTCGCCTCTGCCGCTGCGCCGCCCATGGCAGAGCCATCTTCCCCGCCGCGCAGCTGTCACGCCTCGCCGCCATTTCGCCCAACCGTTGAAGCTCACTCCTCGCTGCAGAGCCGCGCCGAACGCTGACACCCCGCCGCATTCATTCCTCCGCTCGGTCACGTCGAATCGCCACTCGTGCACCCCTCTGTCGCTAGCCTCTATCTTCCTCCATCCGCACTTTCTCCCTCCTCTCGCGCGCTATAAAAGCCCAGCCGAGCCGCCATTTTCGCCGTCCCAAGCACTCCAAGGCATTCCGCACCTCCCCACCTGTCCATTCCTTCTCCGGCCGCTTCCCCTCGCCGCACCAGAGGTTTCTTCCTCAGCTCCGGTTGAACTCCGTCGCCAAGCCTCTCCGTTCACTCCTTCCCACTTCACCACTTCCCCGAACTCACCTTGAGCTCCTCATGCCCCCTAGCCACTTCATTCCTCCTCCCAAGAGCTAGTTCGCCGGATCGCCCTGTGTCTTCTCCGTCTCCGGTAACGAGCTCACCGCTGCCTCCCGCCCTCTCACTGACAATACGCCCCCACCCGTCAGTCGCCTCCTCCCTTCACTGCCATCGCGGGCCCGCTTGCCAGCCACCGCAATTCTCTGGGCCCGCGTGCCAGTGGCGGCCTCCCTCACGCTCATGCAAGCCGCGCATCGAGTGGGCGGGTTGTCTGGCTCTGATCTTAGAACATGACGATCTGTCTTGACCAAAGATCGATTTGAATTTTTATTTCGTTTTCGGATTTAAATTTCGTTTTAAAATCCGATAAACCGAATGAAAATTTTGAATAAACTCTAAAAATACCAGAAAAATGCCCAAAAATACATTTCCTTGTCCGTTTCGAGCCACTGAGTCCAAAAATGACATCCGTTCCACCAAACCAAGTCCAGAAAAATTCCTAAAACGCCCCTGAGCTCCGCTCCGGCCATTTTCCCTCTGATTCTTTTTCCGATTTTCTTTCTTTATTTGTGTTTGTTCGTTTATTTATTGTTTGCATTTTCCCGCGCTAGAACCGACGTCGGAGCAACCATCGACATGAATCTCGGGGCAGGAACAGTACACGGAGCCGTCACAGGAGCAAGTGCCGTTCAAGGCCAGACACGACATCCACCTCTCCCCACTAGGCGAACCCTCAAATCCGCAAGGCAAGCCACACTCCTTGAACATGTTGAACCCAGTTCTATTACAATAGTATGTATATATCCTTGTATTGCATTATTTTAGTACTTTACGAAAATAGAAAATGTGGTAGTTTCGAATGACATGATTAGATACAACCCAATGACTAACCTGTTGTTATGTCTTAAATTCCTTTGTAACCTTAGGTTATAAAATATTGAACCCTCGTAGATGTAGCCAATCATACAATTATTTCTTTTAGACAAATGCTTAATCTCCGAAGGTTGGTTCGGTTGATTTCAAAAATTGCTATGGTTTGCGGGACAGTGTTGGGCGGACCACAGAAGGTGGATGCCGGCCCAATTCCCAACTGATGACGAGGCCACATTATGGCGTGGTGGTGGTACAATTGGTACCAATGGTTAGTGGAATGTCATTTGGCTAAGTCTTTGGCATTTAAGGACCGACGTCTTGGGCAAAGAAAATAACTTCAGACCCCGCTCAACCACAAGTTGGGTCGACCGACTCTATTGACTTGGTCCAACATAGCTCAGTACATTGGACTACCCTTTTTAATGCCTATAGGGAGTGGTGCTAGCGAGGCAATGGATCGCATAGCGACCGGGGTGGAACGGGGATGGTGCGGCCATCGGTTCTCACAATAGTAGGTGTCCACCGTAACCAGGCCGTTAATCCCGCACTGGCCCGTGGGATCCTGGGGTACTGTGGACCCAAGTAACCTGCTGGGTAGGAGCTAAAAAGGGAAGTTCAACGAAATGCTATGATTATCCCGACCTGGCCGCATGCATGAAAGTTGCATGTTGTTGGCGCTTGGCACTAACGATCGATGATATCTTGTGGGTAAAGCTGAGCACCTCTGCAGAGTGATATCAATGGTATTCGAATACGCCGTGCTTCCGGTTAAATGAAGCTGAGTTAAACTAGGGTGATTCTTGTAACTGCGCCCCTGTAGCTTTTATAATTAAAACCTGTCGAGGATGTGAACTTTGCAAATGACCCCCCCTGATATATATATTTATTGCTATTAATGGTTTGTGTTTCAAATGTAAAATGAAAAAGTGATATTTACAACTTGCATCCACAATGCTTAAAACATGTGCATACCTTTGTTTATCCCTGCATGTAATATTCAGAATTTCCGTGTGGTTTGTTGAGTACGGTTGTGTACTCACCCTTGCTCTAACCCCTCTTTAGATTTCAATTGAAGATGGCGAATTCAGAAGTCCGTAGATGGCGATGTTATTTGGTTTTGAAGGCCTTGATCTATCTTATCAAGCCTTTCTGTGGGTGTTGATACGTAATGTATTGGTGCTAAATTGCACCTCTTGTAAAACTTTGGCTGTTAGGCCCTTAATTGATCTATAAAATATTCGCATTTGCTTTTATGTCTGGCAATGTACGCTTGGTTACTTACAGCTAAAATCCTGGGTAGCTGTGAAGGTAGTTATACGCATCCCCTGAAAAGGACGGTCCATGACAGAAGTATAAGCTAATTGTGACGGCTGTCAGTAATCAAGATAGATGCACTGGTTGTAAATGCGAAAGATTCTGGATTAGGGTTTTAATTAGAGTTGGTGCCTCTACAGCGATGCTATTATGTATAACTCTTTAGATGTAGCGAGTACCAGTAAATTACGTCAATCAAAACCATCTGCAGATGTGATTAAGCATAAATTAACATCAATCAATAATTTACGGCTGCACGATTACATCTACTTTGTAATGAAGAATAGCAGACCATCCATCAGAGATCAGACCATCACCTATCTCTCGATCTGACTGGGAGTAGAGGCGTAGATTTGTAGAGACAGCGGCGGCGGGACTAGGGGTCAGGCGCCGGGAAGGGTGGAGCAAATGGCGGCACCAAGGCCCGAGGGGCGGTGAGACCTGTTGGAAATCAGTTGGCTAACCTCACGCTTTCCAGAGATGAACGCAAACGAACAACTTCAGGAAACGAGGCAGAAACAAAGAGATTTTGGTGCCGCACAACTTCTGCAGCTTTTCTGTGTTTTCTTCTCTTCTTTATATAGGAAAAACAAACTCTGAATATACAGACTCCGACTCGGAAACAAACTCTGAAACATAAAACAACTATAAACTGAAAATACGCAAACACTACTATTCCTTTACCGACAATAATACTAACTCCTGACTTCTTACAAGTCCTATTTAATCATCGTATCATGATTGACTTCTACTAGAAGGAGATAGAACAATCTATAAACTAACAAGATTAAACAACATTTCACCTCCCTAATCTTGTTTTGCCTTATTGATCTCAACCAGCCCGAGTTTGTTCCTCAATTCCAGGAACCACAGCCGGCCCAATAAGCTTAGTCAAAATGTACGCCACTGATTTTACGATCTTACATGCTCAACATTGATTTCTCCTGCCTCCACTCATTCTCTGATGAAGTGATACCGAACATCTATGTGTTTACTTCTATCATGTAGAATCGGATTCTTGCAGAGAGAGATGGCTGACTTGTTGTCAATGTAAAGTACAGGACATCTGGGTTTCTCTGCCAACATTTCTCCCAAGAGTCGTCCAAGCCATACGCCCTGGCAAGCTGCCGTAGTGGCTGCCATGTACTCTGCTTCACAAGTTGATAACGCCACAACCTTCTGTTTGACAGATTGCCAACTAATCAAACTCTCTCCCAGTTTGAACAGTACACCGGTTGTGCTTCTTCGATCATCCTCATCTCCTCCCATATCACTGTCGCTATAGCCTTCTAATCTTGCATCATTTTTCTCATACGAACTTGCATCCAATATGAACACTTAGGCTATATACGAGTATATGTTTGACTACTATCAAGTGTTCATTTTTGGATTTTCCATGAAGCGGCTCACATATCCAGCGAAATATGCAATATCGGTCTTGTATTTACGGATAAGCGCAAGCTTCGACAATGCTTCTATAGCTTGTTTGATCTGTAGGAGGAGAATCGCTTTCTTTCGAGTTTCACTGGCTTCCATGGGCACTTATTTGGGATTCTGATTTTGCATCCGCATTTTTCCAAAATTTTCGGTCGTGTCTTGATTGACAAAGGTGATCCCATCCTCAGATTGTTTCACTTCAATTACGAGATAATAGTGAAAGCGATCCTAGATCGCTCATGCTAAAGATTTTTTTCATCTCTCCTTTAAGCTTGTTAATCTCTTGTACTCGTGCTCCTGTAAGGATTAGGTCGTCTACATATACTCCAATTAGCAGACGGTTCTGATCATTGCCACGCATATAGACTGCGTGTTTCGTTTCACTTCTCGTAAAACCAATTGATATCAATGTGTTATCCAACTTGGAATTCCAGGCTCTCGGAGCCTGCTTCAATCCATATAGCGCCTTGTTCAGTCTCAGAACCTTCCCTGCATTCTTCTCATCTATAAACCCTGGTGGCTGAGCTACATAGACTTCTTCTTCTATATCTCCATTCAAAAATGCAGTCTTCACGTCCATATGATGCACTTCCCAATTTTTGTGAGCTGCAATGGCAATTATCAGCCTTACTGTTTCCAATCGGGCCACTGGGGCAAATACTTCTTCGTAATCAATTCCTTGGCGTTGGACATACCCTTTTGCCACCAATCTAGCTTTGTGCTTCACGATATCCCCACTCGAGTTTCTTTTTACCTTGTAAACCCACTTCAATCCTATTGCTCGATGCCCTTCAGGAAGCTCAGTCATGTACCAGGTGTTGTTCTGTTATATAGATCTTATTTCTTCTAGCATTGCTTGTCTCCAATGCAACTCTTTCTCTGCTTCATCAAAACAGCTTGGTTCATCTGCTGCAAGGAGACATGCACCAGACCCTGTATCCTGAAATTCATGCATAGGGGCTGTAGTCTCCAGAATATTTTTATGGTGTGATAGCGTCTAGGTGCTTCATCAGATGGCTGTGAAGCATCTTCTGGAGGACTGACAAACTCGACTGGGACTGTTCCTTGAAAGATTTTGGAACTTGCCGGGGTTACAGGTGTTGTTGCGCCAAAATCTTGATCAGAGTCCGGCAAATCTGGTGCTATTGTTTCCTCTGATGCACTCCCTATAAATATATTTGTTGTATACTTCACCGAGAACACTTCATCTGAGGGCTCACTCGCACCTCCCTGATTTATGCTTCCGCACCAATCCCAGGCGGCTTCTTCATCAAACACAATATCTCGTGATACATAGACTTTGTTGCCAACGGGATCAAACACTCGATAAGCCTTAGAACCTTGTTCATATCCAATAAATACCGTTTTGAGGCTTCTATCATCAAGTTTCTTCAAATTCGGCTTTGTTACCTTGATATATGCTATGCAGCCAAAAGTTCTGAGATGTTGCACATTTGGCTTTTTCCCAAACCAAGCTTCCAAAGGTGTCTTTCCATATACACTGCGTGTAGGTGATCGATTCAACACGTACACTGCCGTGATCACAGCTTCTCCCCAAAAGTGTCCTGGCATTCCTTTGGCTTTCATCATACTTCGTGCCATTCCGACTATAGTCTGATTTCTGCGCTCTACTACCCCATTTTGTTGTGGTGAGTAGGGTGCGGTGAGATGCCTCTTCATTCCTTGATCGGCATAGTATGCTGCGAATTCTATTGAGGTAAACTCTCCTCCACGATCTGTCCTCAGGACTTTTAGCTTCCTGCCTGATTCAACCTCCACAGTAGCATGAAATCGCTTGATCGCAATTGATGCTTCAGCTTTGGATGCCAGAAGATATATCCACATGAACCTGCTCAAATCATCAACCAGAAGTAAAAAGTACCTTTTGCCACCTGGTGTAGTTGGGCTTATCTCCCCGCACAGATCACCGTGTACAAGATTGAGTATGCCCTCTGCATGATAGCCAGTTTCTTTTGGAAATACTATTCTCCGTTGCTTTCCTACGAGGCACCCATCACACACTTGTTCTGGATGCTCAATTTTGGGCAGACCAAGCACCATTCTTTCCTGATTCAGTTTTCTTAATGACCCAAAGTTTAGATGACCATACCGAGCATGCCATCTCCACGCTTCATCACTGCCTTTGACTGCCAGGCATATTGGCTGTGCAATCTTCAGGTTTAGTGTGTATAACATATTTTCGGATCTCTTGATTTTAGCGAGAAGGCGCCCATCTTCTTCACGGATGATCATCATCCCGTCCCCAACTTGCACCTTGCAGCCACTTTTGTCGAGTTCTCCAACACTTATAATGTTGCTTTGCAGGCTAGGAATGTAATATACATTCCTGAGAACTTGATGTTCTCCATTTAAGCATGTAAATACAATCGAGCCTCGCCCGATTATATTCACGAATGAATTGTCTCCAAACTTGACGGTGCCAGTGAATTTTGTGTCAAGCTCTGCGAAATTTTCACGACACCCTGTCATGTGATTTGTTGTGCCCTTGTCCAAGTACCATTGTCCCTCCAGATGAGCCTTTCCTTGACCAGCTTGGATCTGAACATCTGCCTTATTCAGAATTGCTTCACCAGGTTCAAGACCCTTCGCACTGCTGTTCTGCGTTGCTTCTAACAGGAATAAAGATGGCTCCTCTCCAGTACTTTGAGTATGATTGATCTGCTCCTTATTCATTTGCTCCTTCCTTTCGCGTCTGGGTCTTCTGCATTCTCTAGCAAAATTCCCATAAATTCCATAGTTAAAACATTTTACCTTTGATCTGTCGCGGTTACCAAAGGTTGGTTTTCCATCTTGGCGTTCAGCCCCGTCCTGTCATCTTATTTCTTCCTGGTTTGAGTAATTCTCCTGATTTCGACGCTTCATCCGGGCAGCCCACTCGGCCTCGGTGAGAAGAAGCTGTCCCGCCTGTTCGCCGGAATCCCCTAGTCCATAGCGCTCCTCTACTGAACGCAATCGACCAGTTAGTTCCTCCACGGTGAGTGTGGATAGATCCACCGTGGATTCAATGGCAATCGCAACTTGCACAAACTTTGGTGTCACCACCCATAGGAACTTCTTGACCACCTTGTCTTCTTCTACTGGATCACCAAACGTAGCAAGATTGCTCGCAAGTCCTGTAAGTCGCATGGCAAAATCATCCACCGACTCTCCTTCTTTCATGCGGATTAGTTCAAACTCACGCCTTAACGTCTGTGCTCTTGCTTCGCGAGCACGATCGGCACCCAACCTCATGGCCTTTACTGCATTCCACACCTCCCACGTAGACTCCTTTGTTCCGAGCATTACCAACATCTCTGTCGGTACAGCTTGAAGAATCGCAGACATTGCCATCCGATCTGTCCGGTAGTCAGCACCACAAGGTTCGATCGCTTCCCATACTCCCTGCGCTTGCATGTTCACCCTCATGAGCACCTCCCACTCCATGTAGTTGGTTCGCGTGGCGTGGGGTACGGATATGAACCCGGCCTCCTTCACCGCTGCGCTGCTGCACCTCGAGAGGGCCACACTCTGCTTCCACCACCATCCCCTGCACCTCCGGAGCGCCCTCCTCCAATGCGAATCGTGGGTGGTGATGACGATCTAGCTACGCGCCGTGACATGGCGAAGGATCTGTGTAGAACCGCTCTGATACCAAATGTTGCAAATCAGCCGGCTAACCTCACGCTTTCCAGAGATGAACAAAAACGAACAACTTCAGGAAACGAGGCAGAAACAAAGAGATTTTGGTGCTGCACAACTTCTGCAGCTTTTCTGTGTATTCTTCTCTTCTTTATATAGGAAAAACAAACTCTGAATATACAGACTCCGACTCGGAAACAAACTCTGAAACATAAAACAACTCTGAACTAAAAATACGCAAACACTACTATTCCTTTACCGACAATAATACTAACTCCTGACTTCTTACAACTCCTACTTAATCATCGTATCATGATTGACTTCTACTAGAAGGAGATAGAACAATCTATAAAATAACAAGATTAAACAACAAGACCGGCGGTGGCGGAACCGGCAGACGGTGGCAGGACTCAGGGTTCTGGACGAACCGAGGCAAGGGGTGGGCGCTGAGACGGGCAAAGCAAAGGGGGGCGCCGAGATGCCGAGGCCCGAGGGGCGGCGGGACGGGCGAAGAGGGGCAGCGCCGAGGTTCGAGGGGTGGCGGGACAGGCGGAGAGGGGCGGCAGCGGAACCCATGGACGGTGGTGGGAATCGCTATCAGGGACAAACCGAGTGCAAGTGGGCAAGCACCAGGGCCCGAGGGGCTTTGCCGAGGCCCAAGGGGCGGTGGGACGTGCGGAGAGGGGCGATGGCGGGACCGACGAATGGCGGCGACGAGTCTCGGCGCTCAGGGTCGGGCCATCACCCCTGGATCTGGAGGCTGGTGGAGGTAGGAGTTAGGGAATCAGAGAACTAGGGTTAGGTCTGGGCGTTTGGCTAACCGGTTTAAGGCACTGGCGCACTGCACGGTAGCAGTCGGATATCCAATTGTCCGAATTCGGATATATCTGAAAATGTATTTGAAATATCCCGATCCGACGGATAGTGATGTACCGAATCTGAATCCAAAACCGAGAAAAAAATATTCGAATCCGAAAAGTATCTAAAAAATCTATCTGAATCCGATCTGAACACATCCGGTCGGTCGGTCGGAAATTATCCGATCCGATTGCACCCCTACCTGTGTAGTGATGAACTGCTCTCAACATCAAGCTTCTTAGTATCAATGTCCTTGCCATTCAACTTACATAACAGACTTGAGTTTAGGGTCTTGATGAAGCCTATAAAATTCTTATACATATCCCCATAATTCTTGGACTGTTCTTCAGAGAAGAAATCCTTCCACTATACACAAGAAACCAAAGTGTTGGTTGCCAGAGAGTGCGTATAGAAGGTTGTGCTTATACATACCAGCCATCTGGGAGATTCTGGAGTGAAGCGCAGACCAGGTATTCAAAAGACCATGTGAAAGTCTACCAATGTTTGTGATGAGTAATTGACTGTAGTTGAGTTTGTGGTGCACAAGTTTGAGGTTGATCAATTTGTGAACTGATTGGGAAAGATTGTAAACTAGTTGGAACATATTGTGTATCATTCTGGTAATGTGGTGATTTGATTGAATATGTTGTTGGACGTTGCTATGTGATAGGTTTCCTTGTCTATGATGGTTGCAGGACTTCGGAGCTGGGTCATGGTGAGGCGGAGGAGATTGGGACTAGGCTGGAAAAGCCGAGATCCGAATGGTCAAGGTGTGAGGTCAGGAAGTAGCTGCAAACCAAGAAGACAAGGAATGAATAAGATGCTAACTTGAAACTACTCGGATCAAGGAGAGCCGTTGGATCGCGGTCTAGAGGATAGAGCAGTGGGTCAAGTTAGTGTGCTTTAAAAAATGTGCAAAACCCGTTATGTTGTTGGGTTTTGAGTCAGCTCGTGTATGGTTATGAGAATTAATCCCAACCCTTGATAACTCCTTCTATGTACTTTTGGATCTTGTGCAAAGGATGAAAGATTACTGGATGAATTTCCTATAGATCATATCCCAATCAACTAGGCAATTCGCAACCTCTTCTTTTTAGTTTCTGCAAGAAACTGATCTATATGCTTGGTAGAAGAAAGATCCCTGTAGATCGCGTTCTTGTCTGTTTGACTGGTTGTTCCTTAGGGCCTATTTGGCAGGGATTCAGCTTTTCTAGATTCTGAGAATCTGGTGAAGCTGAAAATTTTAGCTTCACCAGATTCATGAAGCTGGAGCTGTGAGTACATTAAGAGTGTTTAAATAGATCATCTTGTTTACATTTTAGACCAAATATATATACTTAATTCACTTTATTTTAGTCTACAAGTTACAGATTTCAGGAGAAGCTAGAATCTGGAACTCTACCAAACAGGCCCTTAGTGTTCTTACTTGCTGTGATATGTGGGAGGTCATCTAAGATCATCCTGATAATCAATTCCCTATGAGCAAGCAAAGGGTGAAGTTTGTATTTTTGACCCGGTTTTGATACAGCATTCTTTAAACCGGAAAATGTTGGAACTTTGACATCAATCCTTGCGATTGAATATTGGAATAGGTTTTTGACATCCATAGGAATGTGCACACAAAGATTCACAGGCTTTGGATCAACCGATCAAAAGTAACAACGATTTCTGGTTTTGAGATCATGCTGATTTTACTGTTCACCCAACACTGTTCATACAACCAATTCATAACACTGTTCACCGAACACTGTTCATCCAACCAGTTTTCAGTACTATTCATCAAGCAATATTCATCCGAGCAATGCTACCAGATCACAATACTGTTCATCGAACACTATTCATCCAAACAGTGATGCTAACATGTGTAGTTTTTCTTGTTTATCTGTGCATTGTTCTTTTAAACTCTTGGTTAGAGGGTGCAGTCATTTCATTCGATCTTTTGGTGGTTTGATTTTTAAGGGAAAATTTTATTTGTGATCATTCACCCCCCTTTGATTGCCATTTTGGTCCTTCAATTGATATCAGAGCCTGGTTTTGCTTTTCCATAGATTTTGACCGGTCTCGAGAGTAAGGCAACAACAACAACAAAGCCTTTTAGCCCCAAGTAAGTTGGGGTAGGCTAGAGTTGAAACCCAAAACGATCCGCTAACAAAGGGAGAAAGAGAGGATGAGGAAGTAGAACAAAGCCTAAAACTAAACCAAAACGTGGCAAAAAGCCTAATCAAGGTTCAGGCATGTGGATAGCTGCTTTCCACGCACTTCTATCCAAAGCTAACTCTTTCGATATATTCCACCCTTTTAAATCCCTTTTGATTGCCTCCTTCCAAGTCAAGTTTGGCCAGCCCCTACCTCTCTTCACATTATTGTCGCGTCTTATGATGCCTCTATGCACTGGTGCCTCCGGAGGTCTCCGTTGTACATGTCCAAACCATCTCAACCGGTGTTGTACAAGCTTTTCTTCAATTGGAGCTACCCTAGCCGATCACATATCTAAATCGTTTGAACTCGGTCCATTCTTGTATGACCACAAATCCAATCTGACATACCCATCTCTCGACACTTAATTCTTAAACATACCGCCTTTTAGTAGGCCAACATTACGCACCATACAACATCGCGAGTCTAATAGCCGTCCTATAAAACTTGCCTTTTAGCTTCGTGGTACCCTTTGGTCACAGAGAACGCATGGGATGCTTAACACCATTTCATCCATCCGCTTTAATTCTATGGCTAACATCTTCATCAATATCCCCATCTCTCTATAGCATCGATCCCAAGTATCGAAAGGTATCCTTCTTGGGCACTACCTGACCTTCCAAACTCACATCTCCCTCCTCATGTCTAGTAGTACCGAAGTCACATCTCATATACTCGGTTTTAGTCTTGCTAAGTCTAAAACCTTTCGACTCTAGGGTCCGCCACAACTCTAGTTTCCTATTTACTCCCTTGGCTTTCATCCACTAGAACTACATCGTCAACAAAAAGCATACACCACGGGATATCTCCTTGAATATCCCTCGTGACCTCATCCAACACTAAGGCGAAGAGGTAAGGGCTCAGAGCTGACCCTTGATGTAGTCCTATTTTAATCGGGAAGTCATCTGTGTCACCATCAATTGTTCGAACACTAGTCACAACATTGTTGTACATGTCCTTGATGAGGGTAACATACTTTGTTGGGACTTTATACTTTTCCAAAGCTCACCACATAACATTCCTTGGTATCTTATCATAAGCCTTCTCCAAGTCGATGAAAACATGTGTAGATCCTTCTTCTGCTCCCTATACCGCTCCATAACTTGTCTTATTAAGAACATTGCTTCAATGGTCGACCTTCCGGGCATGAACCCAAATTGGTTCATGGTGATACGTGTCATTCTTCTCAAACGATGCTCTATAACTCTCTCCCATAGCTTCATAGTGTGGCTCATCAGTTTAATCCCACTGTAATTAGTACAACTTTGAATATCTCCCTTATTCTTGAAGATTGGTACTAATATACTTCTCCACTCTTCGGGCATCATGTTCGACCGAAAAATATGGTTGAATAGCTTGGTTATCCATACTATAGCTATATCCCCGAGGCATTTCCACAACTCGATTGGGATACCATCAGGGCCCAATGCCTTGCCCTCTTTCATCCTTTTTAAAGCTTCTCTAATCTCAGTTTCTTGGATCCTACGTACAAAGCGTCTATTGGTGTCATCAAAGGAGTCGTCCAACTGAATAGTCGTGTTCTCATTCTCACCATTGAACAAATTGTCAAAGTACTCACGCCATCGATGTTTGATGTCCTCCTCCTTCACCAATGGTTGATCCCTCTCATCCTTAATACATTTAACTTGATTGAGGTCCCTCGTCTTCCTCTCGCGAATCCTAGCCATCTTATAGACGTCCATCTCTCCTTCCTTTGTACTTAGCCGTTGGTAAAGATCCTCATAGGCTCGGCCCTTTGCCTCACTCACGGCTCGCTTCGCGGTCTTCTTTGCCACCTTGTACCTCTCTATATTGTCCGCACTCCTGTCATGGTACACACGCTTATAGAATTCTTTCTTCTCCTTAATAGCCTTCTGGACATCCTCGTTCCACCACCAAGTATCTGTAGGTACACCTCCGCTCCCTTTGGTCACTCCAAGCACCTCCGAAGCCACCTTCCTAATGCAAGTTGTCATCTTCACCCACATGTTGTTTGCGTCTTCTCCTTCGTTCCAAGAGCCCTCCGCGATAACCCTTTACTTAAAGACTCGAGAGCCAAGGCGACGGACAAATATTCCACCAAGTCTTCCATATTTTCTGAAGTTGATTTTCCTTTTTGGAAGTCGAGAATGGAGTCGCACATCACTGCCTAGGGCTTTCTGATATGGCAAAAGGTGAAGCTCCCGTATGAAATTCCTGCTGATAAGAATGTCACGACTGGCAATATGGCTGACATTGAGGTGAATAGTAAAGCAAAGATCATCCTCATACAGTGCCATAACCGAAGTGAGTACGATAGAATCTCTTATCTTCGTTCTACTCACGAGATCTGGGTGACTCTTGATGCTTACTATGAGGGCACCACTCAGATCAAGATGGTGAGACAGGATCAATATAAGTGTGAATATAATAAATTTGAATAACACGCTGGTAAGACCCTTGATGAGTGTTTTGGTCATTTTATAAGGATTTTGAGCGATCTCCGTGCAGTTGGTTGCACATACCCTGACTCAGAGAACGCTCGACACTTCTTGACCACACTTAATCTTCGGGTTTGGGAGATGAAGGTGACCACCATCAAGGACACCACAGACTTATTGACCTTGACTCTTGACGGGATTTACTCCTGACTCAAAACTCATGAGATCGATGTTATCTCTTGTAAGACAAAGTCACAGTCGATGGTCTTGGTCACCGATCCCATTCGATCCACTTCCGAGACTTCAGTTGGTTTATCTTTTTTTCACCCTTTGTGAGCTAAGCGATGAACAGTTGGATAAATTTCTAAAAATAGCTTACTCTTTTAGATTGTAAATTTTCTCATGCTTACAAAAGAGTGAGAGAGAGAAAGAGAGGTGGCATAATCACCTGCTTCGAGTGTGTTGGCCCTAACCACATTCGAGCGAACTGCCCCAAGCTGGAGAAGGGCAAAAATGACACCGACGGTTCAGGAAAGAACGATGACACCAACAAGAAGCCTCCAGTTCGTGACCCGGCACGTAAGAAGAAGTACTGCAAATTCCCAAATAAGAAGAACCTCTTCCACCGCGTCCTCGCCGCACTCGATGACATCAACCTCTTCGACACAGAGACCTGGAGCGATGAGGGAGAGGATGATCTGCAAGAGAAGAACAAAGGCGACGATGACTTCACTGAGATGTGTTTCATGGCAGATGCTAATGGCATCCGCGATATAGGGACTCAGACGAGGTACTCTCCTATGACCAGTGTCGTGCCCCGAATCTTCGCGGATTCGGACACTCTGTGTATTCCGTACTAGTCCAAGATCACGCTAGTACACACAGGATAAACAGGTTGAAGTACCACAATCATACAGCAATGAATTAAATAAATAAGTACTTCAAGCATAATATAGTCGAGTTACATGACCTTATGGTCGCCTTACAATAATTTGCCACGCGAGCGATAAATATCATCGATATCAAGTTCATTGCGGAAGCAAAATACGATAAGCGGAACCACTCCTAGCCACGAGCTCTTGAGTGCTGCTCAACCCTTAATCCTCCGGCCTTGACGAACTCTTCATTCCAAGCCAGCACGGCTTCTTCTTCTTCGAGGTTTTTGTCGATGCAAGGGTGAGTATACAACATACTCAACAAGTCATGCACAATCTGAGACTATTACTATATGCAAGGCTTATTCCAAGGAAAGGCTTAATTGGTTATTTTGCATGAAGCGGCATTTCTTTTAATAGGTAATCCTTTTAGATTAAAAGCGGTAAAATCAATATTATTGATAATTAATTTCTCAATTCTTTTTCCAAGAGTTTGGCACACTGACCCTAATTTCATTCATCGGTTGTTGGCACCACGACCACCCATTCCACCTCTTTTATTTTTAAAATCTAACCCTTATTTGTAATCATCGAGCAATGTCGAGATCATGACACGGCTATTGAATAGATTCACACACACACTCTGCAGAAGGTGTACACTTTACCCACAGGATCTGATCGTTCACCACACAAGCGATTGATTGCAACAAAGTCTTTCAGAGACTAACATTTAACCGTTGAACCTCTCCGTTACCTCCTTCTAACACTTCCCTCACTCAGAGCGAAGTTTAGGCAGGGCAAATCCGTTGAATGGGTACCAAGCCGCAAAGACAGTCGCTTCCTCTGATTACCTTTGGTGTGCCTTTGTCACCCGAAGGTTTCAAGGGAAAGAGGTCGAGAAACCTACTTAACTAGGTCCGTCCCATTCCGGACAAGTGGTTGTACACGAACTCAGTTCAAAGGCTCGCAAGGTTAAGTCCTTAAGCTGTCCGGGCAAGACATCCATTTCATACAACTCGGCACCTGACCTTCTCAATCATTCATCTGACCCATTGCCACACAGGCCCACCTAACACGAAGCCTTCTTGCCACTTGCCCGGTCCAAAACATTTCCCACCCCATGTTATATTTAAGCAACACATGCCATTGTTCATATCAATTCCCGAATAGCACCGCACGGTGACTATTCCCATTCCATCATATGACATTATCGCACTTTTACCAAAAATCGTTCCATAATGGTTTAGTCAATATTAGTTTCTTTGTTTGAAATTCATTCATCGCATTTAAGCGAGGATAAGCTATTAATCACGGTCTAGCCTCCCGTGTTGGCATCATAGTAATATCAACATATTAAACATCTTAGGGTGGACAAGGATTTGAGGGCATATAAACAATATAATCAAGGTGGCATAAACAAGATAGGCATTTTAACTCATCGTTCCCATATAAACAACATCATTTATACTTAACATAGCATGCAATAGTTGAATCAAAATATATTTTAAAATCTAGGGGCAACATGGTCAAAGCACGACTTGCCTTGAAGAGGAGTTGGTTACGGTCGAGGTTCTGACGGGTCTTCAAATTCTCCTCGGCGAAACCGGCGACTCGGAGTCTACTCGGCACAAGCAATCACTCAATAAATACACTATACAGACAGTAATATAAATTCTAAAAATAAAATAAAAATCACCAATAAATAGTTCACAATTTTACAAATTTTTGGGCACTGGAATCACTCAAATCCGAGTTAAAATGCAAAAGTTATAGCCTTTGCAATATTCTAAAAATTCATAAAAGAACAAATCAATTAATCCTCTATTTTCCACCGATTTTTCCAGCTATTTTCTCTCGGCTCGACACGTGTCGGCACCAGAGCGAACCACGTCGCCCTCGGCCAGCGACAAGTGGGCCCTCGGGTGACGTCGAGTAACGTCGGCAATCCGGGGTCACCACAGCGAGCAAAGCGGGCCCATGAGCAGTGCGGCCCCACATGTCGGTGGTCGACACGTGTCAAGGAAGCATCAAGCCCGCCAACCGTCTATTCTCGACCGTAGGATTCGGATCGAGCGGCGCTGAAACTACCCGGCGGTTTACTATTACTCGCCTTACGTGGCGTTACCTTGGCGTCGGATGAAGATCGAGCGGTGTGGTGAGTCATGGCTTCAAGAAGAAGCGGCGGCGTTGGTCACGGACTTGGAGAAAGCGATGATGGGCGGCAGCGATTCCGTGTGTCTCGGTCGGAAGAAGTAACCACACGGCTGCGCGCGACGCAAGAACTTCGAAGCTGGTTTAGTCTTGGCGAAACGGCGAGCACGGCGGAAGATAAGCAAAAGCAAAGGCGGAGGGATTGCCAACTCTGGCAAGCTATGCGGGAAGCTAGAGTGCCACGAGCTAACGTCGAAACGGAACAAATGGCGGGGTGAAGAGACCATTTTAATGAGCAGCGCCGCGATCGTCGAGATGCCTCGTGGCGCGCAAATCCCGACAAATCGCGGCCAACAGAGGAGGCGGTGCGATCGATCGCGCCTGATCCGATGTCGCCCGATCCACGTCGGCCGTCCGTCGCGATCAGCGGTGAAAGCGGCGGTGATTAGGGTTTTCTCGGCGCAAGCACGAGTGTTGGGCGGCCCAACAACAGCCGTGGAAATTCGAGACTTTTAGAATAAAAATAAATGTAGAAATTCAAAGTAATTGTTTAGGGCACTAAAAATACCGAAAAATTCTAGAAAAATTCCAAAAATATTTCAGAGCATTTTGAGCCTAAATAAAATATTAGTTTTAATTTTTGAAAATTATAGTTTCTGGTATTTAATTTCTCAAGGAAAATGATATAAATAAAATCAATTAAATCCAATAAATCCCAGAAAATTTAGATAAATTCCATTAAATGCAATTAAATGCAAATAAAGGTTGATTAATTCATAAAAATTCAAATAACTCCAAAATTTAAAATCTGGCCAAAATTCGGGACGTTACAACCAGTTCAATGAAGCTTTTGGCAAATTAGGAAAATTTCATACTAGAGCTAGAACTAGGTGTGTGGAGTTAGAGAAGGAAGTAGGTACTTTGTCTCGGGAGTTAGCGTCTCTTAGATCATGTTCCTCCTAAGAGTCTGCTGATTGTACTCTTTGCGATGCTTTGTTTGTGGAGCTTAAGAACCTAAGAACTATACAAGATAGTGTAGTTTCTGAGTTTGAGAGTCGTAGGTCGAAGAATGCTATCACCTATTCTGTTGATGCTATTCCTATAGATGCTAGTTTTCTTCATGCTCACACTACCGCATCCTGTGAAAATTGCCCTAAATTGATTGCTGAAATTAATGCCATGAGCACTTACCTAAGGAAGCTA
This sequence comes from Guadua angustifolia, assembly GCA_036346375.1. Taxonomy (NCBI): domain Eukaryota; kingdom Viridiplantae; phylum Streptophyta; class Magnoliopsida; order Poales; family Poaceae; genus Guadua; species Guadua angustifolia. The sequence continues at coordinate 41,919,114 of CM070513.1, read as the reverse complement.
TCTATTAGAAATAATGATGTAAAGATTATGTTATGATCGCTCTGTGGCATACCAAAGGAAGTGTGCTAATAGCTTGCACAAAGAGCTGATCATTTCTTGTGAGTAAAGCTGTACACCTCTGCAGAGGGTTAATCTTTTTAAAAGCGCACCTGCGGTCAAGGGCACTTGGTAAAGTCATCTCATAGTTAGATGTTTTATTATTTTCAAAATGGCTTGGTTTCTAAAAAACCATGTGGAGGTCTATACCTGTGTGTGATGAGTATTTGATTGAATTTGAGCTTGGTTTATTTTGATTTGAATTGAATTTTTAATTTGAAGCAATTTGAGTGTTGATTGTCATTTCTAGTGCTACCGGCCATGGTAGCGCAGTACGACCGGCCGAGTGGTAGCATCGAATCTCAGTGCGGCGTGGAAAAACTCGAGAGAGTGTTTTTAAGGATCAGGCAATCCGGTGCTACCGGCCATGTCTGCTCGGTGCTACTAGTGGAGCGGTAGCATCGGCCCTCTTGGCTGGTGTGAAAATTCCACAGAGGGTATTTCTCGGGTATTGCAGTAGAGCGGTGCTACCGGCTTGGTGGCGGTAGCACCGGCCTACTATGAGTGGTGCTACCGGCCTAGGGGCGGTAGCACTGGACCTTCTGAGTGAAATTGATTTAATTAATATTTTTATGATGATTATTGCATATTTCTTGACATTGCTATGTGATGGATTTTCCTTGTTTTTGATGGTTGTAGGACAACGGTGCTAGGTCATGATGAGGCGGAGGCTAACCGGGACTAGGCGAGGTGCGTTGGAGGTCCAAACGGTCGAAGATCGCTGGAAGATGATCGGAGATGAAGGCTGTGCAAGCCAAAAAGACAAGGAATGGATGAGATGCTAGCTAGACGCTGATCGAATCAATAAGGGTTGTAGGATCACGATCTAGTTAATAGGTTAGCAGGTCTAGGTAGTATGCTTTGAAAACTTTGTAAGAAAACCCATTATATATGTGAGTTTTGGGTTAAACCTTGCATGGCTGTGTGAGTGGGCTAATCCTAGCCCTTAATGAGTGCTCTAGGATTGAGAGACTCATCCAAGAGTGGTAGGTGGCCCTAGAGTAGTATAAATAGAGGTGAAGAGGTAGCTGTCTCCTCTTGAAGATTTTAAACGTTTTATGCTCCTTTGAGCTTTTGCCCACTTTGTTGTGAGGCTTTATAAACCTCTCCTTCCTGAAATATAAATCATTTTCTTCCATGCTTAAGTTTACTTTGCACATTTACATTATGTATTAAATTCCACATTTACTTTCCTACAATTTACATTCAAGTAATTTGGATTTGCCTCTCCTCCTACATGCTTTTGCTTCTTATGCTAAGGATGATGATTATTGGTTCAATCTTCCTTAGATCATATCCCAATCATCTAGTCAAATCTTTGTGTTTTTCTTGAGGAAAGTTGATTTTGAGTTAGTTCTAGAGTGAATGATTCTTGTGAATCACGTTTCTGTAAGTTTTGACTTTAGTTTTTGCTTCCTATGACACGTGGGTAGCTATCTAAGATCGTCTTGATCATTAAAAACTCACAAGCAAGTCTTAGATCAAGTTCTTGAACTTTTCATAAACTTGATGTGTTCTTCCTTCTAAGGGAAAAAGGTTAGAAATTTGGTGCCAATCCTTACAACTGAAGGTTGGAACAAGTTCCTGATATCCTTAGGATCACATTTACCAAGTTTCGTGAAGTTTTGTCCAACCGACCAAAAGATTCCTCAAAATTTGCTTTTGACTCGGGCTATTTTTCAGAACTATTCTTCAGCTGTTCTTGAGCCTGGTGCTACTGGCTTTCCAGCCCGGTGCTACCGGCCTCCGGTGCTATTGGACTTCCAGTGGTAGCACCGGCCTGGCAGAATAGCTGCCTCTATTGATTCGCCTTCTTTTTGGATTTTCGTTACGGGCTTGTTTGGGGTTTTTTTTAGTAGGGGAAATTTTATTTTGGGATCATTCACCCCTCTCTAATCGTCATCTCGATCCTTCAATTGGTATTAGAGCTGATTTTGCTCTTCCATAGATCTTGACCAGTTTCGAGAGCTATGGTGATGGACAAATATTCCACCATGCCCCCCATCTTTTCTGGAGAAAATTTTCCTTTTTGGAAGTCTCGTATGGAGTCGTACATCACTGCTAGGGCTTCCAGATTTGGCAAAAGGTGAAGCTTCCGTATGAGATTCCTACCGATGAGCACGTCACGGCTGGCAATATGGCTAATGTTGAGGCAAATGCTAAGGCAAGGAACATTCTCATACAGGATCTTAGCCGCAGTGAGTACGATAGAATTTCTCACCTGCAATCCGCTCACGAGATTTGGATGACCCTCGATGCTTACCATGAGTGTACTACTCAAATCAAGACCGTGCGGCAAGATCAGTACAAGCGTGAATACAACAAATTTGAACAACATGCAGGTGAGAGTCTTGACGAGTGCTTTGGTCGTTTTACAAAGATTTTGAGTGACCTCCAAGTAGTCGGTTGCATAAACCCTGATTCTAATAATATTCAATATTTCTTGACCGCATTCGATCTTCGAGTTTGGGAGATGAAAGTGACTACCATCAAGGACACTACGGACTTATTAACTCTAAGTCTTGATGGGCTTTATTCCTGACTCAAGACTCATGAGATCGATGCCATCTCTCATAAAACGAAATCTCAGTTGATGGCCTTGGTCACTAATCCCACCGAATCTTCTCTTGATTTTTCTATTGGATTCTCTCTCTCCGCCCTTTGCGAGCTAAGTGATGACCAACTGAAAAATTTTTCAGAAAATAAGCTTGCTCTTTTAGCTCGTAAATTCTCTCATACATACAAAAGGGTGTGAGAGAGGAAGAGAGATGGCGTGATCACCTGCTTTGAATGTGGTGGCCCCAACCACATTCAAGCGAACTATTCCAAGCTGGAGGGAAGGACAAGAACGACTCCGACAATTTGGGAAAGAATGACTACACTAACAAGAACCGCAACAAGAAACCTCCAGCTCGCGAGTCACCGCGTGAGAAGAAGTACCACAACTTCTCTAAGAATAAAAAGCTCTTCCATCACGTCCTCGCCACCCTCGACTACATCAGCCTCTTCAATACGGAGACATGGAGCGACGAAGGCGAGGACGATCCACAAGAGAAGAAAAGTAGTGATGAGTTCTCCGAGATGTGCTTCATGGTGGACGCCAATGGCATCAACGACTCTGAACTCTACAGTAACTCGGACGAGGTACCCTCCTATGATCAGCTCAATGAAGTTTTTTGCAAACTAAGAAAATTTCATGCTAGAGCTGGAGCTAGGTGTACGGAGCTTGAGAAGGAAGTAGGGTAACTTGACTCGGGAGTTAGCTTCTCTTATATCTTTTCCCTCCCAAATCATTGATGACTGTTTTTTGTGTGATGCCCTACTTGTGGAGTTAGAGAACCTAAGGACTATTCATGATAGTGTGCTTATTGAGCTTGAGTCTTAGATCGAAGAATGCTAGCACTTGTCCTGTTGATACTATGTCTTTAGATGCTAGTTTTCCTTATGCGCACTCTACTCCATCTTGTGATAACTGCCCTAAATTACTTGCTAAAATTGATGCCATGATTACTCACCTTAGGAAGCTTTCTGTTAAAAATGATAAACTTGAAATGCATGCTTCTAAGGACCATGTTTGCTCATGTGAAGGATGTAAGCAACTAAAACTTGATAATGAATCTTTAAATGTCAAGTATACTAAACTTGCTAAGAACTTACTACATAAATCACAAGAAAGTTGTTTGCGATATTCTGTGATTGAGGGAGACTTGGATAAAATCCAAGTCGAACTTAGAAAGAAGCTAGAAGACCAAGCCCTTAGGATTAGAAATACTCCTTGCGTTTCTTGTGAGGCTCACAAGATTGAGGCAGCTGTGTTGAGGGAGAAAAATGCACATGCCGGTAGTTCTTCTCCTTTTGGCTCTTCTTCCTCCTCTCATCCATGTTCTTCTTGTGTCTTTCTCTTCCAGGAGTGTGAGTATCTCATGAGCACTCTCGAGAAATTTGTAGGAGGTAAGAAGAAGCTCAATCTCATTCTAGACCAATCCAAGATTAGCCGATTTAATTAGGGTCTAGGATTTGACTACTTGGAGCACGCTAGGACTTATCCTCATACCATTGTGCGTGGCTCTAAGAGTGGCGAGATTGTGGTAGCTCTCAGGGTGAGTACCATTGTATTTAGGTCTGCTGAGGTTATCCATTGGACTTCTGAACAGAAGGTTGCTAGTCCTGCTACTTCTGTCTCTAGTAAGGCAAAGTACTCATGCACCTTCTGCCAGAAGGATAGTCATCTAGTAGATTTCTATTTCAAGCGTGCCAAGATCACGAGGCGTGAGCGTGTTGTTGCTCATAAGGGTATTCAGAGTCATCCCCAAACTCTGAGTGTTTCTAAGGCACGCATTGCTTTTAGACAGGTTTTCACATTGTTCAGTCGAGTTTTAGTCCTAGAGTTGCTTACGATCAGTCTTTCCACCGCCCTCTTGATATTTCTCGTTTTTCCCATCGAGGTATATATCAGCGGCGTGAGGTGTTTTCTAGTAGGAGATTCAGACAGCCTCACTGGGATGGTCCAGCCTTTGCACCACGGCGGGCCAACTTAGTTTCAGCTCTTATATCTTCTGCTACTTCTGATCTTGTGAGAATTGAGTGTCAAAGAGACACTAGAGTCCAATCTTCTTCTTTTGTGGCTGGTATTTTGAGACGTCGTATGGTTCTGTATTGGTTTCCCAGGTCTTTACTTTATCCTAGTACTGAGTCTTCTTTCTCTCTTTTAGATTGATCAGGTTTGTCGCATAGAGAAGGAAGATGTTTAGATTGTTGACTCCGGTTGTTCTCGCCTAGGGGTGCAATCAGATCAGATATTTGCTGATTGACCAACCGACCAGATACTTTTGGATTGAATTCGGCTCATTCAGTTAGATAGTTATCGGATTCAGATTCAGTTTCGTATATTTTGATTCGGATTCGGTATCGGATTCAGGAGAATACTATCTGTCGGATTGAAATTTTTCAAGACTAATCTCGGTTATTTCCGAAAAGCTAAATATCGAATATCCGAAGCCGAACATAGTCCAAGGAAGTAGTCTTCTTGGTTAGGCATGGGGATGCCCGACCAATGGGCACGATGGTGGTGGGTGAGATCCGTCAGACGCAGAAGGAGAAAAAGAAGCCCGCAAACTCTAACGGGGGGCACACCATGAACACCCACAGTTTGTCCCGCCCACCGCCCTCATCGTTGATGGCACCTATCACCACCGCGCGCTCGCCTCCGCCGACACACACCGGGCGCACCGTGCCTACCTTGAGCCTCGGAGGGGAGGGCCCCACCTCACCCTGCCACCATCCACCTGTACATGCGCTGTGAGCGCGACCCCGTCGACATAGACGAGTAGCATGGGCTGGAAATCCCCCAACGCATACCCGACCAGGAATGCCGCCATGGCCATCGCCACAAGCAGCACCTGCATCAGCATCTGCGTGCACTTCAGCCCCTGCCAAACCAGTCCATCTGCACACCCGCCAAGAAAGAACGAGATGGGGGTCAAGATGATTTGGTTGGTCTAAGAAGGAGTAGATCTTGGATGAATCGGGGGCACTAGGGAAGAGAGTTTGGTGAATCCGAGTCAAGGAAAGGAAGAACTTTTGGATTAGAGGGTGGAGAAGAGGAGGAGGGCGCTAGCTGATTTAAGCATTCCATGCATGGGGCATTGCCTTGATATTTGTGTTAGGCTAGATTCACCATGATCATAGCAGTATGTCCTCACCAGTTACCACACTTTTGAGTTCAGTCAATCAAGGACCAGATCAGTATGCAACCAAGCACCAGAGTAAGTCTATCACATGAACGAAAATTTCCAAAAATGAGTTTACTCTTTTAGCTCGCAAATTCTCTCATGCATATAAGAGGGTGTGAGAGAGAGGAAGAGAGATGGCGTGATCACTTGCTTCAAATGTGGTGGCCCCAATCACATTCAAGCGAACTATCCTAAGTTGGAGAAGGGCAAGAACGACTCCGGCGATTCGGGAAAGATTGACTGCATCGATAAGAATCGTAACAAGAAGCCTTCAGCTCGTGAGCCGGTGTGTGAGAAGAAGCACTGTAACTTCCCGAAGAATAAGAAGCTCTTCCACCGCGTCCTTGTCGCCCTTAACGACATCAATTTCTCCGATATGGAGACGTTGAGCGATGAAGGCGAGGACGATCTGCAAGAGAAGAAAGGTGGCGACGAGTTCTCCGGCATGTGCTTTATGGCGAACTCCAACGGCGTCAATGACTTCGAGCTCTACAGCAACTCGAACGAGGTACCCTCCTATGACCAGCTCAATGAACCTTTTTGCAAATTAAGAAAATTTTATGCTAGAGCTAGAGTTAGGTGTACAGAGCTTGAAAAGAAAGTAGGTACTTTGACTCGGGAGTTAGCTTCTCTTAGATCTTCTCCCTCCCGAATCACTGATGACTGTTCTTTGTGTGATGCCTTACTTGAGGAGTTAGAGAACCTAAGAACTATGTATGATAGTGTGTTGTCTGAACTAGATAGTCTAAGGTTGAAGAATGCTAGCAATGAAGCTTCTAATGCTATGTATTTATATGCTAGTTTTCTTCTTGCTCACTCTACTCCATCATGTGAAAATTGCCCTAAATTGTTTGCTGAAATAGATGCCATGAGCACTCAACTTAGGAAATTTTCTTCTAGAAATGATGAACTTGAAATGAATGCTTCTAAGGACCCTGCCAACTTATGTGAGGGTTGTAAGCAACTAAAACTTGACAACGAATCTTTATATATCAGGTGTGCTAAAATTGCTAAGGACTTACTAGATAAGTCACAAGAAAGTTGTTTGCGATGTGCTGCGATTGAGGGAGACTCGGATAAAATCTAAGTCGAATTTATGAAGAAGCTTGAGGCCCGCACCCTTAGGATTAGAGATGCTGCTTGTGTTTCTTGTGAGGCCCTCAAGATTGAGGCAGCCGTGCTGTTGGGACCCGAATATGCAAATCTGGACCCTCTGTGTATTCTGCACTATATGCCTGGCTTAGTAAAAGAAATAGGCTATAAGGTTATTTTGCACAAACAACATTCGTAAAAAATGACATAAATAGATTGAAAGACAATAAAATAAATATTAACAATAATAACTTTTGCAATTGTGTTCCAGTAACCAATTCATAACTTTATTCCATATTCCAACATCCCTTCTCATATTTGCTTTTTTAAAACAAATATAACCCTTGACTGTACTCACCGAGCAATGCTCAATCGCGAGCATGGCTATTCAAATGGACTTTGATCAAGTGCTAGCTCCTCGACCACGAACTCACCAGGCAACTCGATGTCTACGTGTAATAAAAGAGAAAGCAATAAATACCCAAAATAGAGAGCAAGATCAACTCCAAAAATCAAATAAAATTCCACATTAAATAGACTATGATTTTACAAATTTTTAGAAACTGGAATCACCTCAATCAGAGCTCGGATGCAAAAGACAAAGCTATTCAAAGTTTGAAATAAATGGAAAATCACAAAAAACAAAAAATTCCAAATTAACCGAATTATTTTTATATGGGAAATTAGGATTTATGACGTCAGCATGGCCTAATGATGACGTTAGCACAGAAATGAATTTTGGTTGAATTATTTTTCTAAAGAAAAACCGAATTATGACGTGACGTTGACGTCAACAGACATGTGGCCCAACCAAACGCTGACATGCGGTGCAACCAGAGAGTGACAAGCGTCTTTGGCACATGGACTCTGTCCACGGCTGGCGCTGGTCCACGGTGGACCGGCGATACTATGCCCGTGCACCAGCTGACATAGGCCACACACGTGGCATCGTTAGATCGACGACACGTGGCACTAGATCGACGACTGCGATTGGGACACGCGGCGGCACGTGTCTTACTGCGGCTTGGCAAAATCTCAGCCATCCACACTAGATCTGACGGCGAAGATCAATCGCGATGACGTTGACGGCTACGACGAGGCAATTACAGTCGCATGATCGTGATCCGACGAATCCGAAGCGGCAACAGCGGTGAGGTGACGCGGCTAGATCCGAACCGATCCACTGGATCCAACGGCGGGCGATGGCGGAGTAGGAGCGGACACGCGGCGAAATCATGCTCGCACGTAGGTGATCAAACGATTGGGAGAGTTCGTGAAAACGGCAATGGCATGGCGGCGCAATGTGATGGAGTTCTCACCGGAGGGGAAGACGAAGACAATGACGACAGCGTTCCGGGGCTTCTCTGGCGACACGAGATGGCGCGTTCGACGTGGCTTGGCACGACGACCAAGATGGTAGCTTTGGCGACGGCAGAAACTGATCGACGGCGACGGGATGAGTGGCGAAACTAGTTCTGAACTCCGACGAGCTCGCGCGGGCAAACGGGGGCATCTCGGTGTGCGCGCTTTGGCCAGAAGATGCGTTGAGAAGTGGGGAACACGATGGCAATGATGGCGGATTAAATAGACGGCTCGGAAGGCGTGCAACAGTGGGATTCTATTTTTGAGGATCGCGGGGAGTTCGACAGCGCAGCGGATTCAAACGAGGTGACATGGCATGATCACCACCGTCCACGCGGACTCGATCAGGTGGCTCAGAGCATGTGGGGAACGGAGGAGTCACGACCGTTGGATTAAAGATCGAACGGCGGGCAGCTAGGGTTTCGGCGGCGGTGGGCTGGCCTCGCCAAAGGTCTTTCCGCCTCCCCTGCGCTCGCGACTCCCCTTCCTCAGCACCAGCGCCTCCTCTGCATCTTTCCTTAAACTGATGAATTAAAATCCATCCCCTCAGCCCTCCATCTAAGAGCAACTCCAACAACTTCCTCAACTCGTTCCCCAACCGAAAATTTGAGGAATCCGTACAAGCACAGTAAAAAACTTTCGCTCCAACAGCTTCCTCAACCGACTCCTCATTTTTGCGTATTGGAGAGAGAATCTCCATTTCTCAGGAACCTCTCTCCGATCCCCATCCCATTCTCTATCGCGCCTGAGAGCATCTCCAACAGTACCTTAAATCTATTCCCAAAAACTGATTTAGGGGTTTATTAGAAAAAAATAGGCTCCAACAGTACCCCATTCCTCCTCCTCATATTTTCGCTCGCCCAAAAGAGCACCGACGCGGCCTCATTTTTCCGCGCTGCTTCCGCGCTCCCAATCGAGGTTTGTTGCCCCTCCCACAGCCAAATCGCCTGCGTGGGTTTTCTTCATCTACTCGTGTTGCCGACACCACGCCGCTCCTCTCCGCCCGGGTGCTAGGTCCCCCTTCCTCCAGCTTTTCGTGCGCACATCGTGCCCGCACAGAGGTTCGCTATCCCTCTTCTCTTTTCGTTTCTTCTTTCTGTTGTTCATTCTCCTCTTCCTTTTTTTCTTACATGGATTCGTGTCGTTCAATTGAGGCTCGCAGTTGAACGATTCCCCAGTTTCTCTGCCTCACCGCCGTGGAAGCCCCATCAGCGCCGCCGACCGCGGTGGTCTCTGCCGCCGAGGACATGCTCGCGGTCACAGAGTCCATGGGGGACTACCTTGCCGAGCTACTTGCGGCGACGGCCGTCGACCGCGACGCCGTAATGATCCTCCTAGCTTTTCTTGATCATGTTTTGGTTCTTCAGAATGCAGATTCATGATAGTTAGTTTCTTTACTTACACAGTCCTCATCTTTCTTTCTACTACCTAACCGGAGATCAGGAGAAATGGCATAGTGGAAGCTGACGAGTCGATTCCTCCCCTTTGCAGGCATAATGATCCTCCTAGCTTTTCTTAATCATGTTTTTGGTTCTTCAAAATATAGATTCATGAGAGTGAGTTTCTTTACTTATGGATGCTCTCCAGAATCCTACCGTTCTATGCTCTTCTACCTTTTTTTGACATCCCTTGGCTTTCCTCTCTATTCTTAGAGGCTTTTTAGCAAATAGGGGAGACACAGAGGGGGATTCTTTACTCGATTCTTTTCTTGGGGTGGTATGTGATGATGCATGCTTTCACACTGTACAAGATTTGATCTTTGCGATATGAACATATGGAGCGCTAGAGTGGCCTACTTGTGAGTGCTCTCCTTCCTTGTGCCCGAGAGATTTGGGTCTTGCTCTTCCCTCAAAGAAGAAGGTAAGCGAAACTTTTGATAGGTAATGAATAAAAAGATGTCGTAAAATGGTTATTTCAAATGGATTTGTGCCTAAACATGTGCTGATTTGTGCTTCAGGGAGGGCACTTTTTCAGGTTAGAGAAAGCGTACAAGATGACCCAATTGGATCTTTGTCAAACTGGGGAGGAGCAGATGTATCTGGTCATTGTTCTTGGTTTGGACTTTGGAGTCCAGCGCTCGGACGATTGCAGAGTGGTCGGCTATGGAGGAGTCATGTGACTGGTCGGCTTGAGATTTACTATCCTGTTTTTAGAACTTTGTTCATCGACTAAGATAAATGCTTGTTCGTTGAAGTATGTTCTCCCAGATTTCTGTAGCACTTGGTTGTTATTTGCTTGTCATTGTGATCCCTTTCCTTTATGATGCTATCATCTGATCATGTTATCATCAGACCTATTAAAATACTCGGCTGCTTGTCTTGCTGTTGTTTGTTTCTACTATGCACAATGTAAAATCCATCCATGCCTGTATGTGGGCAATTCTTGAATCCATCCATGCCTGTATGTGCTGGGAAAAGTAGCGTTGTCCAGTGCATCCGCAGAGTCCGATTCAAAATTGGTGTTTGTATAGTTGATGAGTATGCAATGAGAATAGTAGCAATGGCGCCAAGGGAAAATACGGCAAAACCGGGACCACCAGACCAAGTCAAAATATTTTTTGGGGCAAAAAAAGGGAACTGTTGGACTATGGTCTTTTTTTTAGGTTTAAAAACTTTTGGGAAACTCCTAATCCAGGATTATTGGGAGTCAAATTTTTAGACACTGTTGGAGATGCTCTGAGGCAACCGTCGGTAGCTCCCGCGTCCGCGAGGAAGGCCAGGAGGCCAGCGTTAAACCTATCGATTTCTTCTGCTGATTAATCCTTTCCTTCAGATGTTGCTTCGGCTGCGCCAACTATGGAGGCAAGCGGGGCCAGGGCCGGCGGCGGCGGCGGCGGTCGGTGAAGGTGCTCTTCTTCGCTGCATGGACTTGGCAGCCAGGAGTCCTCATTGGAGGTCTGGTGGTGAGAACAGCAGGAGTGCCTCGGCAGTCCAAAACCTGTTGTTCCCGTCAGATCCACTCTGCTCCGTCCTCTTCGTCGCGTCGTGTCGGTGCATTGTATCATCTCCTCGTCGAGGTAACTGAGATCGCTCCTCTTTTCTTCCAAATTTGTTTGATTTCTTCCACCCCCCTCCCAAGGTTGCTCCGATTGGCCTTCACTTTCGCACGTATTAGCTTGGGGTTCCAATTTAGGCGCCCATTTTCTCGTACGGTTGTCTAATTTGGGGACTCAATGTTGTGATTCGGGGACCGTTGTGGCAATATTTTCTGAATGCTTACAGCTTTTTTCAATCTTTTGTGCCATTGATGGTTTCCAGATTAGTGTAATGTGCGGTTGAGATGGACTGTATGCGTATCGGGTGTTTGTGTTTAAGTAGCGAATGTAAGGATGAAAATAGCGTTCTTTATGCGATAATATTTTGTCATTTGTAAGTCCGGGCTATTCTGGCGAGTGCGATCGAGATGGCTTTGTGTGCGTGGGGACGGTATAAATACTTTTGTTACGGATTACGAGAAGCAGATAGAAAAAGGTTAATCGGATATATGCCGCTGCGAGAATCGGTTATTCGAAATTGCCATCGTTCCTTTCGTATTTACGGATTTGCCATTCTGAAACCGTGTTTATTCATCGCCATTGCGGGTGACACGTCGCCGTCCGGTCAAACCCATCGCCCGACTCACTTGCCTTGGACGATTTTGCCCCCGCACGGTTCACAAGATCCTTTGCCCTCCCCATTCTCTCCCGCCACCCAAGAGCCAAGAACCTAGAACATCCTCCTCCATTCTCTCCGCGACGAGCCCTAGCAAATCGGCGCCGTTAACGATTGCTTCCATGGCGTTCTAAAGCGCGTCATTCCCCTCGCTTGACTAATCGGATGTCGTGGCGGCAATGGATCTTGGTGGCGAACTGGTATGGCCCGCGCGCGTGCTTGAAGAAGTAAGTCTTTGAGATTGTTGGCATGGTAGTTTTGATTGTTTGCATAGGAATTTAGCTTGGTAAATTAGATGTAGTTTTGACTCTTTCGGGATTTCTATAGGAGCGATGATACTGAGGCAAAGTTTAGGGTAGTTATTCAGGTAGAGGCCTTATCCACAATAGAAGAAAGCGGTAGGAAGGTGTACAATAGGTCAAGGAAGCTGACATGGTTAACTAATGAGAAGGATATTAACTTGCGGTCACTGAAGCAAGCTTTGCATACGCATATGACATGGGGACTCAACCAAAAGTGTCATTTGTCCTAATGTGATGAAGGAGCTGTTTGTGGTAAGCAAGCAAGCTGGACTTGCTCATCCAAAGATCACGGGGTGATAATCTTGAGGCAGAGGTCACATTTGAGAATGAATTGTTGGATGAAGGCACTCTGTGAAGTTACATGAGAGGTCTGTACATGTAGGCAATGGCAAGTGTCGGAAGCCATGTAAACATGCAATGGCATTCATCTGTTCCATTAGTGGAGCAAGCATAGAAGATCATGTGGACAGCTACTACTCGGTTGAGAGGTTCAAAGAGGCTTATCAAGGTATTATCCCCACCATGACAGACATGACCCGGTGGAAGCATGTTGATGTTGGGCATAAGGTGCATCCACCATGAAGAGGGTGGTGGCGAGGCCAAGGAAGCGGTGAGGAGTTTCTGGATCCAACCAAGAAAGGGTTAGGTGCAAAAGGTGTGGTGCCCTTTGGACACTGCAAAAAACATGCAAATTTGAAGCCCGTTTGATCTTGGCACCGAACAACTGAAAGCTCCATGAAGAGGTAATGCTATGCATGTCCTTTGGTGCATTACAGATATTTTTGTTGTCTATACATGTCATGCATATGGTTGTTTTTTGCAGGAAAAGGGCTCCCACAAAAAAGAAGGATGCACCAATTAAGAAGGCTAAGGGAGCAGAGGATGCATCAAGCAACACACCAAAGAAGAGGGCACCTTCAAGGAAGAGGGCATCTGAAGATGCTACAACGAGCACATCAAGCAAAAGAACATCACAAAGCAAGCCATCATCAAAGAGGACCCCTGTCAAGAACAAGTGGGCAGAATGGCTAGAAAAAAAATTCCTGTAAACCTGATGCATACTTTTGTAGTCTGTGTTCCCTGATGCATGCCAACTTTTGTAATCTATGGTCACATATTCATGCCAACTTGTTGTTAGTCATTACAACTTTTGTAAACTTGATTGCATGCCAACTTTTGTAATGTATGGAACATCAAACAAGACTAGCATCAAGAACAAGAGACCTGATTGCATGAATGATGTATGAATGGGCTGATACCCTTGCCTATTTTATCAGGAAGTTCCATTGCATTAGTTGAGAGTTTCCCATTCAATTGGTTATATTTGTTTCCATTTTATCAGGAAGTTCTAATGTCCACACGAGTTCAGTTAGAGCAAGAACAATTGACATTATCATCACCAATGTTACATGCCATCATTCAGTTACAACAAAAGCGGGCCTACTTCAAAAGCGCTACAACAATTGACATTATGAAACAAGAAAAAAATCCACATTCCTACAACATTCTTCATCGATTATCTGGCTGCAATCAATTCTTCATTTTGCTTCTTCAATGCAGTGACATCCACACAGAGCTGCTTCAAATGCACACAACCTTCAATCGAGCCACATTGCTCTGTCAGATTTCGCATTCCACTCATTCCATGGCCACATGCAACTGATTCATCCTCCCACATGAAAAAGTTGCACACATCATTGCTCTGCAATCCTCAATAGCAATAAAATGCAATCAAAACACTGGGAATCAAACCAACAACTCAGCAAACAAACAATCAAGTTGAAGACTAACCGGGCAATTGTTCTTGCACTTCAAGAAGTACCTACCGAGTTTCTTTCCTCCTGCTCCTTAGCCTAACCTTTGGAATCTTGCAGCAGGCGGTCAAATCTTGCATTTTGAGGCGTACCTCTCATCCCGTCGACCCGAAGACCAAGACCTTGCAGACTCCATGAGGCAAGCTACTTGATGGAAGCAATCGTGACAGTATTTGGATTTGCTAGGGCTCGTCGCGGGAGAGAATGGGGGAGGATGTTCTAGGGTTCTTGGCTCTTGGGTGGCGCAGGAGAGAATGGGGGAGGATGTTCAAGTGTTCTTGGCTCTTGGGTGGCGCGGGAGAGAATGGGGAGGCGGTGATCTTGTGAACCGGTGCGGGGGCAAAATTGTCGAAAGCGATGAGTCGAGGCGATGGGTTTGACGAGCGGCGCCGCGTGTCGTGTCGGTTGATCGACACTATACGCCGGAACCGAACGACAAGGGCAAGGGCTTAACGAGTCCGTTTAGGAGTCGATAGTAATAAAGTCGGTTTGTTGCTTTATTTACTTTCCTTATGTTGTGAGCGATTGGCTATTTAAGCGGAGGAAGAGCAAGGAATAAGGACAAGAAAAAGAGAATTACTTTTCACGCTACTCGTCATCTATTGCCGTTCGCGGCTAATTGCTGCGAAACCCTTGTGTTAAATCGCCGCAGCCTCGACGCAGCGCCAATCAACCACCGTGTCCGTGTCCGGCGCATAATTACAATCTCGAAGTCGTGCCCATAACATCTTGGTATCGAGAGACCATGGGCGGCGGCGGCGCGACTGGCGGACAAGATCGAGCAAATTTTTGAAGCTGGAGGACATGGCGTTGGTTCGGGGCGGCCACTGCAGCTCGATTCGCCACCCTCACTCTGGTGGTGGACCGCCCAGCGCTCACATCGCCAAGGTGGATGAGCTGCTGAGCACATCGATGGGGCGGTGAAAAAAACGGTGGATCACACGGTTTCGTTCCACCGCTTTCGTAAGCTTGATCCTAGTGAAAGCGGCGGCGGCGGCTGGCTGGCGGCGCAGTGCCGCACATCTTGGCGAGGCTTGCAGGGGTTTTGGCTACACCATACGGTCGACCTCCAAAGCCCCATCGATGGGATTTTGCGACATCTGAAGGCGCCGACGATCCACTCCTTGGCTAAACTCTTCGAATTGTTCTTAGTAGCCAACACACGGCGGAAGGCGACAAAGTCGGCGGCGGCGTACCATCTGCGAGGAAGCAGCGATGGTACATGCTCTGGAAGAAAATGGGAGCACTCACTGGCGCACTTCAAGGACCTCGTCAATCTTAAGCCGGGCCCCAACACGGCGCAATCACCTCGCGGAGATCAAGCGGCCGTCAAGCGGGACCGTGCCACAATATCGAGAGAATTTGAGGCACTCCTTCCCGTCACGAACCTCGAGCCGACCAAAAGATCCAAATGTTCATGGCGGGCCTCAAGGAGAAGATCGCGATTGCGGTCGACTTATTGCACCGCAATCTTTGGCCATGGCGATGAGTTTAGCTCGGGCTCATGGCGTCTGCAACAAGTGGATTTGGAGGAGGCGGCGTTACGTCTTCAAAGCAGCGACACAAAAATTTCCGCGGCTACAAAGCGCGCCTACCACGGTCGGTGCGGTAATCTGAGCGAAGTCCCGCGACGAAAGGCGCCACCGGTCGCTGGACCCAAATTATCAAGAAACTCAAGCGAACACAGATGGAGGAGCAGCGCCGCTGGGATTGTGTTACAATTGTGATGAAAAATATGTGCGGGCATTCTGTCGTGACTCTTTGGGTTAGAGGTAATTCGATGATGATCATACGGGGGCGACCACGCCGGGTGAAGATCCATCCATCTCTTTGCTCGCTCTGACCGGCATCGCCGTCGGCCGCACGATGCGACTTTTGGTCCGCATTGGCAATCACAAATTCGTCGCGCTCGTCGACTCCGGCTCTACCCACAACTTCATATCCGAACACACAGCGACCAAGGCAAGTGTTGTGGTATCTGCAGCGACATCTCCCTTCCGGGTAGCGGTGGCCAATGGTGAACGGATCAACAGCAGCGGTGAATGTCGCCAAGTTTCACTCGGAATCGACAACCATGACTTCATCATCGATCTCTACGTTCTCCCAATACCAGGCGTCGACGTGGTCTTTGGGCATTCGATGGCTCTGAGACCACAGGGCCCATCACTTGGGATTTTCAACATCTCACTATAGCGTTTTGGCGAGAGATCACGAGTGCGGCTTCACGGGGTGTCACGCGTCAACCCTCCCTGGCGACCATGACAACTTCGCCACCGGATCTTATGGAGGCTTTACTGACTGAATACTAGGAGGTTTTTGCGGAACAACCAGGTCTTCCACCGTCCCGAGGCTATGACCATCGGATTCACCTCATCATTTGGGACGGATCTCGGTGGCCGTCGGCCCTATCGATACCCTGGCTGCGAGAAAGATGAGTTAGAATCACAATGCCGCGAGATGCTACGGCAGGGCATCATCCGCATCAGCACCTCGGCATTTTCATCACCGGTACTGTTGGTCCGTAAGAAAGATAACACATGGCGATTCTGCGTTGACTATCAGGTCGTTAACGACAAGACTATCAAGGACAAATTTCCAATACCGGTGGTCGAAGAGCTTCTGGATGAATTAAAAGGTGCGCGATTTTTCACTAAATTGGACCTTCGCTCCGGCTATCATCAAGTGCGCATGCATCCCGATGGCGTCCACAAGACGACCTTCGCACACATCATGGGCATTTTGAGTTCTTGGTGATGCCGTTTGGCTTGACCAATGCTCAAGCAACCTTCGAGCACTTATGAATGGCGTTCTCGGCCCCTTTCTTCGCCGCTTCGTGCTGGTATTTTTTGATGATATACTTATCTATAGTCCGTCATGGGCCGAACACCTCTGTCATGTTCGTACAGTATTACAGGAGTTATCAAGACATGGATTGGTATTAAAAGCGACCCAAATGCTCTTCGGTACTACCTCGATGCATATCTTGGTCATGTCATATCGTGAGGGTGTCACCATGGATCGCCAAAAGTGGCGGTTTGTCGAGGATTGGCGATTCCTACCTTTATTCGGGCCGTATTCGTGCTTTCTTGGGGTGGCGGGGTACTATAGACGATTCATTCAGAACTATGGGACCATTGCAGCACCTCTTACGCGTCTTTTGCGCAAAGAGGCTTTCTCTTGGACTTCGGACGCGGCTGGGGCATTTTCTTCACTTAAACAAGCTTTGGCATCAGCACCAGTCCTTCAACTACCAGATTTTGGACGCCCCTTCATCATTGAATGCGATGCCTCGGGGTCGGGATTTGGAGCGGTCCTACATCAGAATTCCGGCCCCATTGCCTTCTTTAGTCGGCCCTTCGCAGCTCGTCATATTAAACTCGCCGCGTATGAGCGGGAACTCATCGGCTTAGTCCAAGCAGTTCGTCATTGGCGTCCTTATGTGTGGGGACGTCCGTTTCTCGTCCGTACAGACCATTACAGTTTGAAGTTCCTCTTGGATCAGCGCTTGTCTACTATCCCACAACATCAATGGGTGAGCAAATTGGTGGGATTTGATTTTTCGGTGGAATATCGACCAGGCCGCCTTAATACCATGGCTGATGCTCTATCTCGGTGTGACAGCATGTCCACTGAAGCCGCCCTTACGGCTCTTAGTGGCCCCTCCCTGCATATCTTTGATGACCTGTGCCGAGAACTTCCGGGTGACACTACTTGGGCGACTACCCTGCAAGGTATCCAACACGGCAGCTTACTGGAACCGTGGACAATCTGTGATGGCCTCATCTTGTACAAAGGCCGCATTTTTGTTCCTTCGTCGTCCCCCTTCACGACCAAAATTTTATTGTTGTCATCGCTCGGTCATGAGGGAGTTCGAAGACATTACAGCGATGTCTGGCAGATTTCCATATCCCAAAGCACTCTGACTACTTGGGGCTTTTATTAAGGATTGTTTGGTGTGCCAACAAAACAAAAGCGAGCATTTACATCCGGGGACTTCTCCGGTCTCTCCAAGTACCCCCACGGTTTGGTCCAATATCGCTATGGATTTTATTGAAGAATTGCGAAGTCAAATGGGAAGGCGATCATTCTAATGATGGTTGATCGTTTCTCGGCGGCACATTTTATTCCATTGGCTCACCCATACCGGCCGCTTGATCGGTCGGGTCTTCTTCGACAACGTAGTCGCCTCCGGCGTTCCCTCCTCGATTGTGTTGATCGTGATGTGGTCTTTACAAGCAATTTTGGCAAGAATTATTCCAACTTCATGGCTGCCGTCTTCACATAGTCTGACCTACCATCCTCGGTCGGATGGCGATCGGAAGTGACCAACAAGATTATCGCAATGTATTTCTTGTTTGTTTCACGAGGATCGTCAAAAGCGATTGGATTATTTGGTTGCCTTGGGCGAATATTGCTACAATCGTCCTTCAAACATCCTTGAAGACCACGCCATTGAGTTGTCTATGGTCGCGATCCGCCAAACATGCGCTCATACATCAAAGGGAAGCCACGAACTCGGTGTAGAGTCTCGGATGCTAGACGCGGCAATTCTGGCAGAGGTGCGTGGCCGCCTTTTGCAAGCCCAAGTTGCCGCTTCATACTATAATCGCAACCACCGCGAGATTCATTTTGAGGTCGATGATTGGGTCTGGCTTCGTATTGCTCCTCGCCTGGGGTCTTCTCTTCCCAATATAACTCGCGGCAAGCTCAGCCCGCGCTTCTACGGTCCTTATCAAGTGGTGCAACGAGTAGGGACAGTTGCATATCGTCTCCGGCTTCCTGCCACTACTCGTATTCATGATGTCTTCAACTTTGGGCTGCTCAAGAAGTTCCATGGCACGCCACCACAGGTTTTGGCGCCCCTACCTCCGTTGGTTCACGGCGAAAGCAATTCCGATCTGGAGGCGACAATCAAGGGGCGCGTCGTGCGTGGTCGGCGCCAAGCACTCATTACATTGGAAGGATATTCCAGCGAGCGAGCGACATGGGAGCATGTGGAAGAATTTCAGCAATACCACAATTCCAGCTCATGGACGAATTGTTTTCGAAGGAGGAGGTGATGTCGGTTAAATTGACACTATACTGCGCGAACCGAACGACAAGGGCAAGGGCTTAACGAGTCCGTTTAGGAGTCGATAGTAATAAAAGTCGGTTTGTTGCTTTATTTACTTTCCTTATGTTGTGAGCGATTGGCTATTTAAGCGGAGGAAGAGCAAGGAATAAAGGACAAGAAAACAGAGAATTACTTTTCGAGCTACTCGTCATCTATTGCCGTTCGCAGCTAATTGCTGCGAAACCCTTGTGTTAAATGCCCGCAGCTCGACGCAGCGTAATCCGACCACCGTGTCCTATATCCGGCGCATAATTACAATCTCCGAAGTCGTGCCCATAACATGTCGCCTGCAATGGCGTATTTAGAATAAACACGGTTTCGTAATGGCAAATCCAGAAATACGAAAGGAACGATGGCAATTCTCGAATAACCGATTCCTGCAGTGGCATATATCTGATTAACCCATAGAAAAATGAAATGAAAAAGTTCCTCTTCTCTCATCCCTGTGTTCTTCCTGTTATCTCTCTGTTAATACAAGCGATCGGTCTGTGTTGTTTCTCACGCCTCGATCGCTGAAGGCAAAGGAGAAGAACCAGAGGTGTGACAATTAGTCCCTTCCCGGCAATATTCAAACGATTGTAAGTTGGATAGATACAATTTTGAGCCGTATCCAAGCGAAATTTTGAGTATAGAAATCGAGCGTTTCTTTATGATACTCAAACAATTAAGATTTTGAGCCGTTCCATGTAAATTTTGAGTATAAAAAGCCGCATTTTTTCATGGGTTTCAATTTTTGTGTCTTGACTTTTTCTACTTGTTTGATGTTATGTTTTCCTTCACCATCGAAGCCAACAAAGCTGAAGAGCAGCTTTTTATAGCCGGATGGGTGTGGAAGATGTCTTTGGTATCTCGGGGCCAACATATCGAATCCTGTTAATTGGTATGTGGTTACTAGCTCGGTTGTCATTTTATCATTCACATGACATTTCCCATAATGTTTTATGAGCCTTTGAAGGATTGAATTTATAGAGGATATTACTGTTAAGTCATATATGTTTCTCATGTTCGACGCCCGTACAAGTACAACATGAAATTCTGCTAAACATGATAAGGCTTTATGCTGCTTAATTTGAGTGACAATGAAATAATAGTATATTTCTTGTCTTGGTAGATAATTTCAGAGTCTACTCAGGTAAATATTCTTACCAAGTCTTTGATGTTAACAAAACTTGTTACAGTCATCAATCATGTGCCTTAAAATATGATTCAACAAAGCTGATCCATGATCGGTAGGGGTTTACTTCATTTGAAACCTGCAGCCGGGTTTACTTCATTTGAAACCTGCAGCCATGTCTGAATACTTCTTCCTGAAAAGTACAATACAAGCATCAACCATAGTAAAATAGGACAACACTAGGTCATGAAGATTAAGTATTTGTAACTAACAGTGGGATAAGATTGCAAATAGCTTGGCAGATGTAATTTCAGGGGATTGTATCTTCTCGATGTAATTTTCTTGAAATGAATAAAAGCTTCCATTTTCAAAAAAAAAAGATGTGGCGCAAAATCTGGAATGATGCTCCAGCTTTGCCTGTCTCCGAACAGAAATCTCCGCTTGATCCTGTTCGAGAAGGAGAAAAGGTGGTTTGCTCTTATTCTAGCACAAGTGATTTCTTCATCATATAGGAATTTAATCTTCACATTTTAAGTGGTGGTGATGGAATTTTGAACTGTATAGGTCGTTGTATCACTTGAAAAATTGAAACCATGATCTACATGACTATGAGTGGTTAGCATCTTATGAAGATAATTTTCTAGTTAGTTGCTCACTGAGCTTTGCATGTTTGTGATATGCAGGTACTTCATTACCTTGAAACTTTGAGACCACAGCAGCTCCTTGAGCAAATGGTCTGCACTGCCTTCACAGGGAAATCCGACATCAGTGATTTGTCTGCAGACTTGAAGCGGCTTTGTCAAGATTTTGAGCACATCGAGAGAAGTTACTGATTCTTGCCGCTTCAGTCCACCAAAAACCTGTTTCTATTCTAAGGGAACAATTGGATTCCAATTTGTATTCCTCAAGTATTGAAATGGTTAATCTTTTACTGAGTCAAAAGTATCTACTTTTTTGATGTGCAGAATTAAGTTTGTTCTGTTGCATGAAGCATCTGAAGATTAACTGATATGTGTGACTGTTGTTCGTTAATCTTGTATGCCTCTAGCTCTAGCTGTATTGCCATTGACCAAGGAAATACAGAAATGGATCTAAAGATGTGGACAACTGCATGTTATTTGAGGCCTAGGGCTATATATCAGTCACATTTGATGATATTTTACAAGCTGGTAATATTTACGAAGGTACTAAGAAATACTAACATTTGAACAGTCACCCTGTATGTCCAGTATTCTGATGAATTGGAGTTGTAATTGCATAAGTAGTTGATTTGTAATTGCATAAGTAGTTGATTGATGCATACGCTGTTACATGTTTCATATTTTGTTGGCATTCTTCAGTAATCAGTATTGCCCTTGTTGATGGAGGCAGGGAAAATTTGGATCGAGACGAGGAGGCAAATTGCCATCCTAGTATTGCCCTTGTTGAAAAAGAAACACTACTCATATGACACTTCTTTATTTAAAGATTCATATTACAATACATATAAAATGTATATATAGCCTAAAATTATAGCCGTTACAATATAACCGTTTTGTTGGCCGTTACAATAAATTTTAAATTTTAGATTCCCGCAATTAAAAATAGCCGGTCAAATTTGGTCCAGTAAAAATTAAACATGGCTCATATGGCGGTTATGAAATATCATTATAATATAGGAGGGAGAAAATAGAGAGTGGGATTTAGGGAATGCTGTTAGAGAGGGAAGAGATATAGGGAATGAATCTTTTTAGGGAATTCTATATATGAGGATATAGGGATCCAGATTTAGAGAATGCTGTTGGAGATGGCCTAAACCTCTGTCGCCGTCCCCTTCCCTCGATCCCATCCTCCTCTCCTGCAGCAGCGCTGCAAGCGGGTGCATCAGCGGGGTGGCAGCTGTAGCGGTGCAGGAACAGTCGAGGTTGATGCTGCGGTCTGGCTAGGAGGAGAGTGAGTTCAGGGGTTTGGCATTAGCGGAGGTGATGGCACGGCATCATCGTAGCAGTGGCGTGTGAGTGCCGGCATCATCCTTGTTCAGGACGAGTTGGGAGTCAACGGGTGCAGGCATGCAGCAGCGTTGCAGTGGAGGTTCTTCGGCGGTGAGGTCAGCTCTGGCTTCCTGTCTCCGTCACGAACTGGGAGCCTTTGGCCTCTGGACTGGTTGAGCCACATCCAAGCGTGGAGCACCTAGGGGATGGAAGTGAGCTAGAGTGTGATGAGTAAGGCGAGTTCGGGGTAAGTGGTGCTGATCGGTGTCCAAGGTACAACTTACAGCTACAAGGCTCAAATGAGTAGTGCAGCTATCTATTTTCGTCCTTCCAATCTCAATTAGCTAATTGTGTTGTGCATTTTGAGTTCCTTTGTGCTATGGTTGCAGGGTCACTGCTTTTGCTGCAACTGCATTCTTGTGCTCATGAGGATCTCACCTATGCCCCTTGCTTCTACTGCTTTCTGTCTTCTTCCTCCATTACTGACCATTCTGCTTGCTCCAATGGTATATTTTTCTGTATACCTTTTTTTCGTGCTGCACGCTTTATGTCGCATTTTTGGGGAATTTCGCAACCATTGGCATATCAGAAATGTCATTGTGGTTCCATTCCTAGATTTGAACTGATGTATAGATTTGTATGTGTACAAGTAGATAGGTGCTAATTTCGTCAAGTGCTTCTTTCAGATACATAGCACCGTTGTACCGGTATACTAGCTTAATAGTTCAGCAGTAAAAACATGTTTTCTCCTAGCTGGTTGCTTATTGCTTCTAAACAATGGCATGCTTGCCTCTTTGCATTGTATACATAACATATGTGCTTTTGTTTGAAGCAGTCTATTCTAATTCATGTCTAGAATTTTCATCACTACATCCTTTTTTTTCTAATTTGTCACTGACAATGAGATCCTGCTTATAGTATCATACACTCATGGTGCAATTAAAAATTGTTGGAGTTGAGCTCATCTCACAATCAATAGTGTTTAGTAAGTAGGACTTTACTTCCTTGTTAATTATAATATCCTTGATTTTGTTGGAAGCGGTCTATTGTAAATGCAACATTCAGTAGTCGGAAAAGAAGGGATTTCCTATGTTCTATTTGGTTGCCCCAAGGTTTGCATTTCTCATCAGACAACGGTTCTTGGACAGTTTGCTTTACCACTGTAACGTGTTGGTTTAAAACAGGTGAGAAAAGAAGGAAGCTAGAGGAAAAGAAAGGCATCATCATTTGATTTGTTATTCCGCACAGGTCAGTTCAAAAAATCCTCAAGGATATGTCAGTTGAGTTTTATGACTTGATTGGTCAATTAGAGAGCAGCGTCATTGACAACAATCCTTGAACTATGATTTAAAGAGGTTACTGAATCTGATGATTTCCTATATAATATACCTTGTAGTGCTACTTCAGGTGGAATATTGGATAAAGCAATTGGAGTTGTACATTTTTTCCTGATTTATACTGGAAAGATCTTTTGTGAGGTCTTTCGAATGGTGCACAAGGTATGTTGGAACCAAGGTTCCAAAATATTTGGCTTTGTGTGTATGGCTTGGGAATTGTGGGATTACTGAAGCTTCTTTTGCCGTATAGGTGTGAAATGAAATGTTTCTTAATTAATCTATTATCTCAATTCAGATTTCTCTTGCAAAAAATTAAATTGGAGGCTTATGACAGTTCCTTCGTTAACCTTGCACTCCACTTATTTCAACTTTCACTATGTTGTCAGTCTCCAACTGGCCTCTAGGATAACCACTGATGGTATCGAGTTTTTGCTCCTATGTATTTTTCTTAGATCTTGTTTTGTGATTTATCAACAATGCATGCACTGTGTTACAAAAATACAGGTTAGTTTTTTTTTAATACTCATGCAGGTTTCACTTTAGTTAGGATTTTTGGTATAGCATCATTTCATTCATTGGAGACGTACATTACATTTTCACTTACATGATGCACAGCTTATTCTTTAATTTAGGATAAATTTTTCTTCAACCATCTGAAATAAGAGTATGGTTTCCTTGATTGAGGCTAAATTTTGCTTTAACCTTCTGAAAGAAGAGTTGGGAATTCACCCAATTGTACAAGAACGAAGTTCCTGGCTAGCAATCACAATTCTACAATGCCAGTTCAAGTGTGTTTTATTTATCTTCTTTTTTCTCTGATTTGTTTCGTGGCTACCCCTTTTCTTTTCTATCCTATAGTGTGTCAGATTTGCTCTTTCTGAAGTTTCAGGTTTACTAAGAAGAGAGCCAATGTTTTCTTCTCAAGTGACACTAATCCATTTTATGTTTGGATATTTTGATTTTTTAGATCTTAAATGATCTTAAATGGGCTATCCTGATCTTAAATGGGCAAGTAGGCATGCAACAAATTAAGTGACCTTACAACAGCTTACTTCTTACATGCTGCACCTTCAGTTCTGAGAAAAACTGCTTATTCTCTTTTCCTATTTCTTCTTTGCAGAGATGATTATAGGTGAAAAGGCCATTGAGGTCTCCATCGGTCAGTGTTAATTCTTAATCTCAGTTTTGAAAAGTCGCTTTCTGTTGTTGTATGCATATGGATGACTAAAAAAAGTTATTTAAATAAAATCAATGCATTTGGTTAGAGCATATTTGTTTATGATTTCACAAGCTCATATTGTTACTGTTTGAGCTATCTGTAATTATGTGTCAGTGATAACATAACACATATCACAGATGGTTTGAAAACCGATTATGAAAACACATATCACAGACGGTTTTCCACTAGAACCGTCTGTGATATGAGTTATCACAAACAGTTTTTAAATAGAACCGTCTGTGATATGTTTTTTCTCCTAACTCTCTTGGCAGAACTTGCATAATTAGTATCTGTTGTTCGAAATTTTATTCTCCTTAGATATTTCTACAATGACATTTACAAGGCACAACCAATTATAGATTTTGCAATTAAATATTAAAACATCATAGATACATGAAGGCAACAACTTGTTAAAATAAACAATGTTAGTAACTGTTTTCCAAAATATAAAATAAACAACCCATAAAGAAAACCAAAACTTAATTTCTGTAAAAATAGATTTTGAGGGAAGGTGATCATTAGATAGATTTGGATTGAATTGAGAGAAAAGTCATCTATTGCATTTTGCTATTAATGCTTACTGAGTACTCCTATACTGACTTTTACTTAAATCCCCCCTTGCTCAGAAGGTTAGTCCTATGGACCCTCCTACGAGGTCTGGGTGAGGATTGTTCGCATGACCAAGACATATGGGAGGAGGATTACTGCTACTATTACTACTATCAGCAGGAGTAGAGGGTTTAGTAGGCCATATCCTCGCTATGGCAGGCCATCAAGGTAATAGGTGGTTGTAATGTATTTGCTATATTTGGAACCCATGTAAGATTAAGGTAATAGACATGTAGCCTTGCGTGGCTCAATGGATTGTAATAAAGCATCCATTTCAGTGTCTAATTATTGTTCTGTTGCAACACTATAAATACGGTATAGTAACTGATAAAGTGTTGGATTGCCCGATATTTTGTTAGCTACTATGCTGAGATTTGCGTAATTAACTTGGCATAATAGCAGTGTGACTGTCGTTACTCCGGGCTAATTATACAAGTCACCACATCTTACGGATTGAGAACAAGAACATTGGATTGTTCTGGTCTATGTAGCACCGATCCGCGATACTGATGCGGCGATCATGCACGATCTGATACGGAAATTTTCAAAAAACAAGGATCGTCGATCGCCAAGTATATATGTATAGTAAAATAAGAAAACTGCATTATAGCAATAATTTGAAGTTTATTTGATGTAAAATGATCCTGTGCATGAAGAACTTGATGTAATCATGTAAGTACTTGGTGTCCTGTTTATAGCGACTGCTTCTGCTGCAGCAACTTCTTTGCGTAGTTGCTCAAGAATAGGCACTGTCACCTTATGACAAACCCTAGTACCTTTGTTTGGAATCTTCAACAAATGGGCTTTCACTCTAGAATAACTACCAGGTATAATATGCCCACAAAATTGCATTCAGATCTTGCATTTCCTCCGTCACGACCACCAGTTCTCTCAATATTTTTAACATGATTCCATAAAGAAATCTACTGTTATCGTTCTCATTTCTAATATCAAATGAATTTACACTACTACTAGCAGTACAGTACTACTTCCAGATCCATGTGTTGCATGAGGTTGTTGAGAGTTCAGATGACATCTCTGATGACGCGCCGATGGATTCTTGGGAGGACAGGCTAGCAGAGAGAGTAGTGTTGCCGGGCGCTTGCAGAGGAGATGAGTAGGCGCACGATGGAGCTCTGGAGGAGCGAAATGCTTGAAGGAAGAATGGCAAGGAGCCGCTGCATGTGGCGCAGAGACGCAGCAATGGCTCGATGGAGCTGCTGAGGATTAGCAGCAAGCAAGCTGAAGGAATCTTGGCCAGCTGAGCAATCTTGAGGCAATGGTGCTTATTGGTGCTAAGGGGCTAGGGTTTTATTTTGTATTGGGCTTTTTGGGCCAAGGCAAGGAATGGGCCTCAAGTATCGAATATCGCGAAATATCGCCAAATGTCGATGATTTTTTATTTTTTATTTTCTGGAATTCTCCGATACTCTTCGATATCAGATCGCTCAGATATCGTATCGCCGTGTCGGATCGTATTGGATCTGGTACGCAGTTTCAAGTGTCGGTGCATCAGGTTCTGGTTTTTCTGAAAATGGAAAAGAAAAGGATGATCTGTCTTGGATGCAATGATA
Organism: Guadua angustifolia; assembly: GCA_036346375.1. Taxonomy (NCBI): domain Eukaryota; kingdom Viridiplantae; phylum Streptophyta; class Magnoliopsida; order Poales; family Poaceae; genus Guadua; species Guadua angustifolia. Next base: position 41,892,130 of record CM070513.1, on the reverse strand, counting down.
CAGCTTAGGTGCCAACTTTTCCTTTTTTTATGTGTTTGCCATCATCTGTGACAACCGACTCCATGTTGGTTATGTAACTCATATTATTCATCTGCAACAATCGACTGCATGTTGGTTATGTAACTCATATTATTACATACTAATAACATGTGAAACTTAGGCCTCAAATTAGATGCTATACGTTGTATGCATTTATAATTAAGTTCTAAATTGAGTTATTTTTTTTATATATATATATATATATATATATATATATATATATATATATATATATATATAGCTGTATCAGTAATATCATTTTTTAGGGGAAATGTGATACTGGCATATCGCTATTCCCGTATTGTATCTTAGAGGTGTCCTGTGTCAGTAATCAAGCAATCTGGTCATCTTGTATGTCATTTATTTTCAACAGTAAACATCTATTATAAGGAGAGTAATTTGGCACTGCATTAGGATTAGTGAGGTTCCGATTATGGTTTTTTTTACAATAGCTGATCAGGCGCCTTTTCCATCATTGATCCTTTGTCTTGTTGAATATAGGACTGTTATGAATTTTTTGAGCTCATGATGACATACAAGGCAGGACTTGTATGTCATTTTATTTTCAACAGTAAACATGTATTGTAAGGTGAGCCATTCGGTATTGCATTAGGATTAGTGAAGTTCTGATTCCACATTTGGTTCTTTTCACAATAGCCGATCAGATGCCTTTTCCATCATTGGGCCTTGTCTTGTTGAAGGCAGGACCGGTATGAATTTCTTGAGCTCATGATGTTAAGTTTGTTTTTTTGCAGGTGAAACCCCTCTGTCCCTTTCTGCGTTTTTTGGGAGAATGCTGCTACAAGATATCTTCTTGATCATGGTGCCAGGCCAACGTTAGTTGGGTAAACTGGGTCATCTCTCCATGGTGCTGCACGGAAAGGACCCCCCCCCCCCCCACCCAACCCCAACCACCACCACCACAGAACCGCGCACAATATATTTTGGAGCAATATATTCAGTACATATTTAGGTGCATACTTGAATACTAGTATTTGACATTAATTTTCTTCCAAAATGTTTGCCATTAGTTGTCCTGATCAGGATCCTAAATTTTGGCACCTGTTCTGTCAAAATTTGAATCATTGTTTGAATCTAAAAGGATAACCGGGTGGTAATTCTGGTGATAAATCAGACTTTATTGGTCAGTAACTAGATGAAACCGGTCAATGTTTTATTTCTTTTGCACAAGGTTGTTTTGGACATTGGAGGCAATTCTTAGATAACACACATTGATCGCTAGATCATAATTCTTGGCAGAGGATATGCTTGATGTTTCTATGAGCCTATCTCGCCATATGTTTTTATGTGATGTCCATCTCCCAGTCTCACTTATAGATGATTTGGATGATGCAAGAAGAAACAGTTACAGGTTTTTGAAGAACAATTTGAGGTTTGGAATATAATTTAGTTCGATTTCCAGTTCTTTGTTATTCTGGCGTTGACTCTTGACAAGTTCTCACTTAATGATTTTCGCTACTGTCAAGCTTTAGATACAAAAATAGTGGAAATTCAAATATTCTCAAACCAACCACTTTTGAAAACTTGGTTCTGGATGGGATCACTGGTAACTGGTGGTTCCTGACCAGGAAACTGAACCCTTGTCCTAAGTCCATTTTGAATTACAGATATGTTATCAAAGATAGCTACATCTATCATAAACATTGTGCTGGCAAATATGCTTGTCTTGTTGAATTTTTTAAACATCTTTTCCAAGACATTGTGAAGAATTGTTGCTTTCAGGTGGAATTGATGTGGATTTAGAATCTGTGCATGGGACCCGTTGCATATGGTTGCTACGCATGGTCAATATGGCACAATGAAGGTTTTATTGCAGCACCATGCATATGTAAGACAACAGTTTCTTGGTTCCCCCTTGGTTTTAGGGATGGCAACGGGTCCGGTTACCTCCGGGTCCAGCCTCCGTGGACCCGGACCCGAGACTCGAAATTTGGACTCGGACCCGGACCCGAAATCAATCACGGGTCCAAACTCGGACCGGACCCAGACCCGACGGGTACCCAGACCCGAATCATGCATATGCGGACCTGCTCTTTCGCTTCTTGGGAGCCTCGTCGCTCGGTTCGGAGCACTAGTACTGCGACTGCGAGGCTACAAGTGGGCAGTGAAGTGAGTCTACTGACTGGGATGTGAGAGAAAGAGAGGAAGTGTTCGGAACAAAAGTCAAATGTCCGGCTACTGACACACGCTACTCCTCAAGACACGTCCAACGCCGTGGGGTAGCCAGCCAGCCACGCGTGAATGGAACCCAGGCTGGTCAACACGCGGTCCACGCATGTGCGTTCGAACTCAATGCCGCACTGACACGCAATTTTTTGCATCTTCTAACCGTATTTTCAAGTCTGCTGACGGCAGCCGTGCTATCGCGTGGCCCATCACTTCGCTTCAAACACACGCTAACTCTATTAACGGGTCCGGGTACTCACGGGTTCAAAATGAGACCCGGACCCGGATCCGAACCCAGACCCAGACCCGAAATAATATACCCATGGGTCCAAATTTGGACCCAGACCCGGACCCATCGGGTCGGGTACCCGCGGGTACCCGGACCCATGGGTATTTTTGCCATCCCTACTTGGTTGTGCAAAAGAAAAGCCTGGTTTTTTAAGGCACTTAAGCTGTTTATATCTCATTGGGGACTATCATGCATTGGAATGGAAAGGGAAATATTGTGGCTTACTTTTGCTCTATCTAAACCAAGTGTTTACGTTTGCTACGAAGCGATACGTATATTCAACATTGGGCCATAATTGATTGTTTTAAAGTGGAACATACAATCTCAGAAGTGCTTTCAATGTTATGTCTACTTTCTATATAAACATCTTTGGTTGTTTTTCCTTGAGAAACACAAAAATATAGTTTTCTATTGCTCCTTTTTTTTCAAGTGTAAGAAATTGACCTTACACTTTTGACAGCCTAATAAGGTTTTCAACCTTAGTGACACAACATTGAATATGGCAACGTCTACTGAATCATTGGAATGCGTGAAACTACCCATTAAGGCCAGTTGCCTCTTTCTTGATATGGGGCTTCCTTATTTCCATGGTGTAGTGGTGACTTCATTTTGTTTGTAAGCATTTACTCAAACGATAATTTGTTTACACAGGTTGGTGCTGATGCCAATTTACACAGGTTGGTTAATAATATGGACATATATTGGATAACATAATGTACTAATGTTGGATTCATCTACCATAAGATATGATGAGGACATCGCCAACATGTACGTGACCGCTGTCTCTCCTTCCTCTACGACGTCTACTTCCCCGACGCACGGCGTTTTTTCTACGTCGCAAGGAGGCCTCAATCCACATGCTCGGCCCATCGAGACTTCCTCAGTGGACCGGCACCTCAATCCCACACCTCAAGGATGGCCCATGCCTCCAGGATGGCCCAAGATCAAGCCCAATTTGTCTCCGAGTCCGGTTCGGCCATCCAGGAGCAGCAGTACTTCAAACGGACATAACTTGGGCTCCCGGACTCCGTTTTTAGTGTGCGACCACCCGTTTGAAAGGTATCGAGATAACCTTTCCAATGGATCTGATCCCAAGGCCAAATTCCTCATGGATCGTCGGGAAATCACTGAACAATCAAGCAGTCCGAATCTGTCAGGTGCTGCGCCACCATATTTGGGCCGTGGGCCTTGTAATTTGTTGGAGGGGCCTAGGCCCAAGTTGAGGACGTGGGAGCAAACCCTAGCACGCCCTCCACCATCCCACCCCTTTGGCCATCCTTTCTCTTCCCCATTATAAAAACTAGCCGCCGGCATCCATTTAGGTCCAGGTTTTGTTGTGTTTGGTAGACCCGTGTCGTCCCTCTTGTGTTTGCGCGTGTCGACTAGACCGCCTTTGAGCCGAAAGCAGAACCTCAACTTGTTTCTTTTGATTTCAATACTATCTTATCAGTTGCTTCATGCTTTGTTCTTGCGGGTTCTCGATTTCTTGCGGGAACAATTGATCGTTGGATCTTGTATCGTGTGGATTGGCATTGCGATTGTGAAGCTCCCAACTTCTTTGGTAGGAAGCCCTAGATCGGTACCATCAACACCCCAAATCGGCGTATCAACATCTCACCGAAAGATCGGGATCACCCGTCCTCATCAAGTGGTATCGAGCTCAAGGTTGCTCGGTGAGATTTCCCTCAATTCTAATTTTTTCACCTAGAGTCGAAAAGAACCATAAAAAATTAGTAGATTGGTTTTCTATCCGAGCCAATTTGTGCCCTAACTTTTACTACTTGTTCTTGGTTTCTTTGAATAAATCGGATGCATAATCGTGTCTTTCTTTGGTTTTAGAGTCTAGTTCCTTTAGAGTTTGAGTTACATTCACGTAATTGTCATAGTGTTTTTCGCGTTCACCGTGTCTTCCTTTGTGCCATTGCCACCATCTCGCCGTCGCTAACAACAAGCGCTGCAGCCCCAAACCTACCATATCACAGCGCCTTTACCTTCCAAAAAGAGTGGATCGGTTCCAAAAATAGCGATTGGTTTCCAAAATTTTTTGTTGATCATCACCAAAAATAGCGGATTGATTTCCTCGTAAGAGTTTCCCAATTTCCACCTGCCAAAACACCTCCACATCCATCTTGGTCGAGCCCCACCACTTCCCCAACTCAGCCAAGCCCAAAAAAACTCCAAAACCTACTCCAATTCGTTCTCGCGTGCAATTTTGTGACTGCTGCAGTAAAACAGTCATAACTTCTGCATACGAACTCGGATTTGGACATTCTTGGACTCGTTCGAAAGATCACGAAATTTCCTATCAGATCCAGCATTGTCTTTGACAATATAGATATCTCCAAATTCGGCCTTTAACAGTGAGAAAAATTGCAATCTTTGTCAGGCTGATTTTTGATCCACCGCAAAAAAAAAGAAGAAGAAATTCTGTGAGCAATGGAGAACAAAATAAAAAGAGGCCAGTGCAACAAAAGAGCCGCACTGTGAAAGAAAAAAAAAAAAAAAAGAAAAGAAAAGAAAAAGAGAGGAGTCCTAGCTGCTTGCTTTGTGTTGTGGTCGTTCTCATTGCGTCTCTGTGGCATCGTTGGTGTTTAGGCTCGCGTCTCTAGCACGGTCTAGCCTAGGACCAGCATTGTACTGATTTTGAACGATTTTTCAGCTTACTTTGGATCAGTGGTACTAGTTCCTCCTTTGCTACATATTATTGCCTGTCCAAGCTCCACCATCTTCTGACCACACAGGTTTCGGAATTTGCAATCGCTTGCCACATCGAGGACTTGTAAGAACTTGGTAGAAGCCGGAGCGTGTGTGAGGCTTGCCACTTCATACCACCTAGTAGTTGATAGGAAAATATATACTTGTGTATTTTCTTGTTCTTCTACTAACAATGACAGGACACATCACCAGACGCCATGAGAAGAAGTGTACTGCAATTGCTCCATCTCCTTCTAGTGATGGTTATGAAGAATATGATGAGTTCGATGCTTTTATTGATTTGAAACATTTACAACAAGGTAAGATGAAGGTAAAGGAATACTATAGAGAATTTAAAACCTTGTTAAAACTTAGTGGGTTAAATGAATGTGATGAGGTAATTGAAAATAGATTTTTTAATGGATTAAATAAAGAGATTCGGGATATTCTCATTGATGACACATATAATTCTCTTTCACAATTGTTTAAATGTGCCATTAGAGCTGAAAATATGGTACTTGAATCATTGAAAGAATTTTTAGCTTCATTAGAGACACCCGCTGTTGCTCCTCCTCTTGTAACTAACACTTCGCAGGAAGGTAAGCATTGCTTGAGAGAAGAAGAATGAAGACAAGAAAAAGGAGAAAGATGAGAGCATTGTTGCCACATGTGCAAATGAAGGTCAAACCATTGAAATCACACCTACATCAACTGAAGAGGACGTACAATGTAATAAAAAGGTGATGCACTGCACATGGTGAGAATATTTATGAGCTAAATTTGTCTACTACTCATGCTATTAAAAAGCAACCATTAGTGGAACTCATAGGTGATTTTCCTTTGTCACAAGAAAATATGATTGCTAGTTCTTGTGATAAAGAAGAGTTGTCTTGATAATGCTTCACTTATATCAACTCCACAACTAGTAAATGAACATGAAACTTTTACTTGTCTTGATAATAGACATGTTCTTCACATCGCTAGAGAAAAGATGAGCTTAAATTGATGTCTTCTTTAGATACTTTAGGTTACATTGAATTTAAAACTCTATGTGATCTAAATAATTTAGAGGAGAAACTTGCTCTTCATTGCAATTTGCCATGCTTCTGAGAGAAATATTCTTCATGTTATTGGCGATTATAATGAGAAAGGAGATTATATGGTTCATCGTGTTTACATTTGTTCTTCCCCATTACTTTGATGACAAAGGATGTGCTGTTGTTTACTTGTTGTTTCCACTAACCTTTCGCGAGGAGCATGTCATGGAGTCGAGGGCGACTCCAATTCAAGAAGGGAGGATGATGAGGACATCGCCAACATGTGCGTGACCATTTGTCTCTCCTTCCTCTACGACGTCTACTTCCCCGACGCACGGCGTTTTTTCTACGTCGCAAGGAGGCCTCAATCCACATGCTCGGCCCATCGAGACTTCCTCAGTGGACCGGCACCTCAATCCCACACCTCAAGGATGGCCCATGCCTCCAGGATGGCCCAAGATCAAGCCCAATTTGTCTCCGAGTCCGGTTCGGCCATCCAGGAGCAGCAGTACTTCAAACGGACATAACTTGGGCTCCCGGACTCCGTTTTTAGTGTGCGACCACCCGTTTGAAAGGTATCGAGATAACCTTTCCAATGGATCTGGTCTCAAGGCCAAATTCTTCATGGATCGTCAGGAAATCACTGAACAATCAAGCAGTCCGAATCTGCCAGGTGCTGCGCCACCATATTTGGGCCGTGGGCCTTGTAATTTGTTGGAGGGGCCTAGGCCCAGGTTGAGGACGTGGGAGCAAACCCTAGCACGCCCTCCACCATGGCCGCCACCCCTTTGGCCATCCTTTCTCTTCCCCCATTATAAAAACTAGCCGCCGCCATCACTTTAGATCAGGTTTTGTTGTGTTTGGTAGACCCCATGTGCGTCCCTCCTCATGTTTGCGCGTGTCGACTAGACCGCCCGAGCCGAGAAACAGAACCTCAACTTGTTTCTTTTTATTTCAATACTATCTTATCAGATTGCTTCATACTTTGTTCTTGCGGGTTCTCGATTTCTTGCAGGAACAATTGATCGTTTGGATCTTGTATCTGTGTGGATTGGCATTGCGATTGTGAAGCTCCCAACTTGCTGGTAGGAAGCCCTAGATCGGTACCATCAACACCCCCAAATCGACGTATCAACATCTCACCGAAAGATCGGGATCACCCGTCCTCATCACATCTACCATAAGATACTGTGAGAATTGTTATACACTTAAGTTCCATCAATTGGTTTCATATATAGTGTACATGGGCAACATATTTAATAGTTTACTTAGTGGTTGCTAAATGCTACTCCGTAACTAGGCAGTCAAAAAGTTAGATTTCGGGTGTACTATGAAACATATACAGACAAATATGAGCGATTGAGATGGCATTTGCCATTCCTTTTAATAAGAGATATCTCAAAACCCCTCAATATGGTTGGATTAGAGAAGTGCATGGTGATATCGAATAAGGTTGAAAAGTCAACCACAAGTGTAAAATCCACCACAAGCTCAATTGAATGATTGAGCTATCATAGGATGGTACGCTCCTTACTTGAGTTTGATATGGTATTGTGAGGCAAATGGATTAGCACATAAGCACTATCTAGGTTTATTCGATATACAAGGTTCCAAAAAGCGCTAGGCGGTAGGCGGGCGAAGGCCCACTGCCTAGCGCCTAGGCGGCGCCTAGGCGCGCCTAAGCGGAAATTACAAAATGGCAGGCTGTAATGAAACAAAAAAGTGAAAGACATATATAAAAGATGGAATATAGTCATAAAACATAGTCTCACACATAATATAGTCACAAAACTAAGTTCACATAATAAAGTCATAAAACATAGTCCAACATATAATTAAGTTCAACAAAAGTTTGAGCCAATGATCCTGAAATAATCAATCCTCTAAAGGATAGAATTTTCGTGGCAACACTTCGTCTTCGTCATCTTCAAACTCAACATCCACCTCTTCCTCCTCATTGCCCTCCTCTTCTTCGGATTGAAATTCATCATCATGAAGCTCTCTCACTCTTGCACTTCTACGAAGTTCAAGTTATTCAGTAGTACCCATTGCTTCATCAAGTACTCCCCATGGTATACCGGGCACTACCTCTTCGGCATCCTCCTCAACCCTAAAAACAACCAATGCATGATTATCCCCTCCCTCATATAGAAATCCTTGAGCTTCGGTAGCATCACAACATAGGAGGACATTAGTGTTCTTCTTTGCCATGATCCTTTCTTTCTTGGCCAACATTCTAGCATTGAATTGTATGTAGACTAGATTGTTGAGACGGGCAGTAGTTAACCTATTTCTTCTTTTGGTATGTATCTACGAATTGCAAAGTAGATTGAGACATTACATAATATTGAGAATTGAGACTTTAGAGTATTGAATATTGGATTATTGGGACTCAAGAGTAGAGACTAACCGATTCAAAAGTGCTCCAATTTCTTGAGGTCAATGAAAGGAGTCTTAAGGCTATCTTTTGTAAATCTGGTGTTTGGCCTCCATAGAGCCTCCACCAAGATGCTATCAATAAGAAAAGTAAGAACAATTTAGTATATGTGTATCTATATTAGTTGATTAACAAGTTACCATGCATTGGCATTGCAAAATGTATGAATTAAGCACAAGTTTACCTAGATTATAGTCGAAGTTTTGACAACTTCTTGCAAGCTTCTTTCCAAAGGGACCTTCTCTATTTTGAAATTTGATCAACTCTTGATTTACAACCAGATCTTGCTTGTCATCGTCACCATGATAAAAAGTCTCAACACATGACATGAATGATTCTGTAATATTTGGATCCATGAAGATTGCATTATCAACATAGCTATAGTATGGATTCAACATGTATGCACTCAAGTGTAATGGGGAATCAAGTCTACCTTTCATCTTCTTCTCAACAACGGCTATAACATCTTTGTAGTTCTTCTCTACATTTCCAAAGGCATCCTTGAGTTCCTTCTTTACCTTAATTAGTTCTCCACATAGAAAAGCCATACAGGAAAATATAAAAAAAACAATCTCAATTCATAATGTACCATCTTATTCTCTTATTCACATACCATTTATTCACAATGTACAAATTTTCAATGTGCAAGATCAATTCAATGATTCATACCATATTACTAATGTATCGACTCTAGGCGCTCTTGCTACTACTATTGATCTCTTGCTAGTCACTAATCGCTAATGAAATTCTCGAGATCAATTGAATTATGATCCCCCAGGCCCCAACAAGCAATATTGTCCACCCCCCGGTCGGCTCGACGTGTGCTTGCCCCCCTCCCCATTATTTTTTCTCACGAGGGTGAGCTTTGAGGCCCTATCGCTCACTCACAAAAATGGCAAGCGCAAGCCTCACCTCAGATCGGGGCTGCTGGATCTTGTGGTCTTGGGATGCTTTGGGCCGTGAAGAAAGAGGCGGGGAAGAACAAGCTTGGAGCGAGTCGGGAAGACAAGCTCGGCCTCGTGTGGTCGTGAAGACGACCTCGTGTGAGTCAAGAAGAGGACCTCGGACTGGCGGTCTTGTCGCGGAAGGAGCGACCTCGCCCCTTGGGCCAGCTGGCGGTCTTGGGAGGATCTCGGATGCTGGCGGTGGGGAGGTGGGGAGGATCCGCGCACGGAGGCGGGGAGGATCTCGGGGGCACCGGCGGTGGACCACGATCTTCGCCGGCTGAGCACGATCTTCGGCGACCTAGCTTCCCCTTCCCTCTTCCCCCGCACGACTCGGTAACCTAGCTTCCTCTCCCCGCTCGGGTTTTCCGTTTTCCCCTCTTATCCAACCTGGCACCGCCTTTCTTTGCCTAGGTGCCGCTTTTTCACCGCCGAGCCCCACTTATTCTCGCCTGAGCGGCCGCCTAATGCTGCCGATCGCCGCCTAGGCGTCCCCTCCGCCTAGGGCACGCTTTCCTACCCAGGCGAGGCGGCGGCCGGCCGCGGAGCGCCTAGGCGCCGCTTTATTCCGCGTTTTTGAACATTGTCGATATATATGACCTATGTATATGTATTCAAAGGTCGCTATATCCTGCTAGCTAGGGACAACTATGGACCTGTGATCAAGTGTTGAAACCAGCGTCAACCCTTAGTGCAAGGGAGCAATTACAGAAAACACAAAAGTGAGAGAAGAATTTGTTTCTGAGATTCGTCCCGGAGGCGGTGTGGTGGCTCCATCCATATGAGTGTTTTTCCCTTGATTAGGGCTTGTTTGTTTTAGCTTTTAATTCTCGATTACGTTGAAAGGTAGAATAAAAAACAAACAGTTTGATTTTAAGATCCGATTCTCACAATCCAGCCTAACTATATACACTAGAATCCACAATTTACTTCATATGAGCTTTTGGATTTCAGCTTATAGAGAATCAGTTTCTCTACAACCACAATTTAGAATCAGCTTTTAGAGAATCCAAAGCTAAAACAACTAGCTAGGCTTTAAGTATTAAGTGGGTCTTGGCTGAATGGCGCTCAATGAAATTTTGTTTTAACTTTTATTGATTGAAAAGGTGGACCTAGTTAGTTTAGTATCCTCGCCAGACACCATAGACACTGCTGCTGTTGCTACTTGCTAGCTCACTGCGTGCGTCACGTGAAACGATCGTCGACTAAGCACATATGACTTCTGTTGTATGCGAGAAAATTTTTATTTTCTGTAGTGCGGATGTGCGTACTGTATATCAACTTATGCGGTCAATGAAAGGAGTCTTAAGGCTATCTTTTGTAACTGGTGTTTGACCTCCATAGAGCCTCCACCAAGATGCTATCAATAAGAAAAGTAAGAACAATTTAGTATATGTGTATCTATATTAGTTGATTAACAAGTTACCATGCATTGGCATTGCAAAATGTATGAATTAAGCACAAGTTTACCTAGATTATAGTCAAGTTTTGACAACTTCTTGCAAGCTTCTTTCCAAAGGACCTTCTCTATTTCAAATTTGATCAACTCTTGATTTACAACCAGATCTTGCTTGTCATCGTCACCATGATAAAAAGTCTCAATACATGACATGAATGATTCCGTAATATTTGGATTAGGGGTGGAAAACGAGCTAGTTGAGTATTTTTTCGAGCTTTCTTCGACACTAATTTATTCTTATTTATTATAGTCTCTCAGATATTTGAGACCCAACTTCGAGCCGAGCCTAACGAGCCGAAATGACGAGCGAAGTTGACTTTTGTTCCAAATCAACTAATTTTTATTTTAAAAGAAAAATGAATGTAATCGGAGAAATTTTGAAACGAGCCACCGAGCCAACTTAACGAGCTTTTTTTCCAGCCCTAATTTGGATCCATGAAGATTGTATTATCAACATAGCTATAGTATGGATTCAACATGTATGCACTCAAGTGTAATGGGGAATCAAGTCTACCTTTCATCTTCTTCTCAACAACGGCTATAACATCTTTGTAGTTCTTCTCTACATTTCCAAAGGCATCCTTGAGTTCCTTCTTTACCTTAATTAGTTCTCCACATAGAAAAGCCATACAGGAAAATATAAAAAAAAACAATCTCAATTCATAATGTACCATCTTATTCTCTTATTCACATACCATTTATTCACAATGTACAAATTTTCAATGTGCAAGATCAATTCAATGATTCATACCATATTACTAATGTATCAGCTCTAGCTGCTCTGCTACTACTATTGATCTACTGCTAGTCAGCTAATCTGCTAATGAAATTCTCAGATCAATTGAATTATGATCCCCCAGGCCCCAACAAGCAATATTGTCCACCCCCCAGTCGGCCTGACGCTGTGCTTGCCCCCTCCCCATTATTTTTTTCTGCTGAGCGGCTGAGCCTGAGGCCCTATCGCTCACTCACAAAAAATGGCAAGCGCAAGCCTCACCTCGATCGGGAGCTGCTGGATGTCAAGGCGGTAAGGGATGCTCACGGGCGTGGCCAAGAAAGAGGAGGCGGGGAAGAACAAGCTTGGAGCGGAGTCGGGGAAGACAAGCTCGGCCTCAGCGCGGAGTCGGCGAAGACGACCTCAGCGCGGAGTCAAGGAAGAGGACCTCGGACGCTGGCGGTGCTGTCGCGGAAGGAGACGACCTCGCCCCTTGGACGCTGGCGGTGCGGGAGGATCTCGGATGCTGGCGGTGGGGAGGTGGGGAGGATCCGGGCACGGGAGGCGGGGAGGATCTCGGGGGCACCGGCGGTGGACCACGATCTTCGCCGGCGGAGCACGATCTTCGGCGACCTAGCTTCCTTCCTCTTCCCCGCACGACTCGCAGAACCTAGCTTCTCCCTCCCCGGGTTTCCGTTTCCTCTTATCCAACCCGCACCGCCTTTTTTGCCTAGGTGCCGCCACCGCCGAGCCCCACTTATTCTCGCCGAGCGGCCGCCTAATCTGCCGATCACGCCTAGGCGCCCCTCCGCCTAGGCACGCTTTCCTACCAAAGTAGGCGGCCACGCATGAGCGCCTAGCGCCGCTTATTCGCGTTTTTGAACATTGTCGATATATATGACCTATGTATATGTATTCAAAGGTCGCTATATCCTCGCTAGCTAGGGACAACTATGGACCTGTGATCAAGTGTTGAAACCAACACAACCGTTAGTGCAAGGGAGCAATTACAGAAAACACAAAAGTGAGAGAAGAATTTGTTTACGAGATTCGTCCCAGGAGGCGAATTGTGGTGGCTCCATCCATATGAGGGTTTTTTCCCTTGATTAGGGCCTGTTTGTTTTAGCTTTTAATTCTCGATTCTGGTCCGAAAGGTAGAATAAAAAACAAACAGTTTGATTTTAAGATCCGATTCTCACAATCCAGCCTAACTATATACACTAGAATCCACAATTTACTTCATATGAGCTTTTGGCTTTCAGCTTATAGAGAATCAGTTTCTCTACAACTACAATTTAGAATCAGCTTTTAGAGAATCCAAAGCTGAAACAACTAGCTAGGCTTTAAGTATTAAGTGGGTCTTGGCTGAATGGCGCTCAATGAAATTTTGTTTTAACTTTTATTGATTGAAAAGGTGGACCTAGTTAGTTTAGTATCCTCGCCGGACACCATAGACATCCGCCGTTGTTTACTTGCTAGCTATCGCAGACGACGTGAGAAACGATCGTCGCCTAAGCACGATGACTTCTGTTGTATGCGAGAGAAAATTTTTATTTTCCCAGAGTGCGGATGTGCGCATCAGATATCAACTTGTACGCACGCACATACTTACTCACTACTACGTAAATCATCATCACAGACGGTTCAGAACGCCATCAGAGACGGTTTTGTGAACCGTCAGTAACAATAGGTCTGTGATGAAGGAGGTCATCAGAGACGGTTTTCCACCCGTCTGAGAAAATTTACATCACAGACGGTTATTATTTGAAACCGTCTGTGATTAGTTAGTATCACAGACGGTTTTGATTTAAAACCGTCTATGATAGCTAAATATCACAGACGATTTCAAATAATAACCGTCTGTGATGTAAACTTATCACAGACGGTTACAAATAAGAACCGTCTGTCATGTCCGTTTTTTCCCCCACCCCCAGCAGAACCTCCATTATTTATGCTGTTATTCGAAATTTCCATCAATATTTCTACAACGATATTTACAAGGCACAACCAGTTATAGATGTGGTAATTGAATATCTGCACTTCCTATATGCATTGTGGCAACAGTTTGTCCGATCAGGATAGACTTAAAATATAAACATTTGTAGCGCTTTTTCTCCCTTCTTATGATAATGTTGATGGAACTCGATTAATAAATCAACCAAGACCTGCAGGCAGCATGGCGAGGTCTCGGTAACCATAGTGTGCTTGATCGAACCGGACACACTCGAGTGTGTGATTTGCTTCATGCCATACGAAGTGGCCTTGCGCAGAGTCACCGTCGTGCCACGATGCAGAGTACCCGGAATGGCATACTCTTGCGCAGCGTCACCGTCGTGCCACGGTGGGAGAACATGATACTTTGAAAAAATTTGTAGATGTACTTGATAGATTATTTGACGATGGTTTGCATGTATTCTTTCTACTTCCAATCCCAAGGGACAAAGAACCTGCTTGGCTTTGTAGGTGCTTGTCGGCAACTCGCTTCCTCTCGAAGCATGTCCGCCAATAGACGTAATAATATGTTGTGAAACTCTTTTGTCGGACCAACCGCTGCTTGCCTTCAATTTGAGTAGTTGAAGCACGGATGATAACCTTGTGTATTTCAACTTGCACCCTGCGAACAAAGGTTTCTCCGAGTCCTCCATTAAGCCTCGAACTGCCCATATTCCCTGTCATCAAGGTTTCTTCGCATCGCGTAGCATCTGATCCAAATTGTCATCGCGGCAACTGTCCTCATCGAAGCACAATCGATATGATCATCCGACATATCATTGACATCGCCGATGATATTAACACTACTTGCGCTTCTCGTATATTATGCTCTTCGCTATGACTGGTCCAACATGTATAGCCCTTTTGAAACCCCTTCAATCAAGTGTGCTTCGATCTGCCGAAGTTTCAAACATCTTCAGATTTTCGCAATCAATGCACGGACATGACATGAATTGCACCCCTTATTAAACATATCCTCCTCTCGCAGCTCTTTTGAAAGTGGAGACGCCATTAAGGTACTCAAGACTCAGACGGTTCTCGGCAGACATCCAAACTTCGATCCATCTACGCTACACATGTAACACTTAGTGTTAAATATTAGTGCACTGTGTAGTGCGATGCACACATTCTTAAACTAATTATGCAATTACATACCTTAATTACATCACAAAGAAATAATTAACACAATTCAAATTAATCTTCAATATAATAATGAAATTAGAACCCATTACTAACCTTAGATCACCAAAAGACTTGAATTGATCTATAAGCTAGATCTAAACAATCTTTAAATTCTATCCTTAACAAGCTAGCTAGCTACATCATGATCGAATATTATATTATGCAAATAGAACCATTACTAGCTAACCTTATTCATCAAACAACCAACACATGGTTCTAGCTACAAGATAGATCTAAAAAATCATCAAATTCCTTCCTTATCAAGATAGATGTTGAATATAATGCAATTAAAACACAAGACTAACCAAATATCACAAACAACATATGGATCCAGCTACAATCAAACTAGATCTAATCAAACAATCTTTAAATTAATTCTGTCCTAACAAACCCAGATATTGAATTCGATGCGCATGCAATTAGAGAACTCATTACTAACCTTAGATCACCAAAATCAAATGAATCTAATATCACCCTTCAAATCAATGGCTTTTTTCAAAAAATCGCCACTTCCACAGCCGCCACTACATAGAAACCGAAACCCTATAAACGAAGTGGATGTGGATCGAGGCTCTGCTTTTTACGGAGATTTATTATCACGCAGACGGTTTTATATTACGACGTCGTGATACAAGAATATCGCAGACGGTTTCTAAATATAACCGTCTGTAATGATTATCAGATATTACAGACGGTTGTGTTATATAACCGTCAGGATATCACTGACGTTTTACTTCAAACCGCTCGTAATGAGTATCAGAGCCATCATGCACGGTTATATTTAGAAACCGTCTGTGATATTTTGTATCACGCACGGCTGTAATATAAAACCGTCAGGATATATGCACCGACGGTTTGAGTACATAACCGTCTGCGGATGTTCCATATTACGCAGCGATTTTTCAAAACCGCTCGTGATCGTCGTCGATATAAGCCTCATTTGTAGTAGTGACTTATTGCGCGTGTATGTATACGAAGAGCAATGTTTTAATGCTTTCTTTCCTAATACAAGTCGCATAAATCTTAAAGCAAGTGAAGGAGTAAATAATCACCATCTATCTTTCATGTATGCTTTAATATTTATATAACTCTTAAAAAGATAAGAATGGAAGCGTCTATCTTATATACGAATCTGGATAAAGTAATTAGGTCAGCTGATCATTCCCGGCTGCAGCAGCTAGCCCTGCACGCTGCATGCATGCGTGCACCCAGTGTTATATGTACATCAAACGGCCGGAATGCTACAGAGTTTTCTACTGTGCCCATCCTAAATGTATGTATGGACAAGTAGTAATTAGTTAATTTCCTTTCAAACTAGTGCGTGCAGTAGGCCCGTTCAATTGGGTAGCTGAACCTGTGGTGCGTCGAGATCCTCTCTTTCAAACTAAAAATATAGTTTGATGTTTTATACGACTGTATGTAATAGATCGAATATCGTTATAATTTGGGGAGATTGGCGCCATTTGACACTCTTTAAAATTCGTGATTCACTTTATGCCACCATAGCCCACTGTCATAGACTCAGATGGACCCACATGTCATAGACATATCACTTAAAGCCAACGAATTGAGTGTCACTTGACTAATTTTTCCTTATAATTTGAACCTGCCAAATCGGTGACGTACGTAGATCTTTTCTCTTAGAGCATCTTTAATGATACTAGCTATAAAAAATGTCCATATCATCTATAGATAGCATATAGATAACCTCTTCAATAGATTAGCTATAGCATTGTCTATAAAATTAAATATTGGCCCACATGTAATAGATAATAAGTGCTTTGGAATCAGTTATAGCCTGGCTATATATTAGTAGCCGGTCTATATCTTTCTCCTCATTTTCTCTCTTCCACCTAAGCAAAATGCTGAGATGTCACCCTTATAACTAGCTGAAGTGGCATCATTGCAGATGCTCTTACATGTGAGAATTTAATTCTAGCCTCTTCTATCCAGTTAGGTAGCTATAAAATCACTGTTTTAATAATACAACAGGTCCATGGATCCTGCATAGAGGAGGATATAGCATATTATATATGTATACAGCAGCCGAATAGTAACTTAGAATTACACACCCTCATTGTTCATCACACGAATAGACTCTGAGAGCATGTTTGTTGTGTTAATTAGTGGCGAGTTATCAGGAGGCATCAAGTATAAGAAATACCTGACTTTACGTGTGCGTGTGTTATCTGTAGTTGCACTACGCAGGATATATTTAGTCAGCGCCAATAACGGATCAGGGCGTTTGGCCCCTGTCGCACTATATATAGCATGTCTATTTTTGTAGTCCGTTGACCTGTTGAGATTTTTGAGCAAGAGAAAACAAGAAGAGAAGAAGAGTAGCGCTAAGCAGTTGCAGCGCTACGCAAAGCTGTTGGGGCGTTTATTCTATATGTTCATCGTCCATTTGTGCGTCCATGCATAGAGCAGGGTTCAAAATCTCGTCGGAAACCGGCGAGATCTCACTTACTGGACGGGGACGAAATTTGAAATGTCGGCCTTAGTGAAAAAATTCAAAAAAAAATAAATTGCTACAGTAATCTCGAAAATCTCGGCAAGATCTCCGTGTTTTTGACCGGTTTTTGCTATTTTTGACTGAATTTGACCGAAAATTGATCAATAATCCTTAAGAAAGTCATCTCCTATGAAAATTTGATGAAAAACCAAATTTTTGAGATATTTTTTAAAAACTGCAGAAACACTGTTGGATTTTTATAAAATTTTACATGATTTATAATGATGTGAAAAATTTATGGTAGCATCCTAGGAAATATAGGATCATACTTAAAAATTTTCAAAATAATTTAACTTCATTTGTTACCTTTAAAAATTCAAAAACAGAATGACCATTATTGGGACAGTATCCTTCTCAAAATTTTATAAATTTTCTCGAGTTTGATAATTGTCGGCGTATTTCACCAGACAGGACTCCGTCAACGGACAGGGTTGACTACTCCTAGGATGGAGGATAGGGTTCGGTAGAGGGCGTCTTCGTAGTTGGAAACCCTAATCACTCTCACGCGAGGGATCCCGGGGATCAACAGATCAAGGAACACAGCAATGTATCCAGGTTTAGGCCTCCAAGCCGGGGTAACGGCCCTACGTCCTGCTAGATCTTTGTTGATGAAGTGTGGAGGCGATTACAATGGTTCTCTCAGTTTGTTCTGCTCTTTTTTCGCTAAGTCTTCTAACTCTTGGTCTGGAATCGGATTGGGGATCCGGAATCTCGGGGGAATCCCCTTCCCCATGCACCAGAGCTCCCTTATATAGAGTGGGCAGGCTCGGGCAGGTAGGAAGGTAACATCACACTGATCTACGACTCATTAATTACACCCATCACTGTGGTCCTATCATACCGACCCATGACTCATTTACTACACTCATCGCTGTAGCCTTGTCCTTCAAGCTTCATTCAATGCTCTGTGTGGCTTCGCTCGGTCCGCCCGGGATGTGACATTCCTGCGATGGGTTTGGTGTAAGGTGTTAGGGGGATGGACCGTCGTCGTGTCGACTGCAAAATTCCTCGCAATCAATGGCCCTGTCACAGCGTGTCAGGCTCTGACACAGCGAGCTAGGGGAAGGAGACTTCAAGGCGAATCCTTCTTCTCATTCTTTTGGTTGCCTTCGTGACTTGGCGAGAGAGGCTAGAGCGCCCACCAACTCGCCAGGCAGCCCGACACCCGGCGAGCAGGGCCTAATCGCCCACCTACTCGCTAGGCTGCCAAAAGGGGGGGCCGACACCGCCAGCAGGGCTGACCGCTCGCCGCCGCGAGCCGCCATGGGGGCCGACACTGGCGGAAAGGTGGCCCCATCGCCTGCTCGCTAGGCCGCCGAGGGGGGCCGACACCGAGGTGGGCCGAGGGGGGCCGACACCCAGTGAAGAACAATTTGAGGTTTGGAATATAATTTAGTTCGATTTCCAGTTCTTTGTTATTCTGGCGTTGACTCTTGACAAGTTCTCACTTAATTTAATGATTTTCGCTACTGCCAAGCTTTAGATACAAAAATAGTGGAAATTCAAATATTCTCAAACCAACCACTTTTGAAAACTTGGTTCGATGGGATCATCGGTAACCGGTGGTTCCTGACGTGAAACTGAACCCTTGTCCTAAGTCCATTTTGAATTACAGATATGTTATCAAAGATAGCTACATCTATCATAAACATTGTGCTGGCAAATATGCTTGTCTTGTTGAATTTTTTAAACATCTTTTCCAAGACATTGTGCAGAATTGTTGCTTTCAGGTGGAATTGATGTGGATTTAGAATCTGTGCATGGGACCCGTTGCAAGTGGCTGCTACGCACACTACGTCAGGATGGGCCTATAGTAACACGCATATGTGCTACTATAGCTAAAAAAAAGTGTTACTGAGTCCTATTATTGTTAGTATAGCTCAAAAAAAGTGTTACTATAGGCCCATCCTGACGTAGTGGCATGGTCAATATGGCACAATGAAGTTTTTATCGCAGCATCATGCATGTGTAAGACATCAGTTTCTTGGTTCCCCCCTTGGTTGTGCAAAAGAAAAGCCTGGTTTTTTAAGGCACTTAAGCTGTTTATATCTCATTGGGGACTATCATGCATTGGAATGGAAAGGGAAATATTGTGGCTTGCGGCACTGTTGCTCTATCTAAACCAAGTGTTTACGTTTGCTACGAAGCGATACGTATATTCAACATTGGGCCATAATTGATTGTTTTAAAGTGGAACATACAATCTCAGAAGTGCTTTCAATGTTATGTCTACTTTCTATATAAACATCTTTGGTTGTTTTTCCATGAGAAACACAAAATTATAGTTTTCTATTGCTCCTTTTTTTCAATTGTAAGAAATTGACCTTACACTTTTGACAGCCTAATAAGGTTTTGAACCTTAGTGACACAACATTGAATATGGCAACGTCTACTGAATCATTGGAATGCGTGAAACTACCCATTAAGGTCAGTTGCCTCTTTCTTGATATGGGGCTTCCTTATTTCCATGGTGTAGTGGTGACTTTATTTTGTTTGTAAGCATTAACTCAAATGATAATTTGTTTACACAGGTTGGTGCTGATGTCAATTTACACAGGTTGGTTAATAATATGGACATATATTGGATAACATAATGTACTAATGTTGGATTCATTTACCATAAGATACTGTGAGAATTGTTATACACTTAAGTTCCATCAATTGGTTTCATATATAGTGTACATGGGCAACATATTTAATAGTTTACTTAGTGGTTGCTAAATGCTACTCCGTAACTAGGCAGTCAAAAAGTTAGATTTCGGGTGTACTATGAAACATATACAGACAAATATGAGCGATTGAGATGGCATTTGCCATTCCTTTTAATAAGAGATATCTCAAAACCCCTCAATATGGTTGGATTAGAGAAGTGCATGGTGATATCGAATAAGGTTGAAAAGTCAACCACAAGTGTAAAATCCACCACAAGCTCAATTGAATGATTGAGCTATCATAAGATGGTACGCTCCTTACTTGAGTTTGATATGGTATTGTGAGGCAAATGGATTAGCACATAAGAACTATCTAGGTTTATTCGATATACAAGGTTCCAAAAAGCGCTAGGCGGTAGGCGGGCGAAGGCCCACTGCCTAGCGCCTAGGCGGCACCTAGGTGCGCCTAGGCGGAAATTACAAAATGGCAGGCTGTAATGAAACAAAAAAGTGAAAGACATATATAAAAGATGGAATATAGTCATAAAACATAGTCTCACACATAATATAGTCACAAAACTAAGTTCACATAATAAAGTCATAAAACATAGTCCAACATATAATTAAGTTCAACAAAAGTTTGAGCCAATGATCTCAAATAATCAATCCTCTAAAGGATAGAATTTTCGTGGCAACACTTCGCCTTCGCCATCCTCAAACTCAACATCCACCTCTTCCTCCTCATTGCCCTCCTTTTCTTCGGATTGAAATTCATCATCATGAAGCTCTCTCACTCTTGCACTTTCTAAGTTCAAGTTATTCAAGAGTACCCATAGCTTCATCAAGTACTCCCCATGGTATACCGTGCACTACCTCTTCGGCATCCACCTCAACCCTAAAAACAACCAATGCATGATTATCCCCTCCCTCATATAGAAATCCTTGAGCTTCGGTAGCATCATAACATAGGAGGACATCAGTGTTCTTCTTTGCTATGATCCTTTCTTTCTTGGCCAACATTCTAGCATTGAATTGTATGTAGACTAGATTGTTGAGACTCAAAAGAGTTAGCCTATTTCTTCTTTTGGTATGTATCTACTAATTGCAAAGTAGATTGAGACATTACATAATATTGAGAATTGAGACTTTAGAGTATTAAATATTAGATTATAGGGACTCAAGAGTAGAGACTATCTGATTCAAAAGTGCTCCAATTTCTTTCACAACCGGAAGAGCTTGAGGTCAATGAAAGGAGTCTTAAGGCCATCTTTTGTAAATCTGGTGTTTGGCCTCCATAGAGCCTCCACCAAGATGCTATCAATAAGAAAAGTAAGAACAATTTAGTATATGTATATCTATATTAGTTGATTAACAAGTTACCATGCATTGGCATTGCAAAATGTATGAATTAAGAACAAGTTTACCTAGATTATAGTCGAAGTTTTGACAACTTCTTGCAAGCTTCTTTCCAAAGGGACCTTCTCTATTTTGAAATTTGATCAACTCTTGATTTACAACCAGATCTTGCTTGTCATCGTCACCATGATAAAAGTCTCAACACATGACATGAATGATTCCGTAATATTTGGATCCATGAAGATTGCATTATCAACATAGCTATAGTATGGATTCAACATGTATGCACTCAAGTGTAATGGGGAATCAAGTCTACCTTTCATCTTCTTCTCAACAACGGCTATAACATCTTTGTAGTTCTTCTCTACAGTTCCAAAGGCATCCTTGAGTTCCTTCTTTACCTTAATTAGTTCTCCATATAGAAAAGCCATACAGGAAAATATAAAAAAAACAATCTCAATTCATAATATACCATCTTATTCTCTTATTCACATACCATTTATTCACAATGTACAAATTTTCAATGTGCAAGATCAATTCAATGATTCATACCATATTACTAATGTATCAGCTCTAGCTACTCTGCTACTACTATTGATCTACTGCTAGTCAGCTAATCTGCTAATGAAATTCTCAGATCAATTGAATTCTGATCCCCCAGGCCCCAGCAAGCAATATTGTCCACCCCCCAGTCGGCCTGACGCTGTGCTTGCCCCCCTCCCCCATTATTTTCCTCTGCTGGGCGGCTGAGCCTGAGGCCCTATCGCCCACTCACAAAAAATGGCAAGCACAAGCCTCACCTCAGATCGGGAGCTGCTAGATGCTGGCGGTGCGGGATGCTCGGGCGCCGGCGTGAAGAAAGAGGAGGTGGGGAAGAACAAGCTTGGAGCGGAGTCGGGGAAGACAAGCTCGGCCTCAGCGCGGAGTCGGCGAAGACGACCTCATGAGTCGAGAAGAGGACTCGGACGCTAGCGTGCTGTCCATGAAGGAGACGACTCGCCCTTGACGCTGGGGTGCGGGAGGATCTCGGATGCTGGCGGTGGGGAGGTGGGGAGGATCCAGGCACGGGAGTAGGGGTGGAAAACGAGCTAGTTGAGTATTTTTTCGAGCTTTCTTCGACACTAATTTATTCTTATTTATTATAGTCTCAGATATTTGAGACCCAACTTCGAGCCGAGCCTAACGAGCCGAGCCTGACGAGCCGAGCCGAAGTTGACTTTTGTTCCAAATCAACTAATTTTTATTTTAAAAGAAAAATGAATGTAATCGGAGAAATTTTGAAACGAGCCACCGAGCCAGCTTAACGAGCTTTTTTTCCAGCCCTACATGGGAGGCGGGGAGGATCTCGGGGGCACCGGCGGTGGACCACGATCTTCGCCGGCGGAGCACGATCTTCGGCGACCTAGCTTCCCCTTCCCTCTTCCCCTGCACGACTCAGTAACCTAGCTTCCCTCTCCCCCGCTCGGGTTTTCCGTTTTCCCCTCTTATCCAACCGGGCACCGCCTTTCTTCGCCTAGGTGCCGCTTTTTCACCGCCGAGCCCCGCTTATTCCCGCCTGAGCGGCCGCCTAATGCCGCCGATCGCCGCCTAGGCGTCCCCTCTGCCTAGGGCACGCTTTCCTGCCCAGGCGAGGCGGCGGCCGGCCGCGGAGCGCCTAGGCGCCGCTTTATTCCGCGTTTTTGAACAATGTCGATATATATGACCTATGTATATGTATTCAAAGGTCGCTATATCCTGCTAGCTAGCGACAACTATGGACCTGTGATCAAGTGTTGAAACCAGCGTCAACCCTTAGTGCAAGGGAGCAATTACAGAAAACACAAAAGTGAGAGAAGAATTTGTTTACCAGATTCGTCCCAGGAGGCGAATTGTGGTGGCTCCATCCATATGAGGGTTTTTTCCCTTGATTAGGGCCTGTTTGTTTTAGCTTTTAATTCACGATTCTGGCCCGAAAGATAGAATAAAAAACAAACAGTTTGATTTTAAGATCCGATTCTCACAATCCAGCCTAATTATATACACTAGAATCCACAATCTACTTCATATGCGCTTTTGGATTTCAGCTTATAGAGAATCAGTTTCTCTACAACCATAATTTAGAATCAGCTTTTAGAGAATCCAAAGCTGAAACAACTAGCTAGGCTTTAAGTATTAAGTGGGTCTCAATGAAATTTTGTTTTAACTTTTATTGATTGAAAAGGTGGACCTAGTTAGTTTAGTATCCTCGCCAGACACCATAGACACTGCTGCTGTTGCTACTTGCTAGCTACTGCGTACGTACGTGAGAAACGATCGTCAGCTAAGCACGTATGACTTCCTGTTGTATGCAGTAGAAAATTTTTATTTTCCCGTAGTGCAGATGTACGTACCTGTATATCAACTTGTACGTACGCACATACTTACTTATTGCGTGTATGTATACGAAGAGCAGTGCTTTAATGCTTTCTTTCCTAATACAAGTCGCACAAATCTTAAAGCAAGTGAAGGAGTAAATAATCACCATCTATCTTTCATGTATGCTTTAATATTTATATAACTCTTAAAAAGATAAGAATGGAAGCGTCTATCTTATATATGAATCTGGATAAAGTAATTAGGTCAGCTGATCAAACGGCCGGAATGCTACAGAGTTTTCTACTGTGCCCATCCTAAATGTATGTATGGACAAGTAGTAATTAGTTAATTTCCTTTCAAACTAGTGCGTGCAGTAGGCCCGTTCAATTGGGTAGCTAAACCTGTGGTGCGTCGAGATCCCCTCTTTCAAACTAAAAATATAGTTTGATGTTTTATACGACTGTCTGTATTAGATCGAATATCGTTATAATTTGGGAAGATTACGCCATTAACACTCTTTAAAATTCGTGATTCATTTTATACCACCTAACCCATCGTCGAGACTTAGATGAACCCACTTCACCACAGAAACCTGAAAATTTTGTGGTTGTAATCCACTAAAATAAGATCTGTGCCATTTAAAATAACTATTTTCGCCGGCAATAGCCTTATTTTCGCCGGTCGCCGCCGTCGAGATAAGGAGTCGAAAGTTAGCTTAATTTTCGCTTCGCCACCGATTTAAAGGTAGTTATTTTCGCCGCCAGGGACGCGCCGACGAGAGTTAGTGTGGAAAGCTAGAATTTTCGTCGATAACGACGGCCGACGAAAATAATTAACTTTCGTCGGTTTTCTTCTGTACCCACGAAAGTTAATAACGTTAACTTTCGTCAAGTTAGTTTACGCCACTAAAGTTAATTTGGTTAAGTTTCGGTTTCTTGGCCCACGAAAATAATTTGGGTTAAGTTTCGTCGGTTTCTTGGCCCACGAAAATAATTTGTGTTAATTTTCGTCGGTTTTTCCTGGCCCACGAAAATTAACCTGGACCTGACAAAAAAAAACAGCCCAGTAATCCCATTTTTCATACAAATTTAGACAAATATCATTCATAACATATATCATTCATTCAATTCAATCATTCATCCACATATATCACTCATTCATCCACATATCATTCAAATATCCACATACATTCATCCACATATCATTCATCCACATATATCGCTCATTCATCCACATATCATTCAAATATCCACATACATCCATTCATTCATCCACATATATCATTCATCTCAAGATTAGTTGAGTTGTCGCATCATTCATCCACATATAATAGTTAGTTGAGTTGTGGCATCACAAGATTACAGATTATTACCAAACATCTCAAGATTGGTCATTTGAGTTGTGGCCGCTACCTGCGGAGCCAAATAGGTTTTGAACATGCTCTCCAGGTGCTGCTCCAGTCTTCCTGGCTGTGGCGGCGGAGTTTGGTAAACTTGGGTGCGATTTGTCCCCGATCCCTACGATACAGTAGACCAAATTTAGCGAAGTCTCAGATGGTGACCAATATCTAAGAAATATTTCATAGTTGTTTTGCATTATTGGAGATGATCGTAACTAAAAAGCTAATTATTTGGCATTACAATGACATAAGGTACACCCACCACCATCAATTAATCACTAGGCTAAAGCATGCAAACACTACCATAAGTCAATCTTTTTTGTGTTCGTGTCTTTTTTTAGAGCAGCTACAATAAGTGTATGCACTCTATTCATGTTATCTTTGTTGTCCATATAACATACATTTTACATCTATGTCCACATAAGCTTATGTATTTATTAGCTTGCATATATTGGTAGGGTAAATTCATCTTGCTAGGAATTCTTTTAAAACCCGCTTCAACTTCCAATTCTTGATATATTTGCATTTGCCAGTTGCTGCATATGGATCGGTTTTAGTGTCTGTATTCTGATCTCCTTTTTTGTGAGAATAGTGTACATGTTCTGTTTGACCACCACATCAATTTGATTTACTTATACTCTTACTAGGACACCACTGCTAGAAACTTGTCTTAACTTAGAAAGCAGATACAACCTTAACATGCTTGGTGCATTAAGCTAGTTACATCCGAGTTTAGAAATCAATAATTTTTGGAAGACCCTAAATGGTTTTACATCGATATGTTTGTGGCATCATCATAATCGGGGAGCTATCTTACTAAAGGAGAAGATGGCGTAAATCAAGGTCAAGCAAGAGGAAGACAAGCATGCACCAAAGCTACATTCGCTCGTAAAAGCAGTTAAATTTTGTTAGTGTGAATTGTTAGCCATTCCATTTTATGGTTGTGCCATACATATACATTTGTTGGACTTTGATTTTTTATCCAATCTCAGTGGGATGGTATTATTCAAGTAATCACATGTTGGTAAAAATTACATCGCTTAACAATTACTCAGAGAATGCTAGATGCCTAGATGTAATAGATTGATATTAACTTGAACTTTCCGCATCCTTAATGGCTTACTTTACGTAAGAACTTAGTTTGGAATATATGTTTTTAACTTAGACGTGGCTGTAAAAATGTTTATTAAGTAATAACCGAAACAGATGTACCCAATTCATTATGGTTCGACTCACGAAATTGAACTCGAAATTCCCAAAATCTGGTGAAGTGGTGACATAACCCTTCTATTATAAGTTTTAGTAAATAACAATGTAGAAATAATGGAAAGACCAAGTTTAGCTAACTTTGAGCTGCAGGAGAAGGTGCGAGGATTCATCCCCATTGTGGTGGTGGTGGTGGCGGTGCACGCCATGGTGGAAAGACAATGGTGCTGCCTCTGTCTTTGGAACATTGCTGTAAATGCAATGTGTCAATTTCATATATTGTTGCATGCTCGGAATGCTAACTGTTGAGGGCTCAGATTACTTGAATAGTCTTTCTTCTGCAGGCTATGTATCGAGCATAGTATGCCTCCTGCGACCTTTGATGTTCATCCTGCACCTTAGCTCCTCACGCTGCCTAGCAACCTCTACCTCCTGCTCCGAGGGCGACGGCCACTAACCCCGAGCTCATGAAGAAGACCCTCCGAGCTCGCACCTCCTCGAGTCAATCACTCCGGTGAACATGGAGTACCTTCAAAATACAGAACACAAAGGCTTTAGAACTTCAATTTATTGCTCGCATTAACAAAGTTTGAGAAACTATGACATTTTACCGTCCATGGCTCTTTCCGCCTCCGTAGCATGCACGCCACGCCATCAATAGGTTCCTTCCGCCAATCGTAGCCTTCACCATGACGCTGACCATTTCTCGCCCATAGCTCTCCTGCAGTGAAGCGAGCCATACAACTTAGAGCTCGAAGTTGATGAGAACTCAATGAAAATTGTGGATAACTCACCGGTCGATCCGAGGCCACCCGAGTGCACAACGCTCGGGTGTGATGGGTCTCGCCCTTATGACCTCGCACATAAACTCGATGTCACTCGGTGAACACCAGCTTGAGCCTCCAGTAGCTAGGGGTTAGTGGCATACATATACTTGTGAATATGTTCTTGCAAATATTTGGTACGACTGTCTTACCATGCGCTTAGCCATACGGATGTGTCCATCACCACCATACGATGGCCTCGCCTTCACCTCTGCAGCTCAGGCTTCCTTGACTTCGCGATCCATTCAGAGAAGCCCATCACGACAAAGAGCGGTAAGCATTTGGACGGTCTTCCATCCACGGAAGCATGACTCGCACACATGTGTTAATACATCAAAACAATATTAACATCACAACCTAATGACCATGAACCCTAATATCGTTACCCATATCTTTTTCTTCGGTCAAGTAAGTTTCGAAGTGACCGAAACTTGACCGTTCGACGCCCTATGCCCTTCAAGTACATATTTGTTGCTTGAATCCGCATTGAGAATGCATCCCGACTACCTTCGTTGCATTGGCATGGAACACAATAGTCGCGTGGCCCAATTCGGCAGATCACCAAACGGTAACGCTTACGCAATGTTAAATTTAAGAATTGTTATTACAAAATTATAGAACTCAACAATTTCATGACTCAAAATCATCCAATCAATAAATATGGTAACGTAAATCAGAATTTACGTAAAGCAAACTATAAATTGTAAATTGTAAAGAAGAAACAGAAAGAAAGAATGGTAACGAAATCAGAA
Source organism: Guadua angustifolia (assembly GCA_036346375.1). Classification (NCBI taxonomy): domain Eukaryota; kingdom Viridiplantae; phylum Streptophyta; class Magnoliopsida; order Poales; family Poaceae; genus Guadua; species Guadua angustifolia. The sequence goes on along the minus strand of CM070513.1, from coordinate 41,864,118 downwards.
TTTCACTAGTACCAATATTCTATTAACTTAGATTATGAATACAGAGTTTGTAGGATTTTTCCTCTTCTGTTAATGTGAGACCAGCTAGTGATCCTACAATCGGTACATATAAATATGGAGCAATTTGAGAGGAGGTGAATGTCACGCCAATCTCCAATGTTCATGTGGAGAAAGTGCATGCAAAGGGTATCATAACAAGAGCGGTTATGCAAAGGGTATTATAACAATGGCGGTTATGCAAAGAGTAAACAGCCAGAATGAAGAAAGGTCTATTCCTTTTTTCCCCATCTGCTGTAATGACTTCGGTCAGATACTAATTTATGTGAATATAACTCATCAATCATTGCTTTAGTTCAAGTCTGCCATTGCTAGATGTCGCTTACTTAATAGCCAATCTCTAAATCTTGAAGTAACAAAAAGTAGATCAAATTCTGAGAAATCTGCAGCTATTCTAATCATCTACTGTAAAAATAAGATTCTCCTAGTTCCTTGACATCACACCAAACAACCTTTACCCTAACAACAAACCAGTGACAAGGACACCACATGGTGGGCCATTCCAGTGTCACGATTGCCAGAAAGGGCTGATCTCAATTTAAAAATTTTAAAAATTTTCTAAGGCAAATACATTATACATAGCAAGCATCAATTTAAAAATTTTCAGAATATCTAGTCTACCACTACAGAAAAAACAAAGCTTACCTAAGTCATTCCAGATCGCTTCCCCGAGCATTTACATGGTTCACATCAGAGATAGCTTGTAATGCTTCCAACTTGTGGCAGAATGCTCTCACCACCTTGTTAATGACTAATCCGGGTAGTGCAAACAGATGAGGTTACCCAAGACTGGCGTTAACTCCGCCTATGGTGTCCTCTGCCGTCAAACCCGTGGTCATCCCATGAGCTGCAAGAAACACAAACTCTATAGATCTAGTTCTAAAGTAAACAACATAAAACAAACATAAATAAATGTTCTCACCTATCGCCAACTGGTCTGATCACAATCTTGTCCTCCTCGCGCGTGGGCACCGGAGGAGGGGCGACAGCATGGCTCCTCCTAGTCCGCCTCCGCAATACGCTAGAACCTTCAGCCGAATCCTCCTGGTCCTCCTCATCCTCCTGGTGCTCCTCATCCACCTAGTGCTCCTCGTCCACCTGGGCCTCCTCATCCTCCTGGTCCTCCTCATCCTCCTGGTCCTCCTCGTCCTCGCCGGCAGATCTGATCTGCACCGCCACTTCTTCCTCCGATTTGTGTCATCTGCGAAATTATATAAGAGATAAGTACATATGAAATGCTAGGTACATATAAGAGGTTAGTAGATATGAAATGCTAGGTACCTCGGTTCTTTGAAGTGCGATCGGTCGTCCTCGCAATTCCGCCAAGACGTGTCTCAACAAGTCTGGCGTCTTTGGCTTCTGAACATCGCCTCAAAAGAGACTCTCATTGCGCCGACCTGTAGAATCTTGCTGCAACACCGAGGAAGCCCTTCGCCGTTTGCTTGACCTTGCGCGACATCCTCGTTGAAGAAACAAGTACAAGGTATTAATACATGAACATAATAATAAATTGACAAAATAATAGATGAACAAAATAAGAACTATAAATTAATGTTTACTTGTCAAAATTCATCAAGATCACGATCAAGTAGTCTCCTTTACATAAAGATCGCCACGTAAATTTTTTTCTTCATGGGTCGTCGTTTGCGTTTCTCGGGAACAATTACATCATCACGGTCTCCAACTAATGAATCGAGTCCTAAACCGGGCTCGATAACAAAAGAGCTTGGCAATTCTTCATCTTGGTAAACCTCATCAACCTCCTCGGCCTCCAAATTGACTATCACGATAACCAAAGATCACCAGAGTATATAACCGCTCACGGGATTCGCTTGTATACTACCCACCAAGCATCCAGCTTTGTGCATGGATATGGCATATAATAGACACGCTCAACTTGGTGTGCAAGGATAAAATTGTCGAGCCCTTAAGCCTATCGTTGTGTTTCTCTTCCACCATGCCATCTTGGTTTTGTCGAGTCCTTTATTGTTATCGAACCATTCACAATCAAAGAAGACTACTTTCGGTTTCTTGTCCTCGCAAAACTAAAGCGGAGGATGTTTTGAATGATTCCATAATAATTAGTTTCCGCCCTTGTTCATCGATTGCCCTAGTCACAACTCCAAGATTAGTTGTGGATGCAAGAGGAAGACTCGCTTCACAGCTTGGAACGGAAGCGGAACCCATTGACATCGTGAACGCCATAGCTTTTAATAGCCACCCTTCCAGAAGATAGTCGACGCAAGTCTCGATGGACGTTATGTCTTTCACGCACCGCATTATGAGGACATGACATTATAAGGATATATACTATTGAAACGTAACATAATAGAATAACATATCACGAGAAGATTGTACATGATCTCGAACCAAGTGATGAAATTTGGCCTCCATTTATTCCATCCCGTCGCATCGTATGAAGTTGCTTACTCGTGAGGTTGCCGCCTAGAAGTCCAGCTTTTGCTTATCGAACTCACCGCACGAGAACGTAAATGAATTAGATATATAGCAAGATGAACAAAGAGATAATTACACAGACAACACTTACGTGAAATACTGTTCCATCTCATCCATATTGGTGTACATGTAGAGCAAAGCAGCCTTCCGTTCTTCCTGAGTATAATAGTAGGCCGTGCAGCCACCGACAGTTGTGCCCCTCCATTGAAACAGTTTGAGGTCACTACAAGGTGGTTTTTCATCGACATTGTACCGCATCGTAGGAGCATAGACATTGTGTTCGTCTGCAAAATATACACTCGAGAAGTATGCTATCTCCTTAATTGAAAATGCTTCCGCGATGCACCCTTCAACTCTTGCCTTGTTGCCAACCATAGCTCTAAGCTTCTTGAGGGCCCTTTCAATGTGATACATCCACCTATATTGCACAGGGCCACCTACCTTAGCTTCATATGGAAGATGAACAAGGAGATGTTGCATTGGATTGAAGAACCCTGGAGGGAATATTTTTTCCATCTTACATACAAGCACCGATATCTCTTTCTCCAACATCTCCATCATCTCCTTCGTGATTTCTTTAGCACAGAGTTGTCTATAGAAATAACTTAGCTCAGCTAGCACCTTCCACACATCATCATTAAGGTATCCGCAAACATTACAGCAGTGAGTCTTTCCATTATTATGTGGTAATCATGGCTCTTCAACCCATTTAGCTTCCTGCCTTCACATTCACAACCCTTCTCAAGCCCTTGCACAGAACCATCGGGAATTTCAGCTTTTTTCATCCACCTCAAAGACTTCTTTCTTATCTTTAGGTTTAAGACAAAATGGAGCGCGTGGCTTACTACCACTTTCGGTGAGCTCAAGGGTTGACGGTTACAAATCTCGCTAAGTCTCTTCGGCCTTGAGGTTGTCTTTTGTTTTGTCCGTCATATCCATGCACGTGCTTATGATGCTTTCGAAACATTACGTTCTGGTGCATGACGTCAATGTTGTGCATCGAATCAACGCTTGGCATAGGGAGCTCCCATATTCGAGATATGTGAGTCCGCTTGTGCTCCACTCCAAAACCTTGAACCCGCTCGCAGATCCGCTTTTGGGACGGCTTACTCACTTATCGGCAATTTCTAGCCCGCTTAGACGCTTGGCGGTCCCTTTGTGACAATGGTGTTCTTCCTAAAAGCGTTCTTCTGCCTAAAGATGTGTCTCTGGGGCAAGAAACATCTATGGCAATCGAAGTAGCTGATCTTTCCACCAAAAGCTAGGCGGAAACAATCCGTGTTCGAACCACAAATCGGACAGGTCAAATTTCCATGGCAGCTCCATCCAGCAAAAATACCATAGGCCAGGAAATCATGAACGGACCATAAATACGCAACTCGAAGGTTGAATTTCTTCTTCTTGTAAGAGTCATACGCTTCAACTCCCGTCCACAGCTGTTTCAACTCTTCGATTAAGGGTTTCAACATCACGTTGAGGCGTGTCCCAGAATGTTGCGGGCCAGGTATGATAAGGCATAAGAACATAAACTCATATTTCATGCAAAGAGCAGGTGGAAGGTTATACGAAACAAAGAAAGACGGGCCAACAAGAGTAGGAGGCAGCGGATTGGCGAAAGGTGTGAAGCCATCGGCCGCCAACCCAATGCGAACATTTCGTGCATCATGGCGAAGTCTGCGTCAAAGCTGCCCGAGCCCTCCATGCCTCACCATCGACGGTGCACCATCACTCCGTCGTTCTCACGTACACCTTCCTTGTGCCACCTCATGTGCCTAGCGGTTCTCTTTGAGAGAAACAACCGTTTGACCCGCGGTGTAATCGGCATGTAACGAAGTTGCTTATGTGCAACATCAGCCATCACATTTGCACCGTCTTCATTTACGACCTCGACGTACCTCGGTTTGCCACACTTCAAGCACTTCTTCTCATTCTTATGCTCTTTCCAGAAAAGCATGCAATTGTCTTTGCACACATCAATCTCCTCATATTTCATACCGAGAGTAGAAACCAATCTCTTGGCATGGTACATGTCTTTGGGCATGTTATGAGGCTTCGTAAGCACATCACTGATCAAGTTGGAGAGCTCGTTGTAACAATTATTCGAGAACGCAAACTTTGACTTAATGGCCATGAGCCGTGTCACAAAAGCTAGGAGGGTCACATTGGTTCGTGCAACGGCTCTTAGAAGCTTTGAGGGCCTCAAGAACCTTTCAACCTCTGGTGTAGGCGGATCCTCGGAATGTAGTTCAACTCGTCAGATAGCTTCAAGCATCTCGTCCATCCTATCATCACCGCCCTATCATCATCTACCTCTTCTACTTGACTTGAGAGAATGACTCGCCGTGGTGCACCCACAACTCATAGCTTGGCATGAAACCGCGTCGACAAAGGTCTAGCGCCACCTTTGTCTTGTCGTGTTTGGACAAATTTTGGCACTTGCCACATGGGCACCTCACCTTATCGGTACTAGACAAAGAGAACATACGGTTCACAAAAGCCGTAGTCTTGGCCACCCACTCATCCGAAAGTGAGCCCCACTCTTATCCCAACCATCATACATCCATCGCCGATCGTCACCCATACTTGAGGCTATAGATTAAAGCAAGTGTAATCATGAGTTTTTCGTTCCTATATATATCATGGCCCTACATCTATAGGTAAGGATATGTCCTAAACCCACCCAAGAGTGGCCGACAGACGGATTTATAGCGAGCCTGTAGGTCTCGAAAAAGCTGGCAAGATAACCCATCGTTCTCCATCTGCGCTTGGGATATGGTGCAGCGGAGAACATCGAGGTTATGCGTCGAAATCTCGCTCGACCCCGTGGCTCGTCATAAATACCACGCCTATCGGTCACTCGAGGTCTGTCCAAAGGACAATTCGACCAGCACATCTCACATGTGTGGCACATGTGTGGCGTGCCGGTCCGGAACGGGTAACACATAGGTTTCGTGACACTAACAGCGTAATTTGGAAAGGAAAGTCTTAGACTAATTATTGAATGCTCTTGATTTAAATTGTAGATTTAGAATGAACAGTTTCAGTTGTCATATATTAATTTTTTTACTGTGGAAAAGATTTATTGAGTTCATGTTACACAACTTACCTACTCAGTCTCATATTTTCCGGTTTCGACATTGTAATTGTTGTTACCAAACCTCTAGAATGGGAATTTCCACACCCAATTTTACAGTATCCACGAAAATACAACAAAATAATTTTAGATTTACCATTTAGCACAAAATGAACTCAAATACAGAGGGTAGTAAACAAAACTGGCTCAACTCTAATCCAAACCACCAGGTTTACACATAGCCTATCTTAAAATCAGAAGTGCATAGTGCTTAAAGTGGTGCCCTTTTGCTAGCCTGTCATGTTAGTTCTGCTATGTGAGGGCTTGATTGCATTACCAAGCCTACAGGATAAACGTAGGTAACAAGTGCTGGAAGGTTGGAAGTTTATTTCTCTACATGAATATTTTGTCGGATCTCAACCGATAAACCAGGCTACATGTGAATAACAGACTATGGACACTCAAAATCAACAATGAACACTGGAGGAGGATGAAACCCCACTGTTACTTACTGACCACATGACACATGGGCCGGCACTAAACTGCACACACAAAAACACAAAATTGAAAGCAACGTTCAAGAACAGTTCCATATCCAGCAAATTGTGAAGTTATCATAAGCAAAAAGATGGAATGTGGGTTCCAAGATTAGCAATCATTGGATGATCTAAACCAGTATAACGGCCGACCTTAAGAGATACACCTAAAACACGTGAACTAAAATCCAATGCCACATTATCAAACTTTCATCCATCACGTCGGCACATCCCAAGAATAAAAACTAATGATTTTAAAACACATAACAGGCAAATATCAAACCAAAGTACCACAACAAGCCTAAAAAATTCTAGCCTAAACTATGATTGGTAAGAAAACAGGTCTTTTGGCCTTTCGCTCTCACGGTTCTTCATAGTTCTAGTAGTTAACGCAAACCAAGATAACCACAAATAGCTCTAGGCCTAATAAACAGGCAGCTCCTAGCCACATTCCCACCTCCATGTGTCGAATTTTCAAAAAGGGTGGCATACCGTTTGCATATAAATACCTAATAGAAGGTATAACCAAAATACCAAATGGTACAAAGAATATCAAGCTGGAAGAAACATTCCACAAAAGTTTAAGATCCGCATATTGTGAAACTAAGCATAAGCGTTGATGGAATATAGGCCGCAAGAATATATCAATCATTGATGACCCAGTATAGTGACCTTGTTACAAGATACACCTAAAGTATGGTTTTAGACTCACAAAATGCTACTGACCTATTTTTTTCCTTAAAAGGAGTGTATATTAAATGCATAAAATACAACTCAATATATCAAGAATACATTATCTACTAGCTAGGAACCACATCCGGCGACCTTTTTCCAATAAAAGGGACAATGTTGCAAACAGTTCATCACTAATATGTGTTTGCATGCACTAGTCGAGAAAAACTTGCATTACAATTTAATAACATAACCTATACCACAGCATTTTTTGTCGAATTGTTGCAACAATGTTATGCATGGTTGGTTCAAGTCATGCTTTTGCCGACTACATGAACAACTTTTTATGAATTTTTTGGATTTATTTCCATGATCTTATGGTTTTTCGAGCCTAAAGGATAACTACATATATTAACCAACTGCACCCACCACTTGAAAACAATAATTTACGTGCGTGGCTAATGTTCTTGCCTCGAGAGAAATACATGAGCATTTTACGATTGCATTGCACGATGAACGATAAACAAGCAATTGCATCTAAATGTCGATGCTGCTCACTTTTCTCGGAAGGAAGAACGGCGACGCGGGCGGCGGCGTTGCGGCTGCCGCTGGCGGCGACGGCGACGTTCGGGCGGCAGCGGGGCGGCGCGGCATCGGGGCGGCGCGGGGCGACGGCGACGTTCGGCTGGGCGCGAGGACGACGGCAGCGTGAGGCGGCATGGGACGGCGACAGCGGCGGCGGCGAAAGGGAAAGGGGGGAGACGGCGGCGTGAAAGGGCGGGACGGCGGCGGCAATGGGGCGAAAGCGGCGGCGTCGCTGGGCGGAGCGGCGGCGGCGGCGCGGGGAGGCGGCGGGCGGGGAGGCGACGGCGCGAAGGGGGAGGCGGCGCTGGGCGGGACGGCGGCGGCGGGCGCTGGGCGAGGGCGAGGGCAACGGCGGCGGCGCATGGGCGGAGCGGGCGGCGGGCGGCTTAGTAGGAGGCGGCGGCGGGCGCTGGAGAAAAGCGGCAGATGAAAATGCGGAAATGCCGGCGAAGCGGAACATAAGGCATTTAATTTTCGTGGGTTTCTCTTTACCGACGAAAATAAGTAATTTTCGTCGGCAAGCAATTAACAAGCGAAAATAAGAGCGCCACAAGAATCCTAACATTCGTTTTATTTTCGTGGGTTCCTATTAGCCGATTTAAAATTAATTAATATTCGCTTCGCAACCAACCAACCAACGAAAATAAGAGCCGCCACAAGAACCCTAACCGTGTTTATTTTTTCGGTTTCATTTAGCCGATGAAACTTAATTAATTTTCGTGTGCTCTACCACGATCGACGAAAATTACACAATAACTTTCGTCTGATTTTGGCCGACGAAAATTATTTAAATTTCGTCGGTTTTATTAAAAGCCGACGAAGTTAAATTGGCCGACGAAAATGTTCACGATTCCTGTAGTGCTTGTCATAGACACACCACTTAAAGCCAACGAATTGAGTGTTAGAAATGAGGCCCATGTGGCCCATTTATCTCTAATGCCAAAGCTACAAAAAATTAGTACCATATTGCTAATTAAGAGAGGAGAAAGCCAATTTAAAAGGGAGAGCTCCCACCATGCCTTATAATGAGGCATATGGAGGGTGTGGAGCACGGCTAAAGTCACATGTGTGTGTGTGCCACAGATTTATGAATTACCACGTATTTCCGCGTGTTTTTCCCGCGTGACTTGTGACTTGAGATTAAATTCCTGGCACGTATTAAATCCTTTTAATTTTCGGTTTCTCTCCATTATGGCGTCAGTTTCAATTGCAATCATGGCGTCGGTTTCAATTGAAACGATCATTTGAAATGACCTGCGATTACTAGCGTATAATGGTCAGAACGGTCAATTTATTGACCGCATCGTGCTTGAACTATAAAACTGGAGACGCCCGCATGATGGGACTTTTTGTCTATTGCGCTCGCGTATTAATCGTGACTTGTGTTGTGTCTTCGCTGCACTTGTTCTTCATCGACCTTCCTCTCGGCACCGCGAGGCAAGGAGAGCGGATCTCGAACCGTTGCCTGCGAGAACACGCGCAGGCGGCAATAAGGTTTTCGGCAGCAGAATCGCGACCGCCGTGTTTAGCTATTGGACGATCCACGACGTCGACTACTTCCACGATCTACGACGTCGACTACTTCCTCTACGGCCGGTCGTTTGCCTTTGCCGCCTTTGCGCCATCAAGCTCATCGTAAGAATTTTCATATTTTCCTCTGTTCATCTCGCACACAACATTTCTAGATCTACTTTTCGTAAATATGTGGTATCTTCTCGTCTAGCTTGTTGTGTTTGATTATTTTGGGATTATGTTTAATATTCAAATCTGCAATTAAAATAATACCTAGATTTCCAACATTCCAGAAACCTTATTGGTATTATTTGTGTGTTTGTGATTCAGCAATGGCTGGTGCAAGTGATGCGATGAAACCTGAGAGGTTCAATGGTGAGAACTTCCAGTAGGTGGCGCATTAGAGCCAAATTTTGGCTCATGTCTCTGGGTATGTGGTGGGTGATTTTCCTCAATACCCGCTTACGGATGAGGAGAATCGCGATATGAGAATGCGAATAACACCGCATTGGGCTGCATTCTGACCATCTTGGCAGATCAGTTATATGATGTGTATATGAGTTACACATCTGCCACTGAGTTGTGGTTGGCTCTTGAACAAAAATATGCAGAAGCTGAGGCTGGTCGCTGGTTGTATACGCAACGAGCAACTATTTGATTTTACTATGGATGAGTCTAAATCGATTGTTGTTCAAGCGCATGACTTTCACTACTAGTGGGCTTAGATTGCACATTTGGGATGTGCTTTACCTGCAAAATTTGTGGCTGCGGGCATTGTGGCTAAACTTCCCCCATCTTGGAGGAATTTTGCCACTGGTCTGAAACACAAGAGGGAAGAGATTTCTATTGAAGATCTCATTGCTGCCCTCGATGTGGAAGAAAAAGCCAGAGCCAAAGATGCACCAAAAACTTCTTCTCAGGAACCAAACAACGCAAATGTGATTGAGAAGAAGAGTGGCAACAACAACAAAGGCTTGAAACCAAATAAAAATACTAGCTTCAAGAAGAAGAAATTTGAGAAGAAAGATATGAAGAACATTACATTTTGTGTGCGGAAAAGATGGTGACATGGCTAAAACCATCTGTTTCGCAAGAACGAACCAAATGAGCAAGGCAAGAAAATTGCCAACGTGACCATAAGTGAGGGAACTACTTCAGGAGGGTATGGTAATTCTCCTGTTGTTTTTTCAGCATGTCAATCCACTGATTGGTGGGTTGATACGGGTGCAAATGTTCACGTATGTTCTGACATATCTTTATTTTCTTCTTACCGAGTAAGCGAGGGCTTCTCCGTCCTAATGGGGAACGGTCGCATGCTTTTATGCGTGGTGTTGGCACGGTAGAACTGAAGCTCACTTCAGAAAGACCGGCCCGCTTGAGAAGCGTGCAGCATGTGCCAACAATAAATAAGAACCTTGTCAGTGGTTCCCTATTATGTCGAGATGGTTATAAGCTAGTATTTGAGTCTAATAAAGTTGTAATGTCCAAGTTTGGAAACTTTGTTGGAAAAGGTTATGAGAGCGGAGGCTTGTTCCGCTTAAGTGTACTAAAGTCTTGTTTAAATTTAAATGTTGCTACTCAAGTTAATAATTGTGAATCAATGTTTGGCATTCTCGTTTATGTCATATTGGTTATGATACCATTGCTCGAATGTCCAGATTTGAAATAATTCCAAAATGTGATATTGTCAAAGGATCAAAGTGCCAATCTTATGCAAGCAAAACAACCTCGGAAACCCTTTAAGGGGTTAGAGGAAGAAAGGAATTTGGCACCATTAGATCTCATCCATTCTGACCTGTGTGAGATGAATGGATTGTTGACAAAAGGAGGCAAAAGATATTTTCTAACTTTCATAGACGATGCAACACGTTATTGCTATGTGTATTTGCTGAAAACAAAGGATGAAGTTTTAAACTACTTCAAAATTTATAAGGTCGAGGTTGAGAACCAACTAGAAAAGAAAATTAAAAGACTAAGGTCTGACCGTGGAGGAGAGTATATCTCTCAGGAATTCTCCCAATATTGTGCTGAGCATGGTATAATCCATGAAGTGACACCACCATACTCACCTCAATCTAATGGGGTGGTGAGAGGAAAACCGAACACTAACAGACTTGGTGAATGCCATGTTGGAGAGTGGGTATGCCTAAGTCATGGTGGGGGAAGCTATCTTAACAAGAACCTTTGTCCTCAACAGAGTAATTACTAAAAGAAGTGAGATTACTCCGTATGAGGGATGGAAGGGGAGAAAACCAAATGTCAATTTTCTGCGCACATGGGGGTGTTTAGCAAAAGTCAATATACCATTGCAGAAAAAGAGAAAGCTTGGACCTAAAACAGTTGATTACATTTTTCTGGGTTATGCACATAACAGTACGGCCTATAGATTTTTAGTAGTAAAATCAGATTCCCCTGAAATTATTGCTAACACAATAATGGAATCTAGAGATGCTTCTTTCTTTGAGAATATTTATCCTATGAAAGCAGCAGATTTTAATGAAAATTCTAAAACTTCTGATCCTCCATCTTCCTCTGAATTACCAAATATTGTTGAACCAGTGTGTGATATCCCTGAGGAGGATGACAATATTGTCACAAATGAGGCTCCTCGCAGAGCAAAAGACAAAGGGTTGAAAACCTTTGGTGATGACTTTATTGTATACCTTGTGGATGATGTGCCAAAAACTCTTTCAGAGGCTTATGCATCACCGATGCAGAGTATTGGAAAGAAATTTGTCAGAATCGAGATGGATTCCATCATGGCTAATGGAACATGGGAGATCGTTGAACTTCCTCTTGGGTGCAAACCAGGTTGGATGTAAGTGGATCTTTAAAAAGGAAATGAGGCCTCGATGGTACTGTTGATAAGTATAAGGCAAGACTTGTAGCCAATGGTTATACCGAGAAAGAAGGAGAGGATTATTTTGATACTTATTCTCTGTTGCGGATTAACCACCATTAGAGTGCTCATTGCATTAGACTTCCTATGGTCTATACATCCATCAAATGGATGTAAAGACAGCTTTCATAATGGAGAGTTGGAGGAAGAAATCTATATGGAGCAACCTGATGGTTATGCAATTACTGGACAGGAAAATAAAGTGTGCAAATTATTAAAATCCTTGTATGGCTTAAAGCAAGCACCTAAACAATGGCACGAAAAGTTTGATAAAACTTTGACATCTGCTGGTTTTCTTTGTGAATGAGGCGGATAAATGTGTTTATTATCGCTATGGTGGGGGTCAAGGAGTAATCTTGTGTTTGTATGTTGATGACATACTTATATTTGGGACCAACATCGCTATCATTGGCGAGGTTAAGTCTTTCTTATCTAGTTGTTTTGATATGAAAGACATGGGTGAGGCAGATGTAATTCTAAATATTAAATTGATCGTAGGCGAGAATAGGATTACTTTGAGTCGGTCCCATTATGCGAGAAAAAATTATTGAGCCGCTTCGTTTTGAGAATTGCAAAATAGCCCCAACTCCCTATGATGCAAGTGTAAAACTTGCAAAAATAATGAGTTAGGGAAAGATCAATTGAGATATTCACAAATAATTGGGTCCCTTATGTATTTAGTCTGGTGCAACAAGACACGACATCTCATTTCTTTGTGAGCAAATTAAGCCGATTTACATCGAACCCGGAGATGATCATTGGGAGGCTCTTGAGAGAGTGTTATGCTATTTGAGAGGTACTACCTCTTATGGAATTCACTATCTTGGATACCCTCCGTTATTAGAAGGGTATAGTGATTCAAATTGGATCTTTGATGCAGATGAGATCAAAGCTACTAGTGGCTATGTGTTTACATTAGCGGTCTTTGCGATTTCATGGAGGTCATGTAAGCAGACTATATTGACGCGGTCAACCATGGAAGCTGAGCTTGTAGCACTAGACATAGCCTTTGTTGAGGTTTGAATGGCTAAGAGAGCTTCATTGGACTTGCCATTGGTTGAGAAACCAATCCGGCGATCCTAATGTCTGCGATAACCAAGCAGTGTTGATCAAGGTTATGAGTGCTAAGGATAATATGAAGTCCTCGGACATGTGAAACGAGGCTTAAATCGAGTAAAATTGAGATGCTCGGGAGTGATAGTCATCAATTATATACGCTTGAGAAAAATCGCGACCCTTTTACAAAGGGGCTAACAAGAAATGCTATTTCTATTGCGTCGAAGGACATGGGAATGGGGCCCATTTGAGTTACTTCACAATTGTAACCCATCCTTTTGATCGGAGATCCCGTGAATTAGGTAATGGGAAAAACAAGTTGTGGTTGTAACAAGAGAGTACACTAAATCTACCCATGTTCTAAGTACTCTCAAGCAGTATAGAAGGTGGTTTAAAACCTTAATGTATTCTAGTGTCCTAATGAGAGGAAAAGGTATCGACCTCTGAGAATACCTAAAATGAATACACCTACTTGAGCCTAAGCGTGAGGTCGCAGTTCAAGAGAAAGGGCATTCTCTAGAAAGCTCATGAGAAGATTAGGGAGCATGACCATTTAACGCTCCGCTGAGGTGAAGTTCTTTGGCAGCCCTAGTATCGCTTAAGATTTCGGTGAAATCTAACCACACAAAGTGTGAATTCAAGGCTTAGTCCATTCATTAGGCAGGAGGATGGATCTCGTAATTCTAGGTGAAAGTTCAACCCGTATGGGACTTACAATCAAACACGATATATTAAACGAAGATTGACCAAGTGATCAAACTTTTGAGTTTTTGTGCCTTCGGCATTGGTGGGGATTGTTAGAAATGAGGCCCATGTGGCCCATTTATCTCTAATGCCAAAGCTACAAAAAATTAGTACCATATTGCTAATTAAGAGAGGAGAAAGCCAATTTAAAGGGAGAGCTCCCACCATGCCTTATAATGAGGCATATGGAGGGTGTGGAGCACGGCTAAAGTCACTGCGTCTGCTGCTGCAGATTTCGCTAATTATCACAGATTTCGCGTTTTTCCCGTGTTTTCCGCGTGACTTGTGACTTGCGACGTCATGAAGTCGCCGCCGCCGTAGATTAAATTCTCGCACGTATTAAATCCTTTTAATTTTCGGTTTCTCTCCATTATGGCGTCGATTTCAATTGCAATCATGGCGTCGGTTTCAATTGAAACAGATCATTTGAAATGACCTGCGATTACTAGCGTATAATGGTCCAGAACGGTCAATTTATTGACCGTTCTTGGTGCGAGAACTATAAAATGAGACGCGTCGCATGATGGGACTTTTTGTCTATTGCGCTGCTCGTTAATCGTGACTTGTGTTGTGTCTTCGCGCTGCACTTGTTCTTCATCGACCTTCCTCTCGGCGTGCACCGCGAGGCAAGGAGCGGGATCTCGAACCGCTGCCGCTGCGAGAACCTCGCACGGGGCGGCAATAAGGTTTACGGGCAGCGAATCGCGCGACCGCCGTGCTCTAGCTATTGGACGATCCACGACGTCGACTACTTCCACGATCCACGGCGTCGACTACTTCCTCTCACGGTCGTTTATGGCTGCTTCCTTTGCGCCATCAAGCTCATCGTAAAATTTTCATATTTTCCTCTGTTCATCTCGTACACAACATTTCTAGATCTACTTTTGAAATATGTGGTATCTTCTGCTCTAACTTTGTTGTGTTTGATTATTTTGGGATTATGTTTAATATTCAAATCTGCAATTAAAATAATACCTAGATTTCCAACATTGAGTGTCACTTGACTAATTTTTCCTTATAATTTGAACCTGCCAAATCGGTGACGTACGTAGATCTTTTCTCTTAGAGCATCTTTAATGGTACTAGTTATAAAAAATATCCATATCATCTATAGATAGCATATAGACAACCTCTCCAATAGATTAGCTATAGCATTATCTATAAAATTAAATATTGGCCCACATGTAATAGATAATAAGTGCCCTAGAATTAGTTATAGCCTGGCTATATATTAGTAGCCGGTCTATATCTCTCTCCTCATTTTCTCTCTTCCACCTAAGCAAAATGCTAAGATGACACTCTTATAACTAGCTGAAGTGGCATCATTGGAGATGCTCTTACATGTGAGAATTTAATTCTAGCCTCTTCTATGCAGTTAGGTAGCTATAAAATCACTGTTTTAATAATACACAACAGGTCCATGGATCCTGCATAGAGGAGGATCTAGCATATTAATTATGTATACAGCAGCCGAATAGTAACTTAGAATTACACACCCTCATTGTTCATCACACGAATAGACTCTGAGAGCATGTTTGTTGTGTTAATTAGTGGCGAGTTATCAGGAGGCATCAAGTATAAGAAATACCTGACTTTACGTGTGCGTGTGTTATCTGTAGTTGCACGCAGGATATATTTAGTCAGCGCCAATAACGGATCAGGGCGTTTGGCCCCTGTCGCACTATATATAGCATGTCTATTTTTGTAGTCCGTTGACCTGTTGAGATTTTTGAGCGAGAGAAAACAAGAAGAGAAGAAGAGTAGCGCTAAGCAGTTGCAGCGCTACGCAAAGCTGTTGGGGTGTTTTTCCTATGTGCTCATCGTCCATTTGTGCGTCCATTTGTAGAGCAGGGTTCAAAATCTCGTCGGAAACCGGTGAGATCTCGCTTACTGGACGGGGATGAGATTTGAAATGCCGGTCTGAGTGAAAAAATACAAAAAAAAAATTAAATTACTACAGTAATCTCAAAAATCTCGACGAGATCTCGGTATTTTTGACCGGTTTTTGCTATTTTTTGACCGGATTTGACCGAAAATTGATCAATAATCCTTAAGAAAGTCATCTCCTATGAAAAACCAAAATTTTGAGATATTTTTTAAAAACTGCAGAAACACTATTGAATTTTTATAAAATTTTACATGATTTATAATGATGTGAAAAATTTATGGTAGCATCCTAGGAAGTATAGGATCATACTTAAAAATTTTCAAAATAATTTAACTTCATTTGTTACCTTTAAAAATTCAAAAACAGAATGACCGTAATTGGGACAGTATCCTTCTCAAAATTTTATAAATTTTCTCGAGTTTGATAATTGTAGAACCCCGTCAATGGACAGGGTTGACTACTCCTAGGATGGAGGATAGGGTTCGGTAGAGGGCGTCTTCGTAGTTGGAAACCCAAATCACTTTCACACGAGGGATCCCAGAGATCAACAGATCAAAAAACACAACAACGTATCCAGGTTCAGGCCCCCAAGCCCGGGTAACAGCCCTACGTCCTGCTAGATCTTTGTTGATGAAGTGTGGAGGCAATTACAATGGTTCTTTCAGTTTGTTCTGCTCTTTTTTCGCTATGTCTTCTAACTCTTGGTCCAGAATCGGATTGGAGATCCGGAGTCTCGGGGGAATCCCCTTCCTCATGCACCAGAGCTCCCTTATATAGAGTGGGTAGACTCGGGCAGGTAGGAAGGTGACATCACACTAATCTACGACTCATTAATTACACCCATCACTGTGGCCCTATCATACCGATCCATGACTCATTTACTACACCCATCGCTGTAGCCTTGTCCTTCAAGCTTCATTCAATGCCGCTATGTGGCTTCGCCCGGTACGCCCGAGATGTGACGTTCCTACGACGGGTTTGGTGTGAGGGTCAGGGGGATGGACCGTCGTCGTGTCGACCGCAAAATTCCTCGCAATCAATGGCTCTATCACAGCGTGTCAGGCTCTGACACAGCATGCTAGGGGAAGGAGACTACAAGGCGAAGCCTTCTTCTCATTCTTTTGGTTACCTTCGTGGCTTGGCGAGAGGGGCTAGAGTGCCCGCCAACTCGCCAGGCAGCCCGACACCCGGCGAGCAGGGCCTGATCGCCCACCTGCTAACCAGGCCGCCAAGGGGGGCCGACACCGACGAGCTGGTTGACCCCTTGCCGCCCGCCAGCCACCGAGGGGCCGACACCGTGGCGTGGCTCGATCGCCGCCCCTTCGCCCGAGGGGGGCCGACACCCGGCGAGTAGGGCATGATCGCCCACCCGCCGCCAGCCGCTAAGGGGGCCGACACCATGAGGGCTGGCCTCGCCGCCTGCTAGCCAAGTCGCTGAGGGGGGCCGACACCCGGCGAGCAGGGCCTGATCACCCGCCAGGTCGACGAGGAGGACCGCCACTTGGGCCGCCCGCCTGGCAAGTGGGGCCTGATTGCCCGCCAGCTCGCCAGACCGCCATGTGGGCTTCTCGCCTGGCGAGTGGGGCCTGATCACCCGTCAGCTCACCAGGCTGCCACGTGGTTTTACTCATCTGCGGCGGAGAGGGTACCCTGACGTAAAGTACACCAACAGTAGCCCCCGGGTCTGTCCTGGAATGCGCGCCAGGTTCTTTTTGGACCACATTAAATGTCGATGCGTTCCTGGATGGGCCCACCACTTTTGAGCACGCAACCGCCTCGGTCCTCTCCACTTCTGCCGATTTTTCTTAGGATCCGAAACGTCGCGTACTTTTGCCTGTTCACGAACCGTCTGTGTGAGGGGCCTATATATATGCGTACCCCCGATCAGTAGTTCACGCTCCTTCTGCTTCTCGTGAACCTTGCTTTTTGCCCTTTCATTTTCCTTGTCTCAAAGACCTTGCTTCTGCTCCAATGGCGCAACCCCTTCTCCCTTCCACCGTTGGCGATGATAGGGTTGGCGTTGCTCTCTAAGATGGCACCCGAGGGCTCCCTCCATCTTCGGCGTGGAACCCTCGCGCCGCGGTGCAAGTCCTGGGAGATTGTTGTTTTCGCTTGGGGACTCCTGGCGAGCCTCGTGCCGCCATTTTTCGAATTCTTCCTTACCGCTCTTCACTTCTACGAAATCCATCATCTTTACCTCACCCCCAATTCCATCGTCACTCTTTCTATCTTCGTCCACCTCTACGAGATGTTCGTAGGGGTGATGCCCAATCTTCCCCTCTTTCGATACTTCTTCATCTGCTGCAGCACCCCCAACAGCGGGATCGTGGGGAGCTGTCACTTTCGTCTCCGCGACGGGTCAGCCCCTCGCTACATTCCCTTCCAGCCAAAATCCAACTGGATGTCGTGGCGGAGCGACTGGCTCTACATCAACGATGACAGCGGGGTCGACCTCCTCGGGATGCCCTGCACACAAGCGGAGGTACGCGAGAGCTGGAGCTCGCCCGTCGAAGAGACAGCAGAGCTCTTGGCAATGGCTGCCCGCATCAACCGGCTGTGGGACGCCGACCTGATCGGGGCGCTGGTGGTCCGAGACTTTGTAGCCCGGAGGATCAGCCCCCCTCGTCGCCGCGCCCATCCTGCATGGCAGTACACGGGCGACAACGACATGACCCGCACGCGCCCAGGCCGTAAGTCTTTTACCCTTCTCACGAATATATATCCCTCTTCGTGGTCGCCATCGACCAACGTCCTTGTCTTCTTTTTTCTGCCAGACGAAGGCAACTTGGACGGCCCCGCCATTTCAAAATGGCTATCCAGACTGCTCCCGCCAACGCCAAGCGGTCTACGGGGCGTCCGGATCATCAGGGCGTTCCCGGTGATGGACTCGACGGGCCTCTCTGCGCTGCCGGCCTGCGGTCCCTTGGTGATCAGGGACCAGGCCCCGGCCGACGATCGGAACGCAGGCAAACGGCCTTGCGCTTCAGATGCCTTGGACGCGGACCCCAAGAGGCCCCGCACCGAGGATCGAACTCCTACCGCCACCAACTTTGCCGCCCCTCAGAGCGCGCCTGAAGTGGTGGCGTCTTCATCCGGGGCGACGACGTTCGTCGCCCCTGCTCTGGCACCGGCTGCACCGACGCCGACTCCTACGGCACCGACTTTCACGGCTCCAACTCCATTGGCGCCACCTCCATCGGCGCCGACTCCGATTCTTTGCCACTACCCACCCGGGTGGGCTCGCACTCCTGGTGGCCTCCTTCAGCTTCAAGTTGCCTCCAAGGGTGGCCCGTCAAGGTGCCCCGGCAGCGTAGACATCCGCAACGCCAACAGACGCAGCGGGGACTTCTGCTCAAGTGCAACCTGGCGGCTCCGAAGCGGCTAGAATGGATGTCACCAGCGCCAGCACTTCTGCCCACTCCGCTTCGGTCGCCCTCGCCGCCGGCGCCATCGGCTGAAAAGTCTTGTTGCTTCTGAACTTGGCGGCGCTCACGGCCATGGGCGCCCTCCTTCTGGCGACCACCCAGTAGAAGACTAGACATCGCAGCAAATGGTGGTCTTCTTGCGAGAGTCGGGAAGGGGAAGCGGCTGGCGGCCGGGAGAGGGCAACTAGGGCAGCCCTACTCGCCCGGGCGCAGGAGGCCGAGGCAGCACAAAGGCAGGCGGTGGAGGAGCAATGTCGCGCGCTGCATAACCTCGCGGTCAAGCTCCGGCCAGCTTACTGGCGCATGGCGAGGGCCTTGGAGCCAATGGGAGTGGATCTTCGCGAGCCACTCGAGCCCACAGCGATGCAGTACGCACACTACATCACTCGGGTTATCGAGGCGCTCTCCGGTCTACCCGCCGCCATGGCTGCCCGCTCCACCAAGGAAGGGCGGCAAGTCGCCATGGCCACCGCGACATTCGTGCTGGCGTGCTCGCCAGCCGTGATGCCTCCTTCAACCTAATGACCGTCGCGGACGGCATTGAGGGAGACGAGGCCCAGGCGCAGGCTCGTGTGCACTAAGCCGCGGAGCACGTTGCCAGCATGATGGCGGTGGAAGGCTCGGACCTCGACGCGGCGGTAGCGGAGCCGGAGGCCGAGGAGGATGATGGGCACATCCAAATCGCCAACGACAGCTGATGGCCCGGGCTGCTTGCTTTGTTTTCTTTGTTTCTTTTTGTTCTTGCTTTGCTTTCCCGTATGCCAAAATACCTTAGTAATTGTAATAAAATCAGCGTCTTCTAATTTTACCTGTGCATTTATTTTTTCGCGTTTTGATTGTGTTTGCTCAACTCAACCATCGGGCGACCAGCCCCCAGCCACGCCATGATGCGAACCTAAACATTTAGGTTAGGTCGATACTTTGGCGTTTCTTGAGTGATCGCTGGCGGTGGTACATTACTTGAACAATGGTTACACAAAACATGCAGGACGTAGACAAATAAAGTCCTAAGTCCTTGCGCAAGGTTGTCACTGACTCCTGCCCTTTCGGAACTTATATCCTTATGATCTCTTGGAATCTGACCGCAGCGTCGCGTGGCAAGGCAGCAGGTTCCCAGGAGTGGTATTGGGCCAGCGGTGCTCACGGTGACAGCCAGCGGTGCTTCGAGGAGCCAACCCGAGGTGTGCGAGCCGCGTTTGAGCACCGTGCCACACTCGCGCTCCTAGTCACCCATGCTTGCACGACGCAAACGCTGGGCATCTCCCCTTATCGACAAGGAGCCGTCAGGTTATCAGCGCCAGTGACAACCACGCACAACTCGACCCAACAGAGCGCAGACGTAAAAGATAAGTCGATAGTGCTAAGGCAAACAACTTGTCTTGGTCATAGGCCGCCGGGCGACCAGCCCCCAAGCTTGTCACGGGGCCATCTTGGATGTTTAAATTGGGTCAGTGCTTCAACACTTCATCTGCGATTGCACGTAGCTACTGAAACACAAGCAGACGTTACGCGGGGCATGCAGGAAATACATTAGGGAATATAACTCCCCGCACGGGGCTGTCATGGTCCCCTTTTTTTAGAGCTTAAGCCCTTGTGACTCGGAACCAGCCCACGGCGTTGCGCTGCAAGGCAGCAGGTTCCCAGGAGTGGTATTAGGCCAGCGGTGCTCGTGGTGACAACCAGCGGTGCTTCGCGGAGCCAACCCGAGGTGTGCGAACCGCGTCTAAGCACTGTGCCAAACTCGCGCTCCTGGTCGCCCATCCTGTTCGCACGCAAGCGCCGGTGTTACAAGATATCGACAAGGAGCGGTCAAACTGTCGGTACCCATGACACCCACGCGAAATATTACCCACCAGGGCACAAGTTGGGAGAATAAAAAAAAGCCTTCAAGGCAAACAACTTTACCAACCATCCGCAGTCGCCGATCAGCTAAGGGGGAGCCCACCCATGCAGCTGATCGGAGCGAACTACCGAGTACTTACAGTTCTTATGGATAAAATTTTTGCAACAACTCCACGTTGTAGGAGTTGGCCAGCTCTTGGTCATCCTCAGTGGCCAATCAGACCGCCCCGGGTCGAGATACTGAGACCACCTTAAAGGGGCCCTCCCACCGAGGAGACAGTTTGTGGAGCCCGGCATGCGTCTAGATTCTACGCAAGACCAAGTCGTCCACTGCCAGTGTTCTCTCAAAGACCCGGGTGGCATGGTACCGCCTGAGACTTTGCTAGTACCGAGCGGCACGCAAGGCCGCCCGGTCGCGCACCTACTCCAGAAGGTTGACTTCTTCACCACGGTAGTCTTCTTGCCCTTCGTCGTTGAATGCCGAGACGCGTGGAGAGCTGAGCGACAGCTCGGATGGAAGGATGGCCTCCATGCCATAGACCAGGAAGAAGGGTGTTTCTCCAGTCGCCCGACTGGGTGTGGTTCGGAGTGACCACAACACAGCCGGGAGTTCTTTCATCTGCCGCGCCCCCCGCTTATGGAGTCGGTCAAATGCTCTGGTCTTCAAACCCCTCAACACCAACGCATTGGCGTGCTCAGCTTGGCCATTGCTCCTTGGATGGGCGACCGAAGCAAAGCATACCTTGGTGCCCATATCATCGCAAAACTCCAGGAAGGCCGCGCTGGTGAATTGAGTGCCGTTGTCAGTGATGATACGATTGACGACTCCAAAGCGAGTGAAGATTCCGAGGATAAACTTGATAGCAGCGGAAGCCGTGATGGCACGTACTGCTTCGGCTTCGACCCACTTGGTGAATTTGTCGATGGCGACGAACAGATGGGTGAAGCCTCCGTGGCCGAGGAATGGACCCAGGATATCGGCCCCGGCATCATGGACGGCTAAGAGAGCGGGATGGTTTGCAGAGCTTGGGCTGGTCGGTGGATTTGCTTGGCGAAGAATTGGCATGCTTCGCATTTCCTCACCAGCTCGCAAGCATCCTGGAGGGCAGTAGGCCAATAAAATTCTTGGCAAAACGCTTTGCCGACAAGTGTCTGGCCGGACATATGGCTCCCGAACACGCCTCCATGGATATCAGAGAGCAGGCTGCTCCTCTCTTCCCAAGTGATGCACTTCAGTAGAATTCTGTTTCTGCTCCGGCGGTATAGGTCCCCACCTACCAGAGTATAGCACTTGTCCTTGCGTGTAATTTTCTCAGCTGAGGCATCATTGTCGGGGATCACTCGGTCTCGCAGGAAGGCTAGCATAGGATCCATCCACTGACCTTTCCGGCCAAGTGTGGCGATCACATGGTGATCGCCCGGGTACTTTGCTTGGCCAAGCCTTTCCCCGGGTGCCGCACTAGCGGCACCGCCGCCTTCCCTCCTGGATCTGGGGGCTGAGGTGGGGCGCTGCCTACCCTCCTTAAACTGGAGGCTACGACAGCCGCACCGCCCTCCCCGCCTGAGTTGGAGGCCGCGACGGCTGCACCGTCGTCCCCACCTTGAATGGGGGCAGTGACGGACGATCGCAAAAGTCTTTCTTCAAAGACCCCGATCGAGACAGAAGTTCTTGAGGACGTGAGCTGTGAAAGCTCATCCGCCATATGGTTGTCGCGTCGAGGGATATGGATATACCCCAGTCCTTCGAAGTGGCGCTCCATCTTTCTGACCTCCGCCAAGTAAGCGGCCATGGTAGTGTCAGAACATTGAAATTTCTTTCGCGCCTGATTAATGACCAGCAGGGAGTCACCTTTGACTTGGAGGCGCTGGACACCTAACACCGAGGCAGCGCGCAGCCCTGCTAGCAGGCCTTCTTACTCGACGATGTTGTTGGTGGCCTTGAAGTCCAGGGCGACCACGTATTGGAGGGTGTTGCCGGTTAGGGAGACCAGGACCACGCCAGCCCCCGTGCCTTCGAGCCTAAAGGAAACGTCGAAGAATAAAGTCCAGGGGGAAGGCGCGGGTATTTCTTCAGCTTCAGGATTGGCGGGAGTCCATTCGGCAACAAACTCCGCCAGCTTCTGGCTCTTAATGGCGGTGCGGGGCACAAACTTAAGACAGAATTCCCTCAGCTCCACCGACCACTTGGCAATGTGGCCTTCAGCTTCCCGATTGTGGAGGATCTCTCGCAGGGGGTTGGCAGTGACCACCGTGATTTCTCTCCCCTGGAAGTAGTGCCGACTTCACGGGCGCCACCAGGCGGTGTCTGACATCTTCTGCGCTGCGGGTACACGGTCTCCGCCTCATGTAGCACCTACAAGCGTAGTAGACCGGCACGACGCCTTCCTCTCCACCACTCAAGATCTGCGCTCACCGCTGCGGGGGTAGCGACGATGTCTGGAGCAATGGTTCGCCCAAAGCTTGGGGGCAACCAAAGACCTTGGTGGGAGGAGAGGTACTACTTAAAGTCTTCAAATGCTCGTTGAGCCTCCTCAGTCCACTCGAAGTGGTTTGTCTTCTTTAGCAGGTTGAATAGGGGCAGGCTTCTCTCTCCCAACTGGGCAATAAATCGCCCAAGGGAGGCCAGGCGACCAGCCTGGCACTGCACTTGCTTGAGCCGAACCGGCGGCTTCATGTGTTCAATGGCCGCTATCTTGTCAGGATTGGCCTCAATGCCCCAACTGGACACGAGGAACCCTAGTAGCTTTCTAGAGGGCACGCCGAACACACACTTCTCGGGGTTGAGCTTTAAGTAATTCTTCCAGAGGTTAGCGAAGGTTCCCTCTAGGTCTTCAATCAGTTCTTTGCTCTTTTTAACTTTCACAACCAAGTTGTCGACGTACACCTCAAGATTTCGCCCTATCTGTGGACAGAAAGTAATACGCATGGCGCGTTGATAAGTAGAACCAGCATTTTTTAACCCAAAGGCCATTCTGATATAACAATAAACACCCATGGGGGTTACAAAAGTAGTTTTTTCTTCGTCTTTGGCCGCCATGCTGATCTGGTGGTACCCAAAGTACGCATCCAGAAAGCATAGCAACTTCGATCCGTGAGTGGAGTCGACGATGAGATCGACGCGAGGTAGAGATCCTTGGCGAGGCTTTGTTGAGGTCGGTGAAGTCGACACACATCTGCCACTTCCCATTGGATTTCTTAACAAGCATAGGGTTGGCAAGCCACTCGGGGTGATAGACTTCCCAAATGATCCCTACACGCAACAGCTTCTCTACCTCCTCCCGAATGGCATCTTGCCGCTTGGTGCCTAATGCTGTACCTTTTGCCGGATCAGGCGCATCTCGAGGAGTGTCGCCTGTCGGTGCTCGATCACCTCCCTGGGGACCCCAGTCATATCGGACGGTTGCCAGGTGAATACGTCGGAGTTAGACCGGAGGAAGGTGACGAGCGCGTCTTCCTATTTGGTGTTGAGGCTGGCGCCAATAAAGACGGTCTTCACGGGCTCGCCCACACTCAGGGAGACCACCTTCACCTCCGCCAAACCAAGGCGAGGCACGAAGTTTGCTACCGAGGGCTCCCGTAAAGGCGGCATCAGCCGACTTCACGCAGGTGGCACCGCCCAGGTCCAATGTGTGCTTGTGGCAAAGCATCTGGCCTGTCCACCTGGATGACTATGGGGCCACCATGCCCTGGTATCTTCACCACCATGTATCCATAGTGGGTTGCCGCCATGAACTTGGCCAACGCCGGCCGGCCAAGTATGGCGTTGTACGGGAGGTCGAAATCAGCGACCTCAAGTCGATCAGACTCAGACGGTAGTTGCTCTCCTCCCGAAGGTGACGGGGGCGACCTAACCTAGGGGATCGGGCCAGCCCGGGCAATCTTGAGAAGGGCAAGGCCAGCGCAGACTCTTTGGCTCGATATTTGAAGCACCTGGAATGCCTTGGAGGACAGGAGGTTGATGGAGCTCCCTCCGTCCATGAGCACTCGCCCGAGCTTCACGTTCCAGATCGTGGGCGAAATCATGATCGGAAGGTGACCTATGCCGGCAGTGCTCTTAGGGTGGTCAGCGCGACTGAAGGTGATCGGCTCCTCCGACCACTTCAACATCCGACATGCCCCTAAACTCGATGCCGTAGTGCAGACTTTCCTCCTCAGCCGCTTGTAGGATGCGTTGGAGGGGGTAGGTGGACAAGCCACCATGAATGTACGCCACGGCGTGATCCGTTTGCTGGAAGGCCAGCGGGGCGGGGTCTTCGTCTTGGTCGTTGTCGCGAGGGCGGCACTCCTTGAGCCGCTGCTCGACCATCTTGCTCACAACCTGGCAGTTGGCCAGATCGTGAGTATTGGTCCTATGGATCGGGCAAAAAGGCTTGCCCTCCTTTTCCTCGCGGCGGTTGTTCCTCTGACCACAGTGATCGTCACGCTGGTCACAGCGGTCATCCCGCCGGTCACGGCGGTCACGCCTTCGCAGCTTGGTATCCCTATGCTCGTGCTCAGCGGTCAGGACCCGCCTGGTCTCGACCGCTTCGCGCTTCCTCGCCCTCTTGCTTGCAGGGCCGAGACCCCTCGAGGTCCCAGCTTCATCCCCGTCGCATCCTCGCGCGGCGCCAGACACCAGCCCTCGAGCCTCCGTCGCCCGCACACACTTGTGCGCCAGGGAGAAGAGCTCGGAGGTGGTGGCGATGTTGCGGGTGGCCATTTTCTCCCGCATCTTGCGATCTCGAACGCCTCTCCGAAAGGTGATGACGACCGACTGCTCTGAAATCTGGGGAATCATGTTACGACAGTTGCAGAATCGTCGAATGAAGTCGCGCAACGACTCCCCTTTTTCCTGCTCAAGGGCATGGAGATCGTCCTCCACGCCCGGTTGCGTGAAGGAGCCTTGATAGTTGGCGACGAAGAGGCCGCACAACTCCTCCCACGAGCGTACTGATCCTAGCGGGAGGTTCAATAGCCAGGACAGGGCAGACCCCGTCAAGGCCATTGGGAAGTAGTTGGCCAAGGCCTTCTCAGACCCGCCAGCGGCACACACCACCGTGGTGTAGATCTGCAAGAACTCCTCCGGCTTGGTGGTGCCGTCGTACTTCTCGATGGAGGCCGGGCGAAACCTTTCGGGCCACGCCACACGGCGCAGTCGTTGGGAGAACGCCCGGCATCCAACGCCGTAGGGGGAATCCTGCCATCCACCTAAACCCCGGCCCGGAGACCATGCCGGGGAGCTCAGATTGTGACTCCCCAAAGAGTCGGAGGAGCGGACTTCCTCCTCGCTTTGAGGGTGAGAGTCATGGGAGGAACTCTCACCCCCAGGAGCCATCCGCCTGTCGCGGCCCTGCTCCTGAGCGCGACGGCACTACAAGTGATCACGCAAATCATCGCCGCACCGTTGGCGACGCTTCTCCAGATGATCCCGCAGGTCCTCACGGCTCCTCGCGGAGCCGAGACCCTCTTCTTGTATGCCCTTTCCTTTATCCTGGCCCTCCTGGCCATAATGCTTCCTGCTCGGGCGGCTGGAAGCTTGGGTGCGGTCAGCACACACCCTTGATTGAGGGGTACCGATGGTCCCCGACCGGTCGGGCATCCCTACGCGGAGCTAGGCCGCGTCTATGAGGCCAGCAATGTTCCGCAGCCATGGCGTGACCGGGGTGTCTCCTGCAAGTTCCACCGGAGGGTGGTGAAAGTGCATCTAGGCCCCTTAAGGATTTTGGTGATTAATGACAACAGGATTAAGTGACTAACGAGATTTGTAAGCGTTGTTAACAGATTATCGCATTCGGTGATAAAGTCACGAAACAAAAGGTCACCCTCAAAACAAAGGAGAAAAAGGCATTGTTTGGACTCAATTATGTGTATCTAGTTTATTTTTTATTGGAGTTTATGGATTGTCGTACTATAAAGAGGCATATGACGAGAAATAGCCTTAGAATGACTTTATGTGCTCAATGATGAATCTTAGTCATAAAAAGGGTCAAAATGTCAAGTCTTAGGAGCATTTTGCTCAAATTCTTTCAGAGTATCCGAACTCTAGTTCGGAATGTCCGAGTAGACCCTCTCTGTTAGTTCTAGAAAATATCCATTCGGATTGTCCGAAGTTCACTTCGGAGTATCCGAGTGGAGCCCCTCTATTAGTGAAGTAAATTTCCTTTCGGATTGTCCGAATATATGTTCGGAGTATCCGAACACTTCAGAATGTCCGAAGAAATATTCGGAGTATCCGAACGGGGGTGCTCTGTCACTTTGAACGTGACCTGTTCGGACTATCCAAACATTAGTTCAGACTATCTGAACTGTCTCGGGCTGAGCTCAAAACGGCTAGTTTTGGAGAGGCTATAAATGCCCCTCCTCTCACACCTAACAGCTAGAGCATTCATTTCAATCATTTATTGTGCTTCCTCACTCTCTAGAGCTAAAGCCTTCACTCCCCTTAGATCTCTTGATTCTTGAATCTTTGGAGGGAGAGTGAGAAGAAAGATTGAGAGATTGAGAGTCCTAGTTCCATCTTGAGCACCGATTTTATTCTCTCGCAGATTTCTCGCCAATCTTTTGCTCTTGGAGGTTGAGGACTCCTAGACGGCTAGGAGTTGCCGGTGAGCTCCCAAACTTGGTGTGGTGAGCTGCCGGAAGTTTGTGAAGGTTGAATCCACCTCCGTAAGGGAAGGATTCAAAGAGGAAATAGGTGAGTGCTTGGTGCAACACCTAGAGGATTAGGGTTGAAAGAGACCCCGGCTTGGTGCCGCCTCAATGGAGACGTAGGATCCCCTCAAGGATCCGAACTTCGGGTAAAAATCTTTGAGTGTTTTGTTTGCGATTCTTGAATCCCTCTTTTTCCCCTTTTGTGAATAGTTCAAATCTTGGGGATTTCAAGTGGTGTTTTGCCCGTTTGTGAAAGGTATTGGTGGGATTTTAGCTACTGCAAGTCTTCTAAGCTAACTTACTTCATTTGGTCCTAGTATTATCTTCTAGATAACCTAGATCTACTTTCTAGGGTTTTTGTGTTCTGAAGCATTCGGACTATTCGAAGTTCCATTCAGACTATCCGAAACACTCGGACAGTCCAAAGGTTAATTCGGATATTCTGAAGATTTAATTTCTGCTGTGATTTAAATTTAAATTTTATAACGCTTATTCACCCCCCTCTAGGCGACATCCCGATCCTTTCAATTGGTATCAGAGCCAAATCTCCGTGATTTTGGCTTAACCGCTTGGAGAATTTAAGATGTCGCTAATAGAGAAGGTTGACGAAAGCCGTGACCGAGACAAGGCCACGCGTTCCGGCAAAGGGGTTGAGATTCCATATGAATATGCTACTCTTGGAGTCTCAAGCTCTTCACCTTATGTTTCCGTATCATCCGGTAGAGTACCTCACTTCGATGGTACTCGCTATGCCGCATGGAAACATAAAATAAAGATGTACTTGAGATCACTTCACCCTTGTATTTGGGAGATTGTTGAGACAGATTTTAAAGCCACAAATCCAAACAAGCTCACTCCCGAAGAGAAGAAGGCATAACACTTCAATGGCTTGGCCGTCAATGCCTTGTTCAATGCTTTAAGCGACTCCGAGTTCAACCGAGTCGATGGACTTGAAGATGCCAAGGCAATTTGGAAAAGACTTATGGTCACTCATGAAGGCGTATCAAGCGTCCGTGAGTCCAAGATTGAGCTCATTATTGGTGAGCTAAGCCGATTCACCTTGGAAGAAGGAGAGTCATACATGAAGATGTTTGATTGCTTGATGGTGTTAGTGAATCAAGCCAAGGGCCTTGGGTGTACCGACCTCACCGACAAGGCCATCATCAAGATCATCCTTCGAGTGATCACCCCCACCAACCGCAATTTAGTGCAACTCATCCGTGATCGACCAAACTTTGACACACTCACTCCCCATGATGTAATTGGGAGGTTAATGATGGATGAGATGATGATCAAGGAAGCAGAAGTGGTAGAAGAGCTCAAGTCAGGAAAGAAGAAAAGTATTGCTTTGAAGGCCGTCAAGATTGTGCGGGAAGCAAAAGAAAGCATTAGTGATGATGAAGAGTCAAGTGGTCCCTTGACCAATGATGATATAGCTTTGCTCGTGAGGAGATTCAAGAAATTCCTCAAGAAGAAGGGCTACAAGCCGGGGAGCCACTCCAAAAACCAATGGAATAAATCAAGAGGAAGGCAGTCAATAAGAAAGTGCTATGAGTGTGGGGAGCCCGGCCACTTCATTGCCGAATGCCCACAACGAGAGGAGGACAAACGTTACAAGAAGGACAAATACCGGGGCAAGGATAAGGAAAGGAGCAAGAATTTCAAGCAATATAAGCACAAAAGACATGCTCACATTGGAGAGGAGTGGGACTCAAACTCTGACTCCGATTCAAGCTCCGACTCTGACAAAGAAGGAGGAGTTGCCTCCGTCGCCATCGCCGTGCCTTCTACCCCAACAACGTCGAAGGGCCTCTTCGACAACTTAAGCGATGACGACGAAGACACTCCAATGTGTCTTATAGCCAAGGGGCACAAGGTATCAAACAAAGAATCAATCTCTTTTATTGTAGATTCATGCCTTGATGATAGTGATGACGCTAGTGACGATGACAGTATATTCAAGTCCTTTAAAGATTTTGATGTTCAAAAATTAGAATTGTTCGTAAAAGATATTGAGAAGTTGGAGGAAACGGTTGAGCAAAAAGAGGCTACACTCGAAGCTCAAGAGGACTTGCTTATCCTTGAAAAGGAAAGAAACCTTGAGCTAGAGAAAAATCTAACTAGTGAAAGGAGAAAATATAAGGAGTTGGTCAAAAATTCCAAATTGACCAAATCCGAAATAGCTAGTCTTGAGATCACCAATACTTCACTTATAGAGGAACTTGCTAAAGCAAAAGATGCTTGCAGGGCTCTTGAATTGAAGCTTGTTGATCTCTCGAATAGCACTCCTATCGCTTCAACGAGTAACTCCAACTCCTCATTACCCTCCACTAGCAATAAGTGTGCTAGATGCTATAATATTAATATTGATGCTTGTGCCACTAACTTTGAGACTTTGTAAGTACTAGCTCATGAAAATGAGAAGCTCAAGGGAATGCTTGAAGATGGACTTCAAAAGTCCTATAAGGCAAGCAAAGGATTAGAGGAGTTCCTCGATAAGCGCTAAGGTAACTTCATGAAGTATGGGCTTGGGTATATTCCACCCAAGGGCAAAAAGAGCCACATCGTGGTTGCCTCGTTGAACAAGCCTATTTACTTTGTTAAGGGCGAAAGAAATTCTAAGTATAAGGCTCATTCCGTCTTCTTTGCCTCTTATATGCTCAAAAAAACTAACCTCGGTCGTGTAGTTGCTCATCATATGGGGTGTAAATCCAACAATGCTTCTCATGTGCGATCTATTTGGGTACCAAAAAGCAAAATCTAAATTTCTTTTTGTAGGCCTATATCTCCGGTGGATCAAGTTAGATTTGGATACCGGATGTACACATCACATGACCGGAGAAAAGGCGATGTTCGCACACTTAGATGCCAATGGGACAAATAGTGAAAACATCATTTTTGGCGACAATGGGAAAGCTGAAGTAGTAGGTTTAGGTAAGATTCATATCACAAATGATATCTATTTAAATAATGTCTTGCTTGTTTAATCACTAAGCTACAATTTATTGTCCGTTGCTCAATTATGTGAAGCGGGCTACAATTGTGTATTTAGTGATAAGGGTGTGGATGTAATAAAGAGAATTGATGGTTCAATAGCCGTTAAAGGGTCGTTTGAAGGGAAATCTCTATCTCGTAGATTTTACTACGGATAGAATTAATCTTGAAACGTATGGCTAAATCTAGCATGGGTTGGTTATGGCATCGCCGACTTGCTCATGTTGGTATGAGAAACCTACACAAACTCGTTAAAGGCAATCACATCCTTAGATTAACTAATATTGTCTTTGAGAAAGATAAAGTATGTAGCGCATGTCAAGCAGGAAAGCAAGTTGAAGCTTCTCATCCCGCCAAGAATGTGATGACAACCTCAAGACCATTGGAGATGCTTCACATGGATTTGTTCGGCCTGGTTGCTTACATAAGCATAGGAGGAAATAAGTATGGTCTCGTTATTGTTGATGATTTTTCTCGTTTCATTTGGGTATTTTTCTTGCATGACAAAAGTGAAGCCCAAGGAACTTTAAAGAAATTCATGAGAAAGGCACAAAATGAGTTTGAAGTCAAGATCAAGAGAATCCGAAGCGATAATGGCACTGAATTCAAGAACACCGGCGTGGAGGAATATCTCGATGAAGAAGGGATCAAGCATGAATTTTCGACTCCCTACTCCCCACAACAAAATGGGGTAGCCAAAAGGAAGAATCGTACCCTCATTGAGATGGCGCGTACAATGCTTGATGAGTACAAAGTCTCCGATATCTTTTGGGCAGAGGCCATCAACATTGCGTGCCATAGTACCAACCATCTATATCTCCACATGATCTTGAAGAAGACGGCATACGAGCTACTCACCGACAAGAAATCAAATGTCTCATACTTCCGAGTCTTTGGAAGCAAATGCTATATCCTCAACAAGCGAGCTAAGTCTTCTAAATTTGCTCCCAAAGTAGATGAAGGTTTCTTGCTTGGTTATGGGTCAAATGTTGACAAGATACCGAAGTTTTCAACAACAACACCGGTGTAGTTGAAATCTCGCGATTTAACATTTGACTTAAACTAACGGTTCTCAAGTAGAACAAGTTGATCGTGCTGTGATTGACAGGGAAGGACCTTCGTGCGAAGCAATCAAGAAATTGGCAATTGGGGAGGTCAGACCATTAGAGCAAGAAGAAATCCCGAGCACTCCAACTCGAAATGTCCGGGATGAGACCCAGAGTATTCGGACTAGCCCAAAGAGTCCGGATGCAACTTTGGATGTTCCATGTGATGCTCCCTCTTCATCCAGGCAAGCTTAAGATGGCTCGAACACCACTCAAGATGATGAGGACCCCATCCAAAGAACAAATGCAATTGTCCCTCATCCAAGAGTCCATCAAAGCATACAACGAGATCACCCAGTCGACAACATACTCGAAGATATTAACAAGGGAGTATCCACTAGATCTTGAGTTGCAAATTTTTGCGAATTTTACTCGTTTGTTTCTTCTCTTGAGCCTCTTAAGGTAGAAGAAGCGCTCCAAGATCCGGATTGGGTGATGGTTATGCAAGAGGAGCTAAACAACTTCGAGTGAAATCAAGTCTGGAAGCTTGTCGAAAGGCCCAAGCAAAACGTAATTGGAACAAAATGGGTGTTTCGAAACAAGCAAGATGAGCATGGAGTCGTGACTAGAAACAAAGCCCGGTTGGTTGCTCAAGGTTTCACGTAAATCGAAGGTTTATATTTTGATGAAACATATGCTCCCGTAGCTAGGCTTGAATCTACTAGAATATTATTTGCTTTTGCTACTCACCATGATTTTAAGTTGTATCAAATGGAATTGAAAAGCGCCTTCCTGAATGGGCCACTCTCCGAGTTGGTCTACATTAAGCAACCACCCGACTTCGAAGACCCCAAATATCCGGACCATGTCTACTTCCTACACAAGGCTCTATATGAACTCAAACAAGCACCAAGAGCATGGTTCGAATGTCTTCGAGATTTTCTCCTTGAACAAGGTTTTGTAGTCAGAAAGGCCGACCCTACTCTCTTTACTAAGCACATTGATAATGACTTATTTGTTTATCAAATATATGTTGATGACATAATATTCAGGTCTACTAATGAACAATTGTGTAAGGAGTTTAGCAGGATAATGACTAAAAGATTCGAGATGTCCATGATGGGAGAATTGAAGTTCTTCCCCAGATTTCAAGTCAAGCAACTCAAGAAAGGAAATTTTATATGCCAAACCAAGTACATCAAGGACATGCTGAAGAAATTCGATATGGAGAACGCCAAGCCAATTAAGACGC
This sequence comes from Guadua angustifolia, assembly GCA_036346375.1. Taxonomy (NCBI): domain Eukaryota; kingdom Viridiplantae; phylum Streptophyta; class Magnoliopsida; order Poales; family Poaceae; genus Guadua; species Guadua angustifolia. The sequence continues at coordinate 41,831,450 of CM070513.1, read as the reverse complement.
CCATGCAAGCCAATGGACATCTGGACCTCGACAAAGAAGGTAAACCGGTCGTCCAAAAGGTATATCGTTCGATGATCGGTTCTCTTCTTTACCTTTGTGCATTTTGGCCCGATATCATGCTTAGTGTGTGCACGATTTCAAGCCGCTCCTAAAGAGTGCCACTTAGTGGCAGTGAAAAGAATCTTGAGATATTTAGTGCACACTCCTCATTTTGGGCTTTGGTATCCAAAAGGTTCATCATTTGAATTAGTTGGTTATTCCGATGCAGATTATGTCAGATGTAAAGTGGATAGGAAGAGTACTTCGGGGACTTGTCAATTTTTAGGAAGATCTCTTGTCTCTTTGTCCTCCAAGAAACAAAATTCCGTAGCCCTATCCAAAGCCGAAGCCGAGTATATCACGGCCGGGAGTTGTTGTGCCCAGTTGCTTTGGATGAGACAAACTCTAAATGATTATGGCCTAACCTATAACCATGTTCCACTTTTGTGTGACAATGAGAGCGCCATAAAAATTGACAACAATCCCGTCCAGCATTCCCGTACAAAGCACATCGATATTCGCCATCATTTTCTAAGAGATCATTCCACCAAAGGCGATATAGATATTCAACATGTGAGCACAAATGATCAACTAGCCGATTTTTTCACTAAGCCTCTTGATGAAAAGAGATTTTGTGAATTGAGGAGTGGGCTAAATATCCTAGACTCTCGCAATTTGGCTTGCGATTTGCACAATTGGGTGATGAGTGAAAATTGTTTTAGAAAAGCTTAATTCAATTTATTTCTCTCCATTTTCTTGTGTTTATTGGTTCTTGATCTTCGGATCTTGTCAATCATCTTGTGATCATGGTTTGTTTGGTTGAGTGACTCATTGATAACATGATGACTTGATTCATTAGGACCTCTTATCTCCTCCCTCCGGAGCCTTTCCTTCCTTTCTTTCTTGCCATCCAGAGAAGGACACTGGATCGTCTCAAAATTCGTCGATCGTCCAAACTGCTGGATTGTCCAGAACTATTCAGACTAACCAAACTTATGTTCGGACTGTCCAAAGTGGGGTCTTAGGCTTTATAAGCCCTGCGCCCCTCTCTTCTTCCTTTTTCCTCCCCACATTCCCAATAGCAGTTTCTCTCTCCTTCATTCCGCCCTACCCCTTAGATCTTGCAATCCAACCCAATTCCTTGCGAATCGAAGGCTCGAGACGTTCCCCGAGGGCAAGGGCTTCATCTCCTTCGCATCTTTGCCCTAGATTCGTCTCAAAATCTCCGAATTCGCTCTCCAAGGTATGGTTTGAACCGTTTCTTGTTTCGCAATTTCTTATCTCCTTTTGCAAATCCTTTTGGTCAAGATTGTTCTAGGCCTTGCTAGGATGATCTCCTATGATTAGCTCTAGATCTAGTTTGATTATTGTCTAGTTTGAATAATTTAGGGTTTGTGAGCATAGTCTTCGGACTGTCCGAGTTTATATTCGGAGTGTCCGAATGAAACTTCAGACTATCCGAATGAAAACTCTGGACTATCCAAAATGTCTGTGTTCATTTAAACCTAAAGTGTTCATCTAGATTTTAACTAGAGTCTAATCTTGCTTCCACCCTTGTATACCCTCTAGATGGATCCTTCTCAAGGTGTCAATCCTTCTCGCAAAATCGATATCACCATGGCTCGCAAGAAGAAGGCAAAGCACGATCACCTCGCCAGCGGCTCTTCTGCAGCTCCTGCGGCTTCGCCTCCAGATTCCCCTCCGGGGTCTCCTCCGGCTGATCCGGCTCAGTCCGCGGGAAGGAGGAAGTGGCAAGCAGTTCGCAAAGTAAGCAAATCATCCCATCCCGCAGCTTCTGGGCAAGATGACCAAAGAGGCAGTTCTCAAGATCCCCGGGCAGCTATGATAAGATTAAGGGCAGCGAAGTGTGCAGAGCAGTGCCGTGTAGGTGAGCTAGTTGGTCCGTTGCAAGTTCATTCGTCCATTCATCGAACTCCAATGGGTGTCACTCCAAAGAAACAAATTAATTATTGCATTGGAAAAGGGAGGGGTCAAGAGGTTCGCCAGCACAGAAATGAGGATCCCTTGTTGTAGGACAAGAGATTCTGGAACCACTTCCAGCAGGATTTTTATGACTCTGTTATTGCTGAGAAGAAGAACCCGGTGGCCCTCATGCAATGGATTGACTGGGATTATATGGAGCAGCAAGAGGACCCGGTTTTTACTCAAGTCATTGAAGCATGTGAACGGCATAACCTCAAGAACATTATGTCCTTCTGGTGTAAGTGGAATAATGAGGTTGTGGCACAATTTTATGCCACTCTTTATGTTGACACCGACGAGGATAGCACAATGTGGTTCATGGCTGACGGACTATACTATTCTGTGACCAAGGCCCAGTTTGCTGATTATTTGGGTTTTTCAACCGAGAACTAGGATAATTTGGATCAGCTTCACACTCTTAACACCTCGGGCATCAATGATTTGGATCCTTTGTATGATGAGGCTCAGCACTTCAAGCTTGGCACAACAAAAGGTTTGAAGCCCTTCTATGCTATTCTGTATAAGTTGTTGAGGAAGATGCTTTGGCCAAAAGAGGGAGATGCCACCAACATTAGTTCATATTCAAGGAATTTGTTGCTAAGAATTGGTGAGGGTTTGAGGCCATTTGATGTCTTGGATTTTATTTGGCAAGAGATCCACCTCAACTCCCTCAGTTCGCGCAGCAGCTGTGGCTTCGCGCCTTATGTGATGTGCATGGTTGAGAGTATATCAGGGATGTGGTTTGTTAAAGACGTGGAGCATGTTGCATATCGTGTCAGATCCATCAAAGCTTCAACTCAGCCAGCTCCAGCTCCTCCCTTTCAGAGTATTAGGACTCGGTCTACACCCAGCGCACCTACTCCAGGACCATCCTCTTCTGCCAGGGTTAGACCTTCCTCTCCTGAGCACTCTTCCTCTTGTGGCGGCTCGATCAAAAAGATGCTTCGTGCTATCTTTTGCCTGGGGATGAAGACTCACCAGAAGGTGAAGGAGACAAACTTGAAGCTCGCTGATACTCGTCGCCAGCTTCAGGATATCAAGAGAAAGATGAACTTGTCGTGCTCTTCTGAGTCTGAATCTGAGTCCGACTCTGCCTAGGTGGACTCTACAACGCGACAGTTGTTTGGTCTTCCAGCTACTCATGCCGGTGGTGCGGATGATGCTGCTTATGCGCCCGGCGAAGATGATGAAGACGACGGCAAGAAGAGTGACCCTTTTGGTGTCTTGATGCCAAAGGGGGAGAGGACTAGATTTATCTTTTATGCTTGTTATTGATTGTCGATGGTTATATTTGTCATATTTGTGATGCTCTTGTAATGCTTATGGATGTTGTCGCTCTTTTGAACTTATGCTTGAACTGTCGTTCTCTATATAAATGCATTTGTCTCTTGGGTGCCCCATGCCATGCCATATCTAGCCATATCTATTTGCACAATTATTTGTCAAATATCTTGTTATACTCTCTATGATGAAAGAATTAGGGGGAGTTTCCGCCAAAATTTCCCGTAAATATGTGCATTTGAAACTCCACTCAAATTTTTCTAATGCACACATTTAGGGGGAGCTCCTCTGTATGTCTAGAATTCTAAAGAAAATCTCATTTCAATATTTTTTACAAATCTAATCGTATTGTCATCAATTCTCCAAAAAGGGGGAGATTGAAAGTGCATCTAGGCCCCTTAAGGATTTTGGTGATTAATGACAACAGAATTGAGTGACTAACGAGATTTGTAAGCGTTGTCAACAGATTATCGCATCCGGTGATAAAGTCACGAAGCAAATGGTCACCATCAAAATAAAGGAGAAAAAGGCATTGTTTGGACTCAATTATGTGTATCTAGTTTATTTTCTATTTGAGTTTAAGGATTGTCGTACTATAAAGAGGCATATGACGAGAAATAGCCTTAGAATGACTTTATGTGCTCAATGATGGATCTTAGTTGTAAAAAGGGTCAAAATGTCAAGTCTTAGGAGCATTTTGCTCAAATTCTTTCAGAGTATCCGAACTCCAGTTCGGAATGTCCGAGTAGACCCTCTCTGTTAGTTCTAGAAAATATCCATTCGGATTGTCAAAGTTCACTTCGAGTATCAAAGTGGACCTCTCGTTAGTCAAGTAAATTTGCTTTCGGACTGTCCGAATATATGTTCGGAGTATCCGAACACTTCGGAATGTCCGAAGAAATATTCAGAGTATCGGAACGGGGTTCTCTATCACTTTGAATGTGACCTGTTCGGACTTTCTGAACTGTCTCGGGCTGAGCTCAAAACGGCTAGTTTTGGAGAGGCTATAAATGCCTCTCCACTCACACCAAACAGCTAGAGAATTCATTTCAAACATTTATTGTGCTTCCTCACTCTCTAGAGCTAAAGACTTCACTCCCCTTAGATCTCTTGATTCTTGAATCTTTGGAGGGAGAGTGAGAAGAAAGATTGAGAGTCCTAGTTCCATCTTGAGCACCGATTTCATTCTCTCACGGATTTCTCGCCAATCTTTTGCTCTTGGAGGTTGAGGACTCCTAAACGGCTAGGAGTTGCCGGTGAGCTCCCAAACCTGGTGTGGTGAGCCGCCGGACGTTTGTGAAGGTTGAATCCACCTCCGCAAGGGAAGGATTCAAAGAGGAAATAGGTGAGTGCCTGGTGCAACACCTAGAGGATTAGGGTTGAAATGTAACACACCAATTTTTGCTTTTCTTGCATTTAAGTGGTATTTTGAATTTTTGGGAATTTATGGAATTCATTTTGGTTTATTTGGATTTAATTTGAATTTAGCAATTTACTTAACTAACTAAATATTGGAAAAGTTTAAATAAAGTTTTGCTGCAAATATTTTATTTGAGTCCCAAATATCCTAAAATATTTTTGAGAATTTTTCTAGAATTTTTCTGGTAATTTTAATGCCTCAAATGAATTAAATTAATTTTGGGAATTAGTTTAAAAGGAAAAGCGGAGAAAAGCCACCTACAGTGTTGGGCGGCCCAACAACGCCGCTGCCAGAGCTGTGACCATCGCCGAACCCTAGCCGCTCCGCATCCCCTCCGTTCGATCGTGATCGTGCGATCGCGGTCCATCCACGCCGCCACGCACTCCGAGCCGTTGGATCGTGCCGCATGTGCGCCTGCAATGGGGCCACGTCACCTCTCCGTGTCGCCGCCGGACTCCGCCGCGCCGCCGAATCCCCGAGGATTTCGGAGTCGTTGCACGCCTCCCGAGCCCACTATTTAATGCGCCGCCACCCGTGTCGTGTAGCCCTAGCCGCGCCGCACCTAGCTGTACATCTCACGCTGCCCGAGCCGCCGCTGCTTCGCCGCACGACCTCGCCGAAGCTAGCCGAGCCTTCCGTCGTCGTTTTTGCTCCGTTCCGCCGGCGCCGTTCATCCGCCGCCGCTGCCGTGGGACCCTTCGAACTCATCTCACCGAGCGGCGTCGGGGGAGCCACTTCGTCATGCCGGAGGAGCACGGGAGCCCCGTTCCGCACGTCGTCGTCGTCGTCTCCGGTGGAATCACGCCGCCGCACCATCGTCGCCGAGCCGAGCTCCTTCCGCCGTCCGATCGTGCATCAACGTTCTGGATTTCACCGCGTCACCCCGAAACAGTAAACCCCATCTCTAAACCTCAGCCGTTAGATTAAGAATTAAAGGCTTAGATTAGACCTAGGTTAGATCTATGTGGAACCGTAGGATTTAGATCGAGTGGTTTAGATCATTTCGCATACTGTGGAGGTAGATATGTTCTTAGCCGTTGGATTGAATTTGAGTGGTTAGGATTAGATCTGTTATTGTCAACTAGATTGAATTAGGGCTGTTAGATCTTAATTGGAGGGCTCCAGAGCTGCCGCGTTGCGTAGCTGCCGCCGCCGTCCGATGCGCTCTGGTTGGTCTCCGATCGTGCCGCGTGTCGCAACGTCTCCCCGCCGCCGTGCCATCGGATCTAGATCCGAGGGTAGCCGTAGCACCACACGTCGCATCCGCATTATGCCTGAGTCAAATCGGGAGGGGTAATCTAAGCCGTTCATTTTGAATCGAACGGCTGTGATCGCGTCGTGATTCGGTGAATAGGATCGCGCCGCGTGTCGTGGAGGGATCCGATCGGGCGGGTTGATCTCGGCCGTCCATTTAAACGGGTGGGCCTGATTGAATCATGGCGCATTTAATCTTAAAGCGCTAAGCGCCAAGACTGCGTTTCGTGGCGGTATTGAGCATCGCTCGCTGATTCTGATCAAGGGTTAGACTTTTATGAAAATAACTTGTTTATGGAAAATGCTTGGGATGGTATTGATGAACTTGACTTAAGATGGAAAATGATTTACGAATGAAATATTTGCGAAAGTTACTATTCTTGCTATTGTTTTACTACTTTGCAATCTATTACTGTTTATCTTGAATGCTGTAATGCAAATGAGCCATAGCCTATCCTTTGTACTGAGCCATGCACGTAGAATATTAGAATTGCATTCTATGCATGACTTGCTGAGTGCTCAAAGTACTCACCCTTGCAACAACACAACCTCAGTTGAAGAAGAAGCAACCCCTGCTCTGGAGGAGGAGCTTCAGGAAGAGCCGACGAACTAGGGAGCGAGCCCAGCCAGTTGCCTGTGGCAAATTGGTTGGCACCACGAGTCTGTTCTATTTCCGCTACACTTGGTTATTTAATAAGTCTTGCCCTGCGAGGCGTACGTTTGTAATTTGACCATAAGGTTGAGCAACCAGTTTGATTATTTAACTAAAGTACTTTACTATTTTGTTGATTATGACTCTGATATGTACCGATGTTGAGACTGTGTGCACTAGCGAGATCCTGGACTAGTGCTGAATACACAGAGGGTCCGGATTTGCATATTCGGGTCCCGACAGAGGTGGTATCAGAGCCATACTGACCGTAGGACTGGCCCTTAGTTAGAATGGTCGTACTAAGGGTAAAAATTATTTTCTAAAAGTTAAAAATGTGTCAAGATGATGAATGCATTCTCAACTTACCCCCTTCTCTCTTTTCATACCCCTTGCTGAATTTTTCATGTTCTCACTTTGTTTTAAAATTTCTGAGATTTCACGTGAGTGTCCTTTCGCAGATGAGGATGATCCACTCTTTTGGTGAGTGCACTTTGGAGGGTACGCCATGAGCTATGGCGTATGATGCATTCTTTGGGAGGTTACGACAGCCAATCTCTTTGGGAACCATCTTGTATTGCAGGGCAGGATCAGACATCGCTCGATGTTACGATCACGGTCTACGCTCGAAAGAGGGCGAGGGCGAGTTGTCCCATCCGCATCACTGCCAGGAGGTCATCGTTCGATGCCGGGATCCAGGAGACATCGCGTTTGGCGATGAGACAAATTGCTCGTACTTACTCTAGGGAGTTGGAAGGCACAGTGTTTCATCACCATCCGCGCAGAGACAACCACTGCAACCGTGAGCCCATAGAAGAGGAGGATGCCACGATCACTCACCTGGCGAGGTATGTCATCGCTCAAGAGGATGCTATCGACGAGACGGTCCAGGAGCTGCAGAGGACCCGCGACGAGGTCACAGAGGTGAAGACCCATCTGCTGCAACTTGCGAGTACTTGGCTCACTCAATCCAGAGGATTAGGGAGCTGGAGACGGCGCTGTACGGACCTGAGCCGGAGCCAGTGCTGGAGCTGCACGACCCAGACCCGGAGGAGCCACAGCCAGAGCCGCAGCCGGAACCAGAGCCAAAGCCAGAGGAGGACATTGCGTCGTCAGCTACCGTTGTGGAAGGGCATGGAGATCGCTTTGCGCCAATGCCACCGCACCCGCCGGTGTATCCGCCGGGAAGTTCTCGTGGAGGATGGCTCGAGGAGTGAGCGTTAGGATTAGCAGTTGAGACTCCTGCGTTGAGTCGCGTCGTGAAATAAGAGTCACCCTTAGAGGCGTTAGACTCCATAATGTTAGTTTGATTTGCTTCTTTCATGCTTGTGAGTGATTGGTGTGTGTTGCAAGGCCCTTAGGCATTGTGAGCAACCATACCTCGATATTAATAAAGTAATAAAGTTAGATTTTGCGTTACACCTTTGACCCCGCCTAAGTACTCTACTACTTGTCTATTCTTGTTTCCCTCTCGTCTCTAAACCTTGGAGAAATCGGCAGATGGTGAACACTCGAGGAAACCAAGGAGGAAATGGAAGCGGATTGCGCTCAGCTGGAAACATAGAAGATGAAGGACAAGGACCCCAACTAGCACCGCCAGTTGATATGCAGAACTTTGGAGCCTTTCTTGCTGCACAGACTCAGTTAATGCATGCCATGATGCAGCAGATGCAGCAGGTCACCGCCCAAGCTACCGCTAACCAGGCTAATCAGGTCAACCCAGCGCGGTGCCCACACTCGAGGTTGTTAGAGTTCATGAGGACACGTCCGCCCACATTCTCTGAAAATGCCTCCCACCAGCTTGAAGGGACCATAGCAGAATGGTGGGAAAACTTCTGCGCTGCTCATGAGCACCCGCAGGACATCAGCTGGGAGGAGTTCACGACTGCTTTCCGTCAGTATCATGTGCCCGAAGGCATAATAGAGCTGAAAAAGGAGGAGTTCAGGGCACTGAAGCAGGGCAACCAATCAGTGTCTAAATATCTGAATAAGTTCACACAGCTGGCGCGCTACGCACCTGAGGACGTAGCAACGGACAAGGCCAGGCAGTCTCGCTTCATGAAGGGACTAAATTTAGGACAGCAGGTGAGACTCATAACCCACACCTTTCCTGATTTACAAGAGCTAGTGAACAAGGCACTGATATTGGAGGACAAGTGCAAGGAGCTGGAGGACAACCGGAAGCGCAGGATAGCACAACAGGGAGCACGTCAGGGATCATAGCATTTGAGGGTTGCACCGAACCAGTTTTTCAGGTTTCAGCCAAGGAATGTGATGACGACACCGTCACCCGCACCGAGACCTGCCGGGCAAAATTTCCAGACACCAACACTAGCCGGGATTGCAACCGCAGGGAGTCAGCAGTCGGCGGTCAAGCGTTGTTTAAATCAAGAACGAGCCGTGGCACTTTGCCACCATCGCCCTAAGAAAGGAGGAGTGACGCCAATTCGCTTCAACCTCAGGACTACTCCAACAAAGACACCTGCGCCAGGAGCAAGCCATGGAGCTGCATAACTGGAGCTACAACCTGCACTGTGGTGAGAGGCGAGTTAATCATGTCACCGCAGATGCAAGTCTGAGATACGCGGGACGTCGTCTTGGGTAAGTTACTTGTTAACTCGGTAGACTGCACATTTTATTTGATTACGAGCTTCGATTCGTTTATATCTCGGATTTTTGCTGTGAACAATGGGGTGAAAATGGTGAACCTTAGGCATGTATTGCTAGTACAATCCCCGGGATCAGAACTCCGATCTGATGTAGGATGTTCTGGAGTAAAATTGCTTATAGATGGAACAGAGTTCCTAGCAAACCTAGTAGTGTTGGATACCCAAACCCTAGATGTTATTTTGGGAATGGACTAGTTGTCCAGACACAAGATCGTATTAGACTATGGACGAAGAGTCATATCAGTCGAGAGTCCTTGTGGGAGAAGAATAGAGTTTCAAGCAACTGCCACTCGGGATGGACAATTGGTGGTCAACAGTGTGAAGGCCGTCAGCATAGAAGATGTTCCAGTTGTCAGTGGGTACCCGGATGTATTTCCTGAAGACCTACCTGGTATGCCACCAGACAGGGACATAGAGTTTGAGATCGAGTTAGTACCTGGAACAGCTCCGATAGCTAAGAGACCTTATCGGATGTCAACCGATGAGTTGGTAGAAATGAAGAAGCAGATTGAGGAGCTGATGGAAAAAGGATTTATCAGACCCAGTTTGTCACCATGGGGAGCGCCGGTTCTGTTTGTCAAGAAGAAGGACGGAAGTTACCGGATGTGTGTGGATTACTGAGCGCTAAATGAGGTCACTATAAAGAACAAGTATCCACTACCCAGGATCGATGATCTGTTTGACCAGTTGAGAGGAGCCGAAGTTTTCTCCAATATTGACCTACGATCGAGATATCACCAGCTGAAGATTCGACCGGAGGATGTGCCGAAGACCGCATTTTCGTCAAGATATGGACACTACGAGTTTATAGTTATGTCCTTTCGTTTAACGAATGCACCTGCATACTTCATGAACATGATGAATAAGGTTTTCATGGAGTACCTGAATAAGTTTGTTGTTGTGTTTATAGATGACATTCTAGTCTACTCCAAGACAAGAGAAGAGCATGCAGAATATCTGAGGCTAGTTTTGGAGAAGTTAAGAGAACAGTAACTTTTCGCTAAGTTTAGCAAGTGTGATTTCTGGAAGAACAAGGTGGAATTTCTTGGACATGTGATGACCACCGAGGGAGTCGCAGTTGATCTAAGCAAGGTGGAAGCAGTGTTGCATTGGGAGCCACCGAAGACGGTGACCCAGATCCGAAGTTTCCTTGGAATGGCCGGTTATTACCGCCGATTCATCGAAGGATTCTCAACGATCGCGAGACCTCTTACGCAATTGTTGAAAAAGGAGAAGAAGTTTGCATGGACGCCGGAATGCGAGCGGAGTTTTCAGGAGCTGAAGAAACGTTTGACAATAGCACCAGTGTTAGTTCTACCAGATACAAGCCAAAGCTTTGATATATACTGTGATGCATCGCGCCAAGGACTTGGTTGCGTGCTAATGCAGAATAGAAAGGTCGTCGCATATGCATCAAGGCAGTTGAGGCCGCATGAAGAGAACTATCCGATGCATGACCTAGAATTAGCAGCCGTAGTGCATGCGCTGAATGTAACATCCTGAAAATTTTAAACAGTGGAATGCTATAATATGAATTTGTCTTTTTGAGTATTTTTGAGTTTTATGGAATTTATGATTTTTCTTGAATTGATTTCTTGAATTTTGGGTTGCAAAGACAATTAAAGGAAATGGGAAAAATAAAAAGAACTAAAAGAAAGATTGGGAATAAATTATTTTCTGAATCCAAATTGATGGAGAGATCAATTTACACACTGATAAAAAGATACAAATGTCGATTTAAATATTAAAAATAAAAAGAGAGGTCAAGTTGACTAGAAACAGTGCACCATCTGAAATTTCGAAAAATATCCAGAGCTGATTTCCAGCTGAAAAATTTACCAAGTCACCTTTGATACAGTATTTACCATTGGTAAAAATCTCAGAGAGTTATCAGATGGGATAAAGCCTCAATTAAATTGAAAACAGAAAACAACAAAAGCTGAAAAACACAATGTCAGAATTTTTATAAATTACTGGAGCAACATCTTGAGCTGAAAATTTTATCTAAGAATCCTTGCCTCAAATCCATTTGAAAAACAAAGTTTCAAAATTTTTTCAAAAGATTTGAATCGTCCGGTAATTCGAATACAGAGATGGGAACTCAGTGCACCGTTCAATGTTAAAATTCTGATAAATCTTACACTAAGTATTTTCACCCCACTCTTCGCCTGGAGTCAGTACATTGCCAGGAGAGAGCACTTAGCAAGTGGGAAAAGTCTTTGACAAAGGTTAGTGGGTGAATTTAATGCAAGTCCATCTCATTTGGCCGAATTCACCCTCAGACTGATTTCTTGCCCTCACTGCCATGTGGGTCCAGTCCCACCGGTCAGTCTCTTCTCCGATCGTTCTCTCTTTGGTCTCGCTGCCTCTCTACTTTGTCAGATCGGAGCTCCTCCCAAGCCACTCAGAAGGTCATGGCGAGCACCAGCGGCGTACACTGCCCTCGCCACGACTCGAGGCTCTCAATTGCAGCGCACTACGTCCATGACTACCGAGGGAGACTGCACTGGCGATTCATTCTGAAGTTCAATTGTTGGCTCACTGCAAGAAACCCATTTTCGCATCGCCTAAAGCCTCCTGAGCCAGTAGCGACTTCCCACTGAGCCGCATTTCTTCTCTTCTCCGCTTTTGCACCATTTCTTGCCAAGAACAGAAGATGGGGGCGGGGATGAAATTTTCGTGACTGGGTAAGAAATACTATGAATCAGTTGGCCCAGAGTACCCTCAAGCCCTCCTGAGTTCATCCCTTTGCTCTATTTCAGCTCATTCCGCGAGCGTCGCCGCTGGGTCCTTCTTCTCCTTCTCAGCGCACTGCTTCTTGAGCTTCTACGCTTACTCTCCGACGCCATTAGTAGGTAAAACCGAACCCCCACACCTTAGTGATACTCACCGAGTCCTACTTTGGGTTAATGGGTCACCGAGTTGAGTCTTCGCCGGAGGTCCATGGCGGCCGCAGAGTGTGTGGGCGACCACATTGCGGCCATCCCGAATCGACAAATGACCACCAACAGACTCCTTGTTGTCTTTGGTGCTATAGGTGTCGCCCTTTCTCCGTTCCGCCACTGTTCACCGTGGCGAGGCCGTGAGCACATTCCCTGTTTGGGTCTCGACATTCGGGTCCCAATGCAAGTGCTCGAGCTGCCGAAAGCCAAATAGGGAAGGCGTAATTTCTGGGGGAAAACACATTTGCCATTTTTGGAAAGTTTCAATTTTCAGGGATTTTCATACCCGATTAGATTTAAACATTGAATATCTTTTGATCTGGAAGTCCAATTTAGATGAAACAAATTTGTAAATTCGTGTAAAATCTAGTAGAATTAGAATATGCAAAAACATTCTTGAAAGAGTTTGGTGAGAATATTTAAAATGGAAATGCTGAGAAAGGTATTTATGTCTTTGAGGGAAAAAGATCAATTTGGATTACACCAAAATCAATGAAATCAAATATTGTTGAAATGCTTGTTCTAGAATGAGTTTAAGTTGGTGAAAATATTATGCTTGAAGTTAGCTTACCTTGCTAAATAAATCCATTTTCAATTCGCAAAAAAAAGAGAATGAGTATAAAATAAAATCTTGCAAGAGGAAATAAATGGATGTCAAAGAAATGTGGATGATATAAACGTCGGGAGTTAGTATGTGTTGAAAGTGAATCAAGAATCCCTTTGGGTAGTTGGAAACTGTTGAAATCTTGGCCGATTTTGATGTTAAACAATATGGTCATTTAGGCTATTTAATTGGTAGATAAAATAGCTTGACTAAATACTAAAATTAGTAAAACCAGCTCGGGAACATTGTACAAAGTTTATACTATCATATTCTGTAAAAAGAGTTTTATTTGGTTAAGGTTTGCATATTAATCTTTTCAACCTAAAACCCTTAAGTGTTAACCTTTTACTTCGCGTTCTTGCCGATTTCGTGAACGTAAACTTTACAACACTACTTAAGCCTTTTCAACGATGAATATAAAGTCTCGTCTAAAGTGTAAAACTTATGGAATTTGATCAGTGGTGCTGTCCAAAATATAGACTACCCAAATATAAAGAGATAATCTTATTCCAACATGTGTAGCCTATTAATTTTGATAGTTTAATAACCCTAAGTGATCATGTGTCTGGAAGTCTTGCTGTGAATGAATGAACTGTAGTTGCAAATGAAGGAAACTATAGTTAAGTCATTTTTATCACCAGAACCTTCTCAAAATAATGTAAAAATAAGCCAGTAGCCTGCAATTGAAGATCTAAAGTGTGCAAAACCAATTCTAAGTGAAATCAAATTGAAGTGGAGGAATTAATTACTCATGGCCTTATGTAATCAATTAAGACTTTTCGTTAACTCGCAAAGCAACTTATCCAAACCTGAAATTAGTAAAGAAAACCTTGAGTTGATTCCTAAGATAGGCTCTGTAAGAATCTAAGGAAACAATTTTACTTTGTCTAGTTCTGGCTCTAAGTCCTACTCAAGCAAAGTACTTTAGCAATAAGTTCCAGAATGCTTGCTGGGAGCAACAGGATCAATACACTATGCAACTAATGACTAATTGTATAATCTAAACTATTTTTGCATCTTGAATTCGTAAAACAAGATTAAAGGATTCATAAGAAAGCAACCCTGGATCTTGTGCAAGGGTTTTATTCGCTTTTCTATTTGTTCTCTGTCGTTCTTTCTTTGCAAGTTTGTAATTGCTGTTGGTTCTTTCGATTTCGACGTGTAGACGCAGACACCCTCGAGGAAGAAGAGGAGGAGGTAGTTGCCGAACCAGGATTTGACATTTGCGGCGAAGAGCAAGGCAAGCAATCCATTGACCATGTTGAACCTACTAATTCACCTACCATATGTTGTTTTTGTAACTGTATAGTGCATCCGGGTAATTCTCCATAAAAACTGCTATTTTGGATAAGGTTTGTAACTATCCTTGGAATTTGTGGTTTTTCCTCAATCTAATTGATCTTGTGAACCTTGTGAACCTTAGTATGCTTAGACATAGTTAATGTCAGTTGGGCATAATCGCTATAATATTTCAGCTGCTTAGTTTTGCCTTAGATCGTCATGATGTTTTCTAAAAATGATTTCCACAACTGGTTATTACTTTAGTAATGGTGGTTGATATGTTGGTTAAAAACCTGAAAACATGAAAACTATGCTTTGATGCGGGCGATTATTGGCAATAGCCGGATGTGCGACGGGAGTTGCACGTAGTGTAGGGTAAAGTGTCGCCCGTGTCGGATTAAGGACCGAGCAATGGGACGCTATCGATCCAAGAATTTCGGTGCAACCACGAGGGCTATTTATGGGGTAGCCTTAGCCTATTAAGTTGTTTGGACCTGGCTTTGTTCCTTGGTAGGCGGGAGCTTAGCACGGGCATTCCGGTTTGGTCTGCCTGGAAGGGTTTCCACCCATGCAACGGTGTACGCCTTGTCATGAACAGAAACGGTGTGTGTGTTGAGTTTACGTGAAAGGGCCCACATCACGTGTGTGTGTTTCTGTTCCTCTGGCGGGGGTTAACGTCCCGGGCTGGATCAAAGCCATGTTTAAATAATGTAACGGCTATGTATGAACGCCTTGCCGGCACACCAAAGGAAGTGTGTCGTATGGCCTAGCAAAAAGGGTGATTCATTCCTTGTGGGTAAAGCTGTACAACTCTGCAGAGTCAAAAATCTAATCGATTAGCCGCACCCGCGGTTATGGGCACTTGGTGAAGTCATTCCAATGTTAGAGTTTTGCATTTTCGTAAAATGGGTTGGTGCTGTTTTCGACAACCACTTGTTTAAGTCAAAGGATCGACGTATGTGGAGTTGCGCCATTGAGAATGCTAAGTCAGGGAACACATTTATTTTCGGATGGTTATATAAATCCCATGCTGTTTTTACAAAGATGCGAATTGTAATCTATTATGTTATATGTTTCAATTCTTTCTGCAAAATGCAAAATAACTTAGAGCCTGTTCCTTTGAAATAGCCTGCATAACTAGTATTTGCATTTGCTATAAAGTCTTGCTGAGTACAAATTGTACTCATTCTTGCTACTTGTTTTGTTCAGAGGAGAATCCATGCGAAGTGCCAAATGATGCGTTTCTTCAAGTAGGTCTCAGGGAATTCGTCGATGACTTCTTCTAGGGTGTTTGCCTAGTCAGATGCCTGTGGGGTATTGGGTTGGGCATGCTACCAGGCTTTTGGACCTCAAGTTGTCTAGTTCTTCCGCTGTTTTATTTTGGCTTGTATCTAATGCTTGTATAATTATCGCGATGGCGAGTTATGTAAGTAAAGCTTGGCTTTTGGTTGTGATATGCATGTTGTAAACATGTGAGTGCTAGCTACTGATCCAGGGACTAGTACAGTAATCACATGGAGTTCCTGTTCCTTGGAATGGGGTCTCACACTGAAGTTATGGCGGCACTATCTGATTGGAAACAGATGTGAGGTGTACACGGACCATAAAAGCCTTAAGTATATCTTCACTCAATCGGAATTGAATATGAGGCAAAGGAGGTGGTTGGAACTAATTAAGGATTATAATCTGGGGATTCACTATCACCCAGGGAAGGCCAATGTGGTGGCTGATGCTTTAAGTCGAAAGAGCCACGCTGTGAACATGTTGGTGGAAGAAAGTCAGGTTGAGTTATGCAAGGAATTTCAGAAGATGAGGTTGGAAGTTGTACCTAAAGGATTTTTAGCCGCTTTAGAGGTGAAGCCTACCTTGGAAGAGCAGATTCGTGAAGGCCAGAAGGATGATGTCAAGATCTAGAGGATCAAGTCCAAAATGGAGGAAGGCAAGGCGAAAGATTTCAAGCTGGATGAGCAAGGTACATTGTGGATCAAGAATCGCATTTGCGTGCCGCACAAGAAGGAGCTAAAGCAGTTGATTTTAGAAGAAGCCCATGACTCCAAGTATTCTATTCATCCGGGAAGCGCCAAGATGTATCAAGATCTGAAGGAGAGATTTTGGTGGGCGAGCATGAAGCGTGAAGTTGCCGAGCATGTTGCGTTGTGCGACATATGCCAAAGAGTCAAAGCAATGCATCAGAGGCCGGCAGGATTGTTACAGCCAATAAGGATACCCGAGTGGAAATGGGAGGAAATCGGAATGGACTTCATTACCGGTTTACCGAGGACTCAAAAAGGGTATGACTCCATATGGGTTATAGTAGACCGTTTGACAAAGGTCGCTCACTTCATACCAGTAAAGACTACTTACTTAGGAGACCGCTTAGCAAATTTGTATATGTCAAGAATTGTATGTCTGCATGGAGTTCCAAAAAAAATCGTATCGGACAGAGGTACCAGTTTACCTCAAGATTTTGGGATAAGTTGCATGAGGCCCTAGGGACCCGTCTGAACTTTAGTACAGCTTATCACCCGCAGACGGATGGACAAATGGAAAGGGTTAACCAGATTCTTGAGGGCATGTTGAGAGCATCTGCATTGGCTTATACGACCTCGTGGGATAAGTGCTTGCCATACACCGAGTTCAGCTACAACAATAGCTACTTGGCAAGTTTGCAGATGTCACCATTTGAAGCGCTATATGGGAGATCCTGTAGGACACCGTTGAATCGGAATGAGACTGGAGAACGTCATATGTTTGGGCCGGATATTCTTCGAGAAGCTGAAGAACAGATAGCCATGATTAGAGAAAGGTTGAAGATTGCACAATCGAGACAGAAAAGTTACGTCGATAATCGCCGCAGAGAGTTGAGCTTTGAGCCAGAAGATTTTGTGTATCTCAGGGTTACCCCACTCAAAGGAGTTAAGAGGTTCCACACTAAAGGGAAGCTAGCGCCAAGATATGTTGGCCCTTTCAAGATCTTAAGTCGTAGAGGTGAAGTTGCGTACCAGCTGGAGTTACCGCAGTCTCTAGCAGGAGTGCATGATGTGTTCCATGTGTCACAACTAAATAAGTGTCTTCGTATGCCAGAAGAGCAGATGCCGTTAGAGTCGGTCGAGCTGCAGGAAGATTTGACGTACAAAGAGTACCCGGTGAAGATCTTGCACACGATGGATCGAGAAACAAGAAATAAGTCGACCCGCTTTTGTAGAGTTCAGTGGAGTAACCATTCCGAGAGCGAAGCAACCTGGGAGCGCGAAGAGGATTTGAAGAAAGAATTTCCTAACCTATTCCCTAGTCAGCCCTGAATCTCGGGGTCGAGATTTGTAAGTTCAAGAGCCTTTGGTTTTGGTGATTGATGTTAATTAATGTTTAATCTGTGTTTAATGACAAACCTAATATTTATGAAACTAACATGTTTTATTGAGTATATATTTAGCAGTCTCATATTTGGATGAAAAATAGAAAACTCAAGGTATGTATGCATATTCTTTCTAGTATTAATTGCATACTTTGGATTCAAGTTAAAGTATAAATGTTCCCATTACATTAACCACAAAACGTGCATCATGTTTCCCAATCCATATATTACATGGATGCACATACTTAGGGGGAGTTTGTAGTTTAACTTGAAAAGTCTCTTTGTATTGATCTATTCTTTATTCACACATATAAGGATCAAGACAAAGAAACTAAATCCTTGAGTATATATTTGAATTGCCTAGTTATAGTATACTCATGGTAATATAGGATATACTCCAATGCAATCAAATTGAATATGTGCATATTATATCCAAGTCAATTATATTTATGCACATATACATGTGGGGTGTATTCTATAGTTGATGACTTAGAGTAATGATCATTTCCATATAGCCTACACATAATGGATCATTACTTTTCATCAACATGAGTATATGAAAACTTGTGTAGTTAATATATACTCATATCAATTTAAATGATAATTTAAATTGAGTTCATTTGTCTTGTTAATCATTAAAGAACATTTCATCATGTGTTGATGGTGTTCCTTGATTAATTAAGAACAAATGAATAGCTCTTAAGTATAATGAAGCATGCGTTGCATTATTGTACTTAAGACACATTTAAATCATTCAAATAGATTAAGGTTGTGCTCAATTGATCTAAAGGCATTCTTTATGTGTTAATGGAGTGCAAGAGATAATTGAGACAACCATGCATCTTGGACTAACTATTTTATGAGTTGTGATTGAGTTAGGTCCAAAGATGGATGAGATAAATGAAAACGGGATAAAGACGGCATCATGAGGTGATGGGCGTCAAGAGAAGATCCCGAAGACAAAGAGGAGTCGAGTGATGATCCCGGGGGAGTATCAAGTGATGATCATAAAGACCCCAAAGGGATTTCTTGCGTACGGCAGCGAAGGTATAATTAGATAGGCTAAGGACTTTGTAGTCTTTGAGTCTAAGGTTTTTATCGCCGTTCTATTAAGAGGGGTTGTCTCCTAGTTTGAGCTTCATCATGTGTTGGTGATCTCAATCCGCGTTCACTCAAGCTCAAATCATTTGGATTTGGTTTTTGCATAAGAGTTAACCATTTGGCATGTGTTGCGAATGGGTTAAGCTTATGCTTGGTGTTGTTGGTTTATACTCTGATTTGCATGTGTTGCAAAGAGGAAGAGTATTTGCTTTTGGTTTTCGCATAAAGCTTTGAATTACATGTGTTGCAAATAGGATAAGCTAAATGCGTTGGCTTTTGCGTGAAGTTCACTTTTGCATGTGTTGCATTTGTTGAAGCTTCATGTTTGTTTTTGTTTACAAAACAATCTTTCCAAAACATGTGGTTGCTTGGAGCTAAGTTTTGCATGTGTTGCAAAAGGAAAGAGCTCAAGCATGATTTGGTGTTTATGATTATGTATGTGCTAGAGGCTCGCATGTGTTGTGAGTAGAGAGCACATATGTTTGATTTGGTGTTTAAGTGTTTGTATGGAGCTAGAGGCTTGCATGTATTGCAAGTAGAGAGCTCATACGGTTGATTTGGTTTTAATGTGATCGATTTGGTTTGGTTGCATGGAACTAGAGAATTGCATGTGTTGAAATTAGAAAGTTCATGCACCTTGATTTGGTATTGCTTGGAGCTAGACTTTTGCATGTGTTGCAAAGAGTAGTGCTCAAGCATGAAATATGTTCATTGAGTTATTTGCAAGTTCATTGTGCGAATAAACTGAGGTTTATGAGTCCGGAATCCCGAGAGCATGTGAGTAGGGCTTGCAACGGGTGTTGGCAAGTTGACTGGGTCTCGTGTTGACCTTCACATGGCTAGGAGGATTAATCTCATAAACTCGAGTTTGATTTGCTTAATACGTTCTGCAAATAG
Source organism: Guadua angustifolia (assembly GCA_036346375.1). Lineage (NCBI taxonomy): Eukaryota > Viridiplantae > Streptophyta > Magnoliopsida > Poales > Poaceae > Guadua > Guadua angustifolia. The sequence goes on along the minus strand of CM070513.1, from coordinate 41,811,975 downwards.
ATCTTGAGTTGATTGCAAAATATGTTTTTGCAATTTGGTTAGAATTCTTTGAGCATGAGCTAAGTTGGTTCAAAAGTGTTTTGCGCGTGTGTATGATCATGTGTTGACCATCCATTGGCTCAAGGAACAAAGTTTGTTTTTCGGAGAATCGGATTTGGAGTTAAATCCCTGTTTTTCTCTGCTGTGCAGTACTACCGGGCCTTTCTTCTTGATAATACCGCAAATCTTGGTACTCTTGGGGTTAAGCTGCGGTAGCTTTTCTCCAGTATTTGTGTTTTTTGGGCTGTGGCGGCACTACCGCTCGGTGGGAGCAAGATAATCTGTAAAAGTCGTGACTACCGCGCCTCGGAGGCGGTAATCTGGGCGGCTGACTGCAACAGCTAGTTTTGTAGCCGTTGTTCTGATAAGGGCCTACTACTGCCCTTAGAGGGCTGTAATACCGCTTTTGCTGATTCGCCATTTTGCCCCCAAACGGCTAGTTTTCTTGTGGGGGTTATAAATAGAGCCTTTGGGGGGCTTGGGCAAGGGGTTGGTTGTGTGTGGGAGTTGTTTGCATGTGTTACTCTTCTCCATTTGCTTCTTGAGCTTAAGTGTGAGCACTAATTGTATGTGTTGCAATTAGGAAGTGGTTGAGTGACCTCTTGTGCATGTGTTGCACTTGAGGGAGATCCTTGTGCATGTGTTACACTTGGTGATCACCGGGAGCGCATTAGTTGTGCTCGGTGAAGCTCAAGTGAGGAGCGGCTTGTTACTCTTGGAGGTTGCCGACTCCTAGACGGCGTAGGCGTCATGCGCGGGAGCTCTCAAGGTTGTGAGAAGGCCCGACAAAGTTTGTGAAGGTTCGGGTTGAGCCTACGCGAAAGCGTGAAAAACCACGACTAGTGGAAAGAGGCGGGTGCTCGAGCGGGAGCCGGTCCAATTGGTTGGGCTTGCGTCAACGTGGACTAGGGGAGACCGGCAAGTCTCCGAACACCACGGAAAAACATCGGTTGTCCCTTGTCTCCTTTATATTCAAGCATTTACATTATTGTCTATTTATCAATAGCTTGAATGTATTAGAATTGCTTAGTATTAATTGATTGTTCAATTTAGCAATTCTAGTATAGAGACTTAATTTAGTTAGTGCACTAGTGAGCCTAGTTGATTTAGGCCTTAATTATCAAAACCGAGTTTATCGCTTCCGCATATAAATTGATTAGGTTTTGACATAGGGGTTGATTAGAGCGAATTGTTTAGTGAGCGATCGAATTTTGTAAAACGCCTATTCACCCCCCCTCTAGGCGCATCCTCGACCCTACAAGATTCCGTTAAGGGGGGAGGTTTGTAACACCCCAATTTTTGCTTTTCTTGCATTTAAGTGGTATTTTGAATTTTTGGGAATTTATGGAATTCATTTGGGTTTATTTGGATTTAATTTGAATTTAGCAATTTACTTAACTAACTAAATATTGGAAAAGTTTAAATAAAGTTTTGCTGCAAATATTTTATTTGAGTCCCAAATATCCTAAAATATTTTTGAGAATTTTTCCAGAATTTTTCTGGTAATTTTAATGCCTCAAATGAATTAAATTAATTTCGAGAATTAGTTTAAAAAGGAAAAAGCCAGAGAAAAGCCCTGCTGCAGTGTTGGGCCGGCCCAACATGTGCGCTGCCGCAACCCGACCATCGCCGAACCCTAGCCGCTCTACATCCCCGCCGTTCGATCCTGATCGTGCGATCGCGGCCCATCCACACCGCCACGCTCTCCGAGTCGTTGGATCGTGCCGCGTGTGCGCCTATGATGGGGCCACGTCACCTCTCCGTGTCACCGGCGGACTTCGCCGCGCCGCCGAATCCCCAAGGATTTCGGGGTCGTTGCACGCCTCCTGAGCCCACTATTCAATGCACCGCCACCCGTGTCGTGTAGCCCTAGCTGCGCCACACCCACCACAGTACATGTCACGTTGCCGAGCCGCGCCGCCGCCGCGACGACTGGCTGGCTAGCCGAGCCTTCCGCCGTCGTTTTTGCTCCGTTCCGCCGTCGCCGTTCATCCTCTGCCGCTGCCGTGGGACCCGTCGAACTCATCTCGCCGAGCCGCCTTGGGGGAGCCACTTCGTCACGCCGGAGGAGCACGGGAGCGCCGTTCCGCACGTCGTCGTCTTCGTCTCCGATGGAATCACGCCGCCGCACCATCGTCGCCGAGCCGAGCTCCTTCCGCCGTCCAATCGTGCATCAACGTTCCGGATTTCGCCGCGTCACCCCGAAACAGTAAACCCCATCTCTAAACCTCAGCCGTTAGATTAAGAATTAAAGGCTTAGATTAGACCTAGGTTCGATCTATGTGGAACCGTAGGATTTAGATCGGGTGGTTTAGATCGTTTCGCATACTGTGGAGGTAGATCTGTTCTTAGCCGTTGGATTGAATTTGAGCGGTTAGGATTAGATCTGTTATTGTCAACTAGATTGAATTAGGGTTGTTAGATCTTAATCGGAGGGCTCCAGAGCTGCCGCGTTGCGTAGCTGCCGCCGTCGTCCGATGCGCGTCGGTTGGTCTCCGATCGTGCCACGTGTTGCAACGTCGCCCCGCCGCCGTGCCGTCGAATCTAGATCCGAGGGTAGCCATAGCACCACGCGTCGCGTCCACATTATGCCTGAGTCAAATCGGGAGGGGTAATCTGAGTCGTTCATTTTGAATCGAACGGCTGTGATTGCGTCGTGCTTCGGTGAATTGGATCGCGCCGCGTGTCGTGGAGGGATCCGATCGGGCGGGTAGATCTCGGCCGTCCGTTTAAATGGGCGGGCCCGATTGAATCATGGTGCATGAATCTTAAAGCGCCAGCACCGCACGGTGCTCGTGACATCATCGGTAACGTCATGCTGATGTCACGATGGGTCCCACCTGTCAGAAGGTTTTCCGAGCTGTGCTGACGTCATGCTGACGTCATAATTAGATTTTCAGTTGCAAAAATAATTCGTAGAAATTCATTACGGTGCTGACGTCAGCAGAGGCCATGCTGACGTCATATATCCAAATTTCCCGTATAGAAATAAATATGGAAAATCGGTTTAATTCTTATTAGTGTATTTTCAAACTTCAATTGGCTATAACTTTTGCGTTTTAACTCCGATTTGAGTGATTCCAATTTCTATAAATTTGTAAGATCAAGCTCTTTCTGTTTATGAATTTTATTTGAATTTTAGACTTGATTTGCTCTCTGTTTTATTTATTTATTGCTATTTATTTACGTTACGCGTAGACGTCGAGGTGCCCAAAGGTTTCGAAGGAGAAGTTTTGACCCAGAAGCAAGCTCAAGAACCAGAACCAGTACTTTTTGAAGGCAAGTTGTGTTTGATCATGTTGAACCTATCATAGCAAATTATTTTGATTTAAATTATTGCATGCTAATTTGATAAAAGTGGTTTTGAATAAGTTCTGGGATTAGTTAAATGCCTAGTTGCTGTATGCCACCTTGTCGTATATAACTGTAGGCCATGAATCATTTGTCACCCTAGATTGTGGATTAATAGTTGGACATTAATAATTTGCCAACATGGGTTGATTAGACCGAAGTAAGATGCTTAGCCCCGCCACGTGGATATTACATGATTTTTGGAATATTAAAGTTAATATTGACTTAATGAGATATGGAATGTGGTATTGATGAACTTGACTTAAGATGGAAAATGATTCACGAATGAAATATTTGCGAAAGTTACTATCCTTGCTATTGTTTTATTGCTTTGCAATCTATTACTGTTTATCTTGAATGCTGTAATGCAAATGAGCCATAGCCTATCCTTTGAACTGAACCATGCACGTAGAATATTAGAATTGCATTCTGTGCATGACTTGCTGAGTGCTCAAAGTACTCACCCTTGCAACAACACAACCTCAGTTGAAGAAGAAGCAACCCCTGCTCTGGAGGAGGAGCTTCAGGAAGAGCCGACGAACTAGGGAGCGAGCCCAGTCAATTGCCTGTGGCAAATTGGTTGGCGCCACGAGTCTATTTTATTTCCGCTGCACTTGGTTATTTAATAAGTCTTGCCCTGCGAGGCGTACGTTTGTAACTCGACCATAAGGTTAAGCAACTAGTTTGATTATTTAACTAAAGTACTTTACTATTTTGTTGATTATGACTGTGATATGTACCGATGTTGAGACTGTGTGCACTAACAAGATCTTGGACTAGTGCTGAATACACAGAGGGTTCGGATTTGCATATTCGAGTCCCGACATTGAAAGATACCCCGGCTTGGTGCCGCCTCAACGGAGACGTAGGATCCCCTCAATGATCCGAACTTCAGGTAAAAATCTTTGAGTGTTTTGTTTTCGATTCTTGAATCCCTCTTTTTCTCCTTTTGTGATTGGTTCAAATCTTGGGGATTTCAAATGGTGTTTTGCCCGTTTGTGAAAGGTATTGGTGGGATTTCAACTACTGCAAGTCTTCTAAGCTAACTTACTTCATTTGGTCCTAGTATTATCTTCTAGATAACCTAGATCTACTTTCTAGGGTTTTTGTGTTCTAAAGCATTCGGACTATCCGAAGTTCCATTCAGACTATCCGAAACACTTGGACAGTCTCACTACTACAGAACGAGACATCACTATCACTGTATCTGTGTCGGTTCTTAAGTTTTTCGAAAAAACGATTGTGATAAGTAACTTCGGAGGGGTGTTAGTAATAATCACTATCGGTTCTGAGATTATAAGTGATTGTGATGTAGCCTGGACACATCCGAATCGGTTCTCTACTAAAAAGTGATAGTGATGTACACGGTCATCACTATCGGTTCTTTTCATAGAAGTGATAGTGATGTGCACGTGATCATCACTATCACTTCTATGAAAAGAACCGATAGTGATGACCTACACATCACTATCACTTTGTAGTAGAGAACCGATTTCGATGTGCACATGGTTATCATTATCGGTTCTTTTTATAGAAGTGATAGTGATGACAAGGCACATCACTATCGCTTGTTGAAAAGAACCAATTTCGATGTGCTCGTGCTCATCACTAAAGGATGGTGTGGACATCACTATCGCTTTTGAAAAGAACCGATTTCGATGTGCCTCGCTAGGTTATATATACCACTCAAGACTTGAACTCTTCTCTCGTTGTTGCTCTAGAGGAGATTTCTCCGCCGCCACCCGAGAAAATAGCTCATATTATGTGGTTGGAAGCAATACTTGGGTGAGAAAATTTGAAGTCCTCATGGGTGGGTATTAAGAAGGCAAAATTGAAACCCTATCTTGAGGAGATTCCCTCTTTTGCCCTCTTTTGCGGTTTCTTCAAAATGTGTAACGTGCTTTCAAATTTCACACTCTTTATTTGACAAGCACATATCTATTTAATTTTTGTAGTGCGATCTCTGCTTATATGGAATTATTATTGCTATCATGTAGTAGCTGTTATTAGAGTTTTGGCGGCGTAACCTCGTCTCCGTTAGGGTGCTTATTTATAAATATCTTTGAGCGAAAGGGCATATTTATAAGCGATCTCGAATTGTCCATGTTTTTGGACAGTTCGAGGATATATAGTTCGAGCAAGTTCTGGTGTGTTGTACAAGTTGAGTAGATTTCGTAGCGTCTCTCGGTGTTCTCCGGATACACACCCTCTTGACCTGTTGTCGAGGCGTGTATCCGGAGAACAGGGAATGATGTCCAAATTTTCTCTCGAGTTGTACAACGACTTAGAACTTGCCCGAACCATATATCCTCGAATGGGATTAGGACCTAACCTATTTAGAGATTAGGAGTCATCGTTGGTACCCTTGTTTTGTTTAGTTGTAGTAGAAAGATTTGCAAGCTATGCACTAGCTATATAATTAGATTATTTGATATCATTGTTGATGTTAAAATTTATGTCTCTTATGTAGGGAATTGGAAGCTTTAAACCGGGAAGAAGCTAGGTATCGATCGGGAGTACATTTATATATCTTGGAACACATCCACTATTTTGCAAAGATAATATTAATTGAAATGATGTCTCAATATTTAAAATAGCTATAGCTAGTTGTCGCTCGAGCTTTTTCCTTAATTTATTGTGCGAAATTTAATTGCAGATGGACCGTGAGGAATGGATGTATCGAAAAGCCGTGTGAGTGCTGAATTTGAGAGGGTGTTAAGGAGTTCAAAAAATTGCAAAAGACGACATGGTGAGGAGGGTGTAAACTTCATATATTGTCCTTGCATTGATTGCACGAATCGAGGAGATTTAACAACTCATCTCAAATTGAGGACCACGATTCGACGTGGCCGTGAGGAATTACACATGTTGGATCTATCACGGGAGGCGGTAGTACCCCTCCGATATGCAACGAAGATACGGTGGAACCGGATGACGAAGTTGACTGATATGTTTGAGGAGGATAATTTGGAGCAAATGTTGCGGGATGTGGAGGGTAATTACACGGAAGAGAGTTTGAAAAGTTTAAAAGCTTGATAGAAGGCGATGCCAAACCGCTGTTCACAAAGTTGCAAAGCGGAATACACCGAGTTGGGTTCGGTCCTTGCATTGTTGAGCGAAGGCAGGCAAAACATTGGGCGGATACAAGTTTCAATGCACTACTAGTTCTTCTATCGGATCTGCTTGGAGAGAAACGAGTTGCCAACAAGCATTTATGAAGCGAAGAAGCTACTATGTCCCATAGGAATGGAAATAGAAAGGATACATGCATGTCCGAATGATTGCATCTTGTCTTAACGCACGAGGAGCTGCACGTTTGTCCGGTTATGAGTGCCCCGGTACAAACAAAAGGAGAAGCGTAACGACAAGAAGCGTAAGAGCGGAACAACGACGGTGAAGAGGTCACTAAAGGTGCACCGCGAAGGTATTGTGGTACTTGCCCATCATTCCCCGTCTGAGCGGTTGTTTGCAAATCCGAGAGAGGCAAAATTGTTGCGTTGGCATTACGAGTCTCGAAAGGAAGATGGCAAGCCGAGACACCTCGCCGATTCGGCTCAATGGAGAAACATCGATTGGAAACATGAGGAGTTTGGTGCGAAATGAGGAACATAAGATTTGGGTTGAGTACAAGCGGAATGAATCCGTTTGGTAACATGAGCGATCGCCACTGACACGGCCGATTCTGTTGTGTATCTACAACCTCCCTCCTTGGCTGTGTATGAAGCGGAAGTATATCATGATGTCATTACTAATCTCGGGACCCAAACAGCCGGGAAATGATATTGATGTGTACCTTGCACCATTGATTGAGGATTTGGTAAAATTGTGGAATGAGGGGTCGTCGTGTGGGATGCGTACAAAGAGAGCATTTCACCCTACAGCTATAGTATTTTGCACCATAAATGATTTCCGGCCCTTGGTAATTTGGCGATTCTGATCTGAAAGGAGCCAAAGCGTGTCCTATTTGTGAAGAGGAGACCGAGAGTCTATGGTCAGCCGAATTCCAAGAAAAGCGGTATATGGGTCACCGTGGTTTCTACCTCGAAGTCATCGATACCGTAAGATGGATGACAAATTTGATGGGAAGAGGGAAGTCCGTTCGCACCGCATGACCTATGAGTGGAAGCCAAGTATATTCACGTGTAGAGGATATCGATGTTGAAGACGGAAAAGAGTAAATCTGTTCGCCCTAGGACCATTTGGAAGAAGAGGTCAATATTCGGGACTTACCGTCTTTCGAAGGAGTTAGATGTCGGCATTGTATTGATGTCATGCATGTTGAGAAGAATGTCTGCGACAACTTGGTTGGCATCTGTGAACATACCGGGAAGACCAAAGATGGTGTCAATGCTCGTCGCGACATGGCCTACATGGGAATCGAGGCCCAGACTTGCGGTGATAGAGGAGGATGGAAAAGGTCCGTACATCCTCGCTGCATGCTACACCTGTCCAAGAAGGAGAAAGAAGATCTCGCAAATGTCTCCAAAGTATTAAAGTTCCATCGGCTACTCCATGAACATTAAGAAGCTTGTGTCTATGGATGATTTGAAGTTGTTGGGCATGAAGTCCCATGATCGCCATGTCTTGATGACCCAAATGCTCCCAATTGCAATCCAAATATTCTCCTAGAGGATGTCAGTTGGTAATCACAAAGTTGTGTTATTTCTTCAATGCGATCTCTGCAAAGTTATTGACCCCGATGTACTAGACAACTTACAGAGTGAGGTGGTGCGGACTCTGTGTCACCTTGAGATGCATTTCCCACCGTCGTTCTTTGGCGTAATGGTCCACCTTGTTGTTCACCTTGTCGAGAGATTAAGATATGTGGACCCGCTTTCCTCGTTACATGTATCCGTTCGAGAGGTACATGGGTATATTAAAGTAAATGCGTGAGGAATCGGTAGAAGCCTCGAGGGTAGTATTGTTGAAGGTTATGGGGTGAAGAGGTTATTGAGTTTTGCGTGGACTACGGGTAAAAGGCAAGCAATCGGTGTTCTGTATCTCGTCATGAGGGCGGACTTCTTTGGTAAAGGAACCGTTGGGTCCAAACTAATGAGTCAGAGGTTTGATATGTATTGCAAGGCGATTTCATCTTCTTGCGAATAAGCAGGTTCGCCCATACATCGAAAGCGACATAAGTTGATATTACGGAAGAGAATCCACAAATGGATGAGCTTTCCATCGCACAAGAACACAATGATCGATTCCTCACATGGTTCAAAGAAAAGCGGAGGTCTCCTTTAGTGAGAATGTAAAATGGTTGGTGACGGACCAAGATTTAATGTACGACATGGTAGAATGCGATATTAATGGTTACACCTTTTACATCGAGAGTCAAGATGCCAAGAGTACTATCCAAAACAGTGGTGTGAGTATAAATGCTTTCTCGATGATCATCACTCAAAACAATTCTCCCAACCGCAATGAACTCCTACTATGGGATGATCGAAGAAATTTGGGAGCTCGATTACATAATATACCAAGTTCCATTGTTCCGATGTAAGTGGGTACGACTTCCACATGGAGTGAAGGTTGACAAGAGAGGCTTTACTATTGTGGATCTCATGAGACTCGCCTACAAAGATGATCCGTTTGTCCTGCGAAGCAAGCAACTCAAGTCTTTACGTCGTGCGCGATCCGGCCAATCCGAGGTTGCACGTCGTTCTTCATGGCAAGAGACGGATCGTAGGAGTTGAAGATGTTGTAGATGAAGAAGAGTATAACCAATTCGATGAGATACCTTCATTTGTAGATGGGGCTTGTCTTAACGGGGATGACGACACACATGGAGCCAATTACATGCGAGTAGATCATCATGAAGGGCAGTATTGTAAATAAATGGACTATTATAATGTATGTAAAATAGTTTGCAACGCTTTCAAAGTAAAAAATCCAAGGTGATTAATTGCTGTTTGGAGGCTTCGATGGAAATGCATGCAATTTCTCTTTATGCCTGCACTTTGTGCCATAATTTGTGAAAGAAAATTCCATTTGATGAAATTATTGTTGGGAAAGCTTGTAAATAGTCGAAAGTTCATTTCTAGAAATTTTCGTACAATTCAGATTAATTTGAAAAAGTTTTGACTTTTCTACGCTTTTACGCACAAATCATGTCTCTGAAATGAATTTTGGCATATTTCTTGAATGAGGTCGCTTTTTCCAAAAATTATTTTATGAAAAGTTTTGCAGTATCCTGAAATATGTTTCTGCAAAATTTCTAATAATTTCAACAATGTATGACAAAGTTATGCATTTTCCTCTCTTTGTTGAAATGCTGAAAATTCAGAACTTGCGAGATGTCCGAAAGGAATAGTGCAATAAACTACATCGATGTCGGTTTTATTAAAAAGTGATACCGATGATTACCATCGATGTCGGTTTTATTAAAAGAGTGATACTAATGATAAAGCATCGAAGTCGGTTTTCTTAAAAGAGTGATACTAATGATGAAGCATCGATGTCGGTTTTCTTAAAAGAGTGATACTAATAATAACTCATCGATGTCGGTTTTCTAAAAAAGTGATACTAATAATGAAGCATCGAGATCGCTTTTCTTAAAGAGTGATACCGATGACTAACATCGATGTCGGTTTTAAGTAAAAGAGTGATACTAATGATAAAGCAATCTATCAAAACCCGGCCCATTCTCGCGACATAGCCATTCAAGCCACTGACCACGCTCCACGCTTAACCCTAGCCGCCCCGACGCCTGGGTGCCTCGCCTCGCCGCCGCCGGGTCCCGTCGCCCGGTGCCCTGCCTCGCCTCCCGCCCGCCCGCCTCCCGCCCGTCGCTTGGTGCCTCGCCTCGCCGCCCGATCCCGCCTTGCAAGGTGCCTGCCTCCGTCTTCCTCACCTACTGATCTTGACTTGTTTCTTGGTTCTTCTTTGGTGAAGGAGAGGTATTGCTCGTGATGATTTTAGGGTTATGATGATAGTAACAATTATTTTGTGAATAAGGCCTTAAATTGATAGAGATACATCTTGTAGAAGTATTGAAGTTATTCACCGTTCGAAAGTCTTGTTCTTTGAGTAGCATATTGGTGTCTGTGATTTCATCGAAGTCCCGATAATCTGGATAGATTGGATTAGCTTATCGCTTTGAATTATTCGATTCACTTCTTGCTTTGAATTGCTCTTGGTAATAAACTGCTTGTGATATACTTGTCTGTTGGTTCAATAAATTATGCAAGAAGACCTGTCATTTGCCCTCTTGTTTTTTGAATTCATTGTCATATATAAGCGATCGATATTAAGTTGATATGAACTTAGAGTGTCCTTTGTCATATGTTGTTTAGATAAATTTTCGCTCGTAATTTATAATCTCGAGAAGAACTTAATAATGATGAATCTCATTTTCGGTTCTTATTGTGCATGTTAAGGTGGTAAGAATTTAAGGCCTTATACACTCAATCAATTGTTTTGCCCATTTGTGATTGAGGTGAAGATTCTAATCTTCATTTTAAACCCAATAATCTGAGAGCAATCATACTTAATTAACTTCACATTGCCAAAGTAGACATGATTCTTTTCTTGTTTGCCATAGTCTACATAATTTACTTCTCCTTAATTATGTCTCGAATGGCCATCTTTGAATCATGTATATGGAATCAAATTGATATATGTATTAAGGAATAAATACTTGCTCTTATACTGCATCTTTTCCAACCCTAAAATCTTTTATGCCTTGGCTTACTATCAAATGTATATTCATGTGATTCGGAAGTGCCAAATAATTGGATCCTGTTTGGTTGGAAATAAAAACATGGTTAATGTGATTCTAGAAACTCTAAAATAAAAACATGGTTAATTTTTTTTAGACTTCTCATATTCGGTTGGAAATATAAAATGTTGGAAATATAAAATCTTCACAATGTCCTTCCCTCAAATTAATTTCATGTTTGTGAGGTCCTATATTTTACAAGTCTTTGTTAAGTTCCATTTTGTTATATGTAGATATACAAATCACAGTTTTGCTAATGGCTTATTTTCGGCATATTAATTTTGTTTAGACGTGTTTAATTTTAGCATATTACTTTTGTTTAGACATGTGTTTACTTTCAGCATATTACTTTTGTTTTTATCTCAGCATATGTTAGAGTTTAGGTTGCGTAACCTACGTCTCCCGTTCGAGAGTGCTTATTTATAAATATGCTGGAATAGCATATTCATAAGCAAGCAGTCTCGAATTGTCCACGTTTTTTGGACAGTTCGAGGATATGTGGTTGGGCAAGTTCTGAGCTATGTTGTACAACCAGAGTTAATTTGGTAGCGTTTCCTGGTGTTCTCCGGATACACACCCTCTTGACTGTTGTCGAGGCGTGTATCCGGAGAAATGGGAGATCTCGCCAAATTTTCTCTGGTTGTACAACGGCAAGGAACTTGCTCGAACCACATATCCTCGAATGGGATTAGGACCAAACCTATTTAGAGATTAGGGGTTATCGTTGGTACGTATTTAGATAGACTTTTGTTCGGAACAATTGCATACTATGAATTATCTGTTGATCCTTTACAAGATTTATTGTCAAGTGCATATAGTAGCTTCGAATTGCTTTCTCTCATGTCACACATATGACCTTATCAGATAAGAAAACTCAAAATGTCGCAACTAGAGAGCATCGGCTCATCACCAAATAGAGTAGAAGGTGCTGTTGAGGGGCCGAGCATGGTTCCAATTACTAAAGGGCCGAGTAAGGTGAGGAAGACCCGAGGACCAAACAAAGGGGCTCTGAGGAGAACGCCGCAGTTCTCCGCTTCAATGCCACTGGGTCTGCACGGCCCTCCTAAGTACATGGGGCGATACCGGTCATTTCTTGGCCAATTGGTGAGGAGAGAGTGCCCATAACAATTAAGGATTGGAGAAAGGAAGTCACGAAAGCGTAAGAATCGGTTGTGGGGCGAGGTTAAGAGTAAATGGATTATAGATGAGGAAGATGAACCCAAAGCGAGACGGTATGCCTTGAAGAGGATGGGTGTGGCCTTGAGGCACTTCAAGACCCTTATGCACAACGAGTACGTGCTGAAAGGCCGTACACCATTCGAGAGGTATCCATTTGTGACCCCTGATGTTTGGGTGGAGTTCACGAGGACGAAGGGTACGCCCGAGGCATCACAGCTGAGAGAGAGGAACACCGCTGTCCAAAGGCTTAACACGCACCCACACCACCTCGATGCAGTGCGCTATGAGGGAAGAAGGCGAGTGGGCGAACTAGCCGAGGAGTGCACTCACTCCCGGACGGTGATGCCTTACTCCCACATATCGAGGTGGGCACGCATATCGGGTATTAGCGAGGACAAAGAAAACCCCTGACGGGCAGCTTGTAGTTGCAAACCCTGCTACCGCTCAAGTCGTCTCTACCATCGTAATACATCTAACTTAGTACAATACAATTGACCCAACTTGTTGTATTTCAAATCTAATTCGTACTTCGCTTATTACAGGAAGAGGTAAGCCAGCGAAAAGAACAGGGGACCTTCCTGAGCCAAGGGTCGAAGGACATCCTGTCGTCTGCGATCGGGAAGTCGACCATAAGGGGCGGGACACACGAAGAAGTCCTACTTTCAAGATGACGCTGCGAGTGCCGTATCAAGGTCATGGCAGGCACGTGAGGAGCGCCTCAAGGACACACTAAGGGAGCAGCTGAGGGAGGAGATTAAGGAGGAGATGAGGGGGGAGATGATGGCACGTGAGGAGGAGATAAGAGGGGAGATGATGGCACGTGAGGATCGCCTGAGGGCCGAGATGATGGTGATGATTTCCCAGTCGAGCTAGATGCCCTCGACTCTCATAGAGAAGTCGTGCCCGACCTAGCATTGCGGTTCCAAAATGATAAGACCGGTCCCCAACCGAAGGTAATAATTAATTTTTCTGAGTTAAAGCTACGAGTGTAACTCCCGCAATGTTTTTCTCAAGTTGTACACTTCTTGCGGTGCTGCTGGTGCCACTCACCATCATGACGGAGGATGGATTTCCGTCAAGGTCTGACGCTGGGTTGCATTTCCATGCAACGAGACCGACCTTGTGCATGGTCACTGTGGGGAAGGGCTACATGAGGGTGCGGTGGACTACGTCCACGAAGACTTCTTATCACATGTGCTCGATTTCCCCCGAAGATATCACCACTCTCGGGCAAGCACGCATGTCGTTCATCAAGTGGCCCACGACGGTTGTCGTCTTGGTCAAGGTAAAAAGTCCCTCCACGTCTTCTCTACCATTCCAAATACTACCGCATAAGTTAAATATATGCGTGCTTCAGTAGGTTCCTCCTGCGCCTCCTCCCTCCCGCTCCTGCGCTCGATCTGCTCCTGCTCCTCCACTTTGCTCTGCTGCTCCTACTCTGCGCTTGCCTCCTCCTCCTCCTCCTGCTCCCGTAGAACCACAGGAGGCCTCCGAGACTCCTTCCGCCAAGAGGGCAAGCTAGACAGCCACAGGCGCCCCTTAAGGTACCTGAAAAGCCCACTGCCCCGACCTCAGAAACTCCTTCGGCCCAGAAAGAAAAGTCAGCACAGGCCACAGGCACCCTGTATGATTATAAGGCCTACGAGTATGGAAAGCCCCTGATTGCATCGCACGAACTAAATCATCTAGGCAGGTGGACTCGCATACTCCATGGATGGTACCTTGATAAGGTGAAGGCGGAAGAGCATCGAGTCGACTTCAACGTGAAGTATAAAATGGTACATTTTCACCGTGACGCGGATGGAACATTCCCCGTCAGTTTTGAGGATCTATTCCGTGTGTACCAAATGAAAGCCGTCGATATTTCTACTTTACGATCATGGACGCTGTGAGTATCACACCATATAGCTTGCGCTCATGACTTTTATAGGATTTTGCATTATGTTTTCTCACATTCAACACGAGTTGCGGGATAATGAGACAATGAGCCGTAGCGTATCTACGAAGTTGGGTTTGTCGACCCGAGCTTGTGTCTGCGACCTTGGCTAGGCTTCAACAGGTGTTTGTTGCTAGCTACATCAAGGGGTATTGCATGCCGAGTCGAAAAAGGACTTCATTGTATTGCCGTACGAGGAGTAAGTAGTACTTTTCGATTCAATTACTTGTACGCACTTAAAACCGTATGTGAACTTATTTCCTTGCACTACATTTTATTTAATAAGCAACCATTGGGTTCTACTCGTCCTCGTTCCGAGTGAAAACACGATCTACACATTTAACTTCGACGAGAAGAGACCGATGGCATCTGTGATCAAGCCTCCTTGCGTATAAGCACATTATTGTAATCTAACACATCGAGGAATTTAACTACGTTTATTTTTTTTGACTCAATGGTGCTCTCCAATGTATGCAGGGGTTTCTCAGACTATGTCGATGAAGGAGGGCCGCACGACGACAAAAAGGGCAAGACACTGCAGTATAAGCGATTTAAGGTACAAGTGCCTAGCATATATATGATTAATTTTTTGACATCTAATCTTCGTTGGGTGAATTTCTTTTCTCTCTTCACGAGTGCCATCAACAGGCAGCGGTGACCATTGCGCTTCTATGTCATGCGGTACATGCTCATCGTGGTCGGCAACTCACAACTTTTCCTAAGGTATATGTCGTGCATAATAATATACTTAGCCTTTTACATAGAAATTTTGAAACTGAAATTAATCATAGTCATTTCATTTTCCGGAAGATCAATATCCCCGAAGATTTTAGACAGCAAAGCACTCAACAATTTACGAGACCACTTATGCCAGTGGTACTGGTTAGAAGTTATATCAGAGGATGGCAGGTTTAGAGATCCTCAAGCTTCCTACTAGACCATATGTAAACAATATTAATAATATATGTCAATTTGATATGTATCAGAGGAAGTCCATGTACTGATTGTCAAGCATGTTTGAGTTGTATATTGTGAACGACTATGATATATATGTGTTGTAATTAAAGCGTTTCTGTTCTGTGAATGTGATATATGCATCATGTGTTCTGTATTGAGAATGTGATGATATATATTGTGCATACTGTTTTAATCTGTGCTTTTTTTTTTTGGAGAATTTGCAAAATGGCACACCCAATGGGTCATTAGAATCGGTTCTTTAAGGAAGTGATTACGATGACCCCTCATCAATGGTTCTTTAAGGAAGTGATTACGATGACCCCATCATCGAAATCGGTTCTTTAAGAAAAGTGATTACGATGACTCATCGTAATCACTTTTCTTAAAGAACCGATTCGATGATGGGGTCATCGTAATCACTTCCTTAAAGAACCGATTTCGATGAGGGGTCATCGAATCACTTCCTTAAAAACCGATTCTCGATGACATTTTATCACGATCGGGTCAAAACCGATTACGATAGCTCCACCTCATCACTATCTAAGGACATATCAGACGCCACTAGAACCGATTCTAATGCTAAAAAGAACCGATTCGATGTGCCGTTCGTAGTAGTGTTCGAAGGTTAATTCGGATATTCCGAAGATTTAATTTTCGCTGCGATTTAAATTTAAATTTTATAACACCTATTCACCCCCCTCTAGGTGACATCCCGATCCTTTCAGGTGGTCCAGGAGGAGACGGATTGCGTGCAGATTCTGGGCCGGAGTGGCTGCCCCCATGGCCAACCGACGCCGAACCGGAGGTTCAGCCGCTGCCAGAGGGCACCACCGCCTTCCTGCGGGGCGCGAGGTGATCCTTCATTCGGCGAGAGTGCCGAGATGTGTTCCGTGCGCTGCTAGCCTCTGCCGCTTCTTGCTGCTATGAGTACGAACCCGCCATCACCAGATGCGCGGTCCCTGTAGACCAAAGACTAGAATCCACCGGAGAGATAGCCGGGTGAGCCAACCACTAGCCTCCTACAGCGGCGCCCACTGCCGGCGTATTTCATCGACGAGGACCCGTCAATGACAAGGTTGACTACTCCTAGGATGGAGGATTGGGTTTGGTAGAGGGCGTCTTCGTAGTTGGAAACCCTAATCACTCTCATGCGAGGGATCCCGGGGATCAACAGATCAAGGAACACAGCAACGTATCCAGGTACAGGCCCCCAAGCCCGGGTAACGGTCCTACGTCCTGCTAGATCTTTGTTGATGAAGTGTGGAGGCGATTACAATGGTTCTTTCAGTTTGTTCTACTCTTTTTTCACTAAGTCTTCTAACTCTTGGTCCGGAATTGGATTGGAGATCCGGAGTCTCGAGGGAATCCCCTTCCCCATACACCAGAGCTCCCTTATATAGAGTGGGCAAGCTCGGGCAGGTAGGAAGGTGACATCACACTGATCTACGACTCATTAATTACACCCATCACTGTGGTCCTATCATACCGACCCATGACTCATTTACTACACCCATCGCTGTAGCCTTGTCCTTCAAGCTTCATTCAATGCCACTGTGTGGCTTCGCCCGTCCCCGGGATGTGACGTTCCTGCGATGGGTTTGGTGTGAGGTGTCAAGGGGATGGACCGTCGTCGTGTCGACCGCAAAATTCCTCGCAATCAATGGCCTCACACGGCAGTGTCGCTCGACCTGGCGTGCTAGGGGAAGGAGACTTCAAGGCGAAGTATTATTCTCATTCTTTTGGTTGCCTTCGTGGCCTGGCGAGAGAGGCTAAAGCACCCGCCAACTCGCCAGCAAACCGACACGGCACGTGGCTCGGCGACCACCCTCCCGCCGCCAAAGGCCGAGAGGGGCCGACACCGTGGCGGTGGCATGATCGCCGCTCGCTTTCGCTAAGGGTCAGCCGAGGGCCCGACACACGACGAAAGCGTGGCTCGATGGCCCGCCCGCCGCCAGTTGCCGAGGGGGGCCGAACACCCGTAGTAGGGCATGATCGCCCCGCCGCTTCGCTAGGCGCGAGGGGGCCGACACCATGAAAGGGGCTGAATGCCCACCGCCGCCAGTCAACGAAGCGGGTCGACACCGTGGAAAGGTGGCTGACGCTCACCGCTAGGCCACCACTTGGGCCGCCCGCCTGGCGAGTGGGGCCTGATTGCCCGCCAGCTAGCCAGGCCGCCACGTGGGCTCCTCGCCTGGCAAGTGGGGCCTCATCACCTGCCAGCTTACCAAGCTGCCACATGGTCTTACTCATCTGCGGCGGAGAGGGTACCCTGGCGTAAAGTATACACCGACAATAATGATCCAAAATTTTTATGAAAGCTTAATAATTGACTCAGTACCATTATATAAAATTTTCAAAAAATTTTAACTTTTTTTGTTTGCCCAATCAAATCTACATGTTCATTGAACTTCTTTTGTTATATTTCAAAAATCAAATACAAAAAACATAAATGGTACACTGCACTTGTAAGAATTTTATAAATTCACTGAAGTGTGATGAGGATTTAAAATTTTTATGAGATCTTAAGCACTTCCTTGTAACCCTTCTGCAAAATTTTCAAAAAATTTAAATAATTTTTTTGCTAAAGCAATAGATCATGAGGCTTTTATAAGGGTGTAGCACTGTCAGAATTTTTTGAACTTTTTGAAACTTGATCATTATATGAAAATTTTATATAAACATTGATGATACATCAAGACTATACACAAAAATTTTATAACTTGGTTTGTGCTATTTTTCATTTGGTTGAAGTTTGCCGGTAAACCTTTTATCAGAACAGTAACACTTTTCAAATTTTTAAAAATTAATGAAGCTTGACCATCATCTGAAAATTTTATTAGAATATTAGTGATGCTTCATAACCATGCAAAAAAATTCAAAATTTTATAATGTGGTTTGTTTCATTTTTCATTCGATTCAAATTTGCTGGTCAGCGTTTTATCAAGAAAGTAGCAATTTTTGAATTTTAAAAAATTCCACAAATTTTATAACCATCTGAAATTTTTATGTGAATATTATTGATGTGTCACGAAACTTCAAAAAAATTCAAAAATTTTTAACATCGTTTAAGTCATTTTTTGCTTGGTGCAATTTTGTCAAGATCTCGGCAAAACCGGTCGAGATCTCGGAAATCTCGACGAGTTTTCGGTCTAACCGGGAGTTCCAGAACCGAATTTAAATTTCTATTTTTGTATTTTGGTTAGAATTTATTTAAATTTTTAAGATTTTACTGAAATTTCGTTCTCCGACCAGAGATAGTATTTCGAGGGAAATCAACATTATGAACCCTGTTATAGAGAACGCCGCTCGGGTGCTCGCTCGATGCTGTAAGACACCAGCCCATAAATTAATCTAGCATCGTGTGACGTGACATTGAGGTAGACAATCTGTCCCGGGCTAAACTGCTGGGTACCACTCACTGACAGGACAGACATGTCAACGGTTGTCCGCGCGATTCCGCGAAGAGTTTGTGAGGAGTGAGGACAGCACTTATCCTTAATAGATGGGATACTGTCCTCTCTGCTAGCTTATAATTAAAGGAGACATATAGCATAGCAGCAAGCAGGGACAACAGCAGCTTGCTTGGTCAGTTTCGACTCAGAATAGTAACTAGGTAGTATATAGTTCATTGAGTGATCAATCGAGAAGCTTGCTAGCTAGGTGTGTGTTCGCGCGTTGCTGATGGCAGATCGTAGGGAGCAAGAGTTGGAGGAGGAGGAGGAGGTGTGGGCGGCCATGACGAATAACCATGTCCATGGCCACTCCCCGGGGCAGCACAAAAAGCCGCAGGCATGCGACAGAGATCACCATCACCACGTCCCGCCCGCTCTTCCATCGCACGGCCTCGGCGCCGCTTCCGATTCCAGCAGGAAGAAGAAGCACACGCGCTACTTGTCTCCTCCAAGTAAGGAGATACAGCAGTCAGCATTAGCTCCCAGCAGCGGCAGCAGGCGGTCAGCTCCGGTGAGCATTCCGGACTGGTCCAAGATCTACGGCCGGAGCAAGAAGGGCGAGGTCGACGGCGAGCATAACGAGGACGGAGGCGGCGAGGATGACGACGACGACGAGGGCGAGGAGGGGAGGGTTCCGCCGCACGAGTGGCTGGCGCGGAAGATGCAGGTGTCGTCCTTCTCGGTGTGTGAGGGCGC
Source organism: Guadua angustifolia (assembly GCA_036346375.1). NCBI lineage: Eukaryota > Viridiplantae > Streptophyta > Magnoliopsida > Poales > Poaceae > Guadua > Guadua angustifolia. The sequence continues at coordinate 41,792,645 of CM070513.1, read as the reverse complement.
TGGGAGGACGCTCAAGGGGAGGGACCTCAGCCGCGTCAGAAATGCCGTCCTCTCCAAGACCGGCTTCATCGAGGACTTGGATGACGGCCACCACCACTGATCATCCGTGCATCTACTCCACTATATTAATCAATCTGCTGCAACCATATATCATTATCAGCTACTACCATACCATATTAGCGTGCAATGCATGCATGCATAGTTAATCCATACCATAGTACTCCACTATATTAGCTAGCTAGTTAGTACGCACCTATCGTATTCCTATCTACATCAAGTAGTACTAGCTACTAGAAGAGAACAGGCAGCTAGCTTAATCTTTTTAAGTACTGCAGTGAAGTGCGAGGTAGTGTGCAAATCTAGCCAGCGCAAAGGACATCATTACTGTAGAATTTTTTTTCTGTTAATAGCTAGCTTTTGCATGCTTACAACCGGCCCAGCTATCCCTGTCGTCCCAGTTTGGTAGTACTATCTGTTCATGTCGAGCTATATATGTACGTATGCCGGCCTGTCATTGTTTGTCACTTGTCTTGTCGATCCCTCAGTGCTGATTGCTTTAGGTCTCTCTCTCTCTCTCAATACGGGAGAAATATAAGTATGAATGTAGTAGTTAAAATTTTGGCTTTTACGTGTGTGCTAGCTAGCTTAATTACGAGCATGCAATTTGATTTGATAAACTGGCCGGTATTTACATGCGTGGATGCGTTAAATTAATAGCAACGATGGATGGATGTACTAGTACTACTCCCAGTGGAGTGAGTATCTGCATGTAAAGAGTTGCAACGGCGAGCTTAGTTTAGAGATGACAATCACGTGTGGTGGGTACGGGTAGTACTCGTTCGTATTCATACCCACAAACCAAATACCCGCGAAGCATCGTGGACGAAAAATCTCGGCTATGCTCGTCACCCGCAGGTACCCGATACCTGCAGGTATACCCGCTTACCCGCCACCATGAACAATTTTTTCAACCAAATGGCACTAAAAGCTAATGAGTTATAGTACTAATACAATCTTTTTGATAAAGTTATAGGTATTAGCTACATTTTATGGATTAAAGAATGATTATCAATGATTCAAAATTTCAAATGTGTATGAGAATAAGAATTAAAATAATGTATGCAGACAAATAATACACGGATACTCAAGTTCAACAATTACTGAAATGAGTTACCATAAATTAGGGATCAAAGTGCCAACTAGGTGCCTGTTTTAACCCGTATATCAATAGGATCTGGCGGGTAATCGGGCGGAACGGGTACAGATAAAGCTCCCCTATACTCATATCCGTTTGCCCATCGGATAGAGTTTAGCCTCTATAAATATACTTATAGATAATAAAAGAAAAACATATCTATATCTATTAGAATTTTTATCGGTAGATACACAAATAGTATGATAATATTGCCATCCCTAGCTTGGTCCTGATCGATCTTGTTTTGCAACGCAAGCATACCTGTCCACTGGCTCTGTGACTACGGACCGTACGAGTGAGGGAGATAGCGACGGACGGACATATGCGCGCATGCATGCACTCATTCATGCATCTGCATATTTGCGTCCGTGTGCTGTCTGTCAGATAACATGCGTACGTGGGTTTCTGCGAGCTAAATTTGGACACATATCTGTCCCTTAGTTGCCCCCCATGTGCGCGTGCTTCCTCTAGATCTCTCCTCTCCTCTTCTACCAGATTCCAAAGTTCATTTTCGATTTATATCTTGCTCTCTATTGAAATCTAAAATTTTAGCGAAATTTCGTTATTTTTGATAAAATCCGAATAAAATTCAAATCTAGAATTCTTGGACCGAATTTCTTACGAAATATCCAAAATTTCGGGCAAAATTGCCAAAATTCGGCAAATTTCAACTGAAAAAATGGGCTAAACAATGTAAAAACTTTTGAAATTTGTTATGGAGGTTTCTAACACATCAGTGATATTCCCATAAAAATTTCAGATGATTATCATGTCTGAGGAATTTTTAAAAATTCAAACATTATTACTGTCCTGATAAAACGTTGACCGGCAAGTTTGAACCGAATGAAAAATGGTCTAAACCATGTTAGAAAATATTAAATTTTTTTGTGCATAGTTATGATGCATCACTAGTGTTCTCATAAAATATTTAGATGATGATCAAACTTCATGAATTTTTAAAAATTCGAAAAGTGCTACTGCCCTATTAAAAGGCTTACCAGCAAACTTGAACAAAATGAAAAATGATTCAAACCATGTTATAAAATTTTAAAAAATTTTGTGGATGGTCCTGATGTAACATTCATATTTCTATAAAATTCTTAGAGGATGATCATGCTTAAATAATTTCTAAAAATTTTGACAGTACTATGTCCTGATAAAAGCCTAATGATCAATAAATAGATTTGCTTTAGCAATAAAAAAAAGGTTCAAAATTTTTGAAAATTTTACAGAAGGGTGAAAAGGAAATGCTTTAGATCTCATAAATATTTTTAATCATAATCACACTCCAGTGAATTTATAAAATTCTTACAAGACATAATACCATTTATGTTCTTTCTCTTTTTTATTTTTGAAATATAACATAACAAATGAAGTTCAATGCTTACGTAGATTTGATTGACCAAATAAAAAAGTTCATTTTTTTGAAAATTTTATAAAATAACATTGAGGAAATTCATAATCTCTCATAAAAATTTTAGATCAAGATCAAACTCGAGAAAATTTATAAAATTCTGATAAGGTTACTGTCCCAATTATGTTCATTCTGTTTTTTATTTTTTAAAGACAACAAATGAAGTTCAATTATTTTGAACAATTTTTTTGTATGATCCTACACTACTAAAGATAGTACTATAAAATATTTCAGATCATTATAAAGCTTTTACAATTTTTTAAAAATCTTAAAGTGTTTCTACCAAAATTTTAAAATGTCTCAAAATTTTGGTTTTTCAACAAATTTCATAGAAGATGAATTTTTTAAGGGTTATTGGACCAAATCCGGTCAAATCTGGCCCTAAAAGTTGATCTATGATTACACAAATGAAATGGACGGATTTGGTAAGTCGATCTATGATTACACAAATGGCATTTTTCTTGGTGCTAGTTCTGGGTAATCCTATGATGAAATCCATGCAAACATCCTCCCACTTCCATTCAGGGATTTGCAGAGGTTGGAGTAATCCAGCAGGACGTTGGTATTCGGCTTTAACCTTATGGGATGTATCACACATACTAATGTATTCTGTTCTCTCCCTTTTCATACCATTCCACCAGAAATTCCTTTTAGGTCTCTATACATTTTAGTATTGCCTGGGTGTATGGTGTACAAGGTATCATGAGCTTCTTTAAGAATTGTCATTTTTATCTCTGGATCATTTGGAACACATATGCGACTATGGAGCTTGAGACTTCCATTTTCATCCACTATGAATTCTGAAGGTTGGCCTAACTTGATGCTTTTAATTTCTTCAATGGTGAAGAGGTATGTGGCTTGTTTTTCCCTGATTTGATCCAGTAAGGTTGATTGAATGGACATAGTGGCCAAAATAGGCTTAGATGTTGAAAGGTTGAAATTGATTTCTATTTTGGCTAGCTTTTGGATTAACTCGAGCATATAGTCTTGAACATATATGTGATTGCATTGAGTCTTACAGTTCAGAGCATCTACTACCATATTAGCTTTTCCTAGGTGGTAGTTTATAGAGATATCATAATCTTTGATTAATTCGAGCCATGTTCTTTGTCACATGTTCAATTCTTTCTCTGTGAATATGTATTTAAGACTCTTATGATCATTTACAAGTGACACTTTGCCCCATAGAGATAATGTCTCCAGATTTTCAAGGCAAATACAATTGCTCCTAACTCCAGGTTATGTATATGTTAATTAACCTCATGTGGCCATAATTGTCTAGAGGCATAGGAAATTACTTTATCGTTTTGCATAAGTACACATCCCAATCCTGACTTCGCGGCGTCGCAATACACTATGCACCCAACTCCATCTTCCGATAGGGAGGCAAAGGTTATTAAGTGTTTGAGTTGCTAGAAGCTTTCTTCACATTTCTTGGTCCAGATTTACTTGTGATCCTTACATAGGAGTTTGGTGAGAGGTGAAGATATTTGGGAGAATCCTTTGATAAACCTACGATAATATCCAGTCAGTTCGAGAAAACTTCTGATTTCTATGGGAGTAGTTGGACTTCTCTAGGATTCAATAGTTTCAATCTTACTCGGGTCCACTTCAATTCCTTTACCTGAGATAACATGTACAAGAAAAGATACTTGGTTGAGCCAAAATTCACATTTACTGAATTTGGCATATAATTGATTTTCTCTTAGGAGTTGGGCGATCCTTAGATGTTCTTTATGCTCTTCTTCGCTTCTAGAGTATATCAAGATGCATCGATAAAGACGGTAATGAATTTATCTAGATATTTCATAAAGATTTTATTCATTAGGTTCATGAATAATGCATGTACATTGGTTAATCCAAAGGGAACCATAGTATATTCATGATGCCCATATCTGGATACAAAGACTTTCTTTTCTATATCTTCTGCCCTGACTTTGATTTGGTGATACCCAGAGCTTAAGTCGATCTTTAAGAATATGCATGCACTTTTGAGATGATCGTATAGATCATCTATCTGAGGTAAAAGGATATTTGTTTTTGATGATGACATTATTGAGCTCTCTGTAGTCGGTGCAAAGTCTAATTTCACCATCCTTTTTATCTACAAATAGGATTGGTGCTCCCCATGGAGACACACTTTTGTTAAATGAATCCCTTTTCTTCCCATTCTTCCAATTGCTTTTTAAGTTCTATTAACTCTAGTGGATTCATTCAATAGGGCCGTTTGGCTATAGGAGTAGATCCAAGTACAAGATCAATGGAGAACTCTAATTCTCTATAAGGTGGCATACCTAGTAACTCCTCAGGAAAGACATCCGAAAATTCTTGGACAACTAGTATTTTGTTTAACTCTGGGTAGCAACATGGGTGAGTTTGGGGTCTGACTATTTTAGTTTAGTTTGGGTTCCTTGATAAGAGATGCAGTCTCTGTCAAACGTCCGTATTGAGGTTCACTACTACAGAACTGGCATTCGGTACTGGTTAAAAATGGCCTTTAGTACCGATTTTTGAACCGGTACAAGCCATCCGGGACTGATGCTCAAGGACATCGCCCCAGTTTTCACCCAGATCGATAGAGTATCGAAGCATTGGATATCACACGTGGCAAGCAGCCCCTCGTTTGAGCACGGGTTGAGACACCCTCATCGGTGAAGTCCTAATGCAAGATTGTTAGTGCCTCCAACCGATAATCGATGTGTCAGATATTATATATATATATTATATGTGTGTGTGTCCACTAGCTATTATATATATTTGTGTGTGTTAAATCACAACTAATTAAAGCACATATAATCAATCATGCACATCTGTTTGATAATTAAATCACTGAACATTCATTAACAAATTTAATTACAACTAATGTATTACAATATGTACACATATTAGTTCTTTTGTTCATCGATCGAGATCACAGAATATTCATTAACAACTTTAATTACAACTTTAGTCTTTCTTTTCCTTCTGTTCATCGAGATCTTTTATGTGCATCGCTCGTGCTAGCCGTCGACCCCGACAGTTCATCGGTCCTTATCAAAGGGCCCAACCTATTTACATTTGGTTCGTGAAACTCGCCGTTCGGATTTATGACCTGATCGTAAATGAAGCCAACAAGTTGTTCTTGGATTGCTCTCACTCGCGTCGGCGAGAGTTCCGATCCTTGTTCCGCCAAATCTTGAGGCACCTATCATTAAGTCATTAACTAATCAATCCTTGAATTTGTACAAGATATAAGGAGTACCTAGACATCATTAAAGCCAGTAATTATATTTACTCACCCCCTTGTCGCCTTTTAGCATGTGGTCAGCGGCTCCGGTTTGGGTGTGAATAAACTCACATATATAGTAGCCGCATAAATTATTGCCCGACGGCTGTCTCAAGATCTGCGGTGGAAAAAAATTGAAAGTGTGAAATGGATGCAAAGAAACTAAGTTAACTAACTAAAAAGCTAGCATTATGATATGCGTACTTTAGAAGCAATTGTAATAGCAAATTTCTTCTCGAATACGCCCCTGTTTTTAGCACGGAACCATGTGAATGCACTACACATGTTACGAATTGTACATGATTAGAATTTGTTTCAAATGGAAGGAAATAGAACTAGTACAATAATAAAAAGAACAAGAATTAATACCGGTTGAGCATGTCGATAAAGTTTTGAAACTTTTTAACTAGTCTCCTTTGTGAGTCCATAACTGTGATCTGGCTACGATCTAGCTCGATTATAAGAAGAATCCAGTGAAAACTACACATATATATGTCAACGTAGATAACTAATTAGTTGTAACATCGTGTTATGAAAAAGGAGTAGAACGAGGCGGTACGAAAACACGTACTCAAATGCGTAGGGTAGATATATCTTTGACTTATATTGTTGTCCCATTAGCACATTGAATATGTTATTCTCTGTTTCGCTTGGGTGGTCTCTAACGGTTGTCTCGTTGATAATTACTGGGTCCATGAAGCCTATGTCAAAGATACGCTCCCTTCGGCATGTTTGTGTCTCCATTCTACATGAGAAGAAATTAGTTAGACTTGCAAGTTAGTATAGTACAAGGGCGCGCATGATGGTTTTTTAGAAATAAGACACTTACAAAGTCCAGCAACTCAGCATGGCCGCGGAGAGGGCGTCTGTCTGGTATAGATCATACATGACGTTCCATTCAACATAAAATTCACCATCCCCGTGGAAAAAATCTTGTTCCTTATACTTGACAGTGAACAAATGTAGACCACGCTTGGTCACGTCCAAGTACCATTCATGGAATTGCCGCATCTTTGTTGGTAGCTAGAGTAGCTCCTCACGCCTGACAAATAATGCGCCCTGTTTAAATGGCCATCTTACTTGGGCATACTCAATATTTGCCGTGCCCAATACTTGATCTGCGGTAAGTCCAGTTTCTTTGTAGAATTCTTACATCTCCTTGGCCTTCTCCTCAACTGATGTCCTCTCCTCTGACATCTTCTTCTTGTGGCTTTCCTCAATCAATGCGCGCTCGTAGTTTGATAGGAGAGGCATTTCTTTTTTATCCTTCAAATTTTTAATAGTCCTCAAGCCTTTGTGAAATTCTTCCGTGCCAGGTTGAACCTTCTTCTCTGGTGACTTGGGTCTAAAAAATTTAGTTACCTTTCCTTTTACTACCGTCTTGGTCTCCTCCTCGGTCATATTATACGGCCGCTTCGGAAGTGCGGCCAAATTCTTGGATTGGGTGGAGGACCCCGTCTTCTTGGGAGCTGCTAGACATGCTGGCTTGATTGTCTTGGTCGGCGCCTTCTTGGGAGGAGACGGGCTTCTTATGGGGCTTATGTTTGTGGGAGGTGGTGTAGGAGTCGGGCTTCTTGTAGGGCTTACGTGTACCAGAGGTGGTGTAGGAGTCGGGCTTCTTGTAGGGCTTAAGTGTGCCGGAGGTGGTGTAGGAGTCGGGCTTCTTTGCGGAGAGGACACGCCCATGTTATCTCGAAAAATTATGTACCGTTTGCGCCACAGGATGAAATTGTGTACTGCCTCTCCTAGCTTCGTAGTCCCGTCACCTCTAGGAATTTTGAGGTCAAGGTCCTCGTACCCTGAGCAAACCTCCTCCACGTAGACCTTGGAGTAGCCTGATGGTATCTGTTGGCCATGGATGAGCTGCCCCGGCTCCACTGGATTAGCCATGCCATGGGCCGCTTTTAAGGAAAGGTTCGGCGCTTGGACGTGCGACTCACAAGGTGTCCGCCGCTCGATGTCGCCTACGGATACTTGTCCAAGTCCGCTGATGAGCCCCAACCGAAGTGCTGCCCGCCGCAAGGAGGGGCCGATGATGTTAGGATTACTTGGAGGTTCTTGGCCCGTCTCGCGCTGTTGGCTCAAGGCTAACTGCACCTCTCTTCGGATCTGTTCTTGCATTCTCTCCTGTGTTTGATTTAGGTGTTCTTTAAGCGCACTAAGTTGTTGTGTCTGTCGAGCCTTGCTCCTCACCCAACTCCTATAGGTCTCGGTGTCCTAAGCGAAACCAACCTTCCACGGGACGACGCCAATGCCTCGTGTACGTCCAGGGTGCTCTGGGTTTTGCAGGGCCCTTATTAGCTCGTCGTTCTCTCTGTTTGGCACGACTACCCTGGGAAGACTCCTCGATGGACTGTACAAGCCTTCTGGTCACATCTCTTAGCACCTCCCCAAACACAGCATTGCCGTTATCATCAAGGCCGCCACCGTGACCATAGAACCAATGCTTTGCTCTGTCGGGCCAATCCAATTGTTGCGGGTGAAACACCCTTCGCTAGCAGGTCCTGTTCCCTCTTCTCCCATTTGGGTATTGCATGGCGGTAACCACCAGGGCTGAGTCGGTGGTGATAATTCTTCTTCTGTACATTCAGCTTATTCTTCTCACTCAAACTTTGACCTTCGTTCGAAGTCTTGTAGTTCACAAACGATCCTAGTGATCTTGCAACTTTGGGTGCTTGTTGAAGTCGGGCGTTCGATTCTTCTTGATATACTCTGTGTTTAGCTTCTTTTTATAAGTTTGGAATGCGATAGCCATCTTCTTGAGAGTGTAACTCTTCTCCTTCTCTTCGGTTCCTTGGGGGAAGGTGAATGTCTCCTTCACATCATTCCAAAGCATGTTCTTCCCATTTTGCTATGCTAATTGGCACGTGGTCCCTATCTTCGTGGACTGATCCCATTTTGCTATGCTAATTGGCACTTTGCATTCAATTACCAAAATTTCAGACTAATCAAACAAATTATATGACACAAAACCCGGTCCCCTTTTAAATTGAAAAAGAAAAAAATTAAAGATAAAAAATTGTCAAAAAAAATTTTTAAAGACTTGTACCGAAGGCTAACCTTTTGACCCTTTTTAGATTGTTTTTTCCAAATAGTCGAAAATTTTAAACCTTAACAAAAAATAATTAACTTAAAAAAAGTGTTCTAAATTGACTTTGAAAGGGGCTTTCCGGGGGATGGTCTTCCAATGGAAAAAAGTGTAAATTGTTTGGAATTCAGAAGGCCCAATGGTTTTATTAAATGGTATCGGGAAAAAGTTCAATAGAAGTGGTAAGAAAAGGGGTGGTCTTCCCTGTGGGGAAAAAAAAAAGTTTTGGCCTAAAAAATTATGTAGAAAAACCTTTTTAACCTGCCTCGCTATACCCACCGGGATTTCCCTTTTGTGTTTCCCACCCCTTTTTGGCCCCTAAAATTTTTAATCAAAATTATGGAAGTTTAATCTAAAGGGTGGAATAAAGGTCCTATCGCCCAAAAAACCCTGGAATCAGGAGGCAACGTCCTCAAAAGAAAATGTCCCCGGTCCTCGGGAAATGCCCTTTGTCCTAAATTGGAAAATTGAGGCCTTTACTTTGTAAGTAATAGGGGGAGTCCCAAACCGTAAATTTGGGGAAAAGGGCCCTTTTAACGCCTTAAAATTATGGGCTTCCTGGGTTTGGCCCCCTTTGGGAAAATTCCGGGGGTTGGACTTTCCCCGCCAAGGGGCACCTTTTTGATTGGTTTTAGCACCTGGGTTGGTGGGCTGGGCCTCCCCGGGCCGGCCCAGGGGGGTTTGAGGCTTTTGACAAGGGACTTTTGGGACCGGTTTTCGGGGCCTGGGGTTTGGGTCCTGGTACCTTTTTATGCACCCCAAATTTTCAGGACCCACAAAGGGGGGGGGGCCCGCTTTAACCAAAAGCAGAGATGAAAACCTTGTTCAATACTTTAAATTAGGGAAAGGGTTTTTTCCGCCAAGACCGGGGGCCTTTTAACGAACGGTTACCTGCAAGGGTGCAGGTTGGCCGTTCCTCGGGTCAGAGCCCTTCCCCAAAGGGGGCCCTACCGGGGGCCTGGCTGGTGAACCCCGCTGCAAATCAAAGCCCCGTGGAAATCAGGCCCCAAGAGGGAACTTGGAAAAAATTGGGAGTTACCTCCCCCAGCAAAATTAACATTTTTATAACCATGCTTTAGACCCGAGGTACTGCCCAGACGGGGGGGCCCCCATGTTTCGCAGCCTCATCGCCTTGGTGCCCCCTGACTTCCCCGACTCCTCCCGTTCGGCACCCTTGGGTCCCTAACGGACGCCAGATGTCAGGCAAATTATTTACCCTTGGTCAAAGGCCCTCGCTTTTTTCCCGGGACCTCCCCGCAAGGGGGGAAAGTCCTCAACGAAGGGATCGCAATTTAAAGTTTGTCATTCATTAACCCTTGCCAACGGGTTTTCTCCCCTCCCCCCTTTTTTTCCTCATCGGCCTGCGGTTCGGCCATTATGAGGGCGGTTCAGTCCGCCAAGACGCCTTGCAGTAGCCCCGGGTAAACCACCCCTCCCTTATTTCTTTCCCCAATTTTTCGCCCCCCTCTTCATAATATTTGCCCTTCCCCGCCCCAAATTTCCCTTCCCCGCCTTTTCCCCCTAACTCATGGAACCTTCCCCAATTCCAAATGGCCGTTTTCTTGGAGGAGCAAACCCCCCCATTGAATAAACGGTTTCCCCTGGGCCCTTTACCCCCCCACCCCTTTCGACCGGGTTTGGGGCCACACTTAATTTTCCCCCGACACTTGGTTGGCCCTCAATTCAATTGCCCCCTCAAGGCCCAAAACTGCTTCCGGCGTGATCTCCCCAGTTGCACTTTTCTTTTCCAATGGCTATTTTGACTAGAAAAGCCCGAAAAATTTGTGAATTGAAATAAATCATGTCTGGCTCTTACCGGGGGTTTTCTTCAACTACTCCTAACCTTAAATGGTTTGGTCCTAACCCTCAATTGAAATTTCCCGGCATCCCTTTCCCAAAATTTTTCCCTTAAGGGCAACAAGCAAATTTTTTATCCGAAACAATTGGGAAAAAAACCCGAGTTTTTTTCGAAACCAATTAATTCAAAAACGGGAAATTGGATCTTTTATAAATTCTACCAAAATTTTTTTAACCTTGGGAACGGGTTCAACCCCTAACATAGGGGAAAAAAAAAAAATTGAGAAATAATTACCAAACCAAAAAAACCCCCCACAATATTGAACCAAAAAGGATATGGAAAGATTTGTTATAAAATGTATAATATTTTAATTAACTTTGAAAATACGAACTACCAAAATAACCCAAATAAAAAAATCAATTAAATTAAAAAATAAACCAATATTTGGTTGTTAAAACAAGAAAAAAGAAAGGAATCCCTATATGAAAAAATATAGGTTAAATGGGTTTTGGTAGTTTGCAAACTTTTAAGTCCACTTTTGCTAAACAAACTCGTAATTGGTTTGGAAATTTGGGGTTTTGGGAAATATTTTATGAAATAATGAAAAATGAAAATAATAAAACACAATTATCCATTATGCCAAAATTGAAAAATATGATTAAAAAAAGCTTTTAAGAAAGTTTTAGTAAAATAAGCATACATTAGCATGGATTAAAAAATAAACAAACCAAAAACGTATGGTTATTTGAATTTTGCCCAATTTCTTTAGGGTTCTAAATGAGCCCTCCAAACCTTTCACAAAATTCACGATATATCAATAAATTAATCACCAATTCACATTTTAAGAAAATTAATGAACTGTTATGGAAAAATTTAAAAACAAAAAAAAAAAATGCCCAAAACCAATTAAAAATAAAAAAACCATTAAACAAAGTTTAACCATTAAGAAAAAATCTAAAACCAAGAAAAAAAAAATTCTAAAAAAGTTAAAACGGAAAAACCCCAAAAATAAAAATTTAAAATTTTGGGGAAGAAGATAACAAACTCAAGAGCCCAGATCAAGAAAAATCTAGCTCGATGGCTAGTTCCCCAAATTTCAATCTCCAATCGACACAATACCCAGAGGGATCGAAAAGTTCTTATCAAGGGATCCGAGCCCACGAAGACAATCTACCAAAGTGATTTGGGGGGAGGGCCCGGGGGAAGAGAAAGGGGGGGGGGCCGGCACCCGGGGGGGGGCGTGGGGAAGAGTCCGGCGGGGAAGGGGGGGGGGATTCCGGGGGAAGGAGGCACGGGAGGAGGAGAGGGAGGAAGGAGACGGCGATTCGGGGCCGGGAATGGGGGGAGGGAGGGAAGAAATAAGGGGAGCACAAGGGGGGAGCAGGGAAAAATGGGGCCCCATATAAATTTTCACCCCATTATTTTTCCAAAAAAACCCAAGAAATATTTACTAAAAAACCCATAATTTATTTCCAAAAAAAAAAAATTTACTTTAAAAAAAAACCTAGAAAATTTATTTAAAAAACCCATATATTTTATTTTTCTAAATTAAAAAAACAAAAATATTATTATAGTTTTTTAAAAACCGATACAAATATTAGAATTGGTTGTTTTCCGAAAAATAACAATTTTGTTTTCCGACAAAATAAGGGCCTCTTTCAAATATTGAAAAATGAAAACCTCTTTTGACACATTTAAATTTGAAAGTTTAAAACAATTTTGGAAAACCCAATTCTTTTAAAAATTTTGGCAAAGAGTAAAAGAAAAACCCAAATTACGTACAATTTTTCAAAGATGAAAAGTCTTTTCAAATAAAGTCCAAATTCCAAAATTCCCAAAAATTTGTGAAAGTTTCTTTTATTCCATTAAATTCAACCACAATCATTGAAAAATTTGTAAATTTATTTCAAATAACCTTTCCCAATATCAACCGATAAATTTCTTTTTTTACTTAACCCCATTCAACGAATTAATTTACTCCATTGGTCGTTTCACCCTAAGACCCCTCCGCAAACGGAGATTTTCCAATTGGTCATTCTTCCATCTTGAATTTTCACAAAACCGGCCACTTAAAACCCCGGGCCCACCCAAATTTAAAAGGTTTTTTTCCAAAACCCAATTTCTTTATACGGTTAGATCCAAAGATAAAACCTCTTTCATTATCCTGGGAAGTCCCACCCATTCTGAACAATAATCCCATTTCCGAAGGTCCCAAATTTTTATCACCCCTTGACATTATTAGGTCCCCCCTTTGTTACGACGCTCTTGTGAACATGTTTTGAAAAATTTTCGTCCCGCTTTAAAGGTAAAAGGTGTCCCTTAAATCGACTTTGCCGCCCCTTAAACTGGTGCCAAAATTTGGTTCAAAAAAACCCCCCTTTGGTTTTGAAACTTGGGTTTCCCATGATAAAAGCCACCATTGTGGTTCTTTCAAAATATTTCCGCCGACCAAAATTCTTTACAAAATTCATCGTTTGAAAATTCAAACGGGTTTTTATTTCCCAAACCCTTTTGCCGATAGTTCCGATGGGCAATAAAACCCTTGCGTTTTCCCCAGATGCCAAGAACCAAAACCTTTAAAACCTTCCCAATCCCTGGTTTCACCACCTCAAATTTTAATACCCGTACCCTTTGGGGAAAGAAGAAAAAAGGGCCCAATTTAACCCGACAAGGTGAAAAAATGGAAGATCGAACATTGGGAAAACCTGAATGGCTCCCCACCCCGATCCGAAAGTATGGTACAATCATGAACGGCCGTAATGTTGGCTTAGCATGATAGTGGAACCGATAATCATGAACGTGACCGATTGTTACCTTGCGCCTTCTTATCGCGGTCATAAATTTCATGTCGGTCGCTACCTTTCCCATTTCTATAACCCAACCCGGATTATTTTCCTTTTAAATTTACTTCACACCATCCTTGGTCTTCCTGTATGTTCAAGAGATACCAACCAAATTGTCGCAGACATTCTTCTCAACGCATGACATCAATACAATGTCGACATCTAACTCCTTCCAAAGACGCAAGTCCCAAAATATGGACCTTTCTTCCAAATTGTCCTAGTACTAACAGATTTACGACTCTTTTTCCGATCAAGTTCAATATCCTCCACACGTGAATATACTTGCTTCCACTCATAGGTCACAATGAACGGACTTCCTCTTCCCATCAAATTTGTCATCCATTTTACTAGATCGATGACTTCGAGGTAGAAACCTACTATGACCCATATACACGGTTTTCTTGGAATTCAGAGCTATAGGCTCTCGCCTCTCTTCACAGATAGGACACGCTTTGGCTTTCAGATCAGACTCGCCAAATTACTAAGCCGGAAATCATTTATGGTACAAAATACCATAGCTCGAGGGTGAAATACTCTTTGTATGCATCCCACACCACTTACCCTCATTCCACAATTGTACCAAATCTCGATCAATGGTGCAAGGTACACATCAATATCATTTCCTACGCTTGGGTCCCGAGATTAGCAAGGACATCATGGTTCACTTCCGCTTCATGCACGCCATGAGGGCGGTTGTAGATACACAATGTAATCGCCACGGCCGCGGATTATTCATGTTACCAAACGGATTCATTCCATCGCAGATCAACCCAAACCTTATGTTCTCATTTCGCACCAAACTCCTCATGTTTCCAATCGATGTTTCTCCATTGAGCCGAATCAAGAGGTGTCTCACTGCCATCTTCCTTTCGAGACTCATAATGCCAACACAACAATTTTTTCTCTCGATTTAAACAACCGCCAAGACGGGAATGATGGGCAAGTACTAATAATACCTTGGCTTGCACCTTTAGTGACCTCTTCACCATCGCTTTCTCTTTACGCTCTTGTCGTTACGCTTCTCCTTTTGTTTGTACCGGGCACACCGCACAATCGACAAACGCAGCTCCCCGAGCAATGCGCAGAAGATGCAATCATTAGGACATGCATGTATCCTTTCTATTTCCATTCCCATGGGACATGAGATTTTCGCTTCATAAATGCTTGTTGGCAACTCGCTTCTTCGAAGCACATCCGATAGAAGAACTAGAAGTGCATTGAAACTTGTATCCGTCCAACTGTTTTGCCTTCAGTTCAACAATGCAAGGACCGAACCCAACTTGGTGTATTCCGCTTGGCAACCCGTGAACAATGGTTTGGCATCGCCTTCCATCAAGCTTTTAAACTTTTCAACTCTCTTCCGTAATTACCTCCACATCCCGCAACATTTGCTCCAAATTCTCATCCTCAAATATCATGTGCTGAACTCGTCATCCGTTCCACCGATTCAAGTAGACACGGAAGGGTACCACTTGCCTCGCCGTGATGGATCCAACACGTATTCCTCACAAAGCCACGCCGAATCGTGGTCCTCGATTTGAGCCGAAGTTGTTAAATCTTTCTCAGATTGCAATCAATGCAAGGACAATATATGAAGTTTACACCTCCTCACAATGTCCTCTTCGCAATTTTTTGAACTCCAACACCCCTCTCAAATTCAGACTCAAACGATTTTTCCGATACATCCATTCCTTACGGTCCATCTCAATTAAACTCGCACAATAAATATTGAGACACCTAGCTAGCTATTTGAAATATTGAGACATCATTTTGCTAATATTACTTTATGTAAATAGAGGACAGTTCCAAGATATATAAAATATGTACCCCGAGACTTCAATTTTCTCCTCAGGCTTTAACTCAAGGGTAAAAACAAACAAAATCAAATAATTAAAATGTACCAGACTTGCAAACTTTTACTCCAAAAAAAAAACGGGACCAACGAGACCCAATTTAAATAGGTTGGTTCATTTTATTAGGGTTTAAAGAAACGAGTTTTCCCCAAACCGCCTTTACAACATAAGATTATATAAAACCAGAGACTTCAAATTATGAGTTGTACAATAAGAATTGAAACCACATATCCTCAATTCCCCAAAAAATAAATTCAGATGCCAATTTAAATATGCCATTTTGGTATTTAAAACAAGCTCCTTTAAAAACAGGCGGGTAAACTCTAGCATTTATCACATGATAGAAATTAACAATAATTCCATATTAACAAGAGCACTACAATAATTAAATAGATGTGTGCTTGACAAATTAATAGAGAGTGTGAAATCTGATAGCATATACTCAATTCCAAAGGTAACTTAAACTTTATTCACGATGTATCAAAATTACCTAGTGCAAAATTGAAGGGTTTAATTTAAAGGCCTGATTGCTCACATTTTGAAGAAAACAAAGAAACGAGGGTAAAAAGAAGGAATCTCTCAAGATAAGGCTTCAAATTTGCCCTCTTAACACCTATCCTTGAGGACTTCAAATTTTATCATCCAAGTATTGCTTCCCACGTATATGAGCTGTTTTCTTGATCAAGGGCGAGAAATCTCCTCCGAACAACAATGAGATCTTGTTCCCGAGTGGTATATATAACTCTAGCGAAGCATATCACAATCGTTCTCAACTAAACAGCGATAGTGATTTCCACGCTATCACTATTCCGCTTTCATAAAGCGATAGATGATGATCAGCGCGAACATCACTATCGCTTTTTGAACCGATAGTGATGTATACCCACATCACTATCACTTCTATAAAAAGAACCGATAGTGATGTATACGTGATCATTACTATCGCTATTTTCTTGGAACCGATAGAGATGACAGTCCATATCACTATCGCTTGTTAGTTGAGAACCGATTGAGATATGTCGAGTCCATATCACAATCACTATAATCTCGTAACCGATAGTGATTATTACTAACACCCCGTCCGGGTTATCTATCAACAATCGTTTCTCGAAACTTAAGAACCGGATACGTATAAAGTTGGATAGTAATGTGCCGCTCAGAGTAGTGATTGTTACCTTGCCGCCTCATCGTGTCTCGCAGCCTCATCGCCTGTGGTTCACGCCCATGAGGGCGGTTCAGTTCACATCATGACCACCACATCCCAAATCAAATTTCTCATAAATTCTTCTTGATCAAATCCTTCACCGTCCATCGCGTTTCTTAGGCTAGAAGAAGCACCAAAATTAACGAAAATAGATCATGTTTCATGTAAAGTCGATGGTACTACTCTAAAACGGCGCGGAAGATGGGGAAGATGGGTGGCGATGCTGAAGATGTTCCTAATGTAAGTCAGCCAAATACTATGGACAAATATACTTATACATATACATACAAATCTCACATATACATAGAAACTTCACATATACATAGAAATTTCAAAATTCAACAGAAATTAGAAAAATTCACATGATACATATACATTTGACATGATACATATACATTTCAAACTTCACATATACATACAAATCTCACATATACATAGAAACTTCACATATACATAGAAATTTCAAAATTCACTGTAAATTAGAATAATTCACATGATACATATACATTTGACATGATATTCTGACGATTATGGGCTGATCAAGAGATCGATTTCAGACCTTCTCCAACGGCCGCACTGGCGTCGCTGCTGGAGAAGGTCCTAGGTGGCTTGACCATTCTCTACAAGTTCAAGAAGCACGATCGCCAGAGAGCGTCTAAGACACCGAGAGGCTGAGCCATGAGGTGACGGTTTGGTTGATATGGAATGATCGCTTTCTTTTTGATGTAATAGACTACTAACATTCTAGTTGTGGATTTATAACCTTATTTTATTTTTTGAAAATCATATTAGTGTGGAATAAAAATGATTCATTATTTTTATTGAGCAAATAAGCAATAATAATTTTTCTCAAGTTATTAGTCGCTGCCTCCTTGGCGCCTCGCTAATCTATTAATCGACAGCTCGTTATATATACTTGTTATTATCATTGTTGAACTCATTTCTTCACTAATGGTCATTGTGAGTAGGTATATCAGAAGAGAACAACATACAAGTGCAGGTGCTAAAATTCTACATGGTAAGAGAAGCAAAGTAGTCACCATAATCATGCAAACACAACAATTCGACAAGCAATGTGAGGAAAAAGTTCTTTTTTGTTGCTATATGGAAATGACCGGTTATTATTTGATTTGCTACCACATCAATTGGAAATAGTTAACCACATTTGGCACCTAGTGAATTAACACTGAAAATATTTTTGCTATCCAAAACAACTCGCACCAATCTTGTTCTTGTCCAAACAACCAACAGATTTATTGCATCTTATAGACTCCATTCTATAAGATGCAATAAAGAGTTGTTTAGCAATTTTACTGTTAGGATGCTTAGAATCAGATTGATGCCAGCATATGAAAAGCTGTTTTATCAACCAAACAGTAACATGTAAGTCAAAACTAGCTGCTGAATGCACTTCTGTCCAAGCAAACAATGGATGCCAACTTAGTGATTGCCTCTACCACAGACTAGATAATATCAGTCTAGCCAATGACAGTGGCGTTATCATCCTACCAAGCAAAGTTTATGGCTGCTACTGTAGTAGAATGTCAAGCCGTGTGGTTAAGAGACCTACTTAGTGCTTTGACAGGACGAGCACCAAAGGAAGTAGTAATGCGAGTAGACAATAAGTCTGCTATTGCACTCATGAAGAACTCAGTGTTTCACGGAAGAAGTAAGCATATTGATACAAAATTCCAATTCATTCGGGAGTGCATTGAAAATGGTTGTTCTGCTGTTGTCCTATTTCTATTATCGTTTGTTTTCTCAGGAATACAGAATCATCACAGAGTTTATTGTCGGAAGTTTCTCTGAAAATCAGAACAGTGACAAAGCTGCTGTTGTTGCTAGTTTTTAGAAGATTGAAGAATTATCGAAGCATTATTGTTGCTTGTATTCAGAAGACCAGAATATTGGCAAGAAAGAATACTCAATCAAGATCTACACCAACACCCCCTAAGTTGAGCTCCACCTCCAGCATCTAGCCTGTTTTTTACCCACCGCCTTTAGATCTATCCCAACCCCCTCCCTATCACCACTATGCATCCTAGCCCCAAATTCCTGTATTGTCACCTCCTCATTGTCATAGGCCTCGAGTACAAGGTGACGCTATGGAGGAGACCGATCCTGGAACTGTGGAGAGAAGGGCGAAAGTAGCATAAGCACTGGCGTTCCATAATCTATGCTTGATTTATTGCCAGAGGATTGACGGGAAGGGAGGGAAGTAAAACACATTTGAGCAAAACCGAATCAATCCGCAAGGTGAACATACATTGTACCGTCGGACGCGGTGAGGATGGCTGGAGACGACGGCGGCGCGCGGTGGGGTCGTCGGAGGCGAGGAGGACGGCGGTGGTGGGGTTGTTGGAGGCGAGGAGGTCGTTGGAGGTCTTTGCAAATGAGCGGGAGGAGGAGATTGGGGAACAATGGTGGGAGTTGCAAAAATTGGGGAAGAGGAGGCGGCGGGAGGGATTTATAGGTGCACCATCAGTCCCGGTTGGTGTATCCAACCGGGACACCAACCAGGATTGATGACTCACATCAGTCCCGGTTGGATACACCAACCGGTACTGATGGCTCAGCTTTGGCGCGCGGGAGCCCTAGATTTTTTTTTTTTATTTCTGTGGGAGCCCTAGGCACTATCAATCCCGGTTCGTGTATTCAACCGGGACTGATGTCTCACAGTGCTTGATCGTTTCGTCTTCCCAGTGCTTGATCATTTCATCTTCCTAGTGCATAATCAGTAGAACAGAGAGGCGTTTCGTTTCCCAATACAAATTCGCGCCTATAAGAACAGAGAGGCTTTTCGATGCCATCATCAGCAGAAAAACACTCTGACGCCATGAGCTCCACCCCACCGACAGTTCCTCCTCCAATGGCTCCTCCAAACAGCTCCTCCGATAGCTCCACCCCACCGACGCCGCCACCTCCGCCCAAACCCACCGGCATGCCCATGCGCCAATGGCTGCGGCGCTATGCCGTCGCCATCTCCACGGCTGCTCTGCTTCCTTCGACCGATGCCTCCGCCTCCACCCGTGCCCCGCCGGCCGCCTCCGCCTCCACCCTCGCCGGGAAGAAGCGCCCCGCGTCCTCCTCCTCCTCCAACGACGAAGAAAGCTATGACTCGCCGGAGGGATATCGCGACGGCTGGGAGTTGGAGGATGACCCAGACCGAGCCAGCTTGAGCGAGGACCCGGATGGCCGCAGCGAGGACTCCGCCGACTCCGACAACCCTCCGGCCTCCTCCTCCTCCGACGACGAGTAGCTAGTCTTTTGTAGTTAAAGTATTTTTGTAATTCTTCTTATAATGCAATCTATAAAGCATTATAATGCTTCTTATAATACTTTTGTAATTATCTTCCTATATATATAATGCAATCTACTACTTCTCATGCAATCCAGTAGTCTTTTTTCTATGGCGTGCATTTGCTGATTTCAATTGATCATCACAGACGGTTCTGTTTTCAAACCGTCTGTGCTAATCAGACATCGCATCACTACCGGTTGGATACACCAACCGGGTCCCGGTTGAAGACACCAACCGGTACTGATGTGAAGAGTTGCTAAAACTCAAAACAATTTTGGTGCCCTTACTGGTTGATAAGAAATCTTCCTCCCCCTTGGCTAGCGCGGGGCGCTTGAGTGCGGGTTCGCTCTGCCATGAGGTCTCGGGTTCGATATTATTTTCCAACCATCTAATATAAATTAAAATTATAGAAAATTGTAAGAAATAAAGTAATTTTTGCACTCTTATAATTCCATTGCAAATTGTCACCTTGTTATATAAATTCACCTTTTATAGTTTCTACGATCCAGCAATCTAGTATTAGTATAGAGGGACTTTGAACAATATTGTTAGTCAAATATTAGTACAATTTGAACAGAAAATACAGAGCAACAGGAGAACCACTAGAGGAATGAGAAACTAGTATGTTAGTAGTCTATTACAACAAAAGAAAGCAAAGCAATCCTTATTTGCTAACACACTTTGCTTTTACAAGTGATCCTTCATTATGATCGCGGCGTATGTAGGGAGATTCCTCTGTATCATTCAGGACACTAATGTCTACGTCCACCGTGAAAGAAGGCAGCTCGTCAAACTAATTATACTCTTCTTCGTCCGTGATGCCCTCAACTCCGACAATCCTTCTTTTACTTGGAAGAACCACGTGGCGCCTTGGCTGATCGCTACTGCTAGTCTTCTCCTTCTGTTTTTTATCCTTCTGCTTTTTTGGTTTGTTATCCATATCCATCACATAGAATACCTATGTCACATCATTAGCGAGCACGAACGGTTCGTCTCTATAGGCCACTTGCTTGAGGTCCACGGTTGTCAGACCGTACTCGTCGATCTCCACGGCTATAAGTTTGACCCATTGTCACCGAAACAGAGGGACTTTTAAAGGTCCATACTCGAGCTCCTAGATCTCCTCTATGAAACCATAGTAGGTGTCCATCTTTCCATCTTTGTCCAAGGCATCTATACGGACGCTGCTATTTTGGTTGGTGCTCTTGCTATCCTGGGCTGTCGTGTAAAATGTGTACCCATTTATCTCATACCCTTGGAATGATACGATTGTCGTGGATGGTCCCCAAGCCAAGAGTTTCAACTGTTCATCGTCTGTTTGGTTGACCAACAGTTGCTTTTGTAACCAACCGCCGAAATGATTCATTTTCTCGACTGCGATCCACTTATCTGACTTCTGTGGGTATTGGTCACGTAGACTCATCTCGTGATCATAGATATACGGAGCCACTATAGTTGCTTGTTTCAATACCGTGAAATGTGCTTGTTTAAATGAAAGTATATCATTGCTATAGGATTCTTTTCTCCCTAGAGTCCCTTTTCCCCGTAGCCTCCCCTCATGGCGTGATACAGGGATGCCAATCGGATTCAGATCATCAATGTAATTAACACAAAACTCAATCACCTCCTCTGTACCAACACCCTACACAATGCAGCCTTCTGGGCGAGACCGGTTACGAACATACTTCTTTAGGACACCCATGTACCTCTCGAAAGGGAACATATTGTGGAGGAATACGGGTCCGAGAATTTCTATCTCTTTAACAATGTGGACCATGAGATGGACCATAATATCAAAGAAGGACAGAGGGAAAATCATCTCAAGGCTAACCAGATTATCGACCACGTCATCCTGCAGATTAGATAGCTTATTCGGCTCGATGACCTTCTGCAACACTGCATTGAAGAACGAACACAACTTTATGATTGTCCCTCGTACCCAGTTCGGCAGAATACCTCACACCACCACTAGGAGCAACTGTGTCATCAACACGTGACAATCATGGGATTTTAGGTGTACGATTTTATTCTCTTTCATGTTTATGAGTCTCCTTATGTTCAAGAGTATCCAGAAGGGACCTTCACACTATTCAATAACTTAATCATTTTTTTTCTCTCTTCTTGCTCAGAGTGTAGCTCGCGGGGTAGAGGTAATGATGTCCTTTCTCTCTCTTTTCTGGATGTAGGTCATTCCTGAGTCCCAATAGCTATAGGTCCTTTCATGCTTGAAGTGTATCTTTTGATTTGCCGTACATATCTAGGAAGCCTAGCAGGTTCACGCAGACATTCTTCGTGATATGCATGAAATCCAGTGAGTGGCGGACCTCTAAGTCTTTCCAGTAAGGTAAGTCCCAAAATATTGACTTCTTCTTCCAAATGGGCTTACCTTGTTTAGTCGGGACAGGTTTGCAACCAGGACCTTTTCCAAATACTACTTTCAGATCCTTTACCAAAGAAAATACAAACGTTCCACTGCGATGCAGGGGTTTCTTACATTTCTCTTCTGTCCCATCAAAATTCTCACCCTTCCTCCGTAACGTGTTCTTCATATCAAGGAACCTACAGTGGCCCATGTACACAACCTTTCGAGAGTATTTTAGGTACTTGCTGTCCGTATCCTCTAAGCAGTGAATGCAGGCTTTATATCCTTTGATAGATAGGCCCGACAGGTTACCAAGTGCAGGCCAGTTGTTGATGGTTATGAATAGCAATGCACGTAGAGTGAAGTGCTCTCTTTTGTACTCATCCCATACACGTACACCATCATTCCACAGTGTTAGCAGATCTTCAACCAAAGGTTTGAGGTACACATCGATGTCGTTTCCAGGTTGTTTCGGGCCTTGGATAAGCAATGGCATCATAATGTACTTCCGCTTCATACACAGCCAAGGAGGAAGGTTGTACATACATAGAGTCATGGGCCAAGTGCTGTGACTGCTGCTCATCTCGCCGAACGGGTTCATCCCATCCGTACTCAACCGAAACCTTATGTTCCTTGCAATCCTCAGCAAAGTTCGGGTATGTTCTATCGACTTTCCTCAATTGGGAGCCATCAGCAGAGTGCATTAGACTTCCGTCATCCTTACGGTCTTCTTTGTACCAACGCATCATCTGGGCATGCACTTTGTTGGCAAATAAACACTTCAACCGGGGGATTACAGGGAAATACCACACCACCTTAGCAGGGGGTCTCTTCTTCTTACGCTGCCCCTCTACCTCACCTGGGTCATCACGCCTGGTCTTATACCGCGAAGTTTTGCACACCAGATAAGCTTCTAAATCCTCGTACTCATTGCGATAAAGGATACAATCATTACGACATGCATGTATCTTCTGTACCTCCAACCCCAAAGGGCAGACAACTTGTTTGGCATCGTACGTAGTTTCAGGCAGTGTGTTCCCCTCTAGAAGTAACTTCTTTATAAGGCATAACAACTCATCGAATCCCTTATCAGACAATCCATTGGTCGCCTTCCATTGCATCAGTTCTAGTGTGGTACGCAACTTTTTATGGCCCTATTGACAGTTTGGGTACAACAGTGTTCCGTGGTCCTCCCATAGGTGCTGGAACTTTTCATAATGTCTTTCATCGATGTATTCTCCCTCTCCATCACGTAGCATCTGGTCTAGGTTATCATCACCAAACTCCCCCAATGTATCTTCAAAAAAATCGTGTTGGCCAGCGTCCGGGATATTGTTGTCCACCTCTTCTTCTTCACCGTCTTCCTCTATAATCTCTTCTTCACCGTGCTTGGTCCAACAGGTATAGTTTGACATGAAACCTCTTGTGAGCAAATGGAAGTGAAGGTGGCTGGATTTTGGCCACTCCTTCTCATTCTTGCAGTCTATGCATGGACAACATATGTAGCCTGACGTCGTGTATGCATCGGCCGCATGAAGAAAATCTTGCAAACCCTGCAAGAACTCCGGGGAGCGTCGGTCCATGTACATCCATCGCCGGTCCATCTACATTATGTTACATCAAGGTAACTGTTAGCTTATTTTTCGATAATGAATTGTTGGATATTTCCCAAAATCCAAATTAAACTAATATTTTCTTTATTTAAAAATTATTTAAAATTTTAGGTTGATAAATTTAATTTTAGGTGAAATTTCTTTAAAAAGATAGTATTTTTAAAATGACAATATTTCATCACATATTTTTTCTATACAAATTGTTATTTTTAAGACAACTATATTTTTAAAACGACTTTATTTCATTACATGTTTTTAAAAGGACTATATTTCATTACATATTTTTTCTATAAAATGATTATTTGCTCCGGTATTCATACTCGACAAGTTTTTGCAACCTACTAAAAGAATTGGTCAATCAAAATCTAGATTCAAAATTCTTCATCGATTGATGGAACCAAAACCTAAATATTAGCTACATCCACACCTTCAATTTGAGCTACATCATAATCCAAGCAAAATCTAAACTTACATAACAAGTTTTTGCAACTTACAAAAAGAATTGGTCCATTAGAGTCTAGATTCAAACTTCTTCATCGATCGATGGAACCAAAACATAAATTTGAGCTAGATCCACACCTTCAATGCGAGCTACGTACATTATAATCCAAGCAAATTCCAAGCTTACAGAACAAGTTTTTGCAACCTACTTGAGAAGATCGAGCTAGATCTCTACATTCATTATCTTCATCCATCATGGGAAAATATCAAATTTTCTTCATATTTCAAGCAAAGAAGAGGCTCCATTTAACACCAAATGTAGTGAGGAATGATGTTACTAACCTTAGTTTCCTTGGTTTCGAGTAAAATGACCAAAATTTAGAAATTTGAGCAGCACCTCCCCTCCCTTGAATCTCTTGGCCGAAGCTCCTGTTCTTGTCGCGCGCTAAACTGTTCTTGGTGTCAGGCAGAGAGCGGGAGGACGAAGGAGTTTAAATTGGAACCTAGTGAACATAGTAGCGGTTGAAAACACTAACCGGTACTGATGATCCAACATCAGTACCGGTTCGTTTACGAACCAGTACTAATGAGCCCCCGCTAAATAGTATCGGTTCGTAACATGAACCGGTACTGATGTTGGATCATCAATACCGGTCGGTGCGTTGAACCGGTACTAAGCCCCCTCCCCAGCCCTGTTGTCGTTGAACCGGGACTGTTGTAACTATCAGTCCTAGGTTGTGCCCAACCGGCACTGATGGGCCGGTATTAAAAGTCGGTTCTGTAGTAGTGGTTGTCCTTAGTTCACAGTCTATATTAAGCCAGTGGCTAACCAATCCATTCCCAATATTATGTCTATCCTAGATATATCTATAACATGAAAGTTGGCTAGGAATGAAAATGTCTTGTATATTTATTATTTGATTCCTCCTGATTGAGGTTATTTTAATTATTCCCGTAGGGGTACTCACTTCCAAAGGTGTTATCAGGGGTGTACATTCCAAGTTATTTCATTTATGAAACTTTTGGAAATGAAAGAATGCGTGGCATCTAGATCAAATAAAATAGTACCAACAGATGGAGGAATGGAAAGCGTACCCGTGATCTTGTCGGTGGCTCCCTCCACCTGTTCAGCTAAAACAGCATTTAAGTGGGCTGACCCTACAGTTGGCGCTCTCCAGTTGGATTCCTTGGAGGAAGCAGCAATGGAACCTCCATGATTGTACCCTATGCTGGTGCACGAGTCTGCGGTCTCATAGGCTGCCTGGTCAGAAGTGGGTAGTTACTAGGATAGTTTTTACGGCGTGAAACGTTGTCTGCATTGTTTTTTTCATAGAAACAATTTCGTTTTTTTAGCGATGTTTTTTAAAATCATCACATTTTTTGGGTATTTATCTGGGGTCCTCTCACGAAGGAACCGCGACTGCGCTAAATCGAAAGGTCCTTTTCGTGAAAAACAGCTAGAATGATCCAAACATAACTACGTATTTTCGGTATTTATCTAGGGTCCTTTCATGAAAGATTCGCGATTTTTCTAAACCAAAAGGTCATTTTCGTAAAAAACTGTGGGAAGGACCTACACATAATTATGCCTTTTTTGAGGGACCTACACGTGAAAAAAAATGAGCGGAGCCAGCCGTGCTTGAGCCACGCGAGGGAGCCGGTGCGACGTGGAAGCGGTCCCTGGCCAGGAAGTCTTCGATTTTTAGTATAGGTTGTTTTCATGGCGTAATATGCCGTGTGCGTCATTTTTTTCACAGAAATAATTTCATTCTTTTCAGCGGTGTTTTTTTAAAAAATTATCGAGAAAACGTGCGAAATGATTGAAATGATACAAACGCAATCATAATTTGTTTTGCATTTATTTGGGGTCCTCTCACGAAGAATCCGCGGTTGCAGTAAATCGAAAGGTCCTTTTCATAAAAAATAGCCTGAATGATCCAAACATAAGTACCTTTTTGTGTATTTATTTAGGACCTTTTCACAAAAGTTTCACGATTTTTCTGAACCAAAAGGTCCTTTTCATAAAAAACCGCGGGAAGGATCTACACGTAATAACGCATTTTTTGAGGGACCTATACGCGAAAAAAAGGAAACGAACCGAGCCGGCCGCGCATGGCTCAGCGCGGCGTGGCCCTCTCCCAGCACGCGAACCTTGTGAGGCTTAATATAGTTATGATACCTCCTGTGTCGCTCTTGGTCGTAGTGATAGCAAACGTTAGGTTGTTGGGGACAGTTATTAGCATAATGGGGGTCTCCACATTTGTAGCACTTAGGTATGGGTCTTTGTAACATCCCAAATTTTGCTTTTGCTAGATTTGTTATGCTTTTTCTTTTTATTTAATTTTTAAAAGATTTTATTTAATGTATTTTGAATTTGTTGAATTAAGCCTTTTGCAATATTTTATCTGTTTAGTGAAAAGTGCTGATGATCTATTATTGAAAATATTTTATTTGGGTTCTAAATATCTTATAGTATTTTCTAGAATTTTCCTGGTATTTTTGCTATTTTAATTGGCTTAATCTATTTTACTGATTTATTTTAATTCGGAAAGGATTTAAAATTTGGTGAATAGTATTTGGGCTGAAACCCTTTCGGTCCGGCCTGTTTTCTCGCACCGCGGCCCAGCCCGCTTGAGCCGCTGGCCCGTGCAGTCCACCGCCACGAAACCCCAGTCGCACGACCATTGGATTTCGATTCAACGGCTGCGATCGGGCCACGCCACCGCTCGCTGCCAGCTGTCGGATCGTATCTGCATGGACGCTCATGATTGTGCCACATTGTCTAATCGAATCACCACCGTATCCCAACCGAATCCGGGTGGGTTTCCGCCCTACACGAAAGCCAAGACCTCTATTTAATGCACCGCCGCCACCTCTGGGTTGCGCATGTCGAGACACACCCGTAGCCCTAGCAAACACTTCCCGAGCCATTGCCGTTCTTCGTATTTTTCATCGCCATCTGCCATCCTCTGCCACGTTCGAGCCCTAGTTCGAATTCGTTGTGTCGAGATGTGTCTGTGAAGAGTAGGGACGTTGTTGGAGTTGCCCTCAAGCACCGTCGCTGTGGTCTTTGTCCTTAGCGCCGGTAAGACCCTTGCCGTCGTGCGCCATCACCGTGCTACGAAGCTTTTGGCCATTGGATCTTAGATCAATAGTTCGAGTTGCGCCACACATCTTCCTCTCCATTGCCATTCATGTTTAGCCTTGTCCGTCCGATCTGGATCGGATCGCTTAGAGTCAGACATGTAGCGATGGTGTTATCTAGCCACGTGTCCACCGCTTCAGCCTCCATTCGTCGGATATTGACCATCGATTTCGAATCGTTGATACGAAATTATACAGCTTATTGCCCGAGTATAGTTTGTTCAACCTTATGTTTTAGCCATATGTAGAGGGAGCTCACCGGTAATACTCATCATCTATGTCACCCTCTACCCATCATACATATCTATACACAAATCAAATACTATCCCAACAGTCATCATCAATACCACATATCCATAACCAATTACTGCCGCAACAGCTCATCTCTATCGGGACCAAGATATGCAAATCCGAAACCCTCTGTGTATACCGCACTAGTCCAGGATCACGCTAGTGCACACAGTGGAAACATAGATGACATATCATTCCATACATCGAAATAACTAAGAAGAAACCAATTATTATTGAATAAAGCAAACGACCTTATGGTCAAGGTTCATACACCAATGCCTCTTGGCTTAAGAAACAAATAAACTTTTGCAGCGGAAATAAAATAACTTGGGCCATTCGACATGCCACGAGCAATAAATGCTGGGAAAACGCCTTCCTAGTCGATGTAGTCTTCATAGTACTCCTCCTCTTGATACTCATTACGGTCCTTCCTCAACAATCGAACAACGAGGGCATAAAGCCGTGAGTACAAAAGCGTACTCAACAAGTCGAGGGAAATGTTGCAATATATTCATGCGGCTTGACAAAGGATAGGTATATGGTTCATTTGCGAAAGCAATAACTTGAATTTAAATACAATAAATAGATTGAAGGCGGTTTGAATAAAACAATAATAAATAATCGATAAATTAATAGTAGACAACATGAAGAATGATGAGGCATCACCCTACATCATTGAAACAAGTATCAACCACACAATTCAACAATATAGCTTGAGACAACAAAACAACAGTGAACTCCCCGTTCACATCCCAACCATTCCACATTTCAAGAAAATACTCTATACCCCATGTGAAATCCCCGGGCTTGTCCATGACCGCGGACACGGCTATTGAATAGTTTACACTCTGCGAGAGGTTATGCGGCTTTACCCATAAGACATGATCATCCCTTAATGCCAAGCGCTAAGAACACACTTCCTTTGGTGTGTCGGCAGAGAGATCACTACAAAGCCTTTACAATGCATGTCTAAACCAGATCTTGCCCTCTAAGGTTTAGCCCTCGGGGCCCCTCTTGAGCCATGTGAGTCTACCGTCCATCTCGGACCCCACACCAACAAGCGGCAATACTCAAGTCTGGACATTGCAAATTAATCAGCTAGGTCCGTCCCATACCGGACTTGTGGTTGCACGGTTAGGCCCAGTTCAATAGCGCACAAGATTAAGTCCTTAAATTGTCTCAGGCAAGACAACCACATCCCAATGTGCTAAACAACCACCCCTTTACTGCACGATCAATTGCCCGAGGGAAACATTTTGTTTAACCCAAAACCAATGGCATCCCCTGCCATGGTACAACAAGTTTTACAACAGTGGTCAACAGCCACAATTCAATATCTCATTAAGTCAAAATTAACATTAGCTCACAGGT
Source organism: Guadua angustifolia (assembly GCA_036346375.1). Taxonomy (NCBI): domain Eukaryota; kingdom Viridiplantae; phylum Streptophyta; class Magnoliopsida; order Poales; family Poaceae; genus Guadua; species Guadua angustifolia. The sequence goes on along the minus strand of CM070513.1, from coordinate 41,763,462 downwards.
GATATGAATCCCATCGGACAACTAAGCATGGCTAAGCATAGCTACGATCACCCAATGCTGGTACTATGATTATGTCCAACTAATAATGTCCCAACCTATGGTTAACAATGGATACATGGCATTCCAATAATCAAAGGAGCATACTCAAACAGGTAAATAGCTACTCCCATAAACTAGCATTGTTACACAAATAGCATGAATTTGTATAAGACAAAGTACTTTTGCAAACATGGGTTCAATATGATCAAAGGTCTATGACTTGCCTTGTTGTTCAAGTGCTGATTCTTGGTCTTCGAAGTCTCCGTTCGCTCCTTCGGGATTCGTGTCTACCGGAAAATAAAGCAATGAAACCAAATAAATACAAAACAGAGAAGAAAACGAGCTCAAAATTTAAAATAAATGGTTCTGGAATGTAGATCTCGATTTTACAAAAATTTAGAAATTTGAATCACTCCAATCGGAGTTCGGACGAAGGAGAACGGGCTCCTGGAAGATTTAATTCAGAGAAAATCAGAGAAATTCACAAGGGTGACACGTGGCAGCTTGTGATTGGCTGGGATTTTCGGTTTTTTGGAAAATCAGAAAAGAAAATAAAATTTTCGGCTGACATGTGGGACCCACGAGTCAGAGACTCGGTCCTGATGAACCAAGCGCCGAGGCGACATTCGGGTGATATGGCAGACCGCGCCGAGGTGGCGGTACCGACGCGGCCGCTAGAGTCGGCGTGGCTTGCCAGGCGAACACATGGCGCGAGACGCAATGACGGCGCCGACGCAGCAGAGAGCGGGTTCGCCACGCGGCAAGATCTAGGGCGTTGGCTCGAATCGGACGGGCATGGGATGAAGATGCGGGGATGGCGGCTTGATCCGAGACGTCGGAGGGCGTCGACGGTGGAGAGCTCGTGAAGGAACTTCGGCGAGGGCGGCGCGACTTACCGGAGGCGAGGAAGACGACCCCGGCCTGGCGAATGGGCGGATGATCGGGCGGAAGGAGTCGCGGACTGGGAGGTTCGACGCGCCGAAGTTCGATGGTGCAACCGATCACAGCGGAGGACGACCGGAGGTGAAGAAAACAGCGGCGAAAGTCTTCGGACGGTGGATGAACTTCGGCGAGCTTGTGCGAGATGATGGCGGCGCTCGTCGGCGAGAGCTAGGGCAAAGTGGCAGCGGCGAGGCGAACCTCGGGATGGCGTCCTCGGGGTCTTAAATAGCCCCGGAGGCGTGTAAAAGCGGAGACCGAGAAAGCGGCGTGCGGCGCGAGGACTCCGGCGGCTAGGGTTTCATGGCGCGGCGCAATGAGGCGACGCGGAGGATCGGCCGGACGCGTGTCGCAGTCGGGCAGTAAGCATGGCTGGTTTGCATTTGGCCGGACGGACCTGATGATCTTGCCGGAGAGATTCGCCCGAATGAGTTTTTCAAAAATAAAACAATTTCCGAATTGATTTAATTCCAAAAATTCAGATAAATCCAAATAAATTCAAATAAATACCGAATAAATTCAAAAAATCTCCAAAAATCTGAGAAAAATTCCTTGAAGCACAAGGAATCTAATAAAAACTGGAAACCTTTAATTTGATGCATATATTAATCAAATTAAATCTTCTAATTATTAGAAAATTCAATTTAAGCTTTGATTAATTCGAGAAAAATGCAAATAGCTCATTTTTAATTTTAAACATTCCAAAACTCAAATTTTTGGGATGTTACAATCACCAAAATCATCTTTCCAACTGCATCTGATTTATGGTTTTTCTTAAACATTTTTTTCATGCATAGGTGATATCACGTATAAGTAAATATGCTTGATAAAAATATTAAAAATTACCAAAGATTGCTTGCCTGGATTTTGGTACAAATGTTCATCCTCACCCGATGATTGCTATAGATCACTGGTCTGATTGATTCTCGAAATTAACAATATTATATTTTAGTAGGTTTTTGCATATTTTACAACGTCCAATCGGCTCTTTAAAATCTTTATTATTATTTAATATACGTATAATGCCATTTTTAAAATTTTGAGATATTTTAGTTGAATATCTTTTATCTAATGTCTAATAGATATAGTTGATTAATCTATCGAATTTTCATAAGGTTAGTTAGTACGGATGAATCCCGGATTTTTGGATGGAAACTTCCTCTCTTTTTCCCCTTTTTTCTTTCTTTTTCTCCTCTTTACTTTTCTCTTCTTTTTTTTCTTCTCCTTTTCTTTTTTTTCTTTTCTTTTCTTTCTCCTTTCCTTTTCTTTTTCTTTCTCATTTCTTCCCCTCTTTCTTTTCTCCTCACTCGGCTGACTTATCTCTTTGGCCTTCCTCTTCCACCCCATCTCCTCCTCCTCTCTCTCTCCTTGCTCCTCCCACTACCGATTAGATTTGGCCAGTTCACCGCCAACGCCCTAGCCCTCCCGCGCCGTTGTCACCCCCAGTCTCTCAACTCTAGGCAGTGCCTCCCCTCCCCGGGTCGGTGTCGCCCAATGTCGACCCATGCCTTTGCACCGCGACCCCACCCGGTGCGCTGCTCCGGGTGCTAGCCATAGGCCCGACTAGGTCCCACTCCCCCTACTGGCCCGCCACCTTGCAACCAACTTCTCGAGACCCCATCGTTCATGGCCCTAAGCCTGGCTCACATCACTTTCGAGCTTGTTCCTCCTCTAGCTCGATTGCAGCCTACCTCCTGGCCCGTACCACCTGACACCGTGTCCCTCTCTAGGGGCCTGTTTTCCTACCACGCCCGGTGCTCAGTCGGGTGACACCTACGCTCTCCCTCTGCTGGCTCTTAGGGGTGGGCATTTTTCGGTTCGGTTTTTGGTTTTAAAAATTCGGTTTTCCAAATGCATAAACCGAATCGAAACCGAATAAAAAACCGAACGAATAAACCGAATTTATTCGTTCGGTTATTCGTTAACCAAATAGCATGCAACACTGAACAGCAACATTCTCAATGAACCGAATAACCGCAGGAGCAATCGTTGTGATCGTGATCTTGCTTATTGTCTTGCATGTGCATTCATCATGTCATTATTGTCTTGCAACAAAGCTAAACGTGACCGAAAAACTACGTCTTCAAGAGAAGCAAAACACTGCAAGTCGCGACCACAAACTGAGCATTTTGCGGTTGCTAGCAAAATCATCGTTGTTCGTTCACACACAAAAATGTTAAATTTCAGACGATTGGCATTGTTCTATGCCGACATCGGTTCATCTGCGTTCGCATAAGGGAACTCGCAAGGTTCGCCGTCGGCGCTGCCACGACTAACGAGTGGAGCCGAGGATGGAGGATGCGATCAAAGAAGTGCGCAGCCGCCACCTCCTCCCTTCTTCACCTCCGACCCGACGAAGTGCCTCATGAGCTGCAGGAGACCATGGCGCATGCGGATCCAGCTGTCGACTAAGCTCCGTGCATCCTTCGCCTGCAGCGATCGCCTTCGCGAAGATGTGCTCAGAGGCCCTAGGCTGCAGGAGACTCGACGGCGCTGCCCTAGCCGCAAGTCTTGCGGTCTGCGCCGCCCGGCCGTGTTGGGATCGCATGGGATGGGAAGCCTTGGTGGCTTAGGGTTTGTACCGCAAGGGAACAAGGGCGCAGGCATGAGTGAGCAAGCCGCAAATTTGAGCGCTCGAGCGATTTGGGAATTGGGGATTAGGTTTGGGACCGAGTCGGGACTTTGGCATTTTGCGGCGATTCGGTCATTTGGCAACAATGAAGGTAACTAGCGAGTAGCAGTCTGAGCCGGTTGGTAATTCGGTTTCGGGTCGGTTCGGTTTCAACATAAAAACCGAACCGTAAACCGTAAACCAATAGAAAAAAAATCAACTGAAACCGAAACGAAAAAAACCGACAATTTCGGTTATTTCGGTTCGATTCGGTTCGATTTTGTTCGGTTTAAAATGCACCTACCAGCTCTAGCCAGCTGCCTCCCCTCCTTTCCTTGGGTTGGTAAACCTTGGATTTCCCCTTGTATTATCATTAAGATACATTATGATCTTTGAATATATGCGTCATGATGCACATGAATCGAACATATGCTTTCATTTTGGGGTTGATGATGATTAAGGGTTTGATTGCTCGGGTTTTGGAGGTACCGTGGTGATACCCATAACCTTTTGTGCACCGAGGAGTACGAGCAAGGTTATTGGACACGTACGGCGCCACCCCCGTTGCGGTCATCTCTCTGAAACCATAACCCTAACTACTACTATAGCTTTATACTGATTTTCTCCTGCTATACCTATGTTGGTGCTACCGGCCAAGGATGGAAGTTAATCTTTTTCCATTTAATTTATTGCTTCCTGGTATGCTTGAATGACTGACATCTTTTAGGGAAAAAGCCGCAGATCAAGGTAGCTTAGCTGTTAAGAAATTTCAATATTCATGTAATCTTTATTTTTGGATGCAATTGACTATACTTATGCATTGTAATTGATAATATTGTACAATATTTGTAATGAATAAAGCGTGTGGTTGATCTTTTGTTGATAAATTTCAATTTTGCATGTTACCACTTATGCAAATGATTTCCTGTGCGTGGATAATAGTCTGAGTTGTTTCATCTACTCCTCTCCGGGCCACAAAGACTTCCAAAGATCATTTGGGCACATAGGATAAGTATCTTGGTTCTTCCGTTACTCCAAAATGATTCAAATGGTCATGACAAATTTTGACCAAATTTGTATAGATACGATACAATATCATTCCAAGAAACTTCACATCTAAGTTCGCCCTACGCAACGAGAAAAAAAAACAAATTTTAGTGAATAGTAGTTTTATCGTTTTCTTTTTAATTTCGTCCTTTCCAAAAAAACTTTTCTTTTTTTATTTCTCGATTTGTGGATCGAATTTAGATTTGAAACTTTGAGGAACCACACATAACATTGTATCTTGTCTATACAAATTTTCAGATTTTTCATGGCATCTATATAACTCTTTATCGTCGGGGGATGTTTGGTAGGCCCGGCCGCGCGACGCCACTTGCCCTAGTCTCCACAGTCTAATAGCTACAATATTTTCATTATTTATTTTTTTTTTAAATGGAAAAATTAGTTTTTAATTTTTTAAAAGAAATTATCCTGTCTCTGTTAATGTTGAGTTACAATATTTTTATTTTATTTTTTACGAAATTATCTCCTCTCTTTATGTTCAATTTAAAGATAATTCTACCCTACTAGTTTAAATTGCAGGGAATCTGACAGGGTGGGTCTCTCGTCTCGCTCGCCTCCTTCCAGCTTTCAGGGCACAGACACATATATACATACATACACACAGTGAGGAGCCAGCCAGAGAGTCAGAGACACCGGCGGTTTGCGTAGGGTGGGGCCACCGGAAGCCAAAAAGATTCCATTCGATTGGTGCGGGGCCCACCGACAGAGGGATTTCCATCTCGATCGGCGCCTCCTCATGAGGCAGGTGGGTGGGGCCTTCCCTCACTCCCCTGGACTCTCACTTGCTCTCTGTCTGTTCATCCTCATGTTGCATTCTCCTTATTAATTTGGTTTTTCTTCACCGCATCACTATCATGGACAAGCTAGCTAGGCCAACGAATGATCGATAGATGCGAGGAATGAATCAGTCATATGTGATTGATTTCACCTTCACATGGCCTGAAGAAAGGTCATCATCAGCTCAAATTTTTTGTATACACTCGAGTAACTATAGTTTATCGCGTGGATTCATTTTACTGATGTTCTCATGCGTTGATAAGCGAAAATTTCCATCTTGTTTTGTGACATTTGCGCTCCTGCAAGTTTGCAAAATCGATCCCCCCTCCGTTACCCTTCTTCACTAATTACAAGTAAAAACGGCCTTAATGTACAGTCTTATAAATTATAGTGCTAATTAAATCCAGGGAATCGAAAGTGTATGTGCTGCAGCAGCCAGCAGGGGACAAATCATCAATCATCATGGATCTACGCATAGTTAATGCATCCATACATCATACAAGGATCCATCGATCACAACGTACGGCGCTTAAATATTGCCAGCCCGTGTAATTTTTTGTGTGTGTGTGTGTGTTCACTCACTGTATGCATACATTTGTTTGATGGCCGCAGGGCCGCAGCAACTGAAAATTTCAGAAAATTTAAGACTGGTCCAGACATTAGCCAGTCTCATTCTCAACGTGTCCTCCATGTGGTTCAACCAATCTGGCCCAGAAGAGTTTTCAGCTCCTCATAGATAACAAAGAGCAATTACAATCACAATGTTCCTCTCTCTCCCAAAAAAATAATAATAAAGGAACAAGAAATAAGAGCAATTACAGGACCAATCTGAACTCCTGTACCTCTTGTCTAACATTGATATTAAGAATACAAAATGAGAAATAAGATGCTAGCTACTGTACACACAGATGCATCATGCAAGTGTAAGGACATTGTTATTTAGAAATGTTCAAGCCTTTACATATACAAACGATGTAGCAAGAAAAAACTTATAGAGATTACATATGTGCTCAAACAAATCAGTTTTTCCAGGCAGCAAAATGGTTGGACACCACACAAATCAGCCCCTGCCTCACAAATGCATATCGAGGACCTCCTCAGTTAGCGGTGACTGCGACCTTTCATAATTAGCGTATCTGTATGATCCATGATATATAGGACGAGACTATATATGTATAAACAGACAGAAGATAGGAAGAAGAAGAACAAGTCTAATCTGGGTATGTATACATGATCCAAGGTGGCAGAATACAAATGTGAGTACTCTACTTCCAATGTGCAGATACGATAATATTAACTATATAAATATGGCCCTGATTGAGGTTGCCAGTCACACACCCTTAGCGGCGCAGGTCCACCCCAGATCACGCCGTGTCTAGCCAACCACGTATGTATATGCAAATCAACCGAATATGTGACTTTAGTCAGCAATTTAGCTCATGACCCGTGCCGGAATCTTCTTGATGCCACAGCACAGGCTCATGTTGGATTGGATGCCAACAGTGTAGATGGAGGCCAAAGGACATTGCCTACAGTCTGATCAAGGTTTTCAGCTATTAATTATACCCTTTGTTTCACTGCATGGCAAGGCTTCTCTTTCTGATCATCCATTCTAGCCTCCATAAGCTTTTCCTTGAGGCTTTGCCTGTGCACGCCTCCTCCTCGCGGCAATCCATCACATCCTTTCGGTTCACGAGTTCTCTGCAGCTTCACCGAGTCCGATGAACTGCACTGCTCTGCCACCGGCAATGTCGGAGTAACAAGAGTTGACCTCCTATCTGAAGACGGTGTCCAGTCGTTCGTCTGGGTTCCACTTCTCCCTGATCCAGCTTTCTTTCCGCTTTCGCGGATCGCCGACCTCCAGAGCCTGCGTATCAATGCAGTGTTCTTTCCAGACCGCCGGCTCGCACCTGAATGAACGTCGGTTACCCCACTGCCATCCCAGCCATTGCCATTAGGCAAGGACGCGTTGCTTGCTCGTGCCACTGAAGGATCGCTGGTTCCAACTGAAGCACAAGAATCCCGTGGCCTATCATGGTGGGGAGTTTCCGAGTCCACTGAGCCATTGGCACAGGTGTCGTCAAGTTTTTCCAGGAAAATGTCAGTCGCCGGGCTGACGGAGTGAACATTAGTTGCCGGGCTTGAAGGGCTGCCCTCTTTCGGACCAAAGTGTTGGAACACCAAATCCACATCCCCCGAAGCATGAGGGTTCTGATGATTGAATTCCCCGACACTGAGGAATCTAACTGAGCTTGCCGCCTCGCCCATCATCCGGGCACAGTGATTGGCATCGCTCTTTCCGTCTTTTCGGAGGAAGGATTCCATTTCGGCCTGCAGTCTGTTAAGCTGGGAGTACTTGTGCTCGAGTGCGACCTTGGCGTCGGATAGTTTCATCTGAACTCTCTCTTCACGCCACACCTCGGCCATCTGAAGCATCCTCCTCTCTTCCTCCATCTCTTCTCGCATGCTCAGGCACTCCCTACGCAGAAGCTCGACCTCCGCCTGATCCTCCTCGACCTCCTTGGTCAGCTGGTCGCAGGTCTCCTCCATCAGCTCGCGCGCCTTGCTCTCCATCTCATAGCTCTGTGCGAACTGCTTCGCTGATAGCTTGGCCTCAGCTAATTCATTCATCAACCTGGTGTTGGCAGCCTCTAGCTGCCGCCGATGCTTCCTCTCCATCTTCACATCCTCCTTTAAGGCTGCAATCGCATGCCGGGCCTTCTCCCGCATCCTACTCTTCCACAACGCCTTCTCCTCTGCGAGCTTCCTCAAGAACCGTTCGAGCTTCTTTCTCATTACACGCTTCTCTTCCCCAAGCTCGCTGATTTGAGCTCGGGCCTTCTCAAGCTCAGCCTCGAGCACCACCGTAGCGTGAGGTGTTGCCCGCCGCGCATAATGAACATGTGGTAACTTGCAGGGATCATGGGAACCGAACATGTCATCCAAATTGTTTACATACACATGGTCCCATTTGGTAGCCTGCTCCATCCAACCATACGGTAATTCTACACAGGCTTCAATCTAGTGAATGTGCAGCTCACGTTAAAACAGTGCAATGCACCAAGCTAGAACCAAAGATTGGTCAGTTTACGGGCATGCCAAGAAAATCAAGTTATACCTTCTCTAAGATGCCATGGTTCCTGCATTGGCCTCCAACACCAAAATCACTCCGCTGAAGCTTATTGCCTCTGCAGATGTTCGCCTTCCGTCCATGTCGGGGGCTAGGCTGACAATAAAGAAGATATTCAATCAGAGTCATGGAGGTTACAATTTCCTTTCCGACGAAAAATAGCAGTCACGATCGAGTTGAACATTGCTGTTGCTGGAAACAACCACAACATCATTGACAACACGCTAGTTTATTCATCTGGTCTTTAGAATTCCCTAACGATCAGTTGGATGATACTACCCCGAGTTATTAAAACACCAGTCGCTTTGCATTGAAGACTAGACATGTTCTCAGAGGTTGTACACCTGATTTATATGATGTGTTCTCTTTTGGGGCAATAATGGGGAGGTGCCAGGCAGCCAAATACAAAAGCCAGGAGAAAAATGGTGATCTTTAATGTTAAAGTGTGATCCGAATTGGATACGTTCGCTAAGCCATGTTAGGGCATGTTTGGATCCTTAGGCTAATTGTTAGCTGACTAAAAATTAGTTCTAGTCCATTCAAACAGGAAGAGCTAATTTTTAGCCAACCTCTGAGCTAACAATTAGCCCATTAGCTAGTGAGAGTGAGCTAACAATTAGCCCATCCAAACAGGAAGACTAATAGTTGAGCTAATTTTTAGCTGGCTAATGATAGAGCAAATTTTTAGTCAACTAACAGTTAGTCCTAGGCGATCCAAACATGACCTTAGACGTGGCATCGACCAGTGTAAATGTCTCTGATTATATATATAGTCACACAATTTAGATACAACCAAGTTCCACGTGCTTGTAATTCTCCTTGTACAGTTATATTACGCCTTGGTGTATCCGTAGTTTTTCGGTAGTTTTTTCCGCGATAATTTTTCACATCAAATATAATCCGTCCGTGTCTCCTGGTCCTCTACTTTTGCCATGCGTTTTATTGCAACATTTAACAAACAATAATGCTAAGAGAACGCAGACTTTTGAACCCAATCGAACACAACAGAATAATCGGGGAAAAGGGAAGAAGCAAAACTTGGCCCTGAAGGCCTGAACTCACCGAGAAAGGCGTACCTAATCCAAACCATGAACAACAATAAATAAATAAATTAAAGAGACCAGACCAGACCAGACCAGATGCGCCGAACAAGCCAAACATATAAGCGCCTAATCTAAGATCAAAGAGGCGCGAAGTGAAGATAGAAAAATGCCATCTTGAGCAGTCAAAAGGAGCCAACTTCTTTTTTTTTAGGGGAAAAGGAGCCAACTTTCGGGGATCAGAGGTCAAAAATGCAACCCAATCTTCATCTTTGTTTAAGAAAAGATCAAGAACAATCCAACCATGAACAAAACAGTAGACAAGAACTAAAGCACAGAACGCAAAAACAAATCGAAAGCCTCATTTTCCTGTTTTTTTCCTGTTTTGAACAACACAAGTCAGTCAAAAAAAAAAACAGGAAGAAGAAAAATTCCCAAATCGGTCGGTCAATCAAAGGATCACACCAACCCAACGATCACAGAGGAAGGCAGGGAGACAGCGAGGACGCGCACCGGACCGTCGTGCCTCCGAGCGGTGCGGCCGACCACCTGCCGCTCCGCCTGGCGCAGCCTCCAGAGCCCGGCGGCGAGCGCCCTGGCCGTAGCCGAGCCGCCGACGAGCGGCGTCCTCGCCGAGGCGGCATTGCGGCGACGCCTCCTGCGGGGCCCACGGGAGCTCCGGCGAGGGCTGGCGCGGACGGAGGCGGTCATGGGATCATGGAGGAGTTGGGAGGTGGCCGAATTGTTGGTTGTTGTTGGCATTTCTCTTCATTTGCATGCACATGCCGTGTGTGACACAAGGGAGACCGTCACAGGGAGAAGAGAAAGAGAGAGGTCACTCTCTCTCTCTTCTTCTTGGGGTTGAAAACTACTATATTTAAGATAGAGAGAGAGATCCATGAGTCCATGACCATGATGAGTGACTGTGATGCCCTGCTGCTTTGCTATTTTAGATTCTCCATTTTTCACCGTGTCTATCCATTATTTTTCACATTTCCATTCTTCTCGCTTTTAGTCTTTTTTTGAGTTTGTCTGCTGGTTTGTGTATGTATGTATACTCGTATCCAGGGTTCACAAAATCGTTTCGAGCCCAGCTTTCGCTAGCCCGCTGGTTTCGGTTTTCATGAAAAACCGTTCGAAAACGGCGAAAAACCGAGGGAGAAAACTGCGGTTTTTGACGAAAAACCACTCGGTTTTTGCGTTGAACCGTGTGAACCGAAACCGCTCGGTTTGGGTGAAAAACCGAGCAGTTTTGGGCGAAAACCGAGGGAGAAAACCGCCAAAACCAGGAAAATGGAGAAAATCACAAAAAATAGGGGAAAATACAAAAAAATCTTGTAAAATTTGTAAAAATACTGAGAAGGCTAAATTTTAGTAAAAAATGTAATAAATATATAAATAAGGTATGTGAAGACACGAAAAAACTCCAAAATGATCTCTCCTAAATTTGAAAAAAAAATCGACATGACCTTTGCTATATTTTAGACATTTGGAAGTTGTAAATTAGCCATTTCACAATAATATGTTGATAAATAATCTTTCATTGCAATACTACAATCACACAAGTGCAAAAATAGGCATTTACATAACCACATAGCAAAATCATGCGCAATTTCAATAACAACCACATATCAATCAATAAGTGCAAAAAATAGGCATTAAAATATCAATACCATTTACATTTTGTTACCTTCCATTTGATGTTGTAAGGTTGGCATATTTTCGTCACCATTCCCACAGAATGCTATGTTGGACCTGTATAGACGTTATGTTAGTATAATATCAAGTTGCAATGAAATGAAATATGCAAATGAAACATTACCATCGGGGCTACGGCTAGTATTGTTGTGTGAACACTTGGTTAGCCGCATTATATTCCTCAGTGGAATTCAAGACCAATCCTCGTGTAGCTAGCAATTCCGCCTTATAATCGTGCCAGCTTTGCCCGTCCATATGCTTGTCGTTTGCTATTGTTGATACAACATGGCATAAAACTCAGGGTCGTGCTACTCGTAGACCCATTGCGTGGGAGGTTGTGCATGAGCATCGGTGATACCATAGTCATAGCTGCTATTTGAGCTATACCTCCCTTGCGTCTTAGCGACGCCATAGGAACTATAGTTGTCCTGTGGTGTGCAGCTATGCTGTGGTGCTTGTGCGGCCTTTCTCTTTCCCTTCCCCTTAACAGTTGTCCTCTGTGATTGAGGAGCACTATGATCTCTATCCTGTGTCGCATGAGTGAACTGCAACTCTGCTGTAAATTCGATGGACTCAGGCTCTTTTGATTGGTTCGTGGTAGGTCTGGGGGTATTATCATCGCTACCGCCATCAGTGTCTGTCTTCGAGCTGCTATCATTGGATTCTTGGTATGTTGGGTTCCGACGATCCCCCTCCTCAGTAAAGTCATCACTCCTTATATAATGGGTTTCACCTACAAAGGATGCTCTCCTTTTTGTTGTATCCCTTCTCGGGACCGTTTGGTGCTTCCTCTTCCCTGTATGAGCGTTCCCAACTGTCTTGTCTGCCCATTCGGAGATGGTTGCAGCCCCCGTGTCCTTTCTTAACTCAGTAGGATGAACCGGATTTGTGATAAGCTGTGATGGAAGAGGGGTGTCACTCTCTGTATACTGCTCTTCAAGTAATGGTGCACTGTTTGATCTTCCTTTCTCCATCCACTGTCGGATCGGGTTTGTATCGTCGCATATTGTTAGCTCCATAAACCGCTGAAATTGATCGTCTTCATCTGAACGCTTTTTGAATTTCTGTAGCTTGAATTCGAAGGCGAAGGTTGTAGTTGACGTACACCAGCTTATGTAGCTTCTTGTATGACAGGTGATTGCGGATTTTTGTGTGGATAAATGCAAATGTATTCCAGTTGCGCTAACAACCGCTAGAAGACCCGCATTGCAACACCGGCATACGGCAAACCGCTGAAGGGTGGGTGTGTCCGATCCGAACACATCCCACCAATGTGCTGCAAATTAACGAATAAAATAGTTAGTACTGACGAGATTACCATTACATTTGAGACGGTGCAAGAAAAATACCGGGGGATGTTTTGCCATCTTGTGCCATCCTCGCAGCTAGAGGTGATGAGAAGGATCCAACCTTCCTTTTGAAAATATCGGCGTCATGAAGAGCTTGCGTGGCGCTTTTAGTATCATCAGCAAGCGCTTTGAAGGCATCTCGGAGATTTGGCAAGAAGGTGTTGGTCGTGCCGTAAGCGTAGATAGTCTGCGGGTTTAAGGCAGCAACTATATGATGTGAAACGAAGCATGTCAGTGCAAGTATATTATATATGTATAACTACAATGTAATATGTTGCAGGAAAGAATATATTACCGGCATTCATATAAGTGTCGCGCGTTAAGTTGTCCATTCGTCGGTCCACCACATCATGTACATATCTCTTATTGATGGAGACTCATGGAACAAACTGTCGTACTCTTGCCGCACTATGGTGTACCGTAAGATCATCTCGCTCAATGTGGGCACTCTATGCTGATCGGCAAATCGTAAGAAGGTGTACAACGATTCCACCAACTTCACAATAGATCGAAGATTATCCCACCATTCCAAACTTGAATGGCAGCCATACACATACCTCCCCTCGGTGGTATCAAGAAAGCGAGAGTGTAGAAATTCTTCGGCAACCATCTTTTGCATGAACTTGTCCTTGTGATGAAGGAAACTGTCCAAGAACATATAGTTAGTGCCGAAATGAGTTGTATTCTACTTGACCAACTCGCCTCTAATATACTTTTTTATTATAGCATGTATCTTGGAATGGTTGTATATCCATCGAGAGATTTTTCTTGCACTCTCAATGACCATAGTGTGATCTAGGAACTCTCTAATCTCCTCAACATCAAATTAATGGTGTGGGCCACGCAAGGCTGCCACACTGTGTTGCGGTGCTATCGTGCGATGAGCTTGCACGTATTCTTGTAGTTCGCACTATTATCCATCACAATCTACACCACATTTGTCGGACTCACCTCATTTACTATGGAATATATTTCCTACGTGACCAAACAAAACAAAGTACGACAATTATATTGTGTGTACGTTAATTCAACTTCAGAAAAGTACAAACAAAACCAGTTACCTTTCTAAGTACGAGGCATCCTGGGAGACACCGGTGGCATCGACAGATTTGTGGAAGAACATTGTGCCATTTACAGTAAATCATGAAGTTTATTATACTCATGTGTGTCGGTCCTGTCCAAGAATCACACATGATTGTTACTCTGTACGTAGGCCATTCCTTCATCAACTTTGCGAATGAAACATAAATGTTAGCTATGAATCAGCATACAATTGGGCGACTATTTGAAATCTCACTTACCATATTTTTGTGTTTCCCGTATGGCGCTAACAAAATACAGACTATCTCCTTTCCACCCTGCGATACCAGCAGATTGAAACTATCTGGCCCACCCAAAATGGACTACCTCCTTCCCACTCTTCCCCTTTCTGTTTCCACGGATGGGTGTCAATGCTTGGTTGTACTGGGGCACGAGTTGAACTAATGTTGTAATCTCCCATCGCCAGCGGTCTTTCTTGACGCGACGAACTGTGAAACAACCTAGACAACAGACGCGATCTCCTTCAGCTCCCCTGGAGGAGCCACTACCACCATTGTGCTCATACCTCCCACCTGCTCGGCTTCTAAATTCTGCCTCCACCCTGGAGGTAGCTATGGCATGCTGCAATTGGGCCTCCTCATTAGCATCATCCGTATACTCTGAGTATACACTTCGCCTTGGTGGGGAATCTCCAGCTGCTGCTGCTTTTTTCTTCATCATCTCATCTCTCCTTTCCTTCCTCTTATCCTTCGTCCTATCCAGCTCACGCTGAAAGTACTCGCGAACGTCCGCTGGAACTTTATTTAATAGACGACACCCGTACCACGTCCTACCAAGTGCTGCTTGAATCGGGTCGCACTGCCTCTTTTCTTCTCTTTGAAACAGTGCTTGCATCGAAATCCGGCACCCACCTTCTCGCCGTGCTCCCACGCCACATTGATATCTGCCATCTATTAAAATAACACAACAAAACTAAGCATACGTAGAAATATCGCTACTTCAACAAATAGTACCATTTGGTACTTAAACAAATAATACGATAACAAATGTTCATACTTTACATACCTGCACAATTATTGGTACTACATACAAGCATGTATCAGTGAGCCAATTTCATTATATGTGCAACAAATGAGTAAAATTCATCATATGTGACTCCCTTTTATTTCTCTTAGAGAAGATAAATTTTGGATTTGACCTTCTACATGATGGTAGATCAAAATCACTATCACAATAGTAATACTCAAAGCATGTTATCTATTTATGTACGTTTTCAATAGCAAAAAATGATCACACAATTCACACACAACGGTAATAATCAAACCATCACAATCACCATGTGTACACGTACATGTTCATTGAATCGCAGTCTACAATGCAAAACAATACAATGTAGTGAATCCACAGATAGCTCGCCAACGAGTAGCGCATCAAGCCATCAACTATTTATTCAACATATTTGATTACCGTGGCATTCAACATCCGATGGCCACAAATATATACTACAATCAATAGCCACAAGCATGCTAAGTCGTTTGCACAAATATGTACTACAATCACCTTACTGATTTTGGACACATCAACTACGCCAACCATCCATGCTAAGTCATTTGCACGAAAGAAACTCACACTCTATTGTTAGTTCAAATGCTAAGCGGTTTGCCCCCAGAAAACCGAATGAAAATCGATGAAACCGAAGTTACCGCGGTAAATCGTAGAAACCACTCGGTTTTTGGTCCAATCCGCGTGAAAAATTGGCGTTATTGGCGGTTTTCTTGCTTGAGTGGCGAATCTCTTGGCGATAGCTCGCCGGGTGCAGAAATGAGTGGGAAAGGTAACAAGCAATAATGGAGCTCAAGATGACCGATAGGCAGACTCGGGAGCATATGGCAAGGAGAGTGGGCTATTTGGCCAAGGTGGGCGGTGGCGATCTGAGCCTCTGGCTGAAATTTGAAAGCCTACAGGCTGGGTTTCTTTTTTTATTTTTCTATTTTGTACATATTGAATGGCTTACAAACGTCTTCAAATTTCGTATTTTTAAAAAAATTCTACACCATAGGTCACAAAGGAATTAGTACTATTTTTAGAATTTTTTGGATAAATTTTCCTAATTTGTTTCAAAATTTTTGAATTCAAATTTGAACTCGAGCGGTTTACCGCCTAGTTCAGTCTACCGAGCTGGCACGAGACGCTCAAAAACCACGGTAACCGCGCGGTTTACCGCGGTTTTTGGAATCCTGCTCGTGCCATTTTTTTCCTTAGAAAAGGATGCAGATTAGTTTCTCGTGCTTTCCCATCTTCTGTCGTCTCTACTTGGTTTGCTTTGGTTATTCACTACCAATATTTTCAGAGTCACGCCAAACAAGGTTTTCTGGTATGCATCTGTTGAGTATCTGAGTGTTAATGGTATTACTGTCGTGGTACATTACTTGTGAACAATGCTGACATAGATAACAACGTGGGTTACACAAATAGCTGACATGTCATAATGGCACCATCCCCCATATCATGGGGATGCATGTCAAGTCCAAGCTTTTTGTCCCGGTTCTACTGACCCTTTGATCGAATGTATGTATTTATTGCAAGAGATATAAAACCATTTAAGATTTATCTACGGAAATTTAAAGACACGTACGGCCGGCATGAAAAAAAAACATATCACAAGTCTTGTGACAAGTATTTCATACTTTGTGGTTGTACACATCTCACTGCACTTACCTTGATATATATATTTAGCAAAGAAATAATAATAATAATTACAAACAACCAGTTGGCAACCGTGCATTCACATAGGCTTGCTTCTTAGATAATGTAATTCAAGTACGTTAAAGACTGTACGTGACTCTAACTTGTTTATGTTAGATAGGTTATAAATCTTTTCCTTTTCTCAATTAATGTGAAAATTTTCTCGCAATTTATAATTACGATACATAATAGATGTTATTACAAATTTTAATATTTTTGAAATTTAGTGTTTTAATTCACATACAAATCAAATCTCTAATTATCCTTTAATTTATTCCTAATTTTCATATTTTGGGATCGTACTTTGGGTGGATTTTATTTCAATTTTAGATTGGACTTCATATAAAAATCTATTTTCTATTTTATTTATTAGTATTCGAATTTTATTTTTAGGTTTTACTTTTGAATTCGTATGGAAATCAAGTTGCATGTTTTATTTTTATTTTGAATTTTAGTTAATTTTACTTGTACTTGACAAAGACTCACCATGTCCAAAAAAAACTATAATGCGTATTTTTCAATGATCTTGTACATAAATATAGGTCGTATTTCATATCCCAATAAAACATTAGTGTCATTTTCACTATGCACTGCTAATAAATATTCAACTTTACTTTATATCCTCTACATGCATGTATGAATATAGTGATTATAGACAATAATTAGGGGTATTATACTTATTTTCAGTATTACCTTAGTCTGTGCCAAGAGAAAATATGACCTATAAACATAGTCAGAGTAAGTAACTATTATTCTAAATTTTTTTATTCATGGATGTCACTTTAGAAGTCATACAAATCAAATCTCTAATCACCCTTTAAGTTTTATTCTGAATTTTCCTATTTTTTATCGTATTTGAGGTGGATTTTTTTAGTTTTAGGCTAAAATTTACATGAAAATTTATATTTTGATTTATTGCTATTTTGAATTTTATTTATAGGGTGTACTTTGGAATTCTTATGAAATCAAATTGGTAATTTTGTTTTATTTTTTATTCCAAATTTTAGTTCAGTTTGCTTGTACTGCACATAGGCTCTTTGTTTTATTTTTTTCGAATTTTTATAAATTATTATTTCCAAATTTTAGTTATGTATGGATTTACTTTGGAAGAAATCATGTGGATGTCAAATTTCTAATTGTTATTAATTTTTTATTCTAAATTTTAGTTAATTTAGATTGTACTTGATATTGACTCTAACTTTTCATCTAAACCATTACAACTTGGGCCCGACAGATAGATATCATTCTGGTTAATGTGGGAGTTGCTTCAAAGTGCCTAATTAGTATAGTTTTAGGATTTACTTAATTTCAAATTCGTATGAAATCAAATTGATAAATTTATTTAATTTTTTATATTCCACATTTTAGTTAATTTGGCTTGCACTTGATATAGAATCTTCATTTAAATTTGTTTATTTTTTATTTGATTATTATTCTAAATTTACTTATTTATGGATTTACTTTGAAAATCGCAGGAAATTAAATAGATAATTTTCTTAATTTTTAATCTAAATTTTGGTTAATTTATAATATTTTTAATCTAAATTTTGGTTAATTTAGATTATACTTGATATTGACTATTTCTTTTTAGACCTAAACCATTATAACTTAGGCATGTTAGATAGACAGTTAGATCTTTCTAGTCTTCCTTAGAATGTTTAATTATTATTA
Organism: Guadua angustifolia; assembly: GCA_036346375.1. Lineage (NCBI taxonomy): Eukaryota > Viridiplantae > Streptophyta > Magnoliopsida > Poales > Poaceae > Guadua > Guadua angustifolia. The sequence goes on along the minus strand of CM070513.1, from coordinate 41,745,357 downwards.
ACTTTGGAAATCGTGCTCTAGTGAGGTACACATGGGTGCCGCGTTAGCAAAAATCGCGAATGTATCCTAGAGGTGGCAACCATGTGTCACTAACATTGGTGACAGGTGTACAACATCAGTAGGTCCCATTGTCAACGGGACTAGCGCGTGAACCAAGTCCACCGAGCGAGGTCCTCGATATGTGATCTGGTCCATGTAGCCAGTCCAGTGGACCACAAGACACGTGTTGGCTTGTGAACAATTTAGGCTTGGGCTAACGTCACCCTGACATCATGCCAATGCAATAAATCAAGTTTTTGAAATAAAAATAATTCGAAATATTTTTAAATTTTTCTAAATTTTAGATTTTTGAATCTTCCATGAGACCGTTCTCCCTCATACAAGCTTCGATTGAGATGATTCAGATTTCTAAAAATTTGTAAAATTGAGATATATTTAATGGTAAATTTTATTTGATTTTGAAGTTTGTTTGCTCTATATTTTAGTGTTTATTTTATTTTCTCTCTCATTTCACGTAGACGTTAAGTTTTGTAACGCATTCAAGGAAGATCTGTCAACCCAAGAGCACATTTTAGAATAAGATCAAGATCTTTTCTAAAGTAAGTTGTGCTTTGATTATGTTAAACCCATCTTTATAAAATTGCTATTTCGTTTTAATCTTATGCATGATATTTTATGAGTATAAATGCTTTTAAATAATTTGAGATCTAGTTAATCTACCAATTTGAATTATTACCTATCTTGTCATTTGTACGCAATGACTTATTTGTCACCCTAGATTGGTCTTTAATAGTTGGTTAATACTAAAATCAACACGGGTTGGTTAGACTGTGTTAGTATGCTTAGCTATGCTACATCATCACACGTACTTGAATCTTTAAAGTTTAATCTTGACTAATAGAATATGGAACATGATTATGAACCTATATGTCAGGTGTTGTCACACAATGATATTGAGTTGTTATGGCGAGAGATGTCATGTAACGATGTTGAATTGTTGATGGCATGTGGCGCTTGGTAATCAACTGTGGTGGTAATAATTTAGATTGGGCAAGTGGCAAGAGGAAGTGTGCCAAGATGGGCCGAAGGGTAAAGAATGTGTGGAAGTTTTGTCCTAGTTACTATAAGGACATAGGCAACATATCCTGTGCACACAGGGCTTCTCGTGTACACACTGTGCACACTAACTAGTAAAAGTCATGAAAAATTCTGAAAAAAGTATAGATGTACTTCATAGATTACTCTACCTATATATAAAATTGTAGGTTCAAATTCATTATATATCAAGAGATACAAAAAAGAGAAAATTCTAACAAATTTAAAAAGTTTAAACTTGTCAGAATTTTTCTTTTTGTAACTCTCTGTATATAATGAATTTGATCTTGAAACTTCATACATAGGTAGAGTAATCTATGAAGTACATCTACAATTTTTTCAGAATTTTTCATGACTTTTACTAGTTGGTGTGCACAGTGTGTACACGAAAAGCCTGTGTGCACATGATATGTTGCCAAGGACATAACCTTGTAAGTCTTTGACCTGAGTCAATCATGCAACCATATGTCTGGTATAGGATAGCCTAACTAACTAATTTGCAGTGTCTTAGCTTTGATACTACTAGTAGTGGTGTGAGTCTCACGTTCACGGATTAACTGACATGGCACAGGTGGGGAGCCCTAAGTGTGGTAACCAGACCCTTTAGTGTTGAAACCTCAGTGGGTAGTACCAGGTTAAGATAGGGCATTATAAAGGCTTTGTTATGATCACTTGCTTGTGTCGTGAATTGGTTATATCATGTGGATAAAGTGTATAACCTCTGCAGAGTATAAATTTATTTAGATAGTCATGCTCGCTGTATTGAGCATAATCCAAGAATTACAATCAAGGGTTAGATTTTTGTAAAATAAAACTTGGGATGGATAGCAGGTTTCCATGGAAGGTTGGAATTTGACTTAGGATTGGAAACTTGGTTTATTTGATAAATGCTGAAATTACTATTTACTGTTATTTATTTTACTATCTTTACAATCTATTGTACTTGTTCATAAATGTTGATTTATTGCAAAATGGCCATGTTAGCCTTTTCCTTTGGAATAAGCCTTATATATAATTGTCGACGATTCGGGAACCGGTCCCCCGCCGAACTTACTTGTTGAATGAGGGATCAACCTAAGGCCCTTTTCCCGCGAAGTGTATAGCTTCTGAGGTCCTACCGAGATACATAGACAATCGCAATGAACAGGGAGATCGTTTTTTGGTCTGGTTCGGGCCTCTCGCTGGGGAGATAACAACCCTACGTCCAGTGATTTAACTGATATGTGAAGGTGGTTTACAGCGTGCTATGCTTTGCGTACATGTGCGGAAAGTAGATCGATGCGAACCCCCAGCCCTTCGCGGGAGGAGGTATTTATAGGGAATTACAGGAGACATAACATTTATTACAGGGGGCGTGCTACTATTTCGGACGTGGATGGACTATTCCCGCGCCTCCGTGGCACAAAGCGGCGATAGATGCAGTGATGCGTAGATTGCGGCGCAGACCACGCAGGCGGCCAGCGATTAATGCCACGTCTTGTTCGCAGACCGCGCCCGGCTTTTGGGAGAACTTCGAGGTATCTTCAGTGGATCGCGATGACAGGTCGCGAGCTCCCCGAGCTGGCTTGCTCCGGGACGGGCTTGGCGAGGAATGGATCAAGGTCGTAGGTCGGGATGCCCGGGGACCCTGCGCGGGGACAATGCCAGGGCACGGGCATCGTCGACGCTGGCTGGGTCTCGATGGTCGTTTATGGGCAATAACCAATCCCCGACAGCTAGCCCCCGAGGCTAAAGGGGGAAATTTGCCTTGCTAAGGCGTCCGCCTTAAGCCTCCAGACTCTTGGAGAGGGATTGGAGCCCTGCGGTGGAGAGCTACCGCAGCGGCCAAGCGACGCAGCTCGGGGATAAAAATCTCGCGGTGAAAAGCTACCATAACATCCGAGCAACACAGCTCGGGGATAAAAGTCTCGCAGCGAAAAGCTACCGCAACATCCGAGCAACACAGCTCGGGGATAAAAGTCTCGCGGCAAAAAGCTACCGCAGCATCCGAGCAACACAGCTCGAGGATAAAGGTCTCGCGGCGAAAGGCTACCGCAGCATCCGAGCAACACAGCTCGGGGATAAAAAATCTTGCCCGAGGTCGGACCGACATAACGCAGCGGAGGCGCAAGATCGCGACGATTCCTTCCCTGCGAAGCCTCGCGGACACAGCTCTGACAGCTTTCTTGGGGACTACGCCGCTGCAGGGTGGTTTCGAAGACTGAACCGCCACGCGTTGGCCATCGGCTGTCGGAGCGGTTTTCCCGCCTGTTCGACTTCTGCGCCTATAAATATCAAGCGGGAGCAGTTTCTGCAAACTTTTGGCTCCCCCGACTCGCAATTATACTCAGGAAAGCATCTCGTCTCCCAAACCCCTTTCCGCTGCCCTAACGCCCTCTCCTCCGACTCCTCCCATGGCGAAGTTCGGCGTAAGCAAGTCCACTGCGGAGAGGCTTCGGGTGCTCCAGGATTTCGGGTACCTTGGCGTGGGCTCCTGGCGGCTCCCGAATGGCGAGGCGGGTGCAGCGCGCCTTGCAAGCGAGATAGTCGCGTCGAAGCATACATCGTCAGCGGGCTTGAATGCGGCGAGTTTGTGGAGTCTGTTCTCGAGCAATGTGAGTGCGAGATCACCCACTTGAACCCCAACTCCATTCTCATCTTGACCGTGTTCTCCCATCTTTGTGAGGGCTTCATGGGCGTCCTGCCCACGGCAAGTCTTTTCTTCCATTTCTACGCCTTGTTCATACCGTGGCGCCAGACCGGTGCTCTGTATTTCGTCTGCCCCACCGCCCATCTGATACCCTTCTTTCCCCGAGAGACTTCGGTGGCGAGGTGGGCCACCATTGGTTCTATCTTGGCGGAGCGGAGGGCGGCTGCTGCGCTACACCTGTGGCGGTGCCAGCGTCGGCAGTTCGCGCCCGCCCGCGCGCCGAGGAGAGCGGATCTGATGCGATCGGCGAGCTCACGAATATGGGGCTCACTCTGGCGGGGCGTCGTCGAGGACTTCCTTTGGAACAGGGTGTCCCCTCTGAGGAGGAGGGAGCACCCCTTCTTCAAGATCACCGGGTGGGACGACCTCACCCGCGAGGATACCTCCTGTAAGTTTACGGTCCTGCGCAGATCTTACCTCGCATGCCACGTCAAACCCGAGCTGACTTTATCTGTTGGTCGATGGCAGCCCGGGCTTCGACTGGGTGGAGAAGAGGGTCGGCGAGATGTTCGGGACCCCCAAGGGCAAGGAGCTCGGCATAGCGTGAAGTCCGAACAGCGTGCTCGGCGGGCGACACGGTAAGCTGTGCCAAGTTTCATGCTTGGGAAAGGCATGCCGAGCCATGCTGACATCCCCTTGGCCTTTGTAAGGACCCGAATTCACCAATTCGGATCCACCGTGTTTTTCCGCACTAGTCCCGGGATCAAGCGCTAGTGCACACGACTTAATATCGGTAAGCATCATATCATACACAGCGATAAGAATAATAGGACTTTATTGATTGAATGTATCTAGTGTATGATCTTATGATCGCTACATTATTCAACCTTGCAAGGCAATAATAAGACCAATAAGACAAATCAATGAAGTAGTAGAAAGCGTAGATGTCCCATCAAGACACCACAGGCGATCGACAAGGATTGGCCTAGTGACACGCGTCCACCTGAAAGTCCTTCTCCAATATTGAAGATGATTCCTCCACTGTTGTTGGTTGTTAAGCAAGGGTGAGTACAACAACACGTACTCAACAAGTTGTGCACTGAATGCATTTCTATTATAACTATATGCGGTTTATTCCAAAGGAAGGCTTATGGTTCATAAGCGATGGCGACACTTGAAACACATACATTAATAGATTAAAAACGATAAAACAAATAGTAACAAGTAATAGATTCAATGATTCTCAAGTAAACCAAGTTTTCCGGTCCTAAGTCAAGATTCAACCTTTCATGGCAACCTGCCATCCATCCCAAGTTTTATTTTGCAAAAGTCTAAACCTTAGTTGACCAAGGCAAGACTAACCAAAAGTTCATCACATCAACATGTCATAAAACCAAATGCGACCGCCCAATTGCCACTCTTGGCCCACCAAATGCGACCGCCCAATTGCCAGTCTTGGCCCACCAAAAACAATCTTGCCACTTGCCCCAGTCTAAATCATTTTTCCTACCCCAGTTGATTACCAAACACCACGTGCTCTTCACAAATCAACATCGTTGCGTGACTCCGCTGTCACAACAACTCAATCTCTTTGTGCGACCACACATGGCCCACAAATAATCATCATAGTTCCATATTCCATTAGTCAAGATTAATAAACAATATTCCATGAGCATGTGATGACGTGGCATGGCTAAGCATCTCTAATTCGGTCTAATCCACCCATGTTGATTTTCTATTTAATCAATTATAATTAACCAACCTAGGGTGACAAGTGGATCATGGCATACAACTAGCAAGGTAGGGTATAATTCAAAGGGTACGATAGCTAATCCCAAATTTAGGTTGAAATCATTTATACACATAAAATAACATGTGATAAGGTAAATCAAAATAGCATGCAATCTAGTTTATGGGTGCAACATGATCAAAACACAACTTGCCTTCATTAAGCTCCTGCTCCTGGTCTGGAAATAATTCTTGAGCTATGAAATCCCCTTCCGAAGCCTCGCACAATTCAACGTCTACGCGAATCGAGAGAGAAAAGCAAATAAAAACCAAAACCAAAGAGCAAACAAATTCAAAAATTCAAATAAAAGACACCAATAGAAATATCTCATTTTTACAAATTTTTAGGAATTTGAATCACCTCAAACGGAGTTCTTATGCGAAAGTTATAAGGTTTTGAAGTTTAAAAATCACGAAAATACCTAAAATAATAAATCCGGATTTTACCGAATTATTTTTATAAAGGAAAATCCGATTTTTTCGCTGGCGACACGTGTCTCGGTGGGGCTCATCGCGATGGATGGGCCCGTCTTTGTCGTCGTCCGAGTACACGCATAAGCGGCCAACTTCGGCGCCACGCGATGCTAGCTCGACCCTACGGTGCCGTGGCGCCACGTGTCGGCTTATCTACCCACCTCACCGCCGGCGTGGGCGAATCTGGCGCCGATGGTGATCGGCGGCTCCGAAGCTCCGGCGGCGATGGTCGGCGGCGGCGTTGGCGACCGGCGCTGAGGACGATGACGCGCCCGACGGCGACTCGGTGTGCTCCGGCGACCAAGGAACGACGGAACCGACGCGGCGCAGGACGACGAATCCGAGTCGACCTCCAAGTCGACGGAAGAATCACCGACGGCGACGGAAATGTGGCGCAAAACCTCGGCAATGTTCTTCGTACTCCGGCGAGCTCCCGTGCGCGGTTCGAAGCTTCTCCGGTGACGGCGTGAGGAAGCGGTGCGGCCGAGTGGTGATCATCGGGAGGGGGTCGGGGCCTCTATTTATACCCGGCGGGGTGCGCTATTCAAGGAAGGTTTGAGGCGGCGGCGACGTGTCCGGCTCGGTCACGGCGGCGAGGAGACCGACTCGGAGATGAAGACTATTGGCCGCATGATTCAAATCGAACGGCCCGCATTTCTAGGGCTACCTATTTGGTTTCAGCGTGATGAAGGCCGTTGGATCAAGATCCAACGGTCGGTAAAAATTTCCTTTTTAAACCCGCCGGCCTGCACAGTGACTGGGCCGGGCCCAACACTGTTCATGGCGATTTTTCCTGATTTTTCGATTAAATTTAATTCAGTAAATCGTTTTGATTTATTGAAAGCATTAAAAATACTCTAAAAATTCTCGAGAAAATTCTCAAAAATACTTTGAGACATTCTGGACCTAAATAAAATATTTTCACAAAAACTTTATTTTAACTTTATATATTTATAATTAATCTTTAACAAAAAGTAATATTGTTTAATTTAAATTAATTCAAGTAAATCTCAGAAAATCCAAATAAATTCAGAAAATTCATAAAAATCATAAATGGCAATAAAATAATATTAATTAATTAAAAAGCTGAAATTTTGGGATTTTACAAACCTCCCCCTTAATGTAATCTCAAGATTTAGAAATTTAGGGTCTAGAGAATAGGTTCGGGAATTCTGCCTTCAGATCTTCCTACAATTCGATATCTTCTAACGGCGTTGATTCTGCTAGCACTCTAAGACACTTCTTGAGCTGGGACACCTGGAACACATTGTGGACTCCTGTTAATGACTGTGGCAACTCCAATTGATACGCAACCTCTCCTCGGCGGCTTAGAATTTTAAATGGCCCAACGAACCTGGGTGCAAGTTTTCTCTTGACATGGAACCTCTTAACACCTTCCGGATAAATCGAATACTAAATCATGGTTTCCTCAAGTATCATTTGCTTAGGATCTTCCTATCCAGCACACTGATGTGACCTTAAATCCTTAGGGTATCCTAATCACTCAAACTTCTACTTCTTGGCTAAACCTTCTTCTTTTCTTAACTTGATTTTATATATATGTGTATATATATATATATATATATATATATATTTTTATTATTATTATTATTATTTTTATTATTTTTTTCAAACCTCCGTGGTCTTATCTTCTAATGTTTTTTAATTAATTAATTTATTTATTTTCCAAGGTGGGTATGACACTTTGATTTCCGATTCCGACCTCTTGAATTCTTTGCATAACCCTGATTATTTGTTCGTTATCAACCTATTGCACTGTGGCCTCCTAACTCAAACATCGACTACAACATTGGTCTTACTAGAATGCTCATAGAGTCTGACACTAGCATCCTTTGAGCATTTCTAGCCATCTTCTTCGTTTCATATTAAGGTTTAAATGAGTAAATATACAATTTAAACTCTTATGGTTTACATCTATCTTTGTTGAGTTAATGACACCCCCCTTTTTTTTTTTTTTTTTTTCAATAGTCGCATAAAAGGTCTAGCTATTGTCGAAAAACCTTTCTACGAACTAGTGATAATATTTTGCCATTCTCCGAACTTCAGATCTAAGTAACGAACTCTGGTTGCTTCCAATGTAACGCGACTTCTACTTTACTCAATTCCACATCAACTCCTTTAACAGTCTTTATATGGCTAAAGAATTCGACCTTTTACCTCCAGGGATCAAACTTAGCGTATGAATGCTGTTCTCGCAAAAAAAAAATTTTGACTGATTCTCAAATGTTCTGCATGCCCTTCTTCTGATTTAGAGTACACAAGGATATCGCCTATAAAGACATTCACAATTTATCCGAATACACCACGAATACTTTATTCATTGTGTTCATGTCCCATGCTAAGTTAATAACTGGTATGCACAAGTCGTAGCAGCTTGGACTATAACTAAGTGCTGATTTTAAAAGCAAAACTTAGAGCACTGCTCTACTCATCCCTTTTACTACAATAACTGGACCCATGGGTCAAACGGCGACGGAAACATTAAACTAACAACTACTTTAGATGAAGCAAAACTGAAATGAAAACGCGATTTTTAGGCGTCCGGCTACTCCTCTTCACCACCTTCCCAACAGATATCGAACGGGGAATCGCAGGCTCTTGGATAGCTATCTTCACCTTCTGATTTTGATTATCAAAGAGAGTCGTCCTCTTCTGATGTCGATGGCGGTGTGGACATCGGGTATTTCAAAGACAACTTCCACGGCGTCTGGACTTCATCTGTCGTGATGTGGTTGATTCTTCCACGCATTGCTGTTTGTGGTGATGACCCTGACTGTACTGGTCCTCGATTATTTCCTGTCACTGGGGCTTTGGCTAGGGTAGTTCCTAAGTTAAATGGGATGGAAGTAACATTTCCCTTCTTTGGACACTTGTTAGCAAAATAGCCTGGTTCATTGCAAGAGAAACACTTCTTGACAGCGGACTGTTGACTTCCTGTTGATGCGTTACTTACTGGTGCCGGCGTTTGAAAATCCTGATTAGTGGGGCGAGATGACTGAACTGATGTCTTGTTGGTCCATTGGGGTTGAATTCTGGCAAACTATTGAGGTGTCATCCTTATCCTAAGTTGATTAGGTCGCCCAGCCTGGCTAGCCATTCTGCGTTTACGATCTTCACCTAATTCTTTACGCTTATCCTCATGAATCAAGGCCTTATTGACCAACTCTTGGAAATCAGGGAAATTGTGGGTGATTAATCCCACCTGCAATCCAGAGGTTAGACCTTTCAAGAAAGCGAGACCTGTCTAGCCTTATCTATAGCTACATCTTGAGTGCATATCGTGCTAAGCGAGTAAATTTATTCAAGTATTTTGCCTTGGTGGCCTCCTTGCTTGAGCCCTAAATTCTTCCTTCTTAAGTTCCATCATTCCTTGGTACATGATCTTGACGGAAGGCAATTAAAACTCTTCCCAAGTAATCTCTTGTGGAGATTCATGTCTTCTGCATAATAGTTCTCCCACCATTCATGGCGGTACCTTCTAGTGGTGCGAAGCATACAACACCTTCTCGTTGCTCCCACATTGCGTGATATGCAATTTCCTCTCAATGGTCCTTAGCCAATCATCGGCCTCTAAAGGATTTGCATTGCACGAGAATGTTGGAGGGCGGGTTCTCATAATCGATAGCTTAGAATGAGAACGGCTCATGGTTGCCTTGATGTATATTAGTGTTGCCTATGGTTTGATTTGTCATGTTTTGCATCTGTTGCATCATGGTTTGCATAAGTTGAGTTTGTGCGGCTATAAAAGCTCCAAAGTTACGCACATCTCTTGGTGGTGTTGGTTGCGATGGCGTTCCATCGTTGAACTCGTCATTCCGTGAAGGCCACTTCAAGCTCCATTATTACCATGAGTGTTCACCATCTGTTTTGATTTGTTTTTAGGAAAGATAGAATTAGCATAGGTAAGGTGTAAGAACTCCTAATGCGGGGGAATAGATTAAACCCAAAGCTTTATATCCTTTATTAGTTAACTTGGTATGGTTGCTTACAAAAGCCTAAAAGCTCGCAACACATGCTGCACACTCAGCAAACATTAAAATCCAAACTAAACACTCAACCTTAACGTCTATTACATTTGGGTAAAACAATTTTATTTGACGCAACTCAATACTTGAGTTTCAACTTAAACTAAGTCTCTTCACTCTTCGAGCCATCCTCCATAGGAACTTCCTGGCGGATATCTTGGACGGGCCGGTGGTGCAGTACAAATCGCTCCCAACGTTCTTCAGCTGGTTGCTCTTCTACTCGGATTTCATCTTCTAATGGCCACCCCGAAAAATTTAAGTAAATTTCAGCAAAGAGCAAAGGTAAGGAGTAGAGAATAAGATGAGTCAAGAGTGTTGTTTTAATCCATTTAAGTTTTTCCTTTTTAGAAAATAATTTTTGGACACACTACCAACTAGGGCCAAGTCCTACAGTCAGTATGCTCGATACCACCTTTGTAAGGACCCGAATTCCCCAATTCGGATCCACCGTGTTTTTCCGCACTAGTCCCAGGATCAAACACTAGTGCACACAGCTTAACATCGGTAAGCATCATATCATACACAACGATAAGAATAATAGGACTTTATTGATTGAATGTATCTAGTGTATGATCTTATGATCACTTACATTATTGACCTTGCAAGGCAATAATAAGACCAATAAGACAAATCACGTGAGTAGTAGAAAGCGTAGATGTCCCATCAAGACACCACAGCGATCGACAAGGATTGGCCTAGTGACACGCGTCCACTGAAAGTCCTTCTCTAATATTGAAGATGATTCCTCCATTGTTGTTGGTTGTTAAGCAAGGGTGAGTACACCAACACGTACTCAACAAGTTGTGCAACAGAATGCATTTCTATTATAACTATATGCGAGTTTATTCCAAAGGAAGGCTTATGGTTCATAAGCGAAGCAAAGACTTGAAACACATACATTAATAGATTAAAAAGACAGTAAAACAAATAGTAATAAGTAATAGATTCAGTGATTCTCAAGTAAACCAAGTTTTCCGGTCCTAAGTCAAGATTCAACCTTTCATGGCAACCTGCCATCCATCCCAAGTTTTATTTTGCAAAAGTCTAATCCTTAGTTGACCAAGGCAAGACTAACCAAAAGTTCATCACATCAACATGTCATAAAACCAAATGCGACCGCCCAATTGCCACCCTTGGCCCACCAAATGCGACCGCCCAATTGCCACTCTTGGCCCACCAAAAACCAAATGCGACCGCCCAATTGCCAGTCTTAGCCCACCAAAACAATCTTGCCACTTGCCCCAGTCTAAATCATTTTTCCTACCCCAGTTGATTACCAAACACCACGTGCTCTTCACAAATCAACATCGTTGCGTGACTCCGCTGTCACAACAACTCAATCTCTTTGTGCGACCACACATGGCCCACAAATTATCATCATAGTTTCATATTCCATTAGTCAAGATTAATAAACAATATTCCATGAGCATGTGATGACGTGGCATGGCTAAGCATCTCTAATTCGGTCTAATCCACCCATGTTGATTTTCTATTTAATCAATTATAATTAACCAACCTAGGGTGACAAGTGGATCATGGCATACAACTAGCAAGGTAGGGTATAATTCAAAGGGTACGATAGCTAATCCCAAATTTAGGTTGAAATCATTTATACACATAAAATAACATGTGATAAGGTAAATCAAAATAGCATGCAATCTAGTTTATGGGTGCAACATGACCAAAACACAACTTGCCTTCGTTAAGCTCCTGCTCCTGGTCTGGAAATAATTCTTGAGCTATGAAATCCCCTTCCGAAGCCTCGCACAATTCAACGTCTACGCGAATCGAGAGAGAAAAGCAAATAAAAACCAAAACCAAAGAGCAAAAAAATTCAAAAATTCAAATAAAAGCCACCAATAGAAATATCTCATTTTTACAAATTTTTAGGAATTTGAATCACCACAAACGGAGTTCGTATGCGAAAGTTATACGGTTTTGAAGTTTAAAAATCCTGAAAATACCCTAAAATAATAAATCCGGATTTTACCGAATTATTTTTATAAAGGAAAATCTGATTTTTCGCTGGCCGACACGTGTCTCGGTGGGGCTCTGTCACTGATGGATGGGCCCGTGCTGTCAGCGTCCGAGTACACGCAAGCGGCCAACTCAGCGCCACGTGATGCCAGCTCAGCCCTACGATCCACGTGGAGCCACGTGTCAGCGACTTATCTACCCACCTCAGCCGGCGACGTGGACGAATCCTGGCGCTTCGATGGTGATCCGATGGCTCCCGAAGCTCCCGAGCGGCGAAGGTCGTGCGGCGGCATTGGCGACCGGCGCTGAGGACGACGACGCGCCCGACGGCGACTCGGTGTGCTCCGGCGACCAAGGCAGCGAGCCGTCACGGTGCGGAGGCAGCGAATCGAGTCGACCTCCAAGTCGACGGAAGAATCACCGATGGCGACGGAAATGTGGCGCAAAACCTCGGCAACGTTCTTCGTACTCCGGCGAGCTCCCGTGCGCGCTTCGAAGCTTCTCCGGCGACGGCGCGTGAGGGAAACGGTGCGGCGCTGAGTGGTGATCATCGGGAGGGGGTCGGGGCCTCTATTTATACCCGGCGGGGTGCGCTATTCAAGGAAGGTTTGAGGCGGCGGCGGCGTGTCGGCTCGGTCACGGCGGCGAGGAGACCGACTCGGAGACGAAGACTGTTGGCCGCATGATTCAAATCGGACGGCCCGCATTGCTAGGGTTTCCTATTTGGTTTCGGCGTGATGAAGGCCGTTGGATCAAGATCCAACGGTCGGTAAAAATTTCCTTTTTAAACCCGCCGGCCTGCACAGTGACTGGGCCGGGCCCAACACTGTTCACGGCGATTTTTCCCGATTTTTCGATTAAATTTAATTCAGTAAATCGTTTTGATTTATTTAAAGCATTAAAAATACTCTAAAAATTCTGAGAAAATTCTCAAAAATACTTTGAGACATTCTGGACCTAAATAAAATATTTTCACAAAAACTTTATTTTAACTTTATATATTTGTAATTAATCCTTAACAAAAAAAGTAATATTGTTTAATTTAAATTAATTCAAGTAAATCTCAAAAAATCCAAATAAATTCGGAAAATTCATAAAAATCATAAATGGCAATAAAATAATATTAATTAATTAAAAGCTAAAATTTTGGGATGTTACAAACCTCCCCCCTTAACGGAATCTCGACCCCGAGATTTAGGGCTGGCTAGAGAATAGGTTCGGGAATTCTGCCTTCAGATCTTCCTACAATTCGATAGCTTCTAACGGCGTTGATTCTGCTAGCACTCTAAGACACTTCTTGAGCTGGGACACCTGGAACACATTGTGGACTCCTGTTAATGACTGTGGCAACCCCAATTGATACGCAACCTCTCCTCGGCGGCTCAGAATTTTAAATGGCCCAACGAACCTGGGTGCAAGTTTTCTCTTGACATGGAACCTTTTAACACCTTCCGGATAAATCGAATACTAAATCATGGTTTCCTTAAGTATCATTTGCTTAAGATCTTCCTATCCGGCACACTGATGTGACCTTAAATCCTTAGGGTATCCTAATCACTCAAACTTTTACTTCTTGGCTAAACCTTCTTCTTTTCTTAACTTGATTTTATATATATATGTATATTTTTTTTATATTTTTTTTATTTTTATTATTTTTTTTTCGAACCTCCGTGGTCTTATCTTCTAATGTTTTTTTAATTAATTAATTTATTTATTTTCCAAGGTGGGTATGACACTTTGATTTCGATTCGACCTCTTGAATTCTTTGCATAACCACGATTAATTGTTCGTTATCAACCTATTGCCTTTGTGGCCTCCTAACTCAAACATCGACTACCACATTGGTCTTACTAGAATGCTCATAGAGTCGACACTAGCATCCTTTGAGCATTTCCAACCATCTTCTTCGTTTCATATTAAGGTTTAAATGAGTAAATATACAATTTAGACTCTTATGGTTTACATCTATCTTTGTTGAGTTAATGGCACCCCCCTTTTTTTCTTTTTTTTTCAATAGTCGCATAAAAGGTCTAGCTATTGTCGAAAAACCTTTCTACGAACTAGTGATAATATTTTGCCATTCTCCGAACTTCAGATCTAAGTAACGAACTCTGGTTGCTTCCAATGTAACGCGACTTCTACTTTACTCAATTCCACATCAACTCCTTTAACAGTCTTTATATGGCTAAAGAATTCGACCTTTTACCTCCGAGGATCAAACTTAGCGTATGAATCTTTGTTCTCATAAAAAAAAAATTTGGTGATTCTCAAATGTTCTGCATGCCCTTCTTCTGATTTAGAGTACACAAGGATATCGCCTATAAAGACATTCACAATTTATCCGAATACACCACGAATACTTTATTCATTGTGTTCATGTCCCATGCTAAGTTAATAACTGGTACGCACAAGTCATAGCAGCTTGGACTATAACTAAGTGGTGATTTTAAAAGCTAAACTTAGAGCACTGCTCTACTCATCCCTTTTATTACAATAACTGGACCCATGGGTCATACGGCGACGGAAACATTAAACTAACAACTAATTTAGATGAAGCAAAACTGAAATGAAAACGCGATTTTTAGGCGTCCGGCTACTCCTCTTCACCACCTTCCCTACAGATATCGAATGGGGAATCGCAGGCTCTTGGATAGCTATCTTCACCTTCCTGATTTTGATTATCAAAGAGAGAGTCGTCCTTTTGCTGATCAGTGACGGTGTGGACATCGGGTATTTCCAGCACAACTTCCACGGCGTCCTGGACTTCATCTGTCGTGATGTGGTTGATTCTTCCACGCATTGCTGTTTGTGGTGATGACCCTGACTGTACTAGTACTCGATTACTTCCTGTCACTGGGGCTTTGGCTGCGGTAGTTCCTAAGTTAAAAGGGATGGGAGTAACATTTCCCTTCTTTGGACACTTGTTAGCGAAATGTCCTGGTTCATTGCAAGAGAAACACTTCTTGACAGCGGACTGTTGACTTCCTGTTGGTGCGTTACTTACTGGTGCCGGCGATTGAAAATCCTGATTAGTGGGGCGAGATGACTGAGCTGATGTCTTGTTGGTCCATCGGGGTTGAATTCTGGCAAACTGTTGAGGTGTCATCCTTATCCTAAGTTGATTAGGTCGCCCTACCTGGCTAGCCATTCTGCGCTTACGATTTTCACCTAATTCTTTACGCTTATCCTCAAGAATCAAGGCCTTATTGACCAACTCTTGGAAATCAGGGAAATTGTGGGTGATTAATCCCACCCGCAATCCAGAGGTTAGACCTTTCAAGAAATGAGACTTTCTAGCCTTATCTGTAGCTACATCTTCAGGTGCATATCGTGCTAACTGAGTAAATTTATTCAAGTATTCTCGCCTTGGTGGCCTCCTTGCTTTGAGCCCTAAATTCTTCATTCTTAAGTTCCATCATTCCTTGGTACATGATAATCTTGACGGAAGGCAATTAAAACTCTTCCCAAGTAATCTCTTGTGGAGATTCATGTCTTCTTGTAATAGTTCTCCCACCATTCATGGCGGTACCTTCTAGGCTGGTGCGAAGCATACAACACCTTCTCGTTGCCCTCACCTGCGTGATATGCAATTTCCTCTCAATGGTCCTTAGCCAATCATCGACCTCTAAAGGATTTGCATTGCACGAGAATGTTGGAGGACGGGTTCTCATGAAATCGATAGCTTAGAATGAGAACGCGGCTCATGGTTGCCTTGATGTATATTAGTGTTACCTATGGTTTGATTTGTCATGTTTTGCATCTGTTGCATCATGGTTTGCATAAGTTGAGTTTGTGCGGCTATAAAAGCTCCCAAGTTACGCACATCTCTTGGTGGTGTTGGTTGCGATGGCGTTCCATCGTTGAACTTCGTCATTCGTGAAGGCCACTTCTGAAGCTCCATTGTTACATGAGTGTTCACCATCTGTTTTGATTTGTTTTTAGGAAAGATAGAATTAGCATAGGTAAGGTGTAAGAACTCCTAATGCGGGGAATAGATTAAACCCAAAGCTTTATATCCTTTATTAATTAACTTGGTATGGTTGCTTACAAAAGCCTAAAAGCTACGCAACACATCACGCACACTCAAACAAACATTAAAATCCAAACTAAACACTCAACCTTAACGTCTATTACATTTGGGTAAAACTATTCTATTTGACGCAACTCAATACTTGAGTTTCAACTTAAACTAAGTCTCTTCACTCTTCGAGCCATCCTCCATAGGAACTTCCCGGCGGATATACTGGCGGACGGGCTGGTGCCGGTACAAATCGCTCCCAACGTTCTTCAGCTGGTTGCTCTTCTACTCGGATTTCATCTTCTAATAGCCACCCCGAAAAATTTAAGTAGATTTCAGCAAAGGGCAAAGGTAAGGAGTAGAGAAGAAGATGAGTCAAGAGTGTTGTTTTAATCAATTTAAGTTTTTCCTTTTTAGAAAATAATTTTTGGACACTCTACCAACTAGGGCCAAGTCCTATATTCAGTATGCTCTGATACCACCTTTGTAAGGACCCGAATTCACCAATTCGGATCCACCGTGTTTTTCCGCACTAGTCCCAGGATCAAACGCTAGTGCACACAGCTTAACATCGGTAAGCATCATATCATACACAACGATAAGAATAATAGGACTTTATTGATTGAATGTATCTAGTGTATGATCTTATGATCACTTACATTATTCACCTTGCAAGGCAATAATAAGACCAATAAGACAAATGCGTGAGTAGTAGAAAGCGTAGATGTCCCATCAACACACCACAAAGCGATCGACAAGGATTGGCCTAGTGACACGCGTCCACGAAAGTCCTTCTCCAATATTGAAGATGATTCCTCCTTTGTTGTTGGTTGTTAAGCAAGGGTGAGTACACCAACACGTACTCAACAAGTTGTGCACAGAATGCATTTATATTATAACTATATGCAGGTTTATTCCAAAGGAAGGCTTATGGTTCATAAGCAGTAAAGCAGCAGTTGAAACACATACATTAATAGATTAAAAAGACGATAAAACAAATAGTAACAAGTAATAGATTGGTGATTCTCAAGTAAACCAAGTTTTAGGTCCTAAGTCAAGATTCAACCTTTCTTGGCAACTTTGCCATCCATCCCAAGTTTTATTTTGCAAAAGTCTAAACCTTAGTTGACCAAGGCAAGACTAACCAAAAGTTCATCACATCAACATGTCATAAAACCAAATGCGACCGCCCAATTGCCACTCTTGGCCCACCAAATGCGACCGCCCAATTGCCACTCTTGGCCCAAAAATCAAAATTGCCACTCTTGGCCCACCAAAAACAATCTTGCCACTTGCCCCGGTCTAAATCATTTTTCCTACCCTAGTTGATTACCAAACACCACGTGCTCTTCACAAATCAACATCGTTGCGTGACTCCGCTGTCACAACAACTCAATCTCTTTGTGCGACCACACATGGCCCACAAATTATCATCATAGTTCCATATTCCATTAGTCAAGATTAATAAACAATATTCCATGAGCATGTGATGACGTGGCATGGCTAAGCATCTCTAATTTGGTCTAATCCACCCTTGTTGATTTTCTAGTTAATCAATTATAATTAACCAACCTAGGGTGACAAGTGGATCATGGCATACAACTAGCAAGGTAGGGTATAATTCAAAGGGTACGATAGCTAATGCCAAATTTAGGTTGAAATCATTTATACACATAAAATAACATGTGATACGGTAAATCAAAATAGCATGCAATCTAGTTTATGGGTGCAACATGATCAAAACACAACTTGCCTTCGTTAAGCTCCTGCTCTCAGTGCGAAATAATTCTTGAGCTATGAAATGCCCTTAGAAGCCTCGCACAATTCAACGTCTCACGCGAATCGAGAGAAAAGCAAATAAAAACCAAAACCAAAGAGCAAACAAATTCAAAAATTCAAATAAAAGACACCAATAGAAATATCTCATTTTACAAATTTTAGGAATTTGAATCACCTCAAGCGGAGTTCGTATGCGAAAGTTATAAGGTTTTGAAGTTTAAAAATCCTGAAAATACCTAAAATAAAAATCCGGATTTTACCGAATTATTTTTATAAAGGAAAATCCGATTTTTCGCTGGCCGACACGTGTCTCGGTGGGGCTCATCAGCGGCGGATGGGCCCGTCTTTGTCGGCGTCCGAGTACCATAAGCGGCCAACTCGGCGCCACGCGATGCCGGCTCGACCCTACGGTCCACGTGGCGCCACGTGTCGGCGCTTATCTACCCACCTCGGCCGCCGGCGTGGGCGAATCTGGCGCCGATGGTGATCCGGCGGCTCCAAGCTCCGGCGGCGATGGTCGTCTTGGCGGCGTTAGCGGCCGTGGCGCTGAGGACGACGACGCGCCCGACGGCGACTCGGTGTGCTCCGGCGACCAAGGCAGCAGGCAAGCGGCGCAGACGGCGAATCAAAGTCGACCTCAAGTCGGCGGAAGAATCACCGGCGGCGGCGGAAATGTGGCGCAAAACCTCGACAGCGTTCTTCCGTACTCGGCGAGCTCCGTCGCGCGCGAAGCTTCTCCGGTGACGGCGCGTGAAAGCGGTCGCATGCCGAGTGGTGATCATCGGGAGGGTCGGGGCCTCTATTTATACCGTGTGGGTGCGCTATTCAAGGAAGGTTTGGCGGCGGCGTGTCGGCTCGATCTCGGCGAGGAGACCGACTTCGAGCGAAGATCATGGCGCATGATTCAAATCGGACGGCCCGCATTGCTAGGGTTTCCTATTTGGTTTCGGCGTGATGAAGGCCGTTGGATCAAGATCCAACGGTCGGTAAAAATTTCCTTTTTAAACCCGCCGGCCTGCACAGTGACTGGGCCGGGCCCAACACTGTTCACGGCGATTTTTCCCGATTTTTCGATTAAATTTAATTCAGTAAATCATTTTGATTTATTTAAAGCATTAAAAATACTCTACAAATTCTCAGAAAATTCTCAAAAATACTTTGAGACATTCTGGACATAAATAAAATATTTTCACAAAAACTTTATTTTAACTTTATATATTTATAATTAATCCTTAACAAAAAGTAATATTGTTTAATTTAAATTAATTCAAGTAAATCTCGAGAAAATCCAAATAAATTAAGAAAATTCATAAAAATCATAAATGGCAATAAAATAATATTAATTAATTAAAAGCTGAAATTTTGGGATGTTACAAACCTCCCCTTAACGGAATCTCGACCAGAGATTTAGGGCTAGCTAGAGAATAGGTTAAGAATTACGCTGCCAGATCTTCCTACAATTCGATAGCTTCTAACGGTGATTGATTCTGCTAGCACTCTAAGACACTTCTTGAGTGGGACACAGAACACATTGTGGACTCTGTTAATGTGTAGTAACTCCAATTGATCATAACCTCTCCTCTGACTCGAAATTTTAAATGGCCCAATGAACCTGGGTGCAAGTTTTCTCTTGACATGGAACCTCTTAACACCTTCAGGATAAATCGAATACTAAATCATGGTTTCCTCAAGTATCATTTGCTTAGGATCTTCCTATCCGGCACACTGATGTGACCTTAAATCCTTAGGGTATCCTAATCACTCAAACTTCTACTTCTTGGCTAAACCTTCTTCTTTTCTTAACTTGATTATATATATATATGTATATATATATATTATATATATATATATATTTTATTATTATTTTTATTTTTATTATTTTTTTTTCGAACCTCCGTGGTCTTATCTTCTAATGTTTTTTTAATTAATTAATTTATTTATTTTCCATGGTGGGTATGACACTTTGATTTCCAATTCCGACCTCTTGAATTCTTTGCATAACCCTGATTAATTGTTCGTTATCAACCTATTGCACTGTGGCCTCCTAACTCAAACATCGACTACCACATTGGTCTTACTAGAATGCTCATAGAGTCTGACACTAGCATCCTTTGAGCATTTCCAGCCATCTTCTTCGTTTCATATTAAGGTTTAAATGAGTAAATATACAATTTAGACTCTTATGGTTTACATCTATCTTTGTTGAGTTAATGGCACCCCCCTTTTTTTCTTTTTTTTTCAATAGTCGCATAAAAGGTCTAGCTATTGTCGAAAAACCTTTCTACGAACTAGTGATAATATTTTGCCATTCTCCGAACTTCAGATCTAAAACGAACTCTGGTTGCTTCCAATGTATGCGACTTCTACTTTACTCAATTCCACATCAACTCCTTTACTTGATCTTTATATGGCTAAAGAATTCGACCTTTTAACTCGAGGATCAAACTTAGCGTATGAATCTTTGTTCTCATAAATTTTTTGTTCATCGATTCTCAAATGTTACGCATGCCCTTCTTACGATTTAGAGTACACAAGGATATAGCCTATAAAGACATTCACAATTTATCCAGAATACACCACGAATACTTTATTCATTGTGTTCATGTCCCATGCTAAGTTAATAAGCTGATGCGCTGAAGTCATAGCGACTTGGACTATAACTAAGTGGTGATTTTAAAAGCTAAACTTGAAACCTTTGCTCTACTCATCCCTTTTATTACAATAAGCTGGACCCATGGGTCATCAATGACGAAACATTAAACTAACAACTAATTTAGATGAAGCAAAACTGAAATGAAAACGCGATTTTTAGGCGTCCGGCTACTCCTCTTCACCACCTTCCCTACAGATATCGAATGGGGAATCGCAGGCTCTTGGATAGCTATCTTCACCTTCACGATTTTGATTATCAAAGAGAGTCGTCCTCTTGCTCGATCGGTGACGGTGTGGACATCGGTATTTCAACACAACTTCCACAGCGTCCGGACTTCATCTGTCGTGATGTGGTTGATTCTTCCACGCATTCTTTGTTTGTGGTGATGACCACGTTGTCTTGGTACTCGATTACTTCTGTCCTTTGGGGCTTTGGCTGGGGTAGTTCCTAAGTTAAAAGGGATGGGTGTAACATTTCCCTTCTTTGGACACTTGTTAGCGAAATGTCCTGGTTCATTGCAAGAGAAACACTTCTTGACAGCGGACTGTTGACTTCCTGTTGATGCGTTACTTACTGGTGCCGGCGTTTGAAAATCCTGATTAGTGGGGCGAGATGACTGAGATGATGTCTTGTTGGTCCATTGGGGTTGAATTCTGGCAAACTGTTGAGGTGTCATGTAACATCCCAAAATTTGGGTTTTCAAATTTTTTTTATTAAATTAGCTTTCCAAAAATTTTACATCAATCTTATTTGATTAAAGAAGCTTAATTTAGAATTTTCTAAATCTAAAACAATTTAATGTGCCTTCTATGTGCATCAAGTAATTTAAAATTTAGTTTTACAGTGTTCTTTGTATCTCAGGAATTTCTCAAATTTGAGATTTGCTAAAAATTAATTAAAATTATTAATTTAAACATTTGGATGTTAATTGGATTTTTAATTTGAATTATTAATTGTTAAGACAATTCTATATCCAAATTCAATTCAAACCTTTCCTTTGAAATTCCATTTAAATTCAAAATTTGGATTTCCCTCAGTGTTCTATTTAACCTGGCCTCCATATCCTTTCGAAATTGGAGTTCAATCTTTTCCATCCATTAAAGTCGTAATTTCCAATTAGGTCCTTATTCGAAATTTCACCCAAGTTCCAAAATACTCCAAAAATCTCAAAATTCATATAATTAGGTTCCAAATATTCTAAAATAATTTTGGGAATTTTTCCAAGATTTATAGAATCCCTTTGTTATTTTATCTCTCGCGGTCTTTCGTTAAATCCAGTATATTCGTCCGGAATTGTCTAAATTCCAAAACTCATCTAAATTCAGTGAAACCAATTTTATTGGGTTCCAAATAATCTCTAGTATTTTTATGAATTTTTCTATGATTTTTAGATCATTTTTGCTATTTTATTCCTCGCGCTTTGTCCTCCATTCTTCCGACCAATGACAAAGTGACACGTGGCCTTCCACTGTTCGTCTTCAACCTCCAGCAGCTGGCACTGTTCACGCGTAGAGTCCCCATGCTGGCTCAATTTTCAAAACCCCATATCTCTTAGCATACTGCACCAAATCGCGTGAAATCTGAAGCATTGCGACCGCGTCATGATGGGGAACAAGTTCCAAGTCGTTGCCCGTCCTGAATTCGTGCGTAGCAGCAGCAATTACGCGTTAAAGGCAATTCATTGCTCGGCCCATATCTCGGGCTTCTCTCCACTTCCCGACGCGTGCGAGTACTCAAAATGAGCGTCTTGATGCCCTCTATCCTGTGCTCACCTTGCCCAGTTGATGCAACATTGTTTCCTCTTCCAAAACTCGAAAACCCGACGCCGACGTCCTCCAAAGACACCGGCGAGCCATCTTTGCTCCGGTGAGTTTTCGGGTAATCCGACCGCGTCACTTTGTGCCTTTTGCTTCCGTGATCACAACCATCCGGTCGGATTTGATTTTCGTTGCAGTTTGACCCCGAATTTCAAGTTTGTTCGTCGTCGGTCGTCGCTCCGTTCGTCGTCGATTTCTCCCAAACCGGTAAGTCCCAATCAAATTCCTTTTAGATGTAGCCTAGTATGATCCTTCTCTACGCCGTGCTCTCGCTAGTTTTGAGAAATTCCGCGTTCTATCGTGTTTTTGGCCGCCATGCCATTCGGGCTGTTTTGGTCACTCCGTTCGTCCATGGCGCCGCTGCCCTAGGCCTCCCGTGGTCGGCCGTCGTGTCCACGAGCATCCCTCACCTTGCCGCCCCCACCCCACCCCTTGGCCGCCCTTCCCGCCGCCGAGCCGCGCCGCCGCCGTGAGTTTCCGAGCCGCCAAGCCGTCGTGGCGCCGCCTCTCGGTGCTCCTCCGGCCAAGCCGCGTCCTCCCTGCGTTCCCCAGCCCAGGCGCACTCCATGCGCATGCCGCCTTGTCCCGCTGCTGCCCCTCGCCGAGCACCGCGCAGCCACACCGCTTGCCGCCCCGCGCCGCCGTGCCGCGAATCCTCCGTTCGCCGTTCCGTCACATGCTCCGGCACCGCGTCGTCGTCCTCGTTCTATATTGTCACTTCCTTGCGCTGCCATGCCCTCTAGCTCCGGTATTGTGTGTGCAAGAAACCTCTAATGGAGCTCTGAAAAACAGCCAGAAACAGAAGAATGAAGCACTGTAGCGATGCTACAGTGCAATTTCTAATTTCGGATTTTCTTTCTAGTCAAACTTCGTTTGATCCGTTCTCCTCCATCCGAACTCGAATCGAGTGATTCAAATTCCTAAATTCATCTAAATTCAATACCTTCCTGCCAGTATTATTTCTGTAATTTTAGAATTTATTTGTATTTCAGCTAATTAATTGTTGCTCCGTTTTGCGTGTAAACCGCCTTGTCATCGCCAAATCCGGCAATATCGTTGAGTTCGTCTCGTCGCGTTCTCTGCGATGGGCACTTTCCTTTGCTGTTGCATCTACCGAAATTCTTTTTTATTAAATCGGCCGCCGCCTTTTGCGCCGCCGCCGTCTTGTGCCGCCAACCATTTTGGTTCGTTGTGGCCGTGTCATGACCTCGCTGCCCTATTTTTCAATCGATGGTTGCCACCTTGTAATCTCATATGCGTTCCGTCGCCGCTTCACCTTCGCCGTTAACGTTTGCGCCGTTAACGCTCCATCGATAACGTTCCGCCGTTAACATTCCGCCGTTAACGTTTCACCGTTAACGTTTCACCGCTAACGTTCCGCCGTTAACATTCCATCGTTAACGTTTTGCCGTTAACGTTCCATCGATAACGTTCGCCGTTAACGTTTAAATCGTTAACCTCCGCCGTTAACGCCTTACTCTCATCGCAGCGTGCATTCAAGTAAAGGCCCTAGTGCGATGTCATCATCTTTTCTATCGCCTTGATGTGATCTAGCCCTATCACCTTGAGTTTAGCCCGTCCTCTTATCATCGCCGTCTTGTCATCATCGAGCCTTTTCGCCGATGTATGGTGAACTCTTATCAAATCGCAGTGGATGTTGACCCCACTTGTTCTTGTCTTATCTTTGAAAATCTAATCGCCATTGATTGGGAAATCATTCATGGACTTGGTCAATAGACCATTGGCCCATATGTTAGTATCTGTCTAGTCGAGATAATTAATCTCGAAGGATATTCCTGGAATATACTCCGTTCTTTCATGATTATCGATCGTAACCTTCTCGATAAATCTTAAAGCTTTGTTCTCTTTCATTCAATCTTCGATCAAATTCAATCCCTTTAGTTCGATACCAATCTAATCTTAATTTGGAGTTTATTTGAATTGCCTTTTGAGAATTGTTGTATTTGTGCTTCTTTGTCGTTAGGCGCGTCGCCTGAAGTTACGAAAGTAGCGAAGGGCGAGGAAGTCAAGCATTCGATTGAAGAGCCAAAGATTGAGAAGCCGCAGATCAATTATAAAGAGTAAGCGATTTATAGCAAGTGCCGAGCAAGTCGTGCTTTGATCATATTGCTCCCGATTTACAAATTTACTTTGATTCAAATTATTGCATGCTAGTTCAAGATTAAAATGATTTAAATAAATTTGGGAATTAGTTATTCAACCCAATTGCTAAATATCACCTTGCCATGATTATTTGTATGCCATAATTCATTTGTCACCCTAAGATGGTTGATTATTAGTTGGTTGTTATTACTTGCCAGCGTGGGTTGGTTAGGCCAGTGTATAATTGCTTAGCCATGCCACGCAACTCATGTCTTTTGAAAATAAAGGATATCTTGATTAATGGATTATGAAATGTGTTTGTGAAATGGTGTGACGTGTTGCCACGATGATGTTGATATGTGGAACCCGAGTGGTTCGCATGGATGTTGAGTTGTTGTTGGCATTGTGTTGCGCAATAATCAACTGGGGTGGTAAAATGTTTTAGGCGAGGCAAGTGGCAAGAGTGGCATTGGATATGTCACTTTGGTATTTGGCGGTGTTGATGGTAAATTATGTGATGGTACTATTGGTGAATTATGTGATGGTATTGTTGGTGAATTGTTAGGGGTAGTCTTGCCTTGGTCACCCTAAGGACTTCACCTTGCAAGCCTTTGAACCGAGTCACTCGTACAACCACATGTACGTTATGGGGACGGACCTAGTTTAGTAGGATTCGATATCTCACCTTTGATACCTCGGGGTGGCGATTACACGAGGGGTAATGGCAGTATGGGGGAGCGTACTGTCTTTGCGGCTTGGTACCCATCCAACGGTGTTAAATCGGTCCTATACTTGGCTCGAGTGAGGAAGTGATAGTGAAGGCAACACGGAGAGGTTCCTAGGTTGAGCTAGAAGTTTCGAAAGGCTTTGTTATGATCGCTCATTAGCATCTTGTTGTATGGCGATTCACGGTGACGTGGTGAGTTGATTGTATCTTGTGGGTAAAGTGTACAACCTCTGCAGAGTGTAAAAACTATTGAATAGCCGTGTCGCATGTATTGGACATTGCTCGGGATTACTGGTCAAGGGGTAGAGTTTTGAAAATAAAATGAGGTTGGGAATGTGGACATTGTGATATGGAAATTGGTTAATGATGAGAAATGCTTTACTTGAGATGATTACAAAATTTATTATGGATATTACTTGTTCTCTTGCTTTTCAACCTATTTATGATATTCATTTGGAAATCTTTGCTTTATTGCAAAAGAACCATTCACCATTCCTTTGGAATAAGCCATGCATGTAGTAATAGAAGCGCATTACATGCATGACTTGTTGAGTACGGTTGTGTACTCACCCTTGCTATAACAAAACATCACCAGTTGAGGAGAAGTTACGCAAGAAGGCGAATATCTAGGAGTTGAACCTTGTCAAATGCCCGTGGTATATTGATGGGATTCACCGGCGTTCTTCGTTCATTGCTTTATTCGTTTTACTCGAGTTGAAGCCATCTAGGCTTCACAATTGTAAGTTGACCTTAAGGTTGTTCAACTTTGTTATATTAAAGATGAATACTTTATTTATTATTCATTGTGTATGTTTGTGATATTCATCTTTGTTAGCTGTGGGCACTAGCGGTGATCACAGGACTAGTCTTTGAAAACACAGAGGGTTTCCGGATTGTGAATTCGGGTCCCGACAAGACATGGTATCAGAGCATACTGACTGTAGGTCTTGACCCTAGATAGTTTGGCCGTTCTTTAGGAACTTCAAAATTATTTTATAAAGTGAAAATTTAACTTGAAGAATAACAATTTCTTGACTTATCTTATTCTTCCATTCCTTTCCCCTTTTGCTGAAATTTCTATCTTTCCCCGCCGATTTAAGTTGAAAATCTTACCTCAGTTGTCTTGAATAGATAACGATGTTTCACACTTTAGGAGAAAGCATCGAGTGCCGTTGCCAAACCGAAGATCGTGAAGGCGAGAATCGTCAAGCTCAAGGAAAGAGTGCCGATGAAGTATTCCAGGAAGTAGAAGAACCAGTGTCGATGAAGTGTTCAATAGATTCAAAGAATCAGTGCTTGAGTAGCCGTTGAGACTCATGTGTGAGAGTCGCGTCTGTATAAGTTAGGAGTGTTGCCCTTTCTAGACGTTAAACTTGTGTGCTTAGGATAATTTGGTTTTCTGTTTGCTGAGTTCGCAGTATGTGTTGCATGGCCCTTAGGCTTTTGTGAGCAACCATACCAAGTTGTAAATAATGATCGTATAATTTGAGGTTTTGGGTTAAACCTAATCCCCGTAATAGTTCTTGGTTACTTACCTATGCTTTTCCCTCTTGCCTATTAACCTTGGTCAGTCAACAAATGGAGAAGTTTTCCAGTGACAGCCTTGGCAGTATTCCTGAAGCAGTCCAAGTTAGTTCAGATGTTGCCGGCAGTATCAGTGTTAGAGCCGATGTTGACCAAAAGCAATCTCGAGCTTCCACGGTTGAAAATTCAACAATGCGTTCTCGATGCAAGTTTGCAAGTTCATAGAAACCAAGCCACCCATTTTTGAAGAAATCACCTCTCTACAAAGTACAGAAACCTGGATTCAAGTCATAGAGAAGAAGCTATCTTCCATACAGTGTGATGATAAAGATAAGGTTATATATGCCACCAGTCGGTTAGAAGGTGCAGCATTAGCTTGGTGGAAAAGCTATCGTGCCATCCATGGTAATGATCAGAATATCACTTGGAAGGAATTCACTACTGCATTCCGTGAGTTTCATGCTCCGTTGGAAGATGCAACCAAGTCAGAGAAATATGCAACCCCTGTATACCACAACCAATCTGGACGTTGTTCTTTAAAATGTTGCCAACCAAGCAAATCAGAGGATCGTGCATGTACCCGTTGTGGAGTCATAGGACATACCTCGGACGAGCATCATATCAATTGTTCCAGTTGTGAAGGGAACCATCCCCTTGGAGAATGTCCGAATAATAAGATTACATGTTTTCTTTGTGAAGGCCAAGATCATTGCCCAAGCCAGTGTGCTATGTATTCGGTATTGACCTCTGCAATGCAACGTCAACGAGAAAATTTCCGAGCCATTGTGATTCAAGAGTTAGCAAAGAAAGGCATGTCGTCATCTAACCATGCTTTGTCACCTGAGCATTTAAAGGAGAAATACCATGAATCTAGCAATCCACCTCAGAAAAGAAGCAAGTCAAAGTCACCAGGAAGTTGTTTCCTTTGTGGTGAACAAGGTCACTATGTCAGACAATGTCCCCAGAAGAATCAAGCACAAACTTTACCTTCAGTCATCTCAGAAGTCAGTTCAATTCAAAGCATAACATCGAGATCACATGGTGCAGCATCAAAGAATCGATTATGCTATGCCTGCCGTGAAAAAGGTCACTTTGCCAAGCAATGCCCATTCAAATATGAAGAACCTTGTGGGATTGAAATTGTCCCTGAAGTTACCTCGGTTGAGCCTGTATTGCCAAGTATGCCTGAAGCAACAACAGAAGCCGATTGTTCCAAGAAGCAGTTGAAGAAAAGACGGTTGACTGATGAAGCTACCAATAAGTTTCAGAAGCCGTGACGCCATACTCTAGTCTATAAGAGTAATGTCAAGGAATCCTCCTAGCAATTCCTATTTGTGGAATAAGTGTACCCAGAATTCTAAATCAAAAGTATTAATGGCAATAAAGGATTTGATATGTCTTTGAGCATTCACTTTACGGATAATGTTCATGTGTGTGTTGGCCATAGAGCCCGAGTTCTCGGTCGTGATGTTAAGAGTTGCAGATTCATTTTGGTCAATGTCCCTTACTCCAAAGGTCATTGGTGGTGAAATTGCAAGGATCATGGAATCATTCAAGATTTTGAATTAGTGAAGCAATTATCAATCAGCTTGAGTTCCTCAGATCAAGAGTTGTTCTCAAGAACCAACTTAACAGAAAAGATATTCAATCTTCGACCAAGACCGCAGAATAGCAAGTTGCTTTCGCCGTTAGGAGCAGTTTGTCCAGTTTCCAAGAAAAGCAAAGAATCAAGTATGCGATTGATTGCAAGTGCAAAGAGCCTCGAAGATCGAGTTTCCCCGAACCTATTCTTTAGTCAGCCCGAATCTCGGGGACGAGATTCTGTTAAGGGGGGTAGGTTTGTAACATCCCAAAATTTGGGTTTTCAAATTTTTTTTATTAAATTAGCTTTCCAAAATTTTACATCAATCTTATTTGATTAAAGAAGCTTAATTTAGAATTTTCTAAATCTAAAACAATTTAATGTGCCTTCTATGTGCATCAAGTAATTTAAAATTTAGTTTTTACAGTGTTCTTTGTATCTCAGGAATTTCTCAAATTTGAGATTTGCTAAAATTAATTAAAATTATTAATTTAAACATTTGGATGTTAATTGGATTTTTAATTTGAATTATTAATTGTTCTAGCAATTCTATATCCAAATTCAATTCAAACCTTTCCTTTAAATTCCATTTAAATTCAAAATTTGGATTTCCTCAGTGTTCTATTTAACCTGGCCTCCATATCCTTTCGAAATTGGAGTTCAATCTTTTTCGTCATCAAAAGTCGAATTTCCAATTCCGGTCCTTATTCGAAATTTCACCCGAGTTCCAAAATACTCCAAAAATCTCAAAATTCATATAATTAGGTTCCAAATATTCTAAAATAATTTTGGGAATTTTTCCAAGATTTATAGAATCCCTTTGTTATTTTATCTCTCGCGGTCTTTCGTTAAATCCAGTATATTCGTCCCGGAATTGTCTAAATTCCAAAACTCATCTAAATTCAGTGAAACCAATTTTATTGGGTTCCAAATAATCTCTAGTATTTTTATGAATTTTTCTATGATTTTTAGATCATTTTTGCTATTTTATTCCTCGCGCTTTGTCCCTCCATTCTTCCGACCAATGACAAAGTGACACGTGGCCTTCCACTGTTCGTCTTCAACCTCCAGCAGCTGGCACTGTTCACGCGTAGAGTCCCCATGCTGGCTCAATTTTCAAAACCCCATATCTCTTAGCATACTGCACCAAATCGCGTGAAATCTGAAGCATTGCGACCGCGTCATGATGGGGAACAAGTTCCAAGTCGTTGCCCGTCCTGAATTCGCGCGTAGCAGCAGCAATTACGCGTTAAAGGCAATTCATTGCTCGGCCCATATCTCGGGCTTCTCTCCACTTCCCGACGCGTGCGAGTACTCAAAATGAGCGTCTTGATGCCCTCTATCCCGTGCTCACCTTGCCCAGTTGATGCAACATTGTTTCCTCTTCCAAAACTCGAGAAAACCCGACGCCGACGTCCTCCAAAGACACCGGCGAGCCATCTTTGCTCGGTGAGTTTTCGGGTAATCCGACCGCGTCACTTTGTGCCTTTTGCTTCCGTGATCACAACCATCCGGTCGGATTTGATTTTCGTTGCAGTTTGACCCCGAATTTCAAGTTTGTTCGTCGTCGGTCGTCGCTCCGTTCGTCGTCGATTTCTCCCAAACCGGTAAGTCCCAATCAAATTCCTTTTAGATGTAGCCTAGTATGATCCTTCTCTACGCCGTGCTCTCGCTAGTTTTGAGAAATTCGCGTTCTATCGTGTTTTTGGCCGCCATGCCATTCGGGCTGCTTTTGGTCACTCCGTTCGTCCATGGCGCCGCGCTCTAGGCCTCCCGTGGTCGGCCGTCGTGTCCACGACATCCCTCACCTTGCCGCCCCACCCCACCCCTTGGCGCCCTTCCCGCCGCCGAGCCGCCGCCGCCGTGAGTTTCGAGCCGCCGCCAAGCGTCGTGGCGCCGCCTCTCCGGTGCTCCTCCGGCCAAGCCGCGTCCTCCCTGCGTTCCCCAGCCCGGCGCACTCCATCGCATGCCGCCTTGTCCCGGCTGCTGCCCCTCGCCGAGCAGCGCGCCACACTGCGTTGCCGCCCGAGGCGCCGTGCCGCTCCAGATCCTCCGTTCGCCGTTCGTCACATGCTCCGGCACCGCGTCGTCGTCCTCGTTCTATATTGTCACTTCCTTTGCGCTGCCATGCCCTCTAGCTCGGTATTGTGTGTGCAAGAAACCTCTAATGGAGCTCTGAAAAACAGCCAGAAACAGAAGAATGAAGCACTGTAGCGATGCTACAGTGCAATTTCTAATTTCGGGATTTTCTTTCTAGTCAAACCGTTTGATCCGTTCTCCTCCATCGAACTTCGGAATCGAGTGATTCAAATTCCTAAATTCATCTAAATTCAATACCTTCCTGCCAGTATTATTTCTGTAATTTTAGAATTTATTTGTATTTCAGCTAATTAATTGTTGCTCCGTTTTGCGTGTAAACCGCCTTGTCATCGCCAAATCCGGCAATATCGTTGAGTTCGTCTCGTCGCGTTCTACGCGATGGGCACTTTCCCTTTGCTGTTGCATCTACCGAAATTCTTTTTATTCGTCGGCCGCCGCCTTTTGCGCGCCGCCGCCGTCTTGCCGCCAACCATTTTGGTTCGTTGTGGCCGTGTCATGACCTCGCTGCCCTATTTTTCAATCGATGGTTGCCACCTTGTAATCTCATATGCGTTCGTCATCGCTTCACCTTCATCGTTAACGTTTAGCGTTAACGCTCCATCGATAACGTTCCGCCGTTAACATTCCGCCGATAACGTTTCACGTTAACGTTTCACCGCTAACGTTCCATCGTTAACATTCCGCCGTTAACGTTTTGCCGTTAACGTTCCATCGATAACGTTCGCCGTTAACGTTTCGCCGTTAACCTCCGCCGTTAACGCCTTACTCTCATCGCGGCGTGCATTCAAGTAAAGGCCCTAGTGCGATGTCATCATCTTTTCTATCGCCTTGATGTGATCTAGCCCTATCACCTTGAGTTTAGCCCGTCCTCTTATCGCATCGCCGTCTTGTCATCATCGAGCCTTTTCATCGATGTATGGTGAACTCTTATCAAATCGCGGTGGATGTTGACCCCACTTGTTCTTGTCTTATCTTTGAAAATCTAATCGCCATTGATTGGGAAATCATTCATGGACTTGGTCAATAGACCATTGGCCCATATGTTAGTATCTGTCTAGTCGAGATAATTAATCTCGAAGGATATTCCTGGAATATACTCCGTTCTTTCATGATTATCGATCGTAACCTTCTCGATAAATCTTACGAAAGCTTTGTTCTCTTTCATTCAATCTTGATCAAATTCAATCCCTTTCGTTCGGTACCAATCTAATCTTAATTTGGAGTTTATTTGAATTGCCTTTTGAGAATTGTTGTATTTGTGCTTCTTTAGACGTTAGGCGTGTGGTTACCCAAGTAGTGAAGGACGAGGAAGTCAAGCATTCGATTGAAGAGCCAAAGATTGAGGAAGCCGCAGATCAATTATAAAGAGTAAAAGCGATTTATAGCAAGTGCCTGCAAGTCGTGCTTTGATCATATTGCTCCCGTTTTACAAATTTACTTTGATTCAAATTATTGCATGCTAGTTCAAGATTAAAATGATTTAAATAAATTTGGGAATTAGTTATTCAACCCAATTGCTAAATATCACCTTGCCATGATTATTTGTATGCCATAATTCATTTGTCACCCTAAGATGGTTGATTATTAGTTGGTTGTTATTACTTAGCGTGGGTTGGTTAGGCTGTGTATAATTGCTTAGCCATGCCACGCAACTCATGTCTTTTGAAAATAAAAGGATAATCTTGATTAATGGATTATGAAATGTGTTTGTGAAATGGTGTGACGTGTTGCCACACGATGATGTTGATATGTGGAACCCGAGTGGTTCGCATGGATGTTGAGTTGTTGTTGGCATTGTGTTGCGCAATAATCAAGCTGGGGTGGTAAAATGTTTTAGACCGAGGCAAGTGGCAAGAGTGGCATTGGATATGTCACTTTGGTATTTGGCGGTGTTGATGGTAAATTATGTGATGGTACTATTGGTGAATTATGTGATGGTATTGTTGGTGAATTGTTTGGGGTAGTCTTGCCTTGGTCACCCTAAGGACTTCACCTTGCAAGCCTTTGAACTGAGTCACTCGTACAACCACATGTACTGTTATGGGGACGGACCTAGTTTAGTAGGATTCGATATCTCACCTTTGATACCTCGGGGTGGCGCATTACACGGGGTAATCAGATGTATGGGGGCGTACTGTCTTTGCGGCTTGGTACCCATCCAACGGTGTTAAATCGGTCCTATACTTGGCTCGAGTGAGGGAAGTGATAGTGAAGGCAACACGGAGAGGTTCCTAGGTTGAGCTAGAAGTTTCGAAAGGCTTTGTTATGATCGCTCATTAGCATCTTTGTTGTATGGCGATTCACGGTGACGTGGTGAGTTGATTGTATCTTGTGGGTAAAGTGTACAACCTCTGCAGAGTGTAAAAACTATTGAATAGCCGTGTCATGGTATTGGACATTGCTCGGGATTACAAATCAAGGGGTAGAGTTTTGAAAATAAAATGAGGTTGGGAATGTGGACATTGTGATATGGAAATTGGTTAATGATGAGAAATGCTTTACTTGAGATGATTACAAAATTTATTATGGATATTACTTGTTCTCTCGCTTTTCAACCTATTTATGATATTCATTTGGAAATCTTTGCTTTATTGCAAAAGAACCATTCACCATTCCTTTGGAATAAGCCATGCATGTAGTAATAGAACGCATTCGTGCATGACTTGTTGAGTACGGTTGTGTACTCACCCTTGCTATAACAAAACATCACCAGTTGAGGAGAAGTTACGCAGAAGGCGAATATCTAGGAGTTGAACCTTGTCAAATGCCCGTGGTATATTGATGGGATTCACCGACGTTCTTCGTTCCGCATTGCTCGTTTTTACTCGAGTTGAAGCCATCTAGGCTTCACAATTGTAAGTTGACCTTAAGGTTGTTCAACTTTGTTATATTAAAGATGAATACTTTATTTATTATTCCATGTGTATGTTTGTGATATTCATCTTTGTTAGCTGTGGGCACTAGCGACTGATCCTGGGACTAGTGCTGAAAACACAGAGGGTTTCCGGATTGTGAATTCGGGTCCCGACATGTCATCCTTATCCTAAGTTGATTAGGTCGCCCTGCCTGGCTAGCCATTCTGCGCTTACGATCTTCACCTAATTCTTTACACTTATCCTCAAGAATCAAGGCCTTATTGACCAACTCTTGGAAATCAGGGAAATTGTGGGTGATTAATCCCACCTGCAATCCAGAGGTTAGACCTTTCAAGAAACGAGACTATCTAGCCTTATCTGTAGCTACATCTTCAGGTGCATATCGTGCTAACTGAGTAAATTTATTCAAGTATTCTGCCACTGACTGGCCTCCTTGCTTCAGAGCCCTAAATTCTTCCTTCTTAAGTTCCATCATTCCTTCAGGTACATGATACTGACGGAAGGCAATTAAAACTCTTCCCAAGTAATCTCTTGTGGAGATTCATGTGCTGCGCAATAGTTCTCCCACCATTCCGCGGCGGTACCTTCTAGCTGGTGCGAAGCATACAACACCTTCTCGTTGCTCTCACACTGCGTGATATGCAATTTCCTCTCAATGGTCCTTAGCCAATCATCGGCCTCTAAAGGATTTGCATTGCCTGAGAATGTTGGAGGACGGGTTCTCATGAAATCTGATAGCTTAGAATGAGAACGCGGCTCATGGTTGCCTTGATGTATATTAGTGTTGCCTATGGTTTGATTTGTCATGTTTTGCATCTGTTGCATCATGGTTTGCATAAGTTGAGTTTGTGCAGCTATAAAAGCTCCCAAGTTCTGCACATCTACTGGTGGTGTTGGTTGCAGTGGCGTTCCATCGTTGAACTCGACATTCCGGCGAAGGCCACTTCCTGAAGCTCCATTGTTACCGCGAGTGTTCACCATCTGTTTTGATTTGTTTTTAGGAAAGATAGAATTAGCATAGGTAAGGTGTAAGAACTCCTAATGCGGGGGAATAGATTAAACCCAAAGCTTTATATCCTTTATTAATTAACTTGGTATGGTTGCTTACAAAAGCCTAAAAGCTCGCAACACATACTGCACACTCAGCAAACATTAAAATCCAAACTAAACACTCAACCTTAACGTCTATTACATTTGGGTAAAATTATTCTATTTGACGCAACTCAATACTTGAGTTTCAACTTAAACTAAGTCTCTTCACTCTTCGAGCCATCCTCCATAGGAACTTCTGGCGGATATCTTGTGACGGCCAATTTGGTGTTTGTACAAATCGCTCCCAACGTTCTTGATTTGGTTGCTCTTCTACTCGGTTCATCTTCTAATGGCCACCCGAAAAATTTAAGTAGATTTGAGCAAAGGGCAAAGGTAAGGAGTAGAGAATAAGATGAGTCAAGAGTGTTGTTTTAATCAATTTAAGTTTTCCTTTTAGAAAATAATTTTTGGACACTCTACCAACTAGGGCCAAGTCCTACAGTCAGTATGCTCTGATACCACCTTTGTAAGGACCCGAATTCACCAATTCGGATCCACCGTGTTTTTCCGCACTAGTCCCAAGATCAAACGCTAGTGCACACAGCTTAACATCGGTAGCGTCATATCATACCAGCGATAAGAATAATAGGACTTTATTGATTGAATGTATCTAGTGTATGATCTTATGATCACTTACATTATTGACCTTGCAAGGCAATAATAAGACCAATAAGACAAATCAATGAAGTAGTAGAAAGCGTAGATGTCCCATCAAGACACCACAAAGCGATCGACAAGGATTGGCCTAGTGACACGCGTCCCACCGAAAGTCCTTCTCCAATATTGAAGATGATTCCTCCACTGTTGTTGGTTGTTAAGCAAGGGTGGGTACACCAACACGTACTCAACAAGTTGTGCACAGAATGCATTTCTATTATAACTATATGCAGGTTTATTCCAAAGGAAGGCTTACGGTTCATAAGCAGTAAAGCAGCACTTGAAACACATACATTAATAGATTAAAAAGATAGTAAAACAAATAGTAACAAGTAATAGATTCAGTGATTCTCAAGTAAACCAAGTTTTCCGATCCTAAGTCAAGATTCAACCTTTCATGGCAACCTGCCATCCATCCCAAGTTTTATTTTGCAAAAGTCTAAACCTTAGTTGACCAAGGCAAGACTAACCAAAAGTTCATCACATCAACATGTCATAAAACCAAATGCGACCGCCCAATTGCCACTCTTGGCCCACCAAAAACCAAATGCGACCGCCCAATTGCCACTCTTGGCCCACCAAAAATCAAATGCGACCGCCCAATTGCCAGTCTTGGCCCACCAAAAACAATCTTGCCACTTGCCCCAGTCTAAATCATTTTTCCTACCCCAGTTGATTACCAAACACCACGTGCTCTTCACAAATCAACATCGTTGCGTGACTCCGATGTCACAACAACTCAATCTCTTTGTGCGACCACACATGGCCCACAAATTATCATCATAGTTCCATATTCCATTAGTCAAGATTAATAAACAATATTCCATGAGCATGTGATGACGTGGCATGGCTAAGCATCTCTAATTCGGTCTAATCCACCCATGTTGACTTTCTATTTAATCAATTATAATTAACCAACCTAGGGTGACAAGTGGATCATGGCATACAACTAGCAAGGTAGGGTATAATTCAAAGGGTACGATAGCTAATCCCAAATTTAGGTTGAAATCATTTATACACATAAAATAACATGTGATAAGGTAGATCAAAATAGCATGCAATCTTGTTTATGGGTGCAACATGATCAAAACACAACTTGCCTTCGTTAAGCTCCTGCTCCTGGTCTGAAAATAATTCTTGAGCTATGAAATCCCCTTCTGAAGCCTCGCACAATTCAACGTCTACGCGAATCGAGAGAGAAAAGCAAATAAAAACCAAAACCAAAGATCAAACAAATTCAAAAATTCAAATAAAAGTTACCAATAGAAAGATCTCATTTTTACAAATTTTTAGGAATTTGAATCACCTCAAACGGAGTTCGTATGCGAAAGTTATAAGGTTTTGAATTTTAAAAATCCTGAAAATACCCTAAAATAATAAATCCAGATTTTACCGAATTATTTTTATAAAGGAAAATCCGATTTTTCGCTGGCCGACACGTGTCTCGGTGGGGCTCACATCAGCGATGGGCGGGCCCGTCTTTGTCGGCGTCGAGTACACGCAAGCGGCCAACTCAGCGCCACGCGATGCCAGCTCAGCCCTACGGTCCACGTGGCGCCACGTGTCAGCGGCTTATCTACCCACCTCAGCCGCCGACGTGGACGAATCCTGGCGCTTCGATGGTGATCCGACGGCTCCCGAAGCTCCTTGGCTGGCGAAGGTCGTCGGCGGCGTTAGCGGCCGTGGCCGGGGCGACGCTAGCGCCCGACGGCGACTTCGGTGTGCTCGGCGACCAAGGCAGACGGAACGCCAGCGGCGCAGGGCGGCGAATCGAGTCGACCTCCAAGTCGGCGGAAGAATCACCGGCGGCGGCGGAAATGTGGCGCAAAACCTCGCAGCGTTCTTCCGTACTCGGCGAGCTCCCGTGCGCGGCGAAGCTTCTCGGCGGCGGCGAGGGAAAGCGGTGCGGGCCGAGTGGTGATCATCGGGAGGGTCGGGGCCTCTATTTATACCGGTAAGTGCGCTATTCAAGGATGGTTTGAGGCGGCGGCGGCGTGTCCGGCTCGGTCTCGGCGGCGAGGAGACCGACTTCGGAGAGATCAAGTGTTGGCGCATGATTCAAATCGGACGGCCCGCATTGCTAGGGTTTCCTATTTGGTTTCGGCGTGATGAAGGCCGTTGGATCAAGATCCAACGGTCGGTAAAAATTTCCTTTTTAAACCCTGATGAGGACATCCCAACAAAGGATACAACCGCTAGTCCTTCTTCCCCTCATTCGCTACGCCGGCCCCGATCGTCGCTGTTTGGCCGCTATTTCGCTCTCACGACGCATGGAGGGCTTAATCCAGAAGCAAGGTCTTTCCACCCACCTTTGCTGGACCAGCACGTCAATAATATCCACCAAGGACAGCCGACGCACCAAGGAAAGCCCAACATCAAGCTCAGTTCGTCTCAAATTCCAGTTCGGCCATCCAGGAGCAGCAGGACTTCAAATGGACGCCACGGCCACATCCGAACTCCGTTTTCGACGTTCGACCACTCGTTTGAAAGGTATCGAGATAACCTTTCAAATGGATCTCATCCCAAGGTCAAATTCGTCCTGAAGCGTCGGCAAACCATAGAACAATCTAACGGAAATTCATCTCCGAGTCCGGTTCGGCCATCCAGGAGCAGCAGTACTTCAAACGGACATAACTTGGACTCCCGGACTCCGTTTTCAGCGTACGACCACCCGTTTGAAAGCTTAGGAGATAAACTTTCCATTGGATCTAGCCCCACTGCCAAATTCATCCTGAAGCGTCGGGAAACTACAGAACAATCTAACGGGAATTCGTCTCCGAGTCCGGTTCGGCCATCCAGGAGCAGCTGTACTTCAAACGGACATAACTTGGACTCCCGGACTCCGTTTTCGGTGTATGACCACCCGTTTGAAAGCTTAGGAGATAAGCTTTCCAATGGATCGAGCCCCCCTTTAAAATTCATCCTGAAGCAATGAAAAATCACAAGACAAGATTACGGGACAGAATTATCAGGTGCTGCGTCACCTTCCTTTTCGGCCTATGGCCCATGTATCTTAGGGTTTTGGTGGCCACCGCTGTTTTGGCTGCCCTACACCTCCTGGCCGCCTATATATATGTGGCTACCACCGTTCTTTTATGCTTAGGTTTTGTTGTGTTTGGTAGACCCGTGCAGCGCCCCTCCTCGTGTTTGCGGCGTGTCGACTAGACCGCCCGAGCCGAGAAGCAGAACCTCAACTTGTTTCGTTTGATTTCAATACTATCTATTCAGATTGCTTCATGCTTTGTTCTTACGGGTTCTCGATTTCTTGCAGGAACAATTGATCGTTTGGATCTTGTATCGTGTGGATTGGCATTGCGATTGTGAAGCTCCCAACTTCTTGGTAGGAAGCCCTAGATCGGTGCCATCAACACCCCCAAATCGACGTATCATCATCTCACGAAAGATCGGGAACACCGTCCCCATCAAGTGGTATCGAGCTCAAGGTTACTCGGTGAGATTTCCCTCAATTCTGATTTTTTTCACCTAGAGTCGAGAAAAGAACCACAAAAAATTAGTAGTTTGGTTTTCTATCCGAGCCAATTTGTGCCCTAACTTTTATTACTTGTTCTTGGTTTGTTGAATAAATCGGATGCATAATCGTGTCATTGCTGGTTTTAGAGTCTAGTTCCTTTAGAGTTTGAGTTACATTCACGTAATTGTCACAGTGTTTTTCGCGTTCATCGTGTCTTCCTTTGTGCCGCTGCCACCATCTCGCGCCGCTAACAACAAGCGCTGCAGCCCCCACTTCCCCAACTCAGCCAAGCCCAAAAGGAAACTCCAAAACCTACTCCAATTCGTTCTCGCGTGCAATTTTGTGATCACTGCGATAAAAACAGTCATAACTTCATACGAACTCGGTTTGGACGTTCTTGGACTCGTTCGATAGATCACGAAATTTCCTATCAGATTCGGTATTGTCTTTGATAATATAGATATTTCCAAATTCGGCCTTTAACAGTGAGAAAAGTTGCAATCTTTGTTAGGCTGATTTTGATCCACGCAAAAAAAAGAAGAAGAAATTCGTGAGCAAAGGAGAACAAAATAAAGAGGCCGATGCAACAAAAGAGCCCTTTGTGAAAGGAAAAAAAAGAAGAAAAGAGAAGAAATTCGTGAGCAAAGGAGAACAAAAGGAGCTTTATCATTTAGGTCTTGCATATTGAGGATCCTAGCCAATATTTATCTTGTTTGTCAAGGACCTTCATCTTTGTTACGTGACTAAGTGCGTGATTAGGCTCGCGTCTCTAGCACGGGTCTAGCCTAGGACCAAAGCATTGTCTTGATTTTGAGCGACTTTTCACTTACTTTTGGATCGATGGTACTAGTTCCTCCTTTGCTACATATTATTACTGTCCAAACTCCACCATCTTCTTACCACACAGGTTAGGAATTTGCAATCGCTGCCACATCGAGGAATTGTAAGAACTTGGTAGAAGTTTGGCGTGTGTGAGGCTTGCCACTTCATAAAACCTAGTAGTTCATAGGAGCTTACATATCGTGTGGAGTTTCTTTGTTTCTACTAACCATGGCAGTATTCAAGCAATCATGGAGAATGCGTCGAAGTGAAAATGAACGTGAGGACCTCCTCACCCCAAAGAACGGCGTTGGGTCACTCATTTCCAAAGGATGCACCATCGGCATGAGATGCAAACTCGTGACACTCTTGATGCGATTCAAGGCAATTGGCACCCCTCATCGAGCTTCAAGCACGGCTAGCACAACTTCTTCAAGGTGCTGCCCCAACAATGGTGTCATTGGTCATGCTTTGGGCTAACGCGGTGCTCCACCGCTC
The DNA here is from genome assembly GCA_036346375.1 of Guadua angustifolia. Lineage (NCBI taxonomy): Eukaryota > Viridiplantae > Streptophyta > Magnoliopsida > Poales > Poaceae > Guadua > Guadua angustifolia. The sequence goes on along the minus strand of CM070513.1, from coordinate 41,705,631 downwards.
CTTTACACGGGTGGATCAAGAGGAGAACAACTACGCCGCCGACACGAGGGGCGACTCACAGGAACATGTGAACAACGGCCGACCTCATCGTCGACTCCGCAATAACAGGCAAGAAAGGGAAGTGCAGGGTCGACGATCGACAACGCGAGGTCATTTTGGAGGCTCTTCCACGTCCAAGTCGGTCCAGTTTCATACCAAGGCATCATCTCCTATTTCTGGACGTGTACCTACACTCGCTGCTCCCACTACTTCGACACCATCACGCATCTCGGAGGCAAGCAGGTCAACCACACTTCAAGCACCGCCAAGAGTGCATCCTCGCCTTGCCTCCCGGTCGAACAAGGGAAACACAATGCTTTCGATGCAAAGGAATGGGGCACGTGATGCGAGGCGCCTAATCAGCGTACTCTAATAATCGAGAAAATGGTGAGTACACTAGTGCTAGTGACATTGATGAAAATGAATATGCTCTTGTTGCCACTAACACTGCAGAACAAGAATAAGAGATTATCACGTCCATGACATCAGAAATATCCAGCTCTTGTTGTCACACGAGTATTGCATGTGCGACCCACACGTGATGATCAAAATCAACGCCATACCATCTTCCAAACAAAGTTTGTAGTCAGCTAACGAGCAATTGCATGTTATTATTGATGGTGGTAGTTGCAACAACCTTGCTAGTGTGGATATAGTCGAGAAGCTTGGTTTGGCCATAAGTCCGCTACAACAACCATACGAGATTGAGTGGCTCAATTCTAATGGTAAGGTTAGTAACAAAACCGTTCAAATCCCTATTTCTATCGGTTCATATCATGATCATGTTGTTTGCGATGTTGTACCCATGGATGCTTGTTCTCTTTTGTTGGGTAGACCATGGATATATGATATAGATGCCACACATCATGGTAGGACCAATCGGTACACTTTCATGTTTGAGGAAAGAAAATAATTTTGGAACCAATGACCCCCTTGAATTACGTAAGGTTGCTGCACAACATGCAAAAGAAACGAAAGTAATGATACTAAAAAGAAGAGTGTAGCTAATGAGCTAAATCTACCTAAAGCAACAAGTGATAAATCTGATCGTAAATTAAAAGGGTAGTTTTGTTAGTGCCAATGCCACAATATATGATGACATCACCAAAAGTTTGCAACCATCTGTTTCTTTGTCTCCTGTTGTCACTAATCTTTTGCGGGAGAATGAGAAGGAGTCGAGGGCGACTCCAATTCAAGAAGGAGGATGATGAGGATATCCCAACAAAGGATACAACCGCTGGTCCTTCTTCCCCACGATCGCTACTTAAATCCCCGATCGTCATTTGTTTGACGCTATTTAAATCTCTCACGACGCATAGAGGGCTTAATCCAGAAGCAAGGTCTTTCCACCCACCTTTGCTGGGCCAGCACGTCAATAACATCCACCAAGGACAGCCGACGCACCAAGGAAAGCCCAACATCAAGCTCAGTTCGTCTCCAATTCCAGTTCGGCCATCCAGGAGCAGCAGGACTTCAAACGGACGCCACGGCCACATCCGAACTCCGTTTTCGACGTTCGACCACTCGTTTGAAAGGTATCGAGATAACCTTTCAAATGGATCCTGTCCCAAGGTCAAATTCGTCGTGAAGAGTCGGCAAACCACAGAACAATCTAACGGGAATTCATCTCCGAGTCCGGTTCGGCCATCCAGGAGCAGCAGTACTTCAAACGGACATAACTTGGACTCCCGGACTCCGTTTTCAGCGTACGACCACCCGTTTGAAAGCTTAGGAGATATCACTCCCTCATTTACTACAACCTAACCTGTGTGCTGAGCATTTATTTCACTCTTGGTATTCTTTGGCTCCCTCTTGCTCTCTCTTGAGTCCATCTTTGATAAATTTGTTGAGAGATTGGAGTAAGTGCTTTCTAGTGCTTTGTTGCAAACCGTGAAAGTTCTTTTGAGCACTAGGGTGATTTTCAAGAGGGGATCTACACTCTATTCATTACTCTTGGAGATTGAGGTCTCCTAGACGGCTAGGAGTCACCGGTGAGCTCCCGATCTTCGTGTGGGACGCCGCCGAAAGTTTGTGAAGGTTCGATTCCACCTCCGCAAGGAAAGGGATCAAGAAGTGAAACCGGCGAGTGCTTTGTGCAACACCGGGAGGAAAGTGGTCAAGTGAGACCTAGGCTTTGTGCCTCCTCAACGGAGACGTAGGATCTCCTCAAAGATCCGAACTTCGGGAAAAATCAACCGTGCATTGGATCTTTGGTGTGGTACTCTCTTGTTGCTTAGAGTAGATTTATTTTGAAGTGATTGCTGTATCTTGCTTAATAATATCTTGCCTAGCAATTACTTGTTGATCACATGCTCTAGATTTACCTTCACCTGTGCTAGATCTATTTTTCATCGCTCTGATCGGACAGTCCGACTGCTCATATCGGATAGTCCGATATCCAAGTCGGATAGTCCGGTATTTCCGCTACAAATTAGGTCTTAAATTTTGTAAACGCCTATTCACCCCCCCTCTAGGCGACCTCATCGATCCTTCAATTGGTATCAGAGCCAAATCTCCGTAATTTGGCTTAACCGCTTGGAGAATCAATATGTCGCAAGGAGATAAGTCTACCGAAGGCCTTAACCAATCCAAGGATACGGGCTCCGGTATTGGGGTTGCTATTCCATTTGATTATACCTCGCTTGGTGTCTCAAGCTCCTCATCTTATGTCTCCGTGCCCTCCGGTCGAGCGCCTCGTTTTGATGGCACTCACTATGCCGCATGGAAACATAAGATGAAGATGCACTTGAGATCGCTTCACCCTTCTATTTGGAAGATTGTGCAAACAGGTTTCAAGCCCGTTGATCCGAACAACCTTAATCCCGTAGAAGATAAAGATCAACGTTTCAATGACTTGGCCGTCAATGCCTTGTTTAATGCATTAAGTGATTCCGAGTTCAATCGAGTTGATGGACTTGAAGAAGCAAAAGCTATTTGGGACAGGCTCATGGTCAGTCATGAAGGAGTTTCGAGTGTCCGAGAATCAAAGATAGAGCTCATTATTGGTGAGCTAAGTCGGTTCACTCTTGAAGAAGGAGAATCCTACACCAAAATGTTTGGCCAGCTTGATGGTGCTTGTGAATCAAGCAAAAGGTCTTAGGTGCACCGATCTCACCGACAAAGCCGTCGTCAAAATCATTCTTCGATGTGATCACCCCACCAACCGCAATTTGGTTCAACTCATCGTAATGAAGCCAAACTTCGATACCTTGGCGCCTCATGATGTAATTGGCCGACTAATGATGGATGAGATGATGATTAAGGAGGCGAAGTTGTGGAAGAGTGAAGTCCGGAAAGAAGAATGGCATTGCTTTGAAGGCTGTCAAGGTAGTGCGCCAAGTAGAAGAGAGCACGAGCGAAGACGAAGAGTCGTGTGGTCCATTGACAAATGAAGACATGGCTCTATTTGTGCGAAGATTCAACAAATTCTTCAAGAAGAAAAATTTCAAACAAGGAGGTCAATCAAGGAACTTTAGAAGAAAATCAAAGGGGAGACACTCCACTAGAAGGTGCTATGAGTGCGGCGAAACCGGCCATTTCATTGCCGAGTGTCCGCATAAGGAGAATAAAGATGAGAAGTCTCACAAGAAGGACAAGCACCGGGGCAAGGACAAGGAGAAGAGCAAGAAGTACAAGGGCAAGGGTCGTGCCTACATTGGAAAGGAGTGGAACTCCGACACCGACTCAACTCGACTCGACTCGAGTCAAATTCGATGAAGAAGGAGGAATTGCCTCCGTCGCCATCGCCGTATCCTCTACTCCAACAATGTCGACGGGCCTCTTCGACAACTTAAGCGATGACGATGAAGTTGCTCCAATGTGCCTCATGGCAAAGGGGCACAAGGTATCATCAATTGCCTCCACTCCCTCTATTGCTAATAATTACCTAGATGAGCACGATAGCGATAGTGATGATGATGATATTAACACCGTGCTTAAGTATGTGAAAAACATTGATATTCATAAGTTAAATTTGCTCTTAAAAGATATTGAAAAATTGGAGGAAGTTGTAGAACAAAATGAAGCTACTCTTGAGGCTCAAGAGGATTTGCTCATCCTCGAAAAAGAGAAAAATCGTGAGCTAGAGAAGAGCTTATCTTTTGAAAAAGAGAAAAATGAGAAATTGGTTAAGAACTTAACATTGACCAAATCCGAGGTGACTAGTCTTGAGATCACCAATGCTTCACTCGAAGAGGAACTTGCGAAGTCAAGGGATGCTTGCAAGGCTCTTGAGTTGAAGCTTGTTGATCTCAAGAATAGCCCTCCGACTATCTCAACCATTAGTTCAAATTCTTCTTTACCTTCTACGAGCAATGGATGCGCTAGATGCTACGATGTTAATATTGATACTTATACCACTAACCTTGAGACATTGCAAGTATTAGCATATAAAAATGAGAAGCTCAAGGGAATGCTCGAAGTTGGACTTCAAAAGTCCTACAAGGCAAGTAAGGGACTAGAGGAGTTCCTAGGTAAGCGACAAGGTAACACTATGAAGCATGGGTTAGGATATATTCCACCTAAAGGGAAGAAGAGCAATATTGTGGTTGCTCCTTTAAATAAGCCCATACAATTTGTTAAGAGCAAGGAAAACTCTAAGTACAAAACTCACTCTACATTCTTTGCATCCTATGTACTTAAGAGGACTAACTTTGGTCGTGTAGTTGCTTGTCACATTGGGGGTAAGCCCAAAAATTCCTCTCATGTACGATCTATTTGGGTTCCAAAGTCACTTGTCTCTAACGTGCGTGGACCTAAGCAAGTTTGGGTACCAAAGAGCAAAAATTAAATTTGATTTTGTAGGCCTACATCTCCCGTGGATCAAGTTGGATCTTGGATAGCGGATGTACACATCATATGACCGGAGAAAGGGCAATGTTCGCACACTTGGAAGCCAATGGATCAAATAGTGAAAGCATCATTTTTGGCGATAATGGAAAAGGTGAAGTGGTAGGTTTAGGTAAGATTCTAATCACAAATGATTTTCATATAAATAATGTTTTACTTGTTGAATCATTAAGCTACAATTTGTTGTCCGATGCTCAATTATGTGAAGCGGGCTATAATTGCGTGTTTAGTAATAAAGGTGTGGATGTCATTAAGAAGGATGATGGTTCAATAGCCGTTAAGGGTCGTTTAAAGGGAAATCTCTATCTCATAGATTTTTCTACGGATAGAATTAACCTTGAAACGTGCTTAATGGCCAAATCGAGCATGGGATGTCTTTGGCATCGCCGGCTTGCCCATGTTGGCATGAGGAACCTTCACAAACTCATTAAGGGCAATCACATCCTTGGACTAACGAATATTGTGTTTGAGAAAGATAGGGTGTGTAGCTGTAACAACCCAAAAATTCATTTCAAAAATAGGATAAAAAAATATTTTTAATTATTATTTTATTGGTTGTCTCAAGTTATTTGTCTTCTCTTTATTTTCTGGATTTCTCTAGAGTTCAAAAGAAAAGGACTTTTACCAATTTTTAGAAAAAACTTAAAACTATTTCCTTAAAAAAAACCCTATTTAAGTTGGAATTAATTTTAAAAAAATATATCACAAAGAACTTCGGAGAATTTTTCCATTATTTGTTAAAATCCTGATTTCAAAACCTATCCAAAAGTTTCATTAATTAAAAAATATACTTTGGAGACAAAGTAAAAGATTTGGTTTTGCTAAAACTATCTTATTTAATATAAATAAACTTAAGGAGATTTCTGCGAAATTTCCTACAATTGTCAAATTATATATTTTCTAAAGCCTTTCCGAAAGCTTTAACAAAATAAAAATATATGTTGATATAAAAATAAAATATTTGGTGGTACCAAAATATTTTAGTTGATCTTAAAATGTCCTAATTAAACTCCCTGAATTTTCTTAGAATTTTTGGGGTTGTTTTAGTATTTTCCAAATTAAATAGATATTAAAAACAATATAAAAGTATTTACTGTACATGAATAAAATTATTATCTTATGTAATAATATTTTATTTGGGTTACTAAGGCTGTGGGTCATGTTCCAGATTTTTCCCAGAATTTTTAACGGTTGTTTGACATTTATTTCGATTTTTCTTGAATGGTTGTTTGATTTTCGGATTAAATAAACAGTAATGCTACAGTAACTCCGGCAATTTCCATTCAGTTTCCAGTCATAACTCCGGCGAGCGTTTTCTGACGATCCGCTGGTCCGATCGCCCTATAAATTGAACCACAGATTGTTACGTGCATTCTCTTTACATCCCAATTAGAATTTTCCCCATCCAAATTCTGGATCTTCCTGTATTAGCCATTCTTTTCAACTCCGGTGAAAACTTCGACGAGCTCTCCTGGTCACTCCTGAACTTATTTCGATCTGAAATGTTTACCAGAGCTTCCTATTGCTGTCCTCTACCTCCAGTAAAATCAGATTTTGAAAATACCTACCGGAGCACCTCCGGCCACCGATTTCTTTCCCAACTCCGGTGAGCTTTTCCCGTTGATCCACCGCTCCTTCGTATCTGAAAATTGAACCCTAGACGACTCTCTACATTACCCACATTTTACTCAAATATCAGCATCCGAATCGCAACGGATCTCCCTCGGCAAGCCTTCTTCCCCAACTCCGGTGAGAACTTCGGCGACCTCTGCAGAGTGTAAAAACTATTTGAATAGCCGAGTCAACGGTATTGGACATTGCTCGGGGATTACAGTCAAGGGGTAGAGTTTTGAAAATAAAATGAGGTTGGGAATGTAGACAATGTGATATGGAAATTGGTTAAGGATGAGAAATGCTTTACTTGAGAATGATTTTGAAATTTATTATGAGTATTATTGTTTTACTGCTTTTCTATCTATTATGATTATTTGTGAATGCTGCTTTATTGCAAAAGAACCCTTCAGCCATTCCTTTGGAATAAGCTATGCATGTAGTAATAGAATTGCATTCTGTGCACGACTTGTTGAGTACGGTTGTGTTCTCACCCTTGCTTTAACAAAACATCACCAGTTGAGGAGAAGTCTTTGTCTTCAAAGAAGGAGAAGTTCTGCAAGAAGGCGAATATCTAGGAGTTGAACCTTGTCAAATGCATGTGGTATTTTGATGGGATTCATCGACGTTCTTCGTTCCGCTGTTGTTCATTTTACTCTGAGTTGAAGCCATCTAGGCTTCACAATTGTAAGTTGACCTTAAGGTCGTTCAACATATTATATTAAAAGATGAATTCTTTATTTATTAATCCGTTGTGTATGATTGTGATATTCATCTTTGTTAGCTGTGGGCACTAGCTCTCGATCACGGGACTAGTCTTTGAAACACGAGGGTTTCCGGATTGCGAATTCGGGTCCCGACAGAGGTGGTATCAGAGCATACTGACTGTAGGTCTTGACCCTAGATAGTTTGGCCGTTCTTTAGGAACTTCAAAATTTTTTCTAAAGAGAAAATTTAACTTGAAGAATAACAAGTTCTTGACTTATCTTATGCTTCTATTCTTTTCTCTTTTCGCTGAAATTTCTATCTTTCTCCGCGGATTTAAGTTGAAAATCTTACCTCAGTTGTCTTGAATAGATAACGATGTTTCACACTTTAGGAGAAAGCACTGAGTGCCGTTGCTGAACCTGAAGATCGTGAAGACATGAATCGTCGAGCTCAGGAAAAGTGGATCAATGAAGTGTTCCAGAAGCTAGAAGAACCAGTGCTTTCGTAGCCAGTTGAGACTCAGGTGTGAGAGTCGTGTCTGTCTAAGATAGAAGTGTTACCCTCTTATACGGTAGATTATTGTGTGTTTAGGATAATTTGGTTTTCCTTGTTTCTTTGAAAGTGCAAGATATCGTTCTGCGAGCTTTTAGGCTTGGATAAGCAACCATACCAAGTTATTAATAATATTGGTATAAGTTTTTGGGTTAAACCTGTTCCCCTGCACTAGGATTCATGAACCTCATCTATGCTATTCCCTCTTACCTAAACCCTGGAGTGGTCAACCGTTGGAAAGGATTGACCGCAGCAGTGACTCTGGGGCATTTCACGTTAGTTCGGGATTGCTACCATCGGTGCGGTGTTAAGCGAGATAGTGACCAAAGAATACATCATCGTACCAACCGTGACAATTCAAAACTTGGATCAATTGTTCACCGCTTAGGTTCTGCTTATACAGACAATGATGCAACGGATGAATGTCATCAGTGCCAACATCAAGCATGAGTTTTCGGCTCCCTATTCTCCTCAACAGAATGGGGTAGCCGAACGGAATAATAGAACCCTCATCGAGATGGTGCGTACGATGCTTGACGAATACAAGGTTTCCGACATCTTCTGGGCGGAGGCCATCAACACCGCGTGCCATAGCTCCAACCGCCTTTACCTTCACAAGTTGTTGAAGAAGACGGCGTACGAGCTCCTTACCGGTAAGAAACCAAATGTATCCTACTTTCGAGTCTTTGGTAGCAAATGCTATATCCTTAACAAGAAAGCTAAGTCCTCTAAATTTGCTCCTAAAGTAGATGAAGGTTTCTTACTTGGTTATGGGTCTAATGCATATGCCTATCGAGTTTTCAACAACACCACCGGTGTAGTTGAAATCTCGCGTGATGTAACATTCGATGAAACTAACGGCTCTCAAGTGGAGCAAGTTGATCATGATGTGATTGACAGGGAAGTACCTCCATGCGAAGCAATCAAGAGATTGGCGATTGGAGAAGTAAGGCCTCTTGAGCAAGAAGAAGTCCCAAACACTCCAACTCGGGATGAAGCTCCATCATCTTCAATACAAGCTCAAGATGGCTCAAATACCACACAAGACGATGAGGACCCAATTCAAAAGTCAAATGCTATGGTCCCTCATCCAAGAGTGCATCAAAGTGTTCAACGAGATCACCCTGTCGACAACATTCTTGGAGACATTAACAGGAGAGTAACCACTAGATCTCGCGTAGCTAATTTCTATGAATTTTACCCTTTTGTTTCCTCTCTTGAACCTCTTAAGGTAGAAGAAGCACTCCAAGATCCGGATTGGGTGATGGCAATGCAAGAGGAGTTGAACAACTTTGAGAGGAACCAAGTGTGGAAGCTTGTCAAAAGGCCCAAGCAAAACGTGATTGGTACCAAATGGGTGTTTCGGAACAAGCAAGACGAGAATGGAATCGTGACTAGGAATAAAGCACGTTTGGTCGCTCAAGGTTTCACTCAAATCGAAGGTTTGGATTTCGATGAAACTTATGCTCCAGTAGCTAGGCTTGAATCCATTAGAATATTACTTACTTTTGCTACTCACCATGATTTTAAGTTGTATCAAATGGACGTAAAGAGCGCTTTCTTAAATGGACCTCTCTCCGAGATGGTCTATGTTGAGCAACCACCTGGCTTCGAAGACCCAAATCATCCGGACCACGTCTACTTCTTACACAAGGCTCTCTACGGACTCAAGCAAGCACCGAGAGCTTGGTTCGAGTGTCTTCGCGATTTCCTTCTTGGTCAAGGTTTTGTAGTCGGAAAGGCCGATCCCACTCTCTTTACCAAAAACATCGATAATGATTTGTTTGTTTGTCAAATATATGTTGATGACATTATATTCGGATCTACTAACGAACATCTGTGCAAGGAATTTAGTAGGATCATGACCAAAAGGTTCGAGATGTCCATGATGGGCGAGTTGAAGTTCTTCCTCGGATTTCAAGTCAAACAACTCAAGGAAGGGACCTTCATTTGCCAAACGAAGTACATTAAGGACATGCTTAAGAAGTTTGGTATGGAGAACGCCAAGCCAATCAAGACGCCGATGCAAGCTAATGGGCATCTAGACCTCGACAAAGAAGGTAAACCGGTCATCCAAAAGGTATATCGCTCGATGATCGGTTCCCTACTTTATCTTTGTGCATCTAGGCCCGATATTATGCTTAGTGTTTGCATGTGTGCAAGATTTCAAGCCGCTCCCAAAGAATGCCACATGGTGGCCGTAAAAAGAATCTTAAGATATTTAGTGCACACTCCTCATTTCGGCCTATGGTATCCTAAAGGTTCATCCTTTGAATTAGTCGGCTATTCCGATGCGGATTATGCCGGTTATAAGGTGGATAGGAAGAGTACTTCAGGGACATGTCAATTCCTAGGTAGATCCCTTGTCTCTTGGTCCTCTAAGAAACAAAATTCCGTAGCCCTATCCACAGCCGAAGCCGAATACATTGCCGCCGGGAGTTGTTGTGCCCAATTACTTTGGATGAGACAAACTCTGAATGATTATGGCCTAATCTATAACCATGTTCCACTCTTGTGAGACAATGAGAGCGCCATAAAAATTGCCAACAATCCTGTTCAACACTCCCGTACAAAGCATATTGATATTCGCCATCATTTCCTAAGAGACCATTCCACTAAGGGCGATATTGATATCCAACATGTAAGCACAAATGACCAATTAGCCGATATATTCACCAAGCCTCTTGATGAGAAGAGATTTTGCAATTTGAGAAGTGAGCTAAATATTTTAGATTCTCGGAACTTGGCTTGAAAGATTGCATACTTCACAATATCTTGGTTGTTTGTTTTAAATCAAAATGGATTTCAAAAGTTATTTATTTCTTTGAAAATGTTTTGTTTTGATCCTTTGGTTGAATCGAGCCACTTGTGATCATAGCTCCTATTGCTTCTATGTTCGCTGATCATAAGTGGGGAGACGGCAAAAGTGTTCACAAGTCATATCATCTCATTCCTCAATCTCAACTCTCCTTGTGCTGGAAATTTACACAGATCGGACTATCCGATTTTCTGAATCGGACTATCCGATTTCTGTAAATCTGCACATATCAGACTATCCGATATTCCATATCGGACTGACCGATATCTGGGTAATCGCACACATCGGACTGTCTGATGTCCTTATCGGCCTATCCGATGTGGGGAGGTTTAAATGAAGCCCAAGGGGTTTTTCTCCCCCCCGCGGTCTCTATTCTCAAAACCTCTCGAGTCTCTCTCCTTTCGGCGATTTTGGAGCACCAAGTTCATCCTCCTCATCTCAAGGGTCACCCTCCGCGGATTTGATCTATTTTGGTGGAGATTCACCTTCTCATTCACCCCTCTCCTCGGTTTTGAACTCGAGGTAATCCTTTATCCTCATTTCTAGGGTTTCTCATCTCCCTTGATTACTTGTCAATTCTCTTCGGTAGATGCGTTTCCTTTGACCCTAGGATCTTATCCCACGTCTTTGTTGCAAAATGCGTGGATAATCATCAAGAAACTGACGTTTGTGTTTTTCCCGCAAATATCGGATTATCCGATAATTGGTATCGGACTATCCGACCTTATCATCGGACAGTGCGACCCAAAATATCGGACTATCCGATGTTTCCAGGAATTTACAAAATGTGAAGTTTCTTTCCGTTTCCCTTGGTTATCGTCTCAATTTCCTGTGTCATATTCTCTAGATCTCTGCAATGGCTACCGGAGACGACAAGGGAGAGAAGTTGAAGAGGGCACTCCACACCGACGAGCAAGGGCAATTCAAGAGGAAGACTCCAACGAACACCAGGACCAAGGCAGCGGCTAATCGAGGAAATCCTCCGGATGTTTCAGCTTCTCCGCTTGAGATTGAGACTGCTCCTGCTCCAACTCCTGCTGGCGGCAAAATAAAGAAGAAGGTTGTCTTCAAGCCCAAGCCGCAGGGCATCACAATTTCAGAGCCTCGTCGTCAGGATGATGCTCCTCCTGCTCCTGCCCGTCCTCCTCCTACTCCATCTGGCAAGGGCAAAGGGTCCTCTTCCAGTGCCCCATCAGCAGATGACAAGGGCAAAGGTCCTGCTCAAGAAGAAGACAACGATTTTATTACTTTTCCGATGATGTTCAAGCCTAGTCGTCGTCCCGATCTTCAGAGAGCAGTTGTGAGCTACAAAGGAAAGTCTGGGATGGTCACTAAGGCTAGGGCATCTGATCCGTATATCTCAAAGCAATTCTCCTCCGATAAGCGTTTCTGGAACTTCTTTCAATAGGACTTTTATGAGACAGTCATCCTCCCTCGCAAGAATCCTATTGTCAGTATGCAGTGGGTTGATTAGGACTACATGGAGTCTCTTGATGATCCGGTCTTCAATGACGTCATCGGCGCTGTGAGAGGCTTGGCATCAAAAGGATAATGGGCATCTGTGAGAATTGGAATACGAAGTCATTGCCCGCTTTTATGCCACTCTGCATGTCTCAAGTGACACCATGACTGGATGGTGAAGGGAGCAATTGAGAATGTCATTGGTCGTTTTGGTACTCTTCTCGATTTAAAGTCAAGAGAGTATGGACAAGGATGATCTTCATAACAATCGATCTTTGGTTCTTGATAACTGAGTTCCTTGTACATTGAGGATTCGCTTTTGAGCACGGGAACACCAAGTATCTGAAACCAATGATTGCAACTGCCAATGAGACTCCTTGGAAGACTCTTGCTCCTAAGGAAGGTGATGCTTCGCACATTCTGTCCTACACCCGTGATATTTTGAGTCGGATGCTACCGGGTGGAAGACCGTTTATGGTAGCACTATATCTGTGGAATGAAATTCATGCCAACTCCCTCGATCCCAAGCGCAGCTATGGTTTTGCTCCATACATTATGAGGGTTATTGAAGGAGTCACCAAGATGAAGTTTGAATGCGATGCAAAGCACCTAGGGCTGCAGATAAGGCCAATCAAGGCAGTTGCTCCTCAAGCTCCTCCGGTCTCAGCTCTTCAGTATCTACTCGTTCTGGTTCAGCTGTTCCTACTGTCCCTTCCCAGTCTTCTTCCTCCACCGACAGAGTCCTGAAATATCTTGTCAAGATGGCGAAGAAGAACGCGAAGAGGCTCAAGTCTATCCAGCGGCATCTCAGCCTTCCTTGCTCCAGTGGGAGCGATGACTCCTTGGAGGACCCCTTCGACTCTCCAGCTGCTGCAGATCCCTCCTCGTCTGAAGAATATGCCGCTTCTAATGATGAGTCCGAAGATTGATTGTTTCGCTTGCTGTTTTTCCTCCCTTTTTGGTGCCTTGATGCCAAAGGGGGAGAGAAAAGTATCTATTCATGATATGTGAACACTATTGCTATTGGTTGATGGATGTATTTATTTTGCTTGTTGGTGGATGGTTCTTCTTTTGGATGTTGTTCTCTTAAACTCTTGTTGGTGTTTGTCGTTAACCTTAACGTTTGCAATGATACAATATATACCTCAGCTCTGATAAATTATGTCATGAATCATCATATTATTGTTGCCACTTACTCGAATGCCGAGATATAGGGGGAGCTCCCCTTTAAATTTCACCTCTAAATTGTGCATTTTATTCTCTCTTAGAGTTCCAATGCACACATTTAGGGGGAGCTCTACATATCTTGTTCACTCATAAAATCTTTATTTATTTATTTGTATCAAGCTTTAATCGTGTTGTCATCAATCACCAAAAAGGGGGAGATTGAAAGTGCATCTAGGCCCCTAATTGTGTTTTGGATGATTAATGACAAACGATTAAGGGACTAATGGCTTATGTGAGTATATGAGCAGGTGATAGTCCCAAAAAGGAACGCATCTACGGACAATGACGACCCTCAAAAGAGAAAAAGAAGAACGGCGTCGACTTAGCGTAGAATTTTCATTTGATTAAGTCAATAGAATCGCCGTACTATTAAGAGGGATGGGATGTAGGTGCTTTAGAAATGATCTCTGTGCTCAGATGAACATCTTTTACAAAATAAGTTTTGGAAGTCACCATGCACGGCACTCACTTTGTGTTTCAACTGTGCTGATATCATCGGAATGTCCGATGTTAATATCGGATAGTCCGATGGTATCGGATTTTCTGGTGTGAGTGTGGTCTTGGAGCTCTCGGGAAAAGTCGGACTGTCTGATAGTCAATATCGGAATGTCCGATGTGGTCCGAAAATTTTTCTAAGTCTTTAATCTTGGAGCTCTCGGGAAAAGTCGGACTGTCCGATAGTCAATATCGGAATGTCCGATGTGGTCCGAAAATTTTTCTAAGTCTTTAATCTTGGAACTCTATGAAATTATCGGATTGTCCGATGTCTCATATCGGATAGTCCGATATACACTTAGAAATTTTGAAAGTGACTGAGTTGGCTTGAAAAACCCTCGGATATTATCGGAATGTCCGATGTATGTCATCGGATAGTCCGATATGCTTCTTATTTCAAAAGAATTTGAATTTTTGAGTGGAGTGGACCTGGAGATTTTCACAGATCGGATAGTCCGATGACAGGCATCGGATAGTTCGATGTGGGGTCTGACACAGGGCAGAACGCCTATATTTTGTGTCTTGGCTATAAATACCCCACACACTCCCTCATTTACTACAACCTAACCTGTGTGCTGAGCATTTATTTCACTCTTGGAATTCTTTGGCTCCCTCTTGCTCTCTCTTGAGTCCATCTTTGAGAAATTTGTTGAGAGATTGGAGCAAGTGCTTTCTAGTGCTTTGTTGCAAACCGTGAAAGTTCTTTTGAGCACTAGAGTGATTTTCAAGAGGGGATCTACACTCTATTCATTACTCTTGGAGATTGAGGTCTCCTAGACGGCTAGGAGTCACCGGTGAGCTCCCGATCTTCGTGTGGGACGCCGCCGGAAGTTTGTGAAGGTTCGATTCCACCTCTGCAAGGAAAGAGATCAAGAAGTGAAACCGGCGAGTGCTTTGTGCAACACCGGGAGGAAAGAGGTCAAGTGAGACCCAGGCTTTGTGCCTCCTCAACGGAGACATAGGATCTCCTCAAAGATCCGAACTTCGGGAAAAATCAACCGTGCATTGGATCTTTGGTGTGGTACTCTCTTGTTGCTTAGAGTAGATTTATTTTGAAGTGATTGCTGTATCTTGCTTAATAATATCTTGCCTAGCAATTACTTGTTGATCACATGCTCTAGATTTACCTTCACCTGTGCTAGATCTGTTTTTCATCGCTCTGATCGGACAGTCCTATTGCTCATATCGGATAGTCCGATATATATATCGGATAGTCCGATATCCAAGTCGGATAGTCTGGTATTTCCGTTGCAAATTAGGTCTTAAATTTTGTAAACGCCTATTCACCCCCCCTCTAGGCGACCTCATCGATCCTTCACTCCGCCCTAGAGGGAACGCTTCCCCTGGGCGGGCTTCCTGCCCCCCCAGTGCGGAGAGCACGGAAGGAGGGGAGAAAGCCGATCCTGCGGCCTCGGGCGAAAAGGCCGCCCAAGAAGGCTTGGTGCCTCTGGGCGTATTAACTGCCCGAGATGAGGGCGCAAAGCCCCCGGGCGAACCGCGTGCTCGGGATGAGACGGCACCCGCCCCGAGCGAATCGCATGCTCGGGCGGGTGTTCCAGCCCCGAGCGAACAACATGCTCGGGCAGATAGCGAGGAGACTTTGAGCGGGCATGCCGCTCAGGAGTGGGGCATAGTGCCCCGGGGCGAACCTCATGCCCAGGGGGATGACTCGTCATCCTCGACCAACCCGCCCTTCTGGAAGGGCCTTGAGGAAACGCGGAGCCCCCTGCCGAGGCTGGCAGATATTTCGAGGAGGGAGGTCACCGAGCGCTTCCGAGATAACCTCCGCGCGAGTCTTGATCAGGTGGGGACGCTTTCCTTGCCATTGCCGTGGTTTCATTTCTTAGGGCCTTCGGGGTAGTACTGAAATCTTCCCGACTGTAGGTCTTCGAAAAGGCTTTGGAGGACTTTGGCGCGGCGATGGATGTCCCTGAGGCCACAGCCCAACTGCTAACCGATCATGAGGCCCGCCTAGACGAGCTTGAGCAGACAGTGAGCGACTTCAAGGTCAGAGACGGGCTGCTTGTGCTTAGGTGTCGCCAGGCGGAGAAGGACGTCTCCTAGGCTAAGGAGAGGAACCTTGAGCTCGAGCAAGAGCTTGAGCAAAAAAACGTGCTCACTTGAGTTAAGGAAGTCTTCTTGCACGACAAAGAAAAAGTCCTTTCGCTCGAGCGGGAGCTTGAGTGGGAGAAGCAGCGGTCCCTTGAAGCAGTGAAGGTCGCCGTCGAAGCTGGGGAGAAAGCCCTTAAACTCGAGCAAGAGCTCGAGGTGAAGAAGCAGCGCTCCAGCGCCCTTGAGTCAAAGGTGGCGGAGCTGGAACGGGCAGCGCGAGCAGCTGCCGACCTTGAAGAACAAGGCAACGAAGAGGTCGAGCAGCTTCGCGAGGAAGCCCGCGAAGGTCGTGAAGCCCGCCGAAAAGTGATTGATCAGGAGGCCAAGATCGATGACTTGAGGCGAAGTTGTCCATGACCCTGGCGGGGCTAAGCCCTACAAGATAGGGATTTCTTCTTTTTTTCCTTTTCTTTGACGATTTTTGGAAGACTTTTGATGTCACTAGTGGAGCATGTAACTTTCTTTTGTTTAAAGGTTGCGCCTAATGCTTCTTTTGCTCTTGCATGGCCTTTCCCTGTAAATGATGACCACGAGGCAAACAGCGAAAAGAAGGTCGATCGTAGGTTGAAACGTGGGCGACACAAGCCCGAAGTGCGCGAAGGATGACCCTACAGAGGTGACATGTCCTTAAGAAAGAGGCAATGTTACGTTGACAAGATAGAACGAGGCACTCGGCCGCGATTTTTCGAAATGATGCGCGCGTGGCAACTCGCTCCCCCCAAGCCCCCGCTGCGAATGAAGGTCGTGCACCTATGTTGCGAGCACGGGCTCGTTCGCAGGAGAGTTGGGAAAAGAACGCGCCCCCCCGACCAAGGCTCCAGTTTCTGCGAGCAACGAATGTGGTTTTGGTTTGGGGGGAAAAACGAGCAAAGCCTATACTTCCTTAGCACTTAGGACGCATACTCCTAAGTTGCGAGTATGGTCGTAGGCGAGGAAAGATGCATGGTTGCCCGACAGGGTGCGTGGCGACCAAACACACGCGCGCCAGAGTAAATCTCCGGACCAACCAAAGGGTTGCCTGTATGCGACTTGTGTCGTGTAGCGAAGAGCTACTGCGGACCGAGGTCGGCTTATTGAGACTGGAGCCCCAGGTGGCGAGATTTTAGTGTCGTGGCACCCTGTGCGACCACGCGTGCGCCAGCCTGAACTTAGAGTAAGAAGAATTTGCAGCGACTAATCGCGCCCGACGCACTTGTCTCATCACCAAGACCGTGAAACAAAGAAAAGGGGGTGCACTTGCGCGAGACTGTGTCGGCTTTACCAAAGGCGGCGACCTTATATATATTTTCACGGCATCTTGGGGGAAACAGACATTGCGTGCATGGTCGCGACGAAAGTGCTACTTTCTGAAATAGAAAAGAAAACACGCGAATGTATATAAGGTGCAAAATAGAGCATAAGTTTTTAGACATAGAACTTGCACAGCTGGTCGATATTCCATGAGCTCACGAGCGCGTAGCCATCCTCCCTTGCCAGGCGGACAGCCCCCGGGCGTGCTATCGAGACGACTGTGAAAGGACCTTCCCACCTGGGGGAGAGCTTGTTGGCCTTCGACGTATCTTGAATGCGCCGTAGGACGAGGTCCCCAACCTGCAGGGCTCGGGGCCAAATTGACTTGGCCGCGTGCTTGCGTAGAGCTTGTTGGTAGACGGCGGATCGGAGCAGCGCCCTAAGGCGCGCTTCTTCGGCGAGGTCGAGGTCGAGGCGACGCTCGCGACCTTGGTAAATATTTTCGGCCAGGTGAATTCTCAGGGATCCGAGTACAATTTCGCAGCAGGGAATGCCTCGGCACCGTGAGACAATTTGGAAAGGCGTTCGCCAGAGCTCGGCTTGTTTGTGGTGCGCATGCACTGAGGATGGAAGGAAGCTCGTCCACCCAAGACCCGCCGTGCCGGGTAAGGTCTTTCAAGACCCTTTTCTTGATCCCTTGAAGGATTTGGCCATTTGCTCATTCGGCTGCTCCGTTACTCTGTGGATGAGCTACAGAGGCGAAGCAGACTTTTGTTCCGATGTCTTCGCAGTAGGCTTGGAACAGTTCGCTGGTGAACTGGGTGCCATTGTCCGTGATGAGGCGATTGGGGACCCCGAAACGTGTCACCACATTGCTGCGAAAAATCTCTTAGCTGCTTGAGCCGAAATGGTCAATACAGGCTCGGCCTCGATCCACTTAGAGAAAGTGTCGATGGCCACGGGCAAGTACTTGCAACCCTTTCGACCACTGGGGAAAGGCCCGAGGATGTCAGCCCCCCCAGGTCGAGAACGGCCATGAGAATGGGATGGTCTGCAGCGCGTACGCTGGCTGGTGGGCCTTACGGGCATGGAACTAGCACGCCTTGCAGTCACCACGAAAGTGCCCGGCGCCGTCTAAAGTCATAATAATAATATCCCAAGCAGAATGCTTTGCTTACGAGCGTCCGGAAGGACGAGTGAGCGCCGCACATTCCTTCATGGATATCTCTGAGAAGGAAATGGCCATCTTCTCAAGATATACACTTGGAGAGGACTCCAAGTGCCTCTTTGCGGTATAAGGCGCCCTCTACTAGCTTGTAAGCAGAGGATCGCCTTTTAAGCCGAGAACGCTCGGCTTCCTCCTCGGGCAGTGTCCCGTGGGCAAGATACTAGACGAATGGCGTCATCCAGTTTGCACCGTACTCGAGGAAGGAGACGTTACCGCACGTCTCTTGTGCCTCCTCTACAGAGGGAATGGAGGGCTTGTGCAGATGCTCTACTGATGCCCCGGGCAGGGCGGGCATCTGGGGTTTTGCCTCCTCTATAGAGGGAATAGAGGGCTTGTGCAGATGCTCAACGAGCGCCCCCGGAGGGGCGGGCATCTGCGAGGAACTGACCTTGGAAAGGTGGTCGGCTAGGGAATTGTCCTTCCAGGGGATGTAGAGTACTTCGAAATTTCTAAAGTACCGCTCCATCTTCCTCACCTCAACCAAGTAAAGCACCATTGAGTGATCGAAACACTGATACTCCTTGTTGACTTGGTTGACGACTAGCTACGAATCGCCCTTCACAGTTAGCCGCTGGACCCCGAGCGCCTTGCACGCTCGTAGCCCGGCCAAGAGGCCTTTATACTCCGCCGCGTTGTTGGTTGCGGCAAAGTGTAATTGGATAACGTATTGGAGCCGATCCCCTTGAGGGGACATTCAAGATAACGCCACCCCGAGCGTCAAAGCTCGGGACCCGTCGAAGTACATGGTCCAGCGGCCGTCCCGAGATTCCTGAGACTCAGTGGCGGGCTGGGCGGGGTTCGTCCATTCCACCACGAAGTCTGCCAAGATCTGGGATTTAATTGCCGTGCGGGCAGAGAAGTGGATGTCGAACTCCGCGAGTTCCATGGCCCACTTCGCTATCCCACATTGGCGTCTCGCTTAGGATCTCCTAAGTGGGAAGCTGGTCGGGATGACGACCTTGTGGGCTTGGAAGTAGTGGCGTAACTTCCTGGAAGCCACGAGCAGCGAGTACAGGAGCTTCTGGACCTCAGGGTAACGCTCCTTTGGTCTGTGCAAGACCTCGCTGACGTAGTATATCGGACGCTGCGTCCTTCTCGCTCTATCACAAAGACCGCGCTTACGGCATGGGATGTCATTGCGAGGTAGAGTAGAGTGGCTCCCCGACCTTGCAGTGGCTAAGATCGGGCCGGACAGTATCGCTTTAGCTCCTTGAAGGAGCGGTCAGCCTCTTCTGTCCAGACGAAGCCCTCGTGCCTGCGGAGCGCCTTAAAGAAGGGCAGACCGCGCTCACCCGACCAGGAAATGAAGCGACTTAGGGCTGCCATGCGCCCGGTCAAGGTTTGGATCTCCTTAACGGAGCTCGGGGGGTGCATCCTTTCGATGGCTTCGATTTTCTCTGGATTGGCACCGATGCCCTGTGGCCTGATAAGGTACCCGAGCACCTTACCCGCTTTCACCCCGAAGACGCATTTCTTGGGATTAAGTTTTATTCGATGTCTATTGAGATTACAAAAGGTCTCCTCGAGGTCGGATATATGACCTGAGACGAGCTTACTTTTAACTACGATATCGTCTACATATACTTCCAGGTTTCGACCTATTTGGTCCTGGAAAGTTTTCTGCATCAAGCGTTGGAAGGTTGCCCCGGCATTCCGCAGACCGAAAGACATGGTCGTATAGCAGAACGTGCCGAATGGGGTAATGAAGGAAGTCTTCTCTTTGTCTCCGGGGAACAAGCTAACCTGGTGATAGCCCGAGTAGGCGTCCAGGAAGCTCATCACCTGAGACTCTGCTGTTGCGTCGACCAGTTGGTCAATGCGTGGCAGCGGGAAGTTATCCTTCGGGCAGGCGACATTTAGGCCGGTGTGGTCAACACACATGCGCCACTTGCCACCCTTCTTCTTGACGATGACCGGATTTGCCAGCCACTCCAAATGCTCGACTTCCCTGATGAAGCCGGCTTTGAGGAGTTTGTCGAGTTCCTCCCGGATGATTGCCTGTTTCTCTAGGGAAAATCACCGAGCTTCGCCAAGCATGAGTCTTTTATCGGGCGAACAGCTAGCCTGTGCTCAATCACTTCCCTTGGAACTCCGGGCATGTCGGACGGTTCCCAGGCGAACACGTCCGCGCTCCTCCGGAGGAAAGTGACGAGCTCGAGTTCTTATTTGGGATCTAGGAAGATCCCGGATGGAAGACCTTGGGACGGGTCACTCGCCGGAGGGACCGCTTGGTTTTTCCTCCGGCCGAGGGTAACTTTAGGTCGAGTGCGGCGCTTGGTCGGGAACCCTACCGGGCAATTGCCGACCATATCGAAGCGACTTTTTCGTCGCAGATTCAGGGCTGCCTGTGGTCGCCTTTGACAAGGATAGCACCCTTCGTCCCGGACCTTGAGCACCGATAGGCGTGATGCGTAGTGGCCATGAACTTGGAGAGGGACGGCCGCCAGATGGCGTAGGCCGACTTGAAGTCAACGACCTCGAAGTTGATTAACTCGGTCTGGAAGTTCGCGAGGCCCCCGAACGTCACAGGCAAAACGATCTGGCCAAGAGGCTTGATCGAGATGCCAGGGACAATCTCGAAGAACGGGACGGCTATGCTCTTGATCCTGGACCGAGGGATTTGCATCTTGTCCATGACCGTGGTGGATATGAGGTCCAAGGAGCTCCTGCCGTCGATGAGAACCCGGCCGACCTTGGCGTTGTTGATGGTCGGGCTCACGACCAATGGGAGCCTTTGGGGTTTGGTCATTCCAAGGGGACAGTCGTCCTTGGAGAAAGTGAGGGGCAGCTCGGACCACTTGAGCTGTTGCACGGGCGGCTTGCCCTGAGCGATGTGGCTGACTTCCCATGCTGCCGCCTTAAGATCCCTGCGGGATTTATAGGCCGAGGAGTCCACGAATATGACCGCTATGTGGTTGCGGGGCTCCTAGTAACTCATGTCGTCGTCGTCGTTCACGGGGCCTTTGCCTTTGCTGCCGTCCCCCTTCTCTGGCAGCATGGGCATGGGCCCCTCGCCATTGTAGAACTTCTCCAGGCGGTACGCCCAAGTTCGGCAGTTGCGAAGGTCGTGGCCGGCCACCTGATGGAACGGACAGAAGCGGACGCCCGAAGCGGCACCCCGCTCCCCATGTTCCTGGCCGCCGCGACCTTGGTCGTCGTGATCTTGATCACCGCGGCCTTGGTCATTGTTATCTTGGTCGTCGTGCCTCCATCGTGGCCGACCCGCCGCCCTCGTCTTTGGGCGAGCACGCTGTGATGGATGGCGATCAGCGGCGGCCACCACCACGCCTGCGTGTGACCTTTTCTTCTTTTTGATCTTCTTCTCGACGGAGCTCGAGTGCTTTTTGCTCGAGGGGCCTTCCAGGCCCGGCTGGGGCGGCAGCTTGCCCTCGTCGATCATCTTCTTCCATTGCACGGCCACGCGGCATTTGCGTGTGATCGGCCATACTAAAAGCTTCGTTGGCGGCGGTGTCGGGTGGATCTCTAGGTCTTGAGTGAGGCGGACATCACGGACCCCGAACTTGAAGGCCCGGACGACCGCCTCATCCGAAATGCTAGGGATGGAGTTCCTCACCTTGATGAATCTCTGGACGAATTCCTGCAAAGTTTCCTTGTCCGTCTGGATCAGCCTCTCCAGGTCGCGCTCGTTGCCCGGTCGAGTATAACAGCTTTGGAAGTTTGCTCGGAGGGCCTCGGAGAGCTGCCTCCACGAGCGGATCAACCCCTCCTTCTAATTGAAGAGCCATGTCCGGGCTGAGCCATCGAGGACGGTGGGGAGGTAATTTGCCATAACTCCTTCGTCCCCCCCGGCTGCTAGGACGGCAGTGGAGTAGATCGAGAGGAACTCGTCGGGGTTTTGAGTCCCATTGAACCGCTCGATGTGGCCGGGCTTGAACTTGCTCGGCCACAAGACGTCACGGAGGGACGCCGAAAAGGCTCGGCACCCGAATGCCGCGCCATCGTGGTGACCCCTCCGGGTATGGTGATCACTGCACCTAGGGCCCAGACGGTCCTTTGCGCATGGGGTGAGGTGAGAAAATATGCCCCCTTGCTGGCGCGACAACGGTAGGTTCGAAGTGGAACACTCGGACCGCTCGTGGGTGAACGAAGCATGCCCGCGAGCCCATGAGGCCATCCGGGAACCGCTCCGGACGTCCTCACGGGGCCGGTGTTGCTTCCCGCGGCCCTCCCGAGCAGGACTTCGGGAGGCGCTTGCCGGGGAGTGGTGCTTATGGTCCCGGGAAGTGCTCCGGGGCCTTTGAACACCAAGCGGTCCCGGGAGCCCTATATTGGCGGCAAGCTCTTCCAGATTTTCGGCTACGAGCGCCCCCATGGCCGCCAGGTCCGCTTGGTTGGAGAAATTCTGGAGACCGCGCACGACCGTTGCCATGGCGCGAAGGCGCTTGGCGGTTTGGGGAGCGACGGGGGGCGACCTTGGAAGCGATGCGTGCGTGCTGCTCGGGAGGGTATTCTTTGGGATCTTCGCGGTCGGCCTCCGGCCGCGCGCCGCCCCTCGCTAGGTTGGTGCTGGGCGATCGCCGGGTTCCTACCCGGGGACAACTTTGGTCGTCTCGCCAAAGATCATCGTCGCAGAACGGGAGAAACCGCCGAGATCGCCGCTCCTCTTGATCGCCCTCCCTTCCCACCATGTTGACGCTGCGGGAGCACCAGGACTGTGTGGGCGACGCCGAAGTGGTATCGTACACCGCAGTCCCTTGGATGAACTCGAGACGGTCGGGAGCGTCCCGATCGTCACGGAGGTCACCAGATTCTTCCTCGCGAACGAGGGTATCTCGCATGAAGCGAGGAACGCTACTGCGCGCGCCACCGGGAAAGACTTTGCTCTTGTGGCCTTCCGGATCGGCCGCACCACCCATGCCATCACTGGCATAGTATTTGTCGTCGTCCTTCACGTCGTCGAAGACGCAGAGGTCTTGATTGTCTTGTGAGTTCGGCATCCTCAGGGATTCCTTGCGAAAGGACTCAGTCGATCCCCACGGACGGCGCCAGCTGTCGACGATTCGGGAACCGGTCCCCCGCCGAGCTTACTTGTTAAATGAGGGATCAACCTAAGGCCCCTTTCCCGCGAAGTGTATACCTTCCGAGGTCCTACCGAGCTACAGAGACAATCGCAACGAGCAGGGGGATCGTTTTTTGGTCTGGTTCGGGCCTCTCGCTGGGGAGATAATAACCCTACGTTCAGTGATTTAACTGATATGTGAAGGTGGTTTACAACGTGCTATGCTTTGCGTACATGTGTGGAAAGTAGATCGATGCGAACCCCCAACCCTTCGCGGGAGAAGGTATTTATAGGGAATTACAGGAGACATAACATTTATTACAGGGGGCGCGCTACTATTTCGGACGTGGATGGACTATTCCCGCACCTCCCGGCGGGCACAAGGCGATGTGGGTACAGTGGTCGTAGATTGCGGGTGCGCAGACCACGGGCGGCCGCGCAGTTAATGCCATGTCTTGTTCGCAGACCGCGCCCGGCTTTTGGGAGAACTTCGAGGTATCTTCAGTGGATCGCGCTGACAGGTCGCGAGCTCCCCGAGCTGGCTTGCTCGGGGACGGGCTTGGCGAGGAATGGATCAAGGTCGTAGGTCGGGACGCCCGGGGACCCTGCACGGGGACGATGCCCGGGCAGGGCATCGTCGACGCTGGCTGGGTCCCGATGGTCGTTTATGGGCAATAACCAATCCCCGACAATAATTATATAGAATTGCATTTGTACACATTGAGTGCATTTATATACCCACACTTGCCAACAACCATAATCAACAATTGAGGAGTCTACACCTATCTTGGAGGACTAGTATAAGGAGAACACGAGTGTTTAGGGTCCAAGCCTTATCAGTTGTCTATGGTAAACCAAGGGGTTATCTATGTCTTTTATTTTTTTCGCTGCATTGTATCGGTTTTTATTTCAAGTTTTGCCCTGCGTAGCTTAATAATGTAAGTTGGTTATAAGATCATACACTTAGTTATATTCAATAAATAGAGTCTTTATATTATTATCGTTGTGTATGTGTAGGATCGAAATATACTAATGTAGCAATCAGAGGGGGGGTGAATGATTGCGCGGAAGCTAAAATCAAATTTTCAAACTTTTCAAACACCCCAATTGAAACTCAAATTGCTTAGAAATCAGTTTATGCAGTTGGAAAACAAATAGACCAGTTTGGGTGACCAAGAGAGCACTTGGCGACTGGGTTTAGCACTTAGGCGGCAGTTTGGGCACTTAGGCGACGAGATCACCTAGGCGGCGATGGGAGAGGACACTGTGCGACCAGTTTGGGCACTTGGGCGGCGAAGAGGACACAGGCGACCAGTTTGGGCACTTGGGCAAGCAGTAGGACAGTTTGGGCGACCACGCGCACTGTTGGGCGACCACGCACACTGTTGGGCGACCACGCGCGCAGTCTGGGCGAGCAGACCGATATATATCTACTAAAATAGTAATTACGGAAGATCCAGCTGTTGGATTGACGTGAAATTTTAACTGTAGAAACTAGACTCAATTCCGCAACTAACAAAAAAAGAATCAGATCAATCGGATGTACGGATCTAAAGTTATGTCCTTCGCAAGATGACTGAATCCGGGCGACCACACGAGCAGTCGGGCGAGCAGGACATCAATCAGGGCGACCACAAATTACAGAAGATCTAACCGTTGGATTGATGTGAAATTTTAACTGTAGAAACTAGATTCAATTATGAATCAAACCCAACAAGAATCAATCCAATCGGATGTACGGATCAAGAGATATTACCTTCGCAATTGGACTAATGCATCTAATGACGAGGAAACCAAATTTCACCTTCAAGGCTGTGATTTAACCAAACACCGAGAGGGCTTCAATTGCCACGGATCAATCTTCTAATCACCAAAAGCAAGATCATGTCCAGATCATCATCAATCTTCTAGTTGACGTGATGCAGCATACACGATCAATCTTGATTTGTTTTCTTCACACCGCTTGTTGTCAAAACTCACGCAAGAAAACTCATCCACACAGAGATACTTGGATTGCTAGATTGATCTTTATTTCTTTTGTCTAAAGTACTCCCACACAAGAGTACAAACCTAATACCTGAACGCTCTAAAATCTTGCTCAAGAATAAACAGGGGACACCTCCCCCTATTTATACAGAGCAAACACACAGAGATTGAATACAACTCCACTTCCAACATGGAAAGAGTTCGTATCTATCTCAACTTGGCCCAACATGACCAAAAACAACTCTTGCACGCATGCAAGAACAGAGAGATTGAATACAACTCCACTTCCAACATGGAAAGAGTTCGTATCTATCTCAACTTGGCCCAACATGGCCAAAAACAAAACCTTGCACGCATGATCGGCCCCGCCGCACATACGTGACTAACCAACCTTCACATGCATGTTCTCTAGCCCGAACGTCCCCGCATGACATCCTTGACCACCAAGACCTCGATTCCTCCTCGAACCTAGTCTCGAACCTCGTTCCTCCATGAACCTAGTTCGGTCCGTCATCGACCACGTTCGCCCTCGAGCAACACCTGCACATGAAGTAACAAACAACGCGTCCGAGCACAAGTCCACGACTTAACTCAAGATTAATCCATGCAACCACTCACACGAGTGCATTGCATTAAGCAAAACCATTATGCTATCCCCAGCATAATCAAATGATCATTTGAGCACAAGTCCACGACTTGCCTCAAAAACAGTCCATGCAACCACTCACATGAGTGCATTGCATCAAACAAACTTTATCATACTATCACCAGCATGATAATCATCTCAACATAGCACATGCACAGGCACCACACATGCCATAATCAAAATCACTTTACAATGCCAATTTCACCATTCAACCAATTTTTCATCACATGATCTCACAATCTCCCCCTTGATGAAAACATTGGCAACACCATTTGGAAACGAACATTGGCATTCACCTCACAATGGAAACACCATTTTTAAAAGAAGTAAAGTGACCAAAAGGCGAAAGAGAAATCTCCCTACAAAGAAGAACAAAAATCTCCCTTATCTAAAAAGAAATCTCCCTATCAAAAAGAAAGACTCCCTAATGAGAAAGAAGAAATGTGTGTGAATGTGCAATGTGTGACCAAAAGTTTCTCCTTTGACTCCAAACTTTCTCCCTTTGACAATGGATTCATCAAGAATGCAAAAGAGAGCAAAAGAGAAACTTCTCCCCTTTATGTTGATGTTTTTTTTTTTATGTATGTCTTGAGCATTATAAATCATGCACAAATGTAACAACTTGATCACCAAGTCATGCTATCAACAAGATTTGCACCTCAAATCTACACATAAACAATGTAGAGTAAGCATAACTAGAAATCAAGTACTATTAACGATTTTTGCATGACATGATCTCCTTTCTCAACAATCTTAAAACACGAAAAAATTGAATTTTTGTGCACTTTATTTGTGCTTTGAAAAAGCGATTCATTACTTTGATTGCAACAATAATAATTGCAAGGAATTACATGCACCATCACTTTACTTTTCAACCATGCCAAGCAATCACAAAGCTTAAGGTTTCATGGTTTCGGTCATACACAACCTCTTCCAAGTTCATATCATAGTGCAATGATAAGGCCTCAGAAAGAAGAAGTGCGACAAGACATAACCTTGTTCTTGCATTTATCAACAATCACTCTGTTAGCTTTAGCACTTAACTTTCATATTTAGCACTTTTGAGCAGGATCAAGATAGCCAAGAAAGTTCAACTATGACAAGATTTAATTCAAGTTGTCATTTCATTTAAAAAGTCATGACATAAACTACACCATATATGTATAAGCAGAAAGTTGCAAAGACCTCAGTAGCATAAACATGGCTTCAAATGACATATGTGTATGAAATACAATGCTCAAGACTTTTCTTTGTTTTTCAATTTTTGTTTTTCATTTATGAAACACACTAAACAAAAAACATGTTACACAATATACTGAAACTTCAAAGAACTCCCCTCAAAACAACCATCTTAAAAAAACTTCTCTGAGAATATCACTTGAAGGGATTAAATTGAAAACAAAAGGCTAAAAGAACAAACTTCCCCAAAAGCAACCAAAAGAAACTTTCACCAAAAAGCATTAACTCCCCATCAAATGGATAACCAATGAAATCAACAGAGAGGAGATGATGATATACATGTGCTTGAGTTATCATGATATGTTCAGTTAAGCATAAGCATGAATCATGACAAATAAGTTACGAGCATGAAAGACATGATATAAGATATGCCAGGATACATATGAGCATATGAACAAACATGTCATCTAATGTCACAATTAGATATCTGTGAGTGTAAAAGACATGAGTGAACAAAAATAGCTCACAAAGTAGATGAAGAATTATTGCACATGCCTCTTGAAAATCATCTCAAGGATGAGAACCATCCAAGTCTTGATCCCATCTTGCAAAAGACCAAGATCCATTAAGTTTCTGTTCTCCAACCCAATCCTGAAAAGCCTACATAGCACAAGAAGATGTCGAGGCCTCGGTACTGGGGTTAGAAATAAAGCATTTAGGAATCCAAAGATCGAGACACACGACAGTAGGCACAACACGAGTATGCTTGTTCACAAAATCAGATTTGCCCTTTCCCTTGTTTCTTGCAACAAAAGATGTTTGCATCACCCTAGGCACAACACGAGTATGCTTGTTCACAAAATCAGATTTGCCCTTTCCCGTGTTTTTTGCAACAAAAGGTGTTTGCATCACCCTATGCACAAAATGTGGAGTGAAATGTGCCTTCCTGAAATTAGACCTAGCCTTAGCCTTTTCTTTCTTTTGCTGTTTGGCTAGCCTAAAGCAAAAATCTACTAAATGTCCATCTTTACCACAATGAGTGCAAGTGTACTTAACATGATGTTTAGCTTTAGGAACAGAAGTAGCATTTGCATTCACCATAGTAGAAGATAACACACCAACAGACTTGAAAACAGTTTTCTTAGGCTCATTGACAATCTCGAATTTTCCACTTTCAAGAGTCTTCACAACAGTTGGAGCATGTGATTTATGATGAGCATAAGAATCAAAACCTAAACCTTTGTGATGAGTACTGACCCTTGACTGATCCAGAATCATGTTTAGGTTTTTCTTTCCTGAAGTGAACCGTTCTAAAGATTTTTCCAAGTAATCAACCTTTCGAGAAAGAGTTAAATAGTTATTACATGGAACGTCCACTTTTCCTTTTTGTTTGCGACAAGTTGAACATGAAAGAACCTCATGAGTAAGCATAGCATCTGTCATTTGAGAAACCCTAGCATTTGCATCATGCAACTTCAATTCCAGTATAACATATTTAGAACAATGAGTTGTATCACGCAAATCAACAGTTGAACAGCTAGCGTTTTTAACATGTTTCTCATTTCTTTTCTTTTTAGCATTGACTTGTTCTAACAAAGAAACATGTTCTTTCCTAAGCACAGTAAGCTCACTATAAATTAAGTCACATGATTTGCAAGCATCATCATCAGGAATCAAAGATTTAAGTCTAGCAATTTCAGCATTCAAAGATTCCACAAGAACATCATGTTTCTTAATCTTCTTGTCGCGTTTGTCAAGCAATTTTCCAAGACGAACAACAAAGCAATAGTTAATTCATCGAAGAAGGTTCTACCTCATTGCAATATTTGTCATGATCGCCCCTCGGTGAAGCTTACATCACTTCTAGCCATGAGACACAACCCCGTCAATTCATGTTTGCTTGGAGTTGTTGTATCATCTTCACCGCTCTCCTAATCCACATCACTCAAATTGACTTGTTCAAGAGCGGAAAGGACACAGTGGACAACTTTGTTGATGAAGCTCTTTTCTTTCTATTGCTTGGAAAGAACTTCTTCTTCTCTTTTCTTTTGTCATTGTCCTCTTCTCTTGATGCTTTTCCCGCAAGTTTAGGACAATTTGGACGAATATGGTTGAAATCACCACACTCATAGCATCTTGGAGGGCCACCGCCAACTCTCTTTCTCATTCTCACATTCTCGCAAAGCTTTATTAAACCGAGAAGAGAGTGATGCCAAGTCTTCTTCAGGAAATTCCTCAACTGCTCATCGGTTAGTGAAGACAAGAAGGACAAAGCAAAGCTTGAAGAAGCACTATTTTGAGACATGCTAGCTTGAGAGGTCAATGCAATTGATTTATAATCAGTCCTCCTAGCAAGAACATCCAATTCATGAGTTTTTAGCTTAGAGAAAAGAACATCTACAGTAAGGTCACTCATGACAGTTGATTCTCTAATGGATGTAACTTTCATCTCCCAAATAGACATGTCTAATGCACCAAGCAATTGTCTAGCATTAGTAGCCTCATCAAAGTAAACTCCAACAGCACGTAAGTTGCTAAGAATCTTATTGAAACGTGCAAAGAAATCATCTAGTGACTCACCAGGCTTCATCTCAAATCGCATGTATTCTTTCTTATATATATCTTGGCGAACCTCTTTGATAGTGTTAGATCCCTCATGGTAATCACAAAGAGATTTCCATACCTCATATGCAGATTTGAGATGGATCACGCGGTTGAAGTCACTTCTTCCCAAACCTTGGATGATCAAATTTCGTGCTCTGCTATTCGCTTCAACTTTGTGCTTGATTGGTTTCATTGACTTGATCATTCTCGTGAACTTGATATGGTTTGTACACCTTCTCCCATTGTAAAGCCCCGAGCTTGAATGTATGCCTCCATCTTCGCTTTCCAAAAGCGAAAATCAACACCATCGAAAACACAAGGTTTTGTCGAATACCTATCCATCGCTCACGGATTCTAATTACGGTTAAGATTAATTAGAAAAACCTTGCTCGATACCACTTGTAGGATCGAAATATACTAATGTAGCAATCGAGAGGGGGTGAATGATTGCGCGAAGCTAAAATCAAATTTTCAAACTTTTCAAACACCCCAATTGAAACTCAAATTGCTTGGAAATCGGTTTATGCGGTTGGAAAACAAATAGACCAGTTTAGGCGATCGAGAGAGCACTTGGGCGACCAGTTTGGCACTTGGGCGAGTAGTTTGGGCACTTGGGCGACCAGTAGATCACCTGGGCGAGCAGTAGGACACCTGGGCGACCAGTTTGGGCACTTGGGCGAGCAGTAGGACAGTTTGGGCGACCACGCGCACTGTTGGGCGACCACGCGCGCAGTCTGGGCGAGCAGACCGATATATGTCTACTAAAATAGTAATTACGGAAGATCCAGTTGTTGGATTGATGTGAAATTTTAACTGTAGAAACTAGACTCAATTCCGCAACTAACAAAAAAAGAATCAGATCAATCGGATGTACGGATCTAAAGTTATGTCCTTCGCAAGATGACTGAATCCGGGCGACCACACGAGCAGTCGGGCGAGCAGGACATCAATCAGGGCGACCACAAATTACAGAAGATCTAACCGTTGGATTGATGTGAAATTTTAACTATAGAAACTAGATTCAATTATGAATCAAACCCAACAAGAATCAATCCAATCGGATGTACGGATCAAGAGATATTACCTTCGCAATTGGACTAATGCATCTAATGACGAGGAAACCAAATTTCACCTTCAAGGCTGTGACGAACCAAACACCAGAGAGGGCTTCAATTGCCACGGATCAATCTTCTAATCACCAAAAGCAAGATCATGTCCAGATCATCATCAATCTTCTAGTTGACGTGATGCAGGCATACACGATCAATCTTGATTTGTTTTCTTCACCTTGCGTCTTGTTGTCAAAACTCACGCAAGAAAACTCATCCACACAGAGATACTTGGATTGCTAGATTGATCTTTATTTCTTTTGTCTAAAGTACTCCCACACAAGAGTACAAACCTAATACCTGAACGCTCTAAAATCTTGCTCAAGAATAAATAGGGGACACCTCCCCCTATTTATACAGAGCAAACACACAGAGATTGAATACAACTCCACTTCCAACATGGAAAGAGTTCAGATCTATCTCAACTTGGCCCAACATGACCAAAAACAACTCTTGCGCATGCAAGAACAGAGAGATTGAATACAACTCCACTTCCAACATGGAAAGAGTTCAGATCTATCTCAACTTGGCCCAACATGGCCAAAAACAAAACCTTGCACGCATGATCACCCCACCGCCGCACACACGTGACTAACCAACCTTCACATGCATGTTCTCTAGCCCGAACGTCCCGCATGACATCCTTGACCACCAAGACCTCGATTCCTCCTCGAACCTAGTCTCAACCTCGGTTCCTCCATGAACCTAGTTCGGTCCGTCATCGACCACGTTCCCTCGAGCAACACTCGCACATGAAGTAACAAACAACGCGTCCGAGCACAAGTCCACGACTTAACTCAAGATTAATCCATGCAACCACTCACACGAAAGTGCATTGCATTAAGCAAAACCATTATGCTATCCCCAGCATAATCAAATGATCATTTGAGCACAAGTCCACGACTTGCCTCAAAAACAGTCCATGCAACCACTCACATGAGTGCATTGCATCAAACAAACTTTATCATACTATCACCAGCATGATAATCATCTCAACATAGCACATGCACAGGCACCACACATGCCATAATCAAAATCACTTTACAATGCCAATTTCACCATTCAACCAATTTTTCATCACATGATCTCACAGTATGATGTGATATTTACCATGTTAAAACTGTGTGCACTAGCGTGATCCTGAACTAATGCAGTAAATACAAAGGGTCCGAAGTGGTGAATTTGAGTCCCGACAGCCTGTGTGCCCATCTTGCCACTTGGCATTCATGGGGTCGGCTGCTACTACCATACCCCTTCTTCCGGTGCCTATGTGCCCTTCTGCCATGGTCCGTCCTTGTCACCATTTCTCCTTCCCTTCCCTTTAACCCGTAATTTCTTGATCCTAAATTCCTAATCCAATATTCACTACGTAGGTTCTAAAAGCAGTGTGCCCTTCCCGTACACCATCACCACCTTCCAGTTTGCATCAGGCTCCTTCTTCATCACCCTCATGTGGTTGCTTAATCTACATCCTAGGCCAAAGCTCTCCCTTCAATAGGTAACTTTGTTTGCCTGTTCATGTAAAATTGTATTTTTCCCGAGAATACATGAATGTAAAATTGTAAAGTAATATAGATGTGATGAGGTGTTCTTTTTATTTTTGGATGCAGTATGCAAAGATCCTGCAATTGATATCATTTCACCTGAAAAAAAATCACGTTCGGCTGGTCCAACGCAGCTTCTGGTTTACATATTACCTTGTCAAATGTGATGTGCAGGATGAAGGGCTGAACAATATTTCTGAAGGTCTGGACTCTAGACACACTAAAAAATTTGGCAGAGTACATGAATGAGGTTTGTTGTAGATGCATGCAGCTTCTTTATTGATTAAATTAGATTGATTCTCTTCTTGCATTAAGTCAAAGCTAAAATTATTCATGAAACTTTAATTCTTTGCTGTCATTAAGAACAAAAATTATTCATTTAATTCTGCAGCAACTGGATAGGCAGGTCCCTTTGATGGATGAAATTGACTTCAAGGTTGACTTTTAGTATTTTGTCTTTTCAAAATAACTGTTATCATAATGTCCATAGTTAAAGTTGAAAGAAATGCATGTGCATAATTTTTTGCAGGTGGGTAAAACTAATGCAGAGCTAAGAAAGATTAATGTCAGGCTAAAAGAAACTATCAACTAGGTGAGCAGTTGGTTTTGTTGAAACTTGAAGCTTTAATTTGCAACTTAACTGCCGTTGCAGTGTTCTTAGTTTTCGTGACAAATCTGGGTACAGTGAAGTGCCATCAGTTCAAAGCATCAAAGCTCTCTTGATCAGCTTCCGAAATGTCCTCATCTTCCCGAAGCAATTGTTGGTAGTGGTACACAACATCTTGAATTTGGTCCAAGTTGATATCAGGCACAATAGCATTATTACTTGCTGTCGAGTTGTCGTGAAATGGCAATCTTTCCTCAACGCTGCTAGTCGGACTGCGATTAAGGTCAAAATATGGGTCTTGGTAGAAGCCACGGGTACTAGTGGCAGTAGAAGCCGCGACTCGTGAGTACGCTTAAAGTGAGCACTTTATGTACTCTGCTCGTACACCAACTAATGGCTCCAAAACCGAATTTCGCCCCAGTTTTCAGTTCTTCTTTTTGGGCTCAAAAGCAAATTGTTTCGAAGAGGCTTCAGGGTTTGTGTAGTTTACTCTTGGAGGAGATATGCCAGTGGTAATACCACAATGGTATCGTAGAGTGTACTTGGATATTTTAGATATGCCAGTGGCCCAACCTGTCAGTGAGACGTTAGCGCGTGAGACAGCCATTAATACTGACTGCTACTCCGTCTTGGACATCTCGGTAATTTCTTCTGTAATAGATTTACAAAAACCAAACAAAACTATATTTTTTCTGTGAAAGCTGTCTTCGGGGTATGCTATTTTCATGTGCTCAATATAAAAAGAGGGGATATATCTAGTGAAAACCATCTTTACCATATAAACTCTATGAAAACTATATGTCCAAATTTTCAAAAATTCTCAAAAATTACCATATATAGGGGAGGTAAGCTTCTACAACCTTATAAAATTTGAAGACTAAACTCAATCGCATTTAAAATATATGAAATTAACAAGCAGTGATATGAATAGTGCTAAATAGTAAAAAATCACTATTTAAGCTGAATCTATTTTTTTATATCTTTCAAATGTGATCAAGTTTGATCTTCAAATTTTACAAAATTGTAGAAGCTCACATCCCCCACGTATAATAATTTTTGAAAACTTATACATATGATTTTAACTGAATTTACGCTAGATATCCTCCTAAAAAGATATTGATGGCTAAAATTTAGAAAGTCTTACTTTAGATACCCAAAGCAAACGTTCTTGGGTGAAGAGAGGAAGTGATTCATGGTAGCATGGCTTGAATCAAATATAATTGGGGCTGTCTATTGATAGGATGTCTGATTTGTTTCAATTTCAGTCGCTTTTTTGAGTCATAAGATTTGCATTTGAAGGTTACTATGTTTTACTCACCTCTCACCTTAACAAATATAAAAACACAAATAAACAATCTCTAATATAGACAAAAATAAAGTAAGTCCACGTGAACTCGTACAAAATAAAAAAATTCTATCATGGACAAAAATAAAATAAATATAGGTGAACTCTACAAATATAAAAACAAATAGAGCTAAAGTTGTAGTAGAGTTATACTAAAATTGTATAGTACTTAACACTACAATTTTAGGCTTGATTTTGTATAATTTTACATGACTGGGAAATAAAAAGTTTTAGGCAGCCGAGAATTAATTTTAGTGGGAGGTGGATGCCAATCGGACTGGTAGGACCAATGCAACGATTCGACCCGGTTCATACCCATGCCATGTCTGGTAAACCGCTTCTCCTCTTCGCCGGCGGCTGCGATCGATTCGATTGCTAGGGTTTTGCCACCAACCCAGCCCAGGATGGTGGCGCCGCCCAAGCAGCAGCAGCAGGTGGCGGAGAACGGAGGCGGAGGGGACGAGGCGAGGTCGCTCTGGATCGGCGGCCTGCTGCACTGGATGGACGAGGACTACCTCCGCAGCTGCTTCTCCCGCTCGCCCGAGGTCATCCCCCAATCTCCATGGCCCTGTTCCCTGCCTCATTTACTTGCGCTCAAGTTAAATGTGTGCCTCTGCCTGTACTATTGCCCAACTGGTTGTTCTTAGTTCGCTTTTTATATACTAAACTGGTAGATTTGCTGTCTTGCTTCACGCTCTAGCCAAGCAGCTGGTGGATCTAACGCAATCGTTTCAAGCTCACACTGCCTCCTTCAATTGCTGGTTACTACTTAGTTACGAGCTAGTGTCCTTCCCTGCGTATCTGTCAGTGCCACGCACGCTCTCGTATTCTGCCGGCCATAATGAATTATTGCTCATACGGAGGAGTTCCATTTAAATTTTTGCCTCCTTACTCTATCTGCTGCCTGTCACATTTCAGTAGCTTAAATCAAGCTATATATCGTATCCGCCTATCTTCTCCGTTTACTAATCGTCCAACAGTATCACAAAAATTGATTCTTGTATATTCATTCATCTCGCGATCCCTCTCGATGATTATTTGCATTTCTCACTGTTTGTTCGCTCTACATCTCTGCTCAATGCAGCTTGCTTCACTGGTCATAAAGCGCAACATGCAGACCGGACAATCAGCGGGTTTTGGTTTCCTTAACTTCACCGACCATACTGCTGCTGATCAGATCCTCCAGAGCTACAATGGCCAGGAGATGCCAAATGCTGACACAGATTTCAACCTCCGCTGGGCCACAAATGCCGTTCCTCACAAGCGCACGGACCATGATTCTGATCGTGCCATATATGTTGGGGGATTGGCCTTCGATGTTACTGACTTCATGCTACACCATGTGTTCAAGAGTCGCTATCCATCTGTTAAGGGTGCAAAAGTTGTCTGGGACAGGGTTGCTGGTCGCTCAAAAGGCTATGGATTTGTTCTGTTTGGAGATGTTAATGAATACACACAAGCAATGACTGAAATGGATGGAGCATACTGTTCTACCAGGCCAATGCATATCGGACCTGCTCCCAACAAGAAAAGTATGGCCACCAACCATTTCATTTGCTGTTTAATTTCTAGGTAGCTATCTTTGAGTTTTGTCTCTCTGTAACCTTAGGAATGTAAATATCATTTTTAGGGGATTATTTTCAACAGGTTCAATTCTTAAAGCATGCACTGCTGCATATGTTTTTCCTCTCAATTGTTTCCCCGCAATAGTATATTCTCCTACTGTCCTATTGAATATTGCAAGCTTTTGCCCCTAGTGTATCAGTAAGGATTAGCAATGTTGCTTTAGTGAAGTACGGTAATTCTGTTATCTTATAGAGTAGGATGTAAGTGGTTTTAGTTCTATGTACATAGCATGCTTATTATCCTAGAGGACGCTGCTATGCTATCCCAATAGGGCATCTGTCACTTTGGCTGTGACAAGCATAGCTTGCCATAGATCAGTCCTTGAATTATGCTTTTTTCCTTACATTCCATGCCCACCCTTAATTACATTATGTATTGCATGGTATCAGGTCACATATTTCTGCTGCATTTTCATCAGTGATGCATTTCAAGTTGCATATATATAACACGGAAGTACACGATAGCATTATTCCACGCCTGAGTGTAGATCGTAACTAGAGTCAGACCTGACCACAACCCACCTACGCGTGATCCCAGGTGCCACACACACCATCTTCCACACCCCCCGAGGCGTGGGGGTCTTCCACCGCACCACGTGGAATCGATGGTAAAATGGCGCGAGGCTGTCCACCATGCCAGCATTAGAGCCCACCGATCGGTAGTAATTGATCACCGTCGCCCATGGTGTGCAGTTTTGCCGCCACTGCACCTTCCCTGTCACCCATGCCGACTCTACCACTGTGTGATGGTGGCTATAAAAATGAAAACCATAATTACGTCTAGATACATTCCATTTATTGCCAGATGAGGACACTTTTACTGTTCTGATGAATTTACTGGAGGCATCGTTAGAATTTACTATCAAACCTAGCTGTAAAAGTGGAATGCACATTTACTATCAAACCTAGCTGTAAAAGTGGAATGCACATTTACTATCAAACCTAGTTGTAAAAATTGAATGCACATTTACAAGTAGATACATACCAACTTATGACAAAGATGAACCGCACAACCCGACGACGTGCCGGAGTCAGGTACATGCTATTTTACAGACAGATGAAACTACTTATAATGTACTAACAAATTTACTAGATGCATCTTAGAGTTTACTATCACACCTAGCTGTGGTGCATATTGGCCATATAACGGCGACAATAAAATTGGAAAATCACAATTACTTCTAGACTCATACTATTTTATTGGATATGTCATTAGGGTTTACAGTCACACCTAGCTATGGCCAACATAAACCTTGGTGCTTGCTGGCTATGTGATGGTGGTAGTAAAAATGGAAACCACATTTACGATTAGATACGTACGAACTTACAACCAAGATGAACCGTGTGACCCGACGATGCGTTGGAGTCGGCAATAAAAATGGAAACCACATTAACGACCAGGTATATACTATTTTACGGCCAGATGAAACTGCTTATAATGTAGTGACAAATTTACTGGACACGTCGTTAGAGTTTACTGCCACACGCTGTGGTGCATGTTGGCCATGTGACGATGATAGTAAAATTGAAAAAACCACAGTTACGTCTAGCTACGTACCATTTTACTGGGCGCGTTGTTAGAGTTTAGTGCCACACCTAGCCATGGCATATGCTAGCCATGTGATGGTGGCATTAAAAATGGAAACCACATTTACGATCGGATACATACTAACTTACGATCAAGATGAACCACATGATCTGTTGATGTGTCGGAGGCGACAGTAGAAATGGAAACCACATTTACGTCCATATACATACAATATATGGTTAGATTAACTACGAATGTGTGGGGATATGCGAGTCGTGGGTTCGTGGCCCATAATTGGTGCGAGTGGGTGGGGACAGACGGGTCGCACGGCTCAGTGGGGGAAGAGCTCTATCAGGGTAGGGGAAGCTAGCTGGGGTGTGGGTGTGTTTGTAAGCCCTTTCCGTACTCCAGCTCCCACATTCCAATATACTACTTAAATGAACGTGCTATACCTCTTTATCACTTTGGTATTCTTAAATACTAATTCTAAGATACTCCAATGTGACATGGTTGAAAAAAAATTATCAGAGCCCTTTATGTTTTTCTATATATCCTTTTCCTTATGTAAAGGAAGTATATACATAAATTATGCTATAAAAAGTGGACTTTGATGAAATTTTTTATGGAACTCGCTTTTAAGTATATTATAATCATTATTAGAGTGTACTCAAAAGGATAGAGGTATAACTTGTTCGTTTAAGTAGTATATGAGAAGTAGGAGTATTTACTTCAACATATCTAGTGTAAACCCACCTTAGGGTGTTACTCATGCAACCCTTAATGTGAACCATTCGATCTGGACTCAACATATGAGATAGAGTCCAGGGGGGTTTTCTGCAAAAACGTCTTAAGTGGTTGGGGAGTCCATCCCACCACCATCTCGTGCGTTCAGTCTAGATCGGATGGTTCACATTGAGGGTTGCATGGCTAACACCGGATATATTGCTCGGAAGAGATTTGATTAAACTCCACAAGGACTATTGTGATGGTCTTGCTCAAAACATTAATTAATTTATCTTAAAGCTGGTTGCTGGATTCCATATTTGACAATATATGTAGATGTGAAATAGCTAATGTGTTGGGTAGACATCCTATAATATTGGCACATTGCATTGTATTAATCCATGACTAGTGGTGGGTTAATTCTCAAATACTAATGGATCAGAAATTCAGAATATAGCTAGTAAATACCATATCAGTTATACTACACACTTGTTAGCAGTGTCAGCATCAATAGTTTCTAACCACATATTTCATTTTTGCAGTTTTTTTACATGGTACACAAGGAACTGATTCTGATTGCGATCCATACAATTCAAGAGTGAGTACATGGTTTTACGTTCTAAAAGGAGTTACATGTAAGCAACAATTATTCTCAGAATGTGTTTATTGCTCACAGCTATTTGTTGGTGATCTTGATCCAAGTGTGACTGATGAGGA
Source organism: Guadua angustifolia (assembly GCA_036346375.1). NCBI lineage: Eukaryota > Viridiplantae > Streptophyta > Magnoliopsida > Poales > Poaceae > Guadua > Guadua angustifolia. Next base: position 41,666,669 of record CM070513.1, on the reverse strand, counting down.
TCTAAAGCAAACCTTTAGTCCATATGGAGAGGTTGTTAATGTCAAGTTACTAGTGGGGAAGCACTGTGGCTTCGTCACATATTCAAGCAGGTATTTGTTTTTGTCATCGCAATCTTTGTTCAGGAGATTGTTGTACCTGCCAACTAGCCTATTAATGATATGACAAAATGCCTTGTGATTTCAAGTGATAAACTAAAGGAACTTGGGTTTAAAAGATTTCACCATAGAAGGCACCTATATGGGTGTCTTGTGTGTTAAACTTCTACATGCTAAACAGTATTTGGGTTTTAAAGATTTTGCTGTAGAATGCACCTGTGTGGGTGTCTTGTATGTTAAATTTTTATCATTGGGTGGGTGGGTTGTTATATAAAATTGCAACCATATAGGTGTGTTTGCAAGAATGTAATACTGCATCGTGCAAATCCTTAATTGGTCTGCCTTGGCCCCCTTGAATGTAGCTCAGTTTTTGGCAGGATTAGACTTTCGATTTTTTTTTTCCTGTGCAGGACATCAGCTGAGGAGGCCATAACAAGGCTAAATGGAAGTCATCTGGGAGGTAGTACCATAAGGGTTTTATGGGGTCGTCCTCCTCCTAACAAGCGGGTAACTTCTGTCTCCTGTCTGTCTTATACTTTCTGGCAAATCAGTTGAGTTTTATTTGTTGACATGCATATTCTTCCATCACAAATATGGCAGGATCAATGGAATGGTGGCTACAGTGGACACCCCCAATTCTCTGGTCCTGGTCATGTTTGGTGTCCTCAGGATCCTAACATGCGCAGTTAAACAGGCCATCCAAGATATGAATATTACCAACAGCAGCCCCCAGTACAGGTAAGTTTCAGTTTTGATGAAGATCAGGGAGAACTTTTGATTTAGATTTTATCTTCTATTTTCGTTTCTTTTTGCATTCCATTTGTCTCCTTAAAGACCTAAGTAGAATGAATGGAACCTACCTTTGTGCAGTGAGAACGCCAGCTCGTGGAACATCTCAGTCGCAAGGAGTGGCGGGATTTTTTTGTAGTATAAACTCAGGAGGATGTTTTTTTTTTGAAATAGCTGTCCATTACCATGTTTCTCCTTTTGTTGTGCCCCGTCACACAAGTTCCCTGAGATTCCTGGAACAACAGTTTTGGTGGAGAGACAGAGATGACTCTTTAAACTCGTTCAGAAAGTTTTCGTTGCCTGAATTTTGCTGCGCTATGGGTGCCCCGTCACACAAATTCCCTGCATGCCTGGAAGGCAGTTTTGTTGGAGAGACAGAGATGACTCCTTAACTTTTCATTGCCGAATTGTGTTTGCTAGGGGTAAAACTAGCAGATTTCTGAATGAGAACTCGTAAGTTGAGGTTGTATAGATGCACTCTTAAGCTTTGCCAAGTAAGAGAAAGAGAACCTTACTTCTTCTGCACATGCATAAAATCAGAATTAGCTAAATTTCTAGCTTTCAAAATCATTGCACAAAGGGACTCTGGATTAGTGATAATACGCCAGCATTCAGCATTGTTTCCTAGGCACGGCCAAGTTAAACTTGGAATTGCTGATTTGAGGGTGTCTTCAGTAAAGATTCACCATCATTGTGACAAGCGACGGCATCTCTTTTCTTTAACCTCAAAGGCTTTTTTATTGTGACATTTGGCAGGGTCCCTTTCATCCCACTTAGGGTTGAAAACGGTTCGGATATTTTCTGACCGATCCGGATATTTTCGGATACGGATTCTGTCGGATCGGATATTTGTCGGATAGTATCGGATCGGATACAGATTCGGTAGCTCATTATCCGCCGGATACGGATTCGGATAATCTGGATAATGGTGGATCGGATATCCGGATAGACATATGGGCTGGGCCAAGACTACTCTTTTGGCCTAAAAATATTTCTTAATTTCAGAATTGTTTTCTAATTTAATTAATCTCTAAAGCAATTTTCAATTATTAAAATTAGCAAACAAACTCCAAAAATTATGACATTTTTTGAGAAAGTTACAGTAATAATATAACATTTAAAAATTATTTTCAAGATTTTATCAGATTTTAATTTTTCTCAAAAATTCAAAAACTCCTATTCTTTCTGAGAAAATATATTAAATAAGTAGTTAAAAATGCATAAAAACTCATAAATAAATAATTTATTATTTTAAACATAATCCAACTAAGAATATAAATCTTGAGGCATTATATGTAAGTGTTATATACTTTTCCTAGAGATATGATATTTAAGTATTATCAAACTTTTAGTGTGTTATGTGTTTGCTTCTATTTCTATCTCCGAGTAAGGATTTTCTTTATTTTGTATTTTAATCTATGTGTATGATGAACTAATCGTATGTGTGTGATAAACTAAACCTTATATAATTTTGGTTGCGACATTGTATCTAACTATTATCTAAGTGAATGAAAATGTTTACATTTATTCAATTTTCAATAATATTTTGATCAAATCAATTAGTTATGTGTTCCCGTTGATTTTTTATGTACAATTTAAGGGATTATTATGTTCCGATAAATATTCGAAACCGTATCCGATTCAGATTCGATCCAGATCAAGTATTCGATACTATCCAGATCAGTATTCAGATCCGGACTATCCGTATCCGTATCTGCATCCGAGAAAAAATATGAAAAAAATATGATAAAGCTATTATCCGTCCGTATCCGATCCGTTTTCACCCCTAATCCCACTTTTCTCTCTCATTTCCTTCCCTTCAAACTCAAAAAAGTTTTCATTTTCAAATTTCTTCCAAGTTTTTGCATAAGAAGTATTTTTAATTGTTTTTGAAAGCTTTTGAACCAAATTTTTTTAATCCAAGCATTTTGAACCAAAAGTTTTTTGAGTTGAAACTTTTTGAACGGAAACTTTTTTTTCAAAACAAAAGTTTCGAATTAAATTTTTTTCAACTGAAAGTTTTGGAAGCGATTTTTTTTTAATTGAAAGTTTTCAAACCTAGAGTTTTTGAAATTTTTTGTTCTGAAATTTTCCTACTTGAAATTTTTCTTATTTGAAATTTCCTGAGTTGAAACTTTTCTAATTGAAAGTTCACAATTTGAATTGCCCGAGTGAAATTTTCCTAGTTGAAAGTTACTCAAGTTGAAATTTTTGTGAGTTGAAAGTTTTTGAATTGAAATTTCCTAAGCTGAAAATCTCCTGATTCGAAATTTTTCTGAGTTCAAATTTTCCAATTTGAAATTTGTAGAGTTGAAAATTTTCCTAGCCAAAATTTTTTCAAGTCGAAATTTTGAAGTTTAATATTTTCAAGTTAAAATTTTCGAATTTGAATTTTTTGTGTTAGAGTGGAAGGATGGAGGTGAGGGAAGAGGGAATATGAAAAGGTGGAGTTGAAGAGATGATACGTGGCATCCTTAAATATCCTAGTCCTCAGACTAGTCGTTCCCAATTAAACCTAAGAAGGTACCTAAAACCCATCATCCCATATTTTTTCGTAAGCTAGCATGGCACCGCCCTTCTCATGCCCAAAGAAGGATTTCATGAAAATCACCTGCTAGGCTGCTACTAATTAACCGAGGGAAGGGATATCCAGCTGCTTCCCAAAAAAAAAAAAAATTTACCATGTCTCAAGATCTATACTTGTAACCCCAGATAGGTTCGCCATAAAGGCCTGTAAATATATCTGCAGTCCCTCCAAACTCATGTTGTAATACCGCAAATGGTTTCTTCCAAGGTTTTTGGCCGGGATTGATTTTTTTGTCGTTTCTCAGTTTTAGCTTTCTTCTCAGAATTGTCCTGAGTTTTGCCGATTTCTTATCGGAATGGGTATTTTCTCTGAGCTGTTTAGTTTGCGGCATGTTGTCGATTCTGACCATTTCCATTTCACGTCATGAATTAAATTATTAGGATCGCGCTAATGGTTAAAAGTTAGACTTTGTTTTTTTTAGAAGGGGTTTTTAGGACTTTTCCTCCCCCACCTAGCATTATCTCTCCTACTTTATTTGTGTGGCTGTCATTTTTTCTTGCTTGGCCGAGATTTTTCCCCCCAGCCCTGCCGATCCCCTTCTGTTTTCTCTGGCTGAGTTTGCCTCCCTGCCCGATTCCTTCCCAGGCCTGGCGTCGCCCTGCCCCTTGCGCCTCAACCTCCCTGGCCGGCCCTGCGTTTCCCCAATAGGTGTCACCCACTGCTTCTCCTCCCCCTGCTCGCACCTGACCGACCGAGCTCCTCAGCACCTCCAGCCTGGCTTCTCCTCGCCTCTAGCCTCACGACCTGCGCCACCGCCTGGCCTCCCTCCTCTCGGCGCTTCTTCCTTGGGAGCAGCAGAAGAATTAAGCACTGGGAGCAAAGAAGAATCAAGCACCGAGAGTAGCAAAGAATAGCCGAAGCACTGGAGTACCAAGCAAGATTCGGCAAGAAGACCAAAGAACATCAATGCTCTCCCCTCTTTTCTTTTGTGGTGAGATCTCAAACCTAGAATGCATTGAGATGTTGGGTTTCTAGGGTGCAGACCAGATGTTTGTTGAAATGCTCAAAAGACTTATTGTATGGTATTACACTGTGATATTTATGCCTTGATTCAACTTGCATAGTTCTAGTTGCTCAACTGGTATACATGGGTATTTATATGTGTTTGTTACTGATCGTCAAGACATAGCAGACGTGGATCTTCTAGGCATAAACTAGGATCAGTCTTTAGTCGCTTAGAAGATCCTCTAGTTTCTTTGTGATGTTATGCTTTCAATGAATATGATTGACTTTTATTTACTGCTAGTGATGGGATAAAGTACACAACATACTACAACTTTTATAAACTCAGTTGCAAGCAGGCAGCTTATTAATGGATGATGGTTGAGTTCTATTTTCATGCAAAGTGATTTTGTGTGAGGGAATCTGTTTTCTAGGTATGGATCCCTAGCTAGCAAATTGATCACACTCTAGGACGGAAGGGATTATAAATGCTCAACTTCTGATTTTGTGTTGTTGCATTGATGGCCAAACATTTTTGAACATGGCAGGAAGAGTGGAGTAAATGCAAAAGAGTTTATTCCTTTTCGTCGCTTGTACCGAGTGTGCATGAATTTAAGTTGGATGAATACTGCTTATTTGCAGGGAAGGTTCTATCGGGAGTGGCCCCAATTGCATGCCACTCCATTCTCCGTCTGTAAAGGCAAGTGCATACCCTAGATTGTGGCTAGGCGGATTAAACGACTGTTTGCTCTTAGCGTAAGTAATTTTCGATGCATACGCAAGAGGTAAGCCTTGCTTGGCTATAACTAGAAAGTGCTCCCTCTTATGAAAATGTCTATGATGATTAAAAGTTTAAGGGACTTGATGCAGGTACACCGTGTTATTGAGTGTGATGTGTGATCATATGTGGCGCTCCTTAGTTTAGTTGTTGCTCTGTTGATTAGATGAACTCTAAGTGAGACCGAGCTTTTAGTAAGGTTGATTATAGTGAGTAGATTGTTCGAGTGATTGGGACTAACATGAGTTTGGTTCAAACGGTTAAGTCCTTTATAAAGATAGTACACGTGAGCATTTAACTGCAAGTGTATTGTGTGAACATGGTTCGATGGCCGTAGGATGTGGTTGCATGATAGAAAACGCTGTCATGAGTTGCCATGCCTTATGGTTGAAACTGCTTGTACAAGTATCGCTTGTGACTTAGGAATGTGAGAATTGCCTATGTGTGTGTATGTGGATATGATATGTTTGTGTATGCATTGAATGAAAAGTTGCATTTCATTCATGAAAATTGCATAAGTGCATTCATGATGGACGAGGCGTCCCTTGTTGATGCGGGCCTCGGTGCTCACCGTAGTGAGCACAAAAGTCCTATTTCGTAGTCCCATTCATCGCGGTGAATGGGAGCGAGTCGAGAAGAGTAGGCCCGCCACGGATGGGTGGGATTGAGGGTGCACACCGACGGGTGTGCACTCACTATACTAGGTATACGCTATGACAATGGGAGCATGCATGGTGCATTCATTGTTTTGATTCATGAGAAAAGGGATGAGAGCATAAAAGCCTTTGCATTGTGTGTTGCAATTGGTAAATGTTAATTGATGAGAAGAGGAAACGACAAGTTGAGGATTTAGTCGTGGACTCATCCTGGAACGATTATTGAGGCGTGAGTATGGTTTAGTTACGTTTCCGAGTTGTATGTGGTAAATGGGGATATATACTGCTTCTTTTACTGGATGATTTCAATTAAGTATTGGTTATATCAAAAGATGAAGTAGTTGTGCTCTTATGTTTGGTTGTATATGAATTCAAACTGTTTCTTTTATTTACGGATATCAATTAAAGAAACTTTTACTTTATGTCTTGTAGCATTTAAATTCTAGCCGAGTTCATTATTTTTATGCCTGATTGCGCTTTGCTGAGTCTTGGACTCACGCTTGTTTGTTTTCTTGTTTTAGGTACTTTGAAGCTGGCCCGTTGGGGTGGGAGTAGTAACACGCACACGGCTTCGGCCTCCAGCAATTCGTTTAACCGATTCATTCAGTCTTGATGTATCTAATAAGATTGTAATGTGTTATGCGTCGTGGTGGAGTTTATTAAATCCTATTGGTTTTGTGATTGGTTAACTAAGGACCTGCTAGAATAATATCCTACTGCATTTGTTTTCTGTCTGCTGAGTGGATGTCCTGTTTTCTAGAGAGGTCATGCCGAAATTTTCTAAATTTCGGTGACTTAGTTTTAATCTGGTTTGGGGAGTTCCAAGGTTGGTTTAATTTTTTTTGTAGAGGTATGAGGTTTAGGGTCTTTTGGTAGCATTCGCGGTGCAGTTGGCGCCGGGGTGTTACACATGTGACAACACCGCATCAATGTGATGCCGTGACATTGTTGACTGTAATGCAGTGCTCGGGACATTGACATTTCCCATTCTCATCGTCAGATGTTCAGCCTGGGAAGCAGATAGACAGAAGGTGCTGGCAAAACGCTTTGGGACGCAATTCCGTCCAACTACCCACACTTTTACGACTGCTCAGCTCAGCTCCATTCTGCTTGTAGGCTTTTCCGCCAGATAGCCGCCCTCAACTCAAGCCAGCCATTCCGACTACAGTACACAGCTGTTCGATCAGTCTCTGCGTAGCCCTGCTCTGACACCATGGATGAACCTGCTCCTGCTGGGATAGATTCATCGCATGCAGTGGCGGAGCCAGGACTTCGAGGGAGCCTGGGCGTAAAGACTATGACGCGGGAACTAGTGAACTACTAATTAGCACTAACCACTTGTTGTATATATAACACAAACAAATTTGAGACACACGATAGTTTGTTTCACTAAATTCATTGTCTGATACCAACTAGAATAGTTTAACATCAAAATATAGAAAAAGAAAACATAAAAAATACCTAAATAGATGATGCCGCATAAAAAGGATGAAAAACACCGATTAGAAACTCTGCAAGACAAAAAAAATTTATTAATTAGCGCATATATAGTTTAAAACTATATTCACTTAGAGTATTGAAATGCATCACATACCACTAATATGCTATTACTACCCATGTCTACGGCGAGGCAAATGCATTTTCCTAGTCTTTATGCCTTGGAACCGTCGCAAGATGGTATCATCATCAAGTTCTTTCAATATTTCTCGCTCGATGTAGCACACCATCAAATGATTGAACCAATCATCTGCCATCTTGTTTCGCAATTTAGTTTTGATAATTTTCATTGCTGAAAATGCCCTTTCAACAGAAGCAGTTGACACCGGCAATAGCAATGCCAGCTCAATTAATCTATAAACCAATGGAAAAACCAAATGTTTCTCTGTCTCAATCATCTTTGAAGCCAAACTAGCAAGATCTGTGCAAGTAGCAAATGCAGCATGCCTTCTCACTTGAAGAATATAAGTCTCAAGCTGTTGTCTAATTAGTGCAAGATCACTACTAGAGAAATCAGCATCATAAATTTCAGCAACCCGGACAAGCTTATTAGAATCAAACCTTGAGAAGTTATTCTTTGGATCAAGACATGAGAAGCACACTAGTATCTCAATAGTTGATTCTCCGAACCGATGATTCATCTCAACACAGATTTTATCAAGAGCAACATAAAAAATCCCGGCACGGTAATGATGAAGACAAGTAGTAGTCTCATTTCGGCGCTTTGCACGGCCACGAACTGGCATTTCATCCAACATATTTGGCACCGAAATATTTTTTTGCTCACAATATTGTTTGGCCTCATCAAAAACTTCCTCCCAACCACTATCCCTCATGGTAGCTAGTTGAGCTTTAACATCTTGAATTAATTCCATGGCATGAATAATATTTATATCTTTTCTTTGCAAGACATGTGAAAGCTCATTTGTGATAGCAAACAATCTTAACATAAGCTTCATAATGAAAACAAACTCAAAGCACTCCATTTTGTCAAGCAACCCCGCTGCAGGAGAAGGTCCACGAATATCCTTTTCAACCATTTCGAGCACCTCACCACCGAAGTCCCACATTTGTTCCAAACGAAGAAGAGTAATGTGGTGTGAACCCCATCTAGTATCCCCAGGTCTAGTAAGACTAGTTTGTTGGTGTTTCCCTCTTCCTGGTACTATCTCTAAAGACTCAAGTTTATCTAAAATATTCTTATGATAGCTTTCAATCAATGCGTCCCTTCTCTTGCAAGAGGCACTAGTTGTGGTCACAATCAAAGAAACATACTCAAAGAAATCATGAATAACTGAGCAACAACTAGCAACTGAAACAATCACTAACTGCAACCGGTGAGCAAAACAATGGACATAGAAAGCATGTGGGTTTTCATCTAAAATCTTTTTCTGCAACCCATTAAATTCACCCCTCATATTGGAGGCTCCATCATATCCTTGCCCATGTATTCTAGAGATGGATAACTTGTACTTATCAAGGATGCTAGATAATGCTACCTTTAGTGCATCGGATGTGGTATCGGTGACATGGTGTAGAGCAAGAAATCGCTCCACAACCCTTCCATTAACATCCACATACCTAAAAAAGGAAACAAGATTTCAGTAACCAACAATGGGACAATGACAAGTCAAGTACAATGTACAATGAGTACAAACTAACCTTAACATCATCGCCATTTGCTCTTTCACAGATATGTCACGTGACTCATCAATAAGTATGGAGAATTTTCTATCACCAATCTCTCCCATGATCACATCAGTGATTTCTTCTGCACAACATCTTGCAATATCTTTTTGAATGTCAGGGGAAGTCATCTTACAATTCATTCCACCACGGTCAAAAGCATGCCTTACAATTTCATTCTTATCTTTGTACCAATCTATCAGCTCTAGAAAGTTACCCCTATTCAAGGATGTAGAGGACTCATCTTGTCCACGGAAAGCCATGCCTTGTGCTATTAGAAACCTTGAACATTCTAGAGATGAAGTCAAGCGAATTTTGTACAACTCCTCTGCTTCTTTAGTTGCACTAGAGAGCTTACTTGACACACTTTGCCTTTGATTTTTAAAATCATCACAATGCTTCACACACTTGTTATGAGCACTATTCACACCACCAACATGTTCAGGCAAAGCTTTGTATGCATGCTTCCAATCATTAAATCCTGTTTTGTTAAATACATCATAGCCAAAATGTTACGCCTTGCGGTTCCTTAAAAAAAAACAATAGAAGCAAAATGCTGCATCCTTGGACTCACTATATTCTATCCAATTATAGTTCTTATACCAAGATTGGGAAAAGGCTCTTCTACCATTTCCATATTGTTTGAAAGGAAACTTCACAATTGGTTGAGTTGGTCCCTTCTGTATGTATGCCCTCCTAATTTGGTCTCGAATTTCAGGAGCAAACTCATGTATTTGTTTCCTAAGAGCAGGATCGCTTACAATTTCATCTAGATTAAACCCACAGTCATTATCTTGAGGAGGTGGAGATGGACCTTGAGGTGGAGGTGGACATTCAGGTGGAGCCGGAGGTGGACAACAGGTCATATCAATCAAATATCTCCTCATTTCTGAAAAAACAAACACACATCACATTATCATAATAAACAAATTGGTAATCATCTATTGTTAATTGTAAAATAACACTCACCCTCCCTCCATGTAATTGGTAATCAAACACATATCAATATCAATATATCATTGTGAATTTGTGACATTGTCAAATGTCAATACAACAAACAAATTGGTAATCATTAATCAAAGTATCAAACAAATTGGTAATCAAACACTCACCCTCCGTCACCACCACCAGAGGAGTCGCATTGTCATGTCTCGAGGAGACGCCGAGTGCCGGACGGCGGACGTCGGCGGCACGGACGCCGGATGGCGGATCACCGGATGCCGGATGCGTCACGGCGTCAAGCGGAGCGGCGGAGGCGGAGTTGCGGAGAGCCGAGACGCCGAGTCCGGACGGCGGACTTGATCACGCTGGAGCGGCGGAGACGCTGGAGTGATCCGGCCGGGCGGCCGACGGCGAAGCTCTCGGCTCACGCCTCAGACCTCCACGGCTCACGCCACGCAGTGATCGCGACTCACGCTTCGGCGGTCGTGGAGGCATGTAGCCCGGTTGGGCTGGATTCGACAAAGGCATAGGGGATCGAGGTCTCGCTTAATGGGCCAGAGCCCGGCGTGAGCCTGTGGTCGCCTGGGCCTGCTCCTCTCGATCGCATGGCTTCCTGTTCCTAGGGGGCGGAGGGCTAAGATCTACAGCCCAGCCAATAGCACTCATACGGTATCACTATTTTCTTGTTGTATTGTGAATTAATATGATTTTTGTCTCCCTATTTGATGTTGTTTTGTTGTTATTTAATATTAAAGTATGCTAGCTTGTTTTCTTTGTTAGCTATTTGAAAATCCTTGAGTAGCATATTCTTAAGTTGTTTGATGAGATTTCTATGGACAAAATTAACATCTATAGTATATTTGTAAGGATATCTATTTGAATATAAAATAATAATAATAATTACATTAGTTCAAGAGAGGAGGCTTATATGTGGGATCTAAATATGTGCAAGATTGCAAGGATCTTGCCATCGGTTGTTAATCGATCTTTGCATTTAGTGCGACGCACTTCATAAGATTTCAGCTAAATCAACTTTATCTAAGGTTAGTACCGGTTCTTCTCCGACCACTGGCATGTTAAAACGGCGAAACATTTTATCAATATACCCTTTTTGACGTAGGTATAATTTTTCATACCGTCTTTCTCTGGTAATTTTCATACCAAGAATATTCTTTGCTTCACCAAGATTCTTCATCTCAAATTTACAACTCAATTGTGCCCTCAACTTTTAAATTTCTGCATTGTCTTTTACAACAATCAACATATCATCAACATATAGGAGCAAATAAATAACGGAACCATTAACAGTTTCCAAATTAACATAGCTATCATAATGTATCTTTTGAAATCTTGAGAGATCATGAAGGAGTCAAATCTCTTATATCATTGTCTAGGTGATTATTTCAAACCATAAAGACATTTCTTTAATTTGCAAGCAAAATTCTCTTTCCCTAGAAAGATGAAGCCTTCCGGCTCCTCCATATAAATATTTTTTTCTAGTTCCCCACATAAGAACGCAGTTTCACGTCCAACTGCCCAAGCTCATAATCTTGCATAGACACAATGCCAAGTATGAATATGACTATGCTTCACAAATAGGGAAAAGACATTTGTAAAATTGATACCTGGAATTTGGACGTATCAGTAACAAGACTTGTCTTCTACCTGACCTTTTCAGCTGGTGAAATGCCTTCTTTCTCCTTGAAGATCCATGTGAAGCAAATAGCCTTCTTCTCAATTAGTAATTTGACCAGCTTCCAAGTGGCATCCTTCCTATGAGATTGCTTCTCTTCATGCATGGTAGTCATCCATCTTTCTGAATCAATAGAAAATATAGCATCTGAATAAGTTGAAGGTTTTGCAGCAATTTCAATTTCTCACACCATATTCAAACAATAAGCCACAACATTTGCTTTATCAATCAATCTTTTAGGATCTTGAATATTCCTCTTAGGCACTCCCTCTGGTCACAAATAGTTTTCGTTTTGGACACAGGTCTAGTCAAATTTTTGAAATTTTGAATGTCAATATCTTTTTTAAATATTTAAATTAGATACATAAAAATCATATGTGTATAGTTGTCTAGAAAAGTACTTTCATAGTATTATAATTTTGTTGGGTTCTATAAATATATTATAATAGAAACTAGTGGTCAACGTTGTATTTTGAAAACCGTGTCAATGTCTAAAATAACAACTATTTGTGACCAGAGGGAGTATATCGGCTGCAATGGAATGTTGTAGCAGTTGCACAACAACAGGAACATCCTATATGTTTTTGTTTTTGTCTTCTAGTATAGATTCTAAATCAATAACATACTCCACCTGCATAGTTGATTTCTGGAGCTCCTCAACAGGAATATCAATAGATGGTTTATCAAGCAACATAGTAGATTCATCAAATTTAACATTTCTGCTAATAACTACCTTTCTAGTTTCTAGATTCTACAATTTATAACATTTAACACCAGGTTTGTAGTCAAGGAAAATGCACTTAATGGCTCTAAGCTCTAATTTACCATTATTGACATGCAAATAAGCAGGACAACCAAATATTCTCAAATATAAATAATCTGTTAGAGAACCAGACTGTACCTTAGTTGGAGTCTTCGTATCAATTATTAGGTTTGGCGATAGATTAATCAAATAACGAGCAATGGAAGTGACTTCAGCCCAATAACTTGTAGATAAGCTAGAGTTAGATAGCACAAAAAAAAATCTGAACCAACATGTAATGAACATGAATTTATTCATAAATAATGCATGCCCTCTGCAGAAGCGATAAAAGAATTGTTCTCAAATAGATAATGACTATATAGTCCATAATAGCGATACATCAGCTAATTGATAACTTTTCTAGTCCCCTTCCCCTCTTTTGTTTTTGCAAAATTAACTCTCTTTCGAATAGAATTGCAAATGTATCACCGTCCCCAACACAGAAGGCACCTTCTGTCCTCCTCTACTATGGAAGTGCCTCCCGCACTTCCCTACCGCAACTACCTTCCTTTTACCCTCGTCGGTCATGGCACCTCCGCTCTTGCACTCGCCTGCCATGGAATTTCCGCTCCCATGTTCCGGAGGCATGGCAGTCGCTTGCTCCCGCACTCGTCACCTGCTACCCCGTTTGCCGGCTGCTGTGCTTCCCAGGCACGGTAGACGATAGGTGTTGTCTATCATGCCTTCCACATTAAGGAAGGAGTTAGATTTGCAAATACGTTTGGAAAGGATCCAATTTGCAAAAAAAGAAGCAAAGGGGGTTAGAAAAGTGATCACTTCTACACCAGCGTTTGCCTACATCGATACACACTGATGACCTAACCAACATTGTGTGACATCACCCTAGGTTCAGACCCGAACGTGGCCACACGGTGATTTACGTCGGTCGAGTGCAGCGACAACAACGAAGCGTGGAGCTAACTCGGATTTCAACCTACCCGAGCCACATCCCAACCGGGAAAGACACAATTTCCCTCAAAATTGTACTAGAACCAGGGCAATCATATAGTTCTGCCTTTCGGCCTATAAATAGGCCTCGTTATCTTAACTAATAAATGAATGAGTTTATCCCACGCCCTCGTGGCCACCCCTATCCTCTCGATGCACCATTCATGTGTCACGTCTCCTCATTTAAAACCACTCCCCTACCACTACAAAACATAGTTACGGATATAGAATATCTCACACAACAGAGTATATATTTGTATAGCATATGAATATATAAGATCATCTAGGTGGTATGTATGTGTTTCCAGATGTGGTATGTAAAACCATAGACTCTCTTGCAATTTTTTTCATGTGTACCACATTAGATTATCTTACAATTAGTATATGAGTGTACCTAAAGTGATAAATAAATATTTTAACTTTGTTTAGATGATATATTAGAGGTGGGAGTAATTACACATGAAAGTAGAAGATATTTTTCCTGTGTACATATTAAGAGAGTTTTTCCCATCCTTGAGAGGTACCACCAAATTACCCTTAAACTCTTATACCTCTTGATACCTGCACCCTTTAAACTTTTGGCACCTCTTAATGCTAGTTCAATGTATATTTTGATATCTCCTAGAGATGGTAAAACGTGCATATATGTATATATGTAACAACTAACCCAAAAATTCCAAAAAGAAATAAAGTTTAAAATACAATTTAGAATCTTGATCATGTTTTTGAATTTTCATCTTTTTATGCTTTCTATTGGATTTATGGTCTTTGAGAAATATTCCTTTTATTGCTGAAATTGTGTTTCTAAATTTTGAAGTTCAAAATCATGTAAACATAAAATCTAAAGAAAATTTATTTAAATCCTAATCCAACTCTAGAACATCTCCAGGAAGTTTTAGGAGAATTTGAAAGCATAATGCATTTAGAAAATATAAAATTGTAAGGATTCAGAAATAATAATGATACTGTCAGATTTTTTAATAAAAATATACAGGTTTGATCATCATCTAAAAATTTTATGGTCTCATCTGTTAATCCCTAGCATCACAGAAAATTTTCCAAAGGAATTGAACCTCATTTGACATCTTGGAAAAATCAATATTAGAAAGCTCCTGTCTGAGACAGTAGCCTTGTCAAATTTTTCATAGAATTGTGCAAGTGTGACCATTATCTAAAATTTTTATGGGAGTATGAGAATTTCCTTAGAACCATATACAAAAAGTTTTAGAAATTCAGAAGCACTCTTATTAGCTCAACCAAACTAAAAACCTCTTTCCTGTATAACAGTACCTTTGCAATTTTGGTCAGCCTTCTTCCATTTGATTCTCTGCCATGTATGGTTCACCATTGTCTAGCCCACCCAGCAGTTCCCCTCCACCCTCTGTCCTAGCCATCTTCTCCCAGCCAGCGCCATTCCTCTGCCTCACCTGTCAAACCAAGCTGAGCCGCCTAGCGCCAAGCTTACCATGTGACCCCAAATCCTTGCTGTGGCAGCTAGCATCCATCCTTTCCTTCTGCCATGCCACAGCTTCCTCGTGCTCACAAAATGCCAGTGCACACACCCACGCCGTGCGTGCCTGCCCTGACCCCACTCTTTCTGCGCCACCATTACTCGTCATGTCCTCTCTTCTCTGTCGCATCATTGCTCGACAAGGTTTTCGCTCAGTCACACCATGGCACAATGCAAGTCGGCACTGAAGTCATCCCCCAAGGCTGCGCCTCACCCCCGTATGTATGTAGTGAGCCTTGTCATGCAATGACTCGCCATCATTTCCCTCGTCTTTCCACCAGTCTCCCATGTGTGCGCAACATCACGAGGACTCATGCCTCGCTCTACCCTATCCCTTTTCTTCCCTGGTCACGGTCGAGCCCGCTGATGCCATGTCACTATTTCCCTCTCCTTCGCCTATAAATACCGTTCAAGCACCCATTGAGCTCCCTATGCACATCCCTGAACTTCCTCACTTGAGTTGGCTCCAATTTCTCCTTCGTGCCGCCATTGCTGAAGAACATCAGAAAAGGGGGAAAGAAGTGAATTGAACTATTTTTTTGATCCATTTTCCAATTCGATTTCACTTTAGCACTTTGGGCACCTAGTGACCCTTACCCCTCATACAATTGCAGCTTCCTCCGTTCCGATCACGCTGTGACATACCACTCTAGCCAACCTCCACTTCAACCAAGTGGTAAAATGGAATCCCCCAAGTCCCTTGATGCTTAGCCCCATGTTTCCTAAGGTCGAGCTATCTTCTTTCTCCTTTTTCGGCCATCATTGCTGCCGTGTGTTGCCCATCGCCGCCACTGGCTAGCTTTGCTGTTGCTCTGCTATCATCGGTCAGTGCTCTAGGAACCCGTGACCCCCACGAGCTCCCTGGGCCCACAGCTGAAGGAGGTCGGCCCTTGCTTTCCGCCGACAAGCCCTCAACTGAGGTGCTCTATTTCATGTCGCCGACCTGTGGGCCCACCCTATCAACCATTGGTGTCTAAGCGAGAAAAACCCAAAAGTCCGAAAGGCATTTCCCTTTTTGGAAGGCACGTTTTCTTTTTTTTCTATGATTTTTCATAACCGAGCCTATTCGAATGTTAGTAACTTTTCCATCTTATGTCCAAATTGGACCAAACAAGTTTATAAATTCATCTAAAATTATAGGCTTTCTGAATATGCAAAAATATTTAAAGCTTGCTCTCTTTTTAAAATTTTAATTGAAAATTTAAATGTAGATCTAGAACATGCACTATTTAAAATTTCTGCAAATGAACCTTGAATTTAGTGCAACAAATTTTTGAATACTTGTAAGATCACAAGAGTCTTAGTTCTGTAAAATATTTAAGAGTGGATTTAGTTTGAACTGCATTCATACATGACTTCACCTCCAATGCATCAAAGATTCAAATATGAACTACCTTCACAAATAATGTTAAAACCAATGAGACCAGCTTCAATATGTTCCAAAGGTCAGGATTCTCTGATGCCGCAAAGGTAATTGTATCTGGATGTGTTTTGCACTTAATTCCTCCTAGAAATTTACCTTATAACAAAAGCAAACAAGTTTAAATATTGAGAAATAGTAGTTAAAACCTTTTATCACTAGAACCTTCTATTTTAACCCATAATTGAATTTGGTGTTGTTTATTTATTTGCTTATTATTGCTGCTTTACGTTAATCATGTGTAGATACCTACATTCTAGAACCCGCCACTGTCAACTCTGACTCCGTTCAAGAGTTCACTGAGCAAGACAAGCACTCCATTTGACCATGATAATCCCATTATTTTACTTAAGTTATGTTGCTTTAGACAAATCTATGTATGCATGCATTATTTTCGATAAAACTGCTAAATTGTAGTATTGGTAGATATAACCATTATTTTATGGGACCTTACTAACTCTAAGTTAGGTTTAAACAATTAATAATGTCAAAACAGATATACTTGATTATATATGAACTTGCTTAGTCACGCTTTAGTAATGGGATAATAGATGATTAGAATATTGTTCATAGTAAATAAAAGTATTGGGCATAATTAAAGGTTGTTGATATTTTATTAAAAATGAAAATAAAACTATGATTTGACACAGATGAGATATGGCATTAGCTGAATGTGTATAGGACTTGCACGTACATAGGGGAGTTCTTGCCCGAGTCATATTAAGGACCAAATATAGTGTTGTACAATCTAAAAATATCAGTACAACTATAAGTACTAGTATGAAATGATAGTAACCTATTAAGTTACTTAGATTTAACTTTGCATATTAGAAGGTTGAAGTAGTACGGGCTTTCCGAGATAGATTGCTCAAAGGGGTGCCCTCAATGAGGTGTTGGGAATAACACCTACTGATACAATGGTATACACCTTACTATAGGGAGAAGTGTGACAATGGGGTTTATAACCATTAATCGTACGGTGATTGTACAAATATCTTCTATCGCTATAGTAAGGGTTTGTCGTTGCTGAGCTGGTGCAAAGTTAGGTTTAGGTAATGTAACAATTATGTTATAATCTCTCTGTCGCACATCAAAGGAAATATGTTAATAACTTGGCAACAAAAGACAGTCATGACTTATGAGTAAAGCTGTACATCTCTGTAGAGTGTAAAGCTTTTCAAAAAGCCATTTCCACAGTTATAGGAGACTTGGTGCACTGACACTAGTTAGAAGTTTTGATATTTTTATAAAAGAAATTAAATTGGAAATAGTGTTAAAAGAGTTTTTGTTTTAAAATATAAGTTGGGGACAAGGAAATGGTGTGGTACTCACAATCATGGAGGACTATGAGTTTACATCTATGCCCTCATAACTGTTATTTACATATTGATTAAAATGCTCTTTAAAATACCGCTTAAAGTTTAATACTTGTTATCCATGTTAAGTGCTGTTTTATGCAAAAATAATTTTAGTAGCCCTTCACTTGATATAGCCTGTATTTACTATACTTTTACTATATATTACAAGTTTTGCTAAGTACCAACGTACTTAATCTTACTATTATTGACATTCAGTAGATGAAGAACTAGAAAACCCCAACGATGCAGTCTATAACACAGGTTACGGGGATTTCACTTATGCGTCTTTTTAAGGGTTTATCCTTATCAATTGTCTGAGGGTTATATGGGCAAACTACAAGACTTATGCATTTTTTGTTGTATTTTCCGCTGCATTTTATTCTGGCTTGTAAGACATTATTGTATAATTATCTTCCACTCTCATATGTATAATATTGTTTACGGATGTACTATCAATATTGTAAATATCTGTACTAGCCATTAATTATAGGACTAGTACTGTACATATATAGAACCTTCCTTGGTATTCTAATCCATAAAGGAGGATCCCCAATATATATATATATACACATATATATGTGTGTATTCTATGCAAACCATCTTTATCGTGTAAACTCTCTAAAAGGCATATTTGCATATTTTGAAAAATTCTCAAAAAATTACCATACATACGGGGAGGTGAGCTTCTACAACCCTGGAAAATTTGATGACCAAACTCAATAGAATTAGAAAGATATGAAAAAGACAAACTTAGCAATAGTGATTTTTGCTATTTAGCACTATTCAGCTGGCTACTTGTCAATTTCATATCTTTCGAATACGAATGAGTTTGGTCTTTAAATTTTTATATGTTGTAGAAGCTCACCTTCCCTACATATGTTAGTTTTTTAGAATTTTTCAAAACTTATACATGTGCTTTCACAAAGTTTACTCGGTGTGTGTGTATATATATATATATATATGGCGAAATATTTGGTGAAAACCACCAATTCCATGAAAACTCCATGGAAACCACTAGTAGAAGTTTTGAAAAATTCTCAAAACATTATCACATGTAGGGGAGGTGAACCTCTACAATCCTGCTAAATTTGAAGTTGAAACTCAATCGCATTTGAAAGATATGAAAAAGACAAAGTCAGCATGAATAGTAATTTTTACTGTTTTGGCACTATTCTTTTCGCTGTTTGTCTTTTTCATATCTTTCAAATGCGATTGAGTTTCATCTTCAAATTTTGTAGGATTGTAGAGGTTCACCTCCCCTACATATGGTAATTTTTTGATAATTTTTCAAAACTTCTACAGGTGGTTTCCACGGAGTTTTCATGGAATTGGTGGTTTTCAACAAATATATTATATATATATATATATGTATGTATACATACATATATATATATATATATGTATGTATGTATGTATGTATATGTAGGTACATATACATACATATATATACATACATATATATATATGGGAAAATATCCTGTAAATAAAGTTTCGTGAAACCACGGTGCAACCCAACTAACAAAAGTTTCAAAAATTCTGAAAAAAATCATGGATGTACATCTCAGCTACCCCATCTACATTTAAAATTTCATGATCAAATTCGTTTCTGTACTAAGAGTAATAAAAAACAAACTTGATCATGAGCATATATATATATATATACATGTATATATATATATATATATATACATGTATATATATATATATATATATATACATATATATACATGTATATATATATATGGAAATAGTTATATACTCATAAGTATATACTCCCACTTTGCTTCCGGTTCCTGTTTCATCTATAGTTGATTTCAGTATGAGCCACCCCTGGGGGTGATGGGGCCTGGGCCCCCGGTCGGCATTTGTTAGCTGGTAAAGATTGTTGACTAATTGCTTACTTATAGCATATACATACTCCATCGATTAGTAATTAATTAATTACCTAATGGCTGTGATGATCAGAGCAGACTATAAAACATCACTGAATCGATGTGTTCCAACAAATCACAAGGATAACCAAGAAGAATGTCTCCTATCATATATTTTTGCTCCATTTCTCATATTAAAGAACCTAGTTTAGAATATTTGCTGGCGTAAGGGAATATAAGTGGGCTAATTTAAGAACATTTGGACTGGTATATATTTGTATTAGAATGTGAGGCTACAAATAGATAGTATGGGCATGTAGATTGTAGCTATGTAAGTATATGTATCCTCTGTTTTCTCTAGTTAAAAAAGTCTTATATAAAATGTATAGAGTTAACGCCGGTGAGATCACATAAGAGTCCAATTCTTAAGCTGCAGTTATACCTTCCAAAACGTTTATATATTGTACTTATTATATTAAGTGGTACGTTCCCTAAATCTTTGCAAGCTACAAGTGTTACATATTGTACTTACTATATATTAAACTTTGAATATCAATGAATTAATCATTAGTAGAGGTTCATTTCATTCTTAGGCCCCCTCCTTTAAAAATTTCTGGCTCCGCCACTGGTTGATTTGGCTCCCCCGATCAAACTGATCCCACAGGCACCCTGTCGGGTTGTAAAGAGCAAACCCGTTTATTCATTTTCATTATAAAAAATACCGAGCAAAATCTATCGTGGAGATTGAATATTTGGTGGCCCCCGGATTTGTTGGATCACAATTTACACCTGAATCTTTGCTCTGGCGATGTTGTGCACCTGGATCATTTTTTTTTTTTTTTGTTGAAGGCGGCGGCCGAGCTGGAGCATGATGCCAATCGGGAGAGCACAAAGCTAGCCTATTGCAGAGCACGAGGTGAATCAACGTGCAAAGATTCTCAGCCGCAAAGCCATCAGACAACTGTGGAGCATGAGGTGAAACTATAATTCCTTTCTGTATTCCCCTTCTTAGTTTGGTAGTATAACCTAACCTTCTATTACATTTGTCTATTTATTCGATCACTTTCTGCATTATGAATTTTCAGTTCTCTGATCTTGGCAAAGTTCAATAATCAGTAGCACATTCCTTGTAGTACGATTTAATCAATTTATATCTCGATGCATTTAAATTTAAATATAACATAACCACATGTTCACATAAGTAAAATATGACATATTTTTTAGAATAAGAAACTTACATCTCTATTAGCTTAAATTTAGTTCTACGACTACCTAGAAGATCATAAACATCATGCAATGTCGAAGAAAGTTATCTTCTATTTTATTTCGAAGGCAGGTCGACAAGTTTCATAGCTGAAAATACTCGCTCTGTGGTTGCTGTTGACACCGGAAGAGTTATGACCAATTGTAACAGCCTTTCAATCATTGAATAATGGGAAGCTTTACATGTTTTATATAGTCTATTTGTTAAGTTAGCAAGAGATATCAAGCATTGCATACATCAAGTTGAGAAAAATAGAAGCTTTACCTGTTTTATATAGTCTATTTGTCATGTCAGCAAGAGTGGCCAAGCATTGCAGCTCCGAATGGTTGCATGTATCAAGTTGAAAGTGTGGTAATTGACTCTCCAACTGAGCTCCTTCTTGAGTAGAAAATCAATCGGATAGAACTTTTCCACTAAGATATGTATCTTTGACATGTCAAAGGTGTCATATCTTAGTGGTGTCAAAGGGTCAAGAGCTCTGTTGCTTGAGCACTGAAATGATCATTTAACTCGATCAATTACTGACCAACTGCAATATTGAATACATCTGCATTATAATGGTGCAATGTTGTAGTGCTGTCATGCTTATTACGAGATTTTTTGATGTCAACAAACTTGCTGGTTATATCAGGAATCTCAATCTCATGCTTCATAGAAAAAGATTTAACCTCTTCTAGAAGTGGTTGAAAACCATTTTCTGATGCTAGCTTTATTTACTGTTTGCTAATGTAACTAATTACTAATTAGTATATATTAAACTTTATTTTCGTTGGGGGGGGGCAGGTGTACAATTTTTTTCTTTCTAATATACTCGTATTCGAAAGAGCTACTAGACAATCCAATCATCATCGCAGGTGTTGCTTGAAATTGTTGCTTCAATTTTCATTTGGGATATTTCCATTCAGTAAAGGATATGACTGAGACAAAAGGGTATACTGAGAAAGAAACAACTTTGTTTAGTGAATGTGAGTGCAGTTGAGATTAAGCTAGAGAAAATGTCGTCTTGTACTGTGTACAACATTTAGCCCTTTAATTAGGATTATAATTAGATAGAATGCCAATGCACATATACTGTTCCTGTTGTGAGTATACTGATTTTATCAAGAAAGCACAATCCTTTTATATTCTGGTAACCTTTAATAATTTTATAGGCTTATATGGTTTCATTGCAATTAAAAACTAGTTATCAGATACTTCTAACATGTTTATACATCTAGTAGATACTTGCATCCAAACGGCGCAATGACTGGAACCATCCTGCCATCCTCCTTTTCTTGTTTATTGTTGTCCTAACTTCATGAAATTGTTTCTTGAATTTTCTTTGGAGGTTTATCTATTAGAGAAAGGGTATGTACTTAAGAGAAAAGGGTACAATGATAGATTAAGGATGAGCATTTTTTTTGTTGGAGCAAATATATACTCTTATTCTATTGCATTCAGTTTTGTGTTGAAAGTCACTTTTGAGCTAATCACTTACTTATTAATGGTTATGGTCTGCAAAATTCAGGCATGCTGTCATCATAAAGCTGAAACTAGTAGAGATGCATGACATCTATTCGATGAAATTCCAAGAAAATTTGCTCGCAAATGGTAGTCACAGGCCTGGCATCTGTCTTGAGTAGGCTTCTGATAGTAGATATTAACTAGAGCAAATCACTCCTGATGTATATACTCTTAATTTTATTTTGAGTAACTGAGGGGAACATACCTCTTTTCTAGCACTTGTGTTAGTTCAGTTCAGATCGTGGACTTGTGATGCTGTAACTTGAAGATTGACGTTCTTATTGTTTCTCTTCTAAGAGTAATATATTCCATTTCTATGTATATTTTTCATTATACTTGTTTGATTAGTCTCCTATTTCGGTATACTCAATACTCACTTAAGAATACTACAGTATACTCAATACTCACTTATAGGATCAATAGTGTTGTACTACTTTTTTTTTTTAAAAAGTACTATGCTACGTTGAAGCTAAATTTAGTATTATACTACTTTTGTGAGTGGTATGAACCACTATGAATGGAATGCAAACGGTGTAATTTGAATGCACTTCATTCGAGGCAAGCATATTCTACTTTCATCGTTGAAGTATAATTCCATTCAGTGTAATTTCGAGCATCAAGTTTGGTAAGTATATATTTTATTGCTTCGGGATACCTCGTCAAGGAGTACAGTTTGCATTTAAAATTTTGAATCGGGCAGTTCCACCTAATCCTAAATCGGTTGTGCATGCAAGCAGCAATTTAAAAAAAAGCATTTTCTTTATTCTCATCCGGCTACTAATAGAGGTATCCAATACCAAAGAACCCGCTAAGTTGGCTCACATCTTAAAATTGATCAACGACAGAAAGCCGAAATGGGGCATCATGGAGCCTGGGCACTATGATTTCAAATGCGCGAATTCAAGCCAAATCCTGATATATTTATTTGAAACTTTTAGTTTTAAGGTATATATCTGTCGAGGATTGGATAAATTACCATAAGTACCATCATGTCCCGGCAGCCCTTCTCCGACCGACCATGCTTCCCTTTCATGTCGTCCTAAAGGAAGATCCTCGGGCAGACCAGCTACTGGCCCTACCCCAGCCATGCTTGCATGCCTGTCCGCAAGCATACGGCTTAGCTTTTCGAGCATGGTTGCTCGGGCGGGCGGCAAAGGTCGGCCACGACTAAGGAAGAACCCTGAGCATTCCCCGAAGGTCATGCTCGGGCTGTAAAGGCGATGTGGCGGCCACTGCATTAGCCGTTATGCCACGTGCGAGCCCGTCACATCTACGACGCCGTGTGGCGAAAATCAAGGGACAGTCGCTGCCACGTGCGGACACGTAAGGGCGTGACATTCGGATGTGGTCATTTGAAACTGCCTATAAATACCTCTTCAGTACGCAACAAAAGAGAGAGACGCCAGAGAGAGAAGCGCGCACCAGGAGAAGCCAACGCAGGGATAAAAAGCACACGTA
Source organism: Guadua angustifolia (assembly GCA_036346375.1). Classification (NCBI taxonomy): domain Eukaryota; kingdom Viridiplantae; phylum Streptophyta; class Magnoliopsida; order Poales; family Poaceae; genus Guadua; species Guadua angustifolia. The sequence goes on along the minus strand of CM070513.1, from coordinate 41,642,869 downwards.
GGCTTTGTAATAGCAACACCCCTTGTAAACGAGCATTGGTAAGGTATACCCTGCCAGGCCCTTGTAAGAATCAGGATAGTAAGCAAAGAAGCACTGGACGTAGGGCTGTTATCTCGGTCGTGAGAGGCCCGAACCTGTATAAAACCCCCTTGCTCGTTCGCCCTTTGGTAGCTCGACCTCCTCTCGCGGCATTCTTCTGGACGCTAAACCTTCACGTAAAAAGGGCTTGCTGATCCTCAATCAACAAGTAAGCTTCGGTGAGGGGCTCGTTTCAACGCCGACAAATTAGCGCCGTCCGTGGGGATCGATTGGAGAATCCTTTTCGTGGAGAATCCCTGAAGATGCCAAATTCTCAGGACGGTCAAGACCTTTGCGTTTTTGATGATGTAGAAGACGATGATATGTACTAAGCCGATGGAGGGATGGCTGTTGTGGCTGATCTAGGAGGTCACATTGATCCTAGGAGTCTTTCCCCGGTTGCTGTAGTGCGAGAGAATTTCCTCCGCTCGCAGCGGGTTATCCTCACGGATGATGAGGAAGATAACAGCCTCTACGATGGTCCGGATATACCCGACTATCTTGAGCCCGATTACGAGACCTCATCGCGAGGGACTCCATGATGTCGCCCTCACGGTCTCCATGCTCTCGTGATGTCAATATGGCGGGAGAGGCGGAAATCCCTGAGGCGGAATCCTCGGGAGCTGCTCGTCATCGTCGCTGTGAAGCTGCCAAGAGCCATCTTGAGGCGTCCCTCGGCAGAACACTGGCGAGTATCCATCGTCAAGCTCGTGAGGAGACAGGCACTGGGGGAGGGCCCTCAATTCGCGGAAGCTCTCGTGGGATTCACTCCCCAGAGCATGTGCGTGGCTGCCAAATAAAATCGCCTCTTCCCGTTCCACAGAGCGTCGAACGGTTGCGGACCATGGCAACGGTCGTATGCGACCTCCAGGATTTTCCCAGTCAGGTGGACCTGAAAGCGATGGGTGCGGTCGTAGCTGAGAATCTGGAGAAGCTCGCCGCCGACATAAAGCTTTCAGGGTCCCCGAGCAGCAAAGGGGCCCGGAGTATTTCCCGGGACGCTAAACCTCATCTTCCTGTTCGTCCCAGGCGCGATGGCCCCCGAAATTCTGCTCGAGAGGGCCGCAGGAAGTATGATAGGTACCGCGAGGGTACTCGGAGCAGTTCCCGAGCTAACTCGTGGGGCCAGAAGTGTGCTCGGTCCGGCCGCGGGCACACTGAGTTCTTGACCTCGGAGTGATCTCCGCCACGTCGGCATGGAGAAGTATTCTCTCGTCTTGGCCCTCGTATCGGAGGTCATTGTTGCAGTGACCAATATGGTCAACCCGCTCGAAGAGGTCATCACAGCAGCCCGACCTTCGGGTGCTGAGCTTTCTTGGCATCCCTTCGTAATATCTCATGGCCGAGCAAGTTCAAGCCCGACCACATTGAAAGGTTCAACGGTACTCAGAATCCAGACGAGTTCCTCTCAATATACACCACTACCATTCTAGCGGCCGGGGGGATGAAGGAGTGTTGGCTAACTTCTTCCCCACAGTCTTAGATGGAGCCGCAAGGACATGGCTCTTCAACCAAAAAGAAGGGTCGATCCGCTCTTGGCATCAACTCAGTGAAGCGCTCCGGGCAAATTTTCAGAGCTATTATGTTCGCCTGGGCAAGGAACGCAACCTCGAGCGTCTGATCTAGACCGAAGACGAGCCCCTAAGGCATTTTGTTCAAAGATTCATTAAGGTGAGAAACTCCATCCCTAATATTTCAGATGAGGCGGTCATCCGAGCTTTCAAGTTCGGAGTCCGGGACATCCGCTTCACCCAAGACCTGGAGATTCACCCTGACCTGATGGCCAATGAGCTGTTTTGCATGGCCCACCGGTACGCAAATGCCGATGAGGCAGTACAGCGGAAGAGGATGCTGGACGAAGGAAAACTACCGCCTCAGCCGTGCTTGGAAGGTCCCACGAGCGAGATGAATCAAGGCTCCGTGGAGAAGAAGAAGTTCAAGAAGCAGAAAAGACCCTCCACGCCGAGCATGGTGGCGGCGCTTAAGCATCATTCGCCTCAGGATCCAGAGCCATAGCAACGTGGGAGGAGCAGGGGGCGCCCGCCTCAGTGGCACAATGGACAAAGGCGTGCCGACCAAGGTCGTGGCGACCAAGGTACACCCCCAAGTGACCGTTTTTGCCCGCTTCATCAGGCGTATGGGCACGACCTTCGCAATTGTAGAACTTGGGCGTTCCGCCTAGAGCAGTTCTACAGCGGCAAGGGCCCTATGCCTACACTCCCGAAAAAGGAAGAGAGTGGTAAGGAAAAGGGGAAAGGGCCCGCGGTCGGAGACGATGAAGATATGGAGTACTAGGAGCCCCGCAATCATATTGCAGTTATATTCGGGGGCTCCTCCGCCTATAAATCCCGCAGGGGATTTGAAGGAGACGGCGTGGGAAGTGCACCATGTCGCGCAAGGCAAGCCTCTCGTGCAGCAGCTCAGGTGGTCCGAGCTGCCCATTAACTTCTCCAAGGATGATTGTCCCCTTGGGACGACCAAGCCTCAAAGGCTCCCTCTGGTCGTAAACCCGACCATTAGTAATACAATGGTGGGGCGAGTTCTCATCGACGGCGGAAGCTCCCTGGATCTCATAATCGCCAGGGTCCTAGACGAGATGCAGGTACCCTGGTCCAAGATTAAGAGCATCGCGGTCCCCTTCTTCGGGATCATCTCGGGCAATTCGGTCAAACCCCTTGGCCAGATCGTCTTGCCCGTTACGTTCGGAAGCCCAAGCAACTTTCGAACAGAGATGATCACTTTCGACGTGATCGACTTCGAGCTAGCCTACAACGCCATCCTCGGTATGCCAGTCCTCACCAAGTTCATGGCCGCTACACACCATGCATATTAGTGTCTGAAGGTTCCCAGCCCAAATGGCGTAATTACCGTAAGGGGGAACCAGAAGGCGGCCCTGAGTTGCGACGAGAGGTCACTCGATATGATCGGACAGCTGCCTCAGCGGGGTCCCGACCAAGGGCCGAGGATGTCCCGGCCAAGAGTTGCCCTCCAGCCAGGAGGAGAGACCAAGGTGGTGCCGCTAAACAGTGCGGATCCGGCCAAGGTCGTACATTTGGGATCTTCCTTAGATTCCAAATAGGAACGAGCTCATCACTTTCCTTTGGAGGAGTGGGCGTGTTCGCTTGGGAACCGTCCGACATGCCCGGAGTCCCAAGGGAAGTGATTGAGCACAGGCCAGTTGTTCAGCCTGACAAGAAACCTGTGCGACAGAAACTCAGATGTTTTTCCCGGGAAAAGCAAGCTATCATCCGGGAGGAACTCGACAAGCTCCTCAGGCCGGCTTTGTTCGGGAAGTCGAGCATTCAGAATGGCTGGCGAACCCAGTCATCGTCAAGAAAAAGGGAAGAAATTGGCACATGTGTGTTGACTACACGGGCCTGAATGCCACTTGTCCTAATGATAATTTTTCGCTGCCACGCATAGACTAGTTGGTCGACGCGACAACAAAGTCCCAGGTGATGAGTTTTTGGATGCCTACTCGAGCTACCACCAGATTGGCATATCACCTAAAGATGAAGAGAAGACTTCCTTCATTACTCCGTTCGGCACGTTCTGCTACACGACCATGTCTTTCGGTCTTAGGAACGCTGGAGCGACCTTCCAACGTTTGATGCAAAAGACCTTCATAGACCAGATAGGGCGAAATTTGAAGGTCTATGTAGACGACATCGTGGTCAAAAGTAAACTCGCCTTGGGTCATGTGTCCGACCTTGAGGAGACCTTTTGTAACCTCAATAGGCATCAAATAAAGCTTAACCAAGAAAAATATGTCTTTGGGGTAAAAGCAAGCAAGGTGCTTGGCTACATGATCGACCTGTAGGGCATCGGGGCAAACCCGGAGAAGATAGAAGCTATTGAGAAAATGCGACCACCCAGCAGCATCAGGGAGGTCCAGACTCTGACCGGACGCATGGCGGCTCTAAGTCGTTTCATCTCTTTGTTGGGCGAGCGCGGGCTGCCTTTCTTCAAGGCACTCCGTGGGCACAACGGCTTCACGTGGACTGAAGAAGCAAATCGATCCTTCGAAGAGCTGAAGCAGTACCTGTCCAGTCCGTCTGTCTTAACCACACCAAGGTCGGGGGAAAACCTACTCTTGTATTTAGCAGCGACCCCACAAGTTGTAAGCACTGTGCTGACGGCCAAAAGAGATGGAATACATCGACTAATTTATTACGTCAGCGAAGTCTTGCATGGACCAAAGGAGCGGTACCATGAGGTCCAAAAGATGCTATACTCATTGCTCATGGCTTCTAGGAAGCTACGCCACTATTTCCAGGCTCATAAGGTCGTAGTTCCGACCAACTTTCCTCTTAGGGAGATCCTAACAAATCAAGATGCTAGTGGCCGCATAGCAAAATGGGCTATGGAACTCGCCGAGTTTGATATTCATTTCTCAGCTCGTGCAGCGATCAAGTCTCAAATTCTAGCAGACTTTGTGGCCGAATGGACGAATCCGGTGCCGACCACTGATGAGTACGAGGAATCCAAAGCAGGTCGTTAGACCATGTACTTTGACGGGTCTCGAGCTTGCGAATGCTCGGGGGCTGGAATCGTGCTGGTGTCCCCTCAGGGAGATCAACTTTAATACGCCATTCAATTGCACTTTGCCGCAACCAATAACGCGGCAGAGTATGAAGGCCTTCTGGTTGGGCTACGAGTATGCAAAGCGCCGAGTCCAAATGGTTGATCGTGAGAGGCGACTCGCAGATTGTAAGTCAACGAGTTAATAAGGAGTATCAGTGTTCCGATAGCTCAATGGTGCTTTACTTGGATGAAGTAAGGAATATGGAGAGGTACTTTAGGGATTTCGAAGTACTCTACATCCCCAGGAGAGATAATTCCCTGGCCGATCATCTCTCAAAGGTCGGTTCCTCTCAAATACCCATTCCAGCGGGAGTGCTCGTCGAGCACTTATATAAGCCCTCCATTCCCTCTGTAGAGGAGTCATCGGAGACGAGCGGTGCCGTCTCCCTCCTTGAGCATGGTGCAAATTGGATGACGCCATTCATCCAATATCTTGTACACGGGACACTGCCCGAGGGAGAAGCTGAGCGTTCCTGGCTTATACGGCGTTCCTCTGCCTACAAATTGATCGAGGGCGTATTGTACCGCAAGGGGTCACTAGGAGTCCTCTCCAAGTGCATATCTCAAGAAGAGGGCAAATTCCTTCTTAGAGATATCCATGAGGGAGTGTGCGGAGCTCACTCATCTTTCAGGATGCTTGTAAGCAAGGCCTTTTGATTGGGCTACTATTGGCCAACGGCTTTAGCCGATGCCTGGTCGATTGTGGCGACCTGCCGAGCATGCCAGTTCCATGTTCGTAGGACACATCAACTGCCGTACGACTCCAAACCATCCCTCTATCATGGCCATTCTTGACCTGGGGAGTCGACATTCTTGGACCTTTCCCCCGAGGTCGAAAGGGCTGCAAAATTCTTGCTCGTGGCTATCGACATTCACTAAGTGGATTGAGGCCGAGCCAGTGTCGACCATTTCAGCTCTGGCAGCCAAGAGGTTTTTTCGCAGCAATGTGGTGATGCGATTTGGCGTTCCCAATCTACTCATCACGGATAATGGCACTCAGTTTACCAGTGAACTGTTTCAAGCCTACTGCGAGGACATTGGAACCAAGGTCTGCTTCGCCTCTATAGCTCATCCACAGAGCAACAGAGTAGCCGAATGTGCAAATGTGAAAATTTTGCAAGGAATAAAGAAGAGGGTTTTCAAAAACCTCAGCCAGCACGGTCAGTCATGGGTGGACGAGCTCCCTTCCGTCCTTTGGTCGGTTTGCACTATGGCAAGTCGGGCTACTGGCGAAACCCCTTTTCAACTTGTCTATGGTGCAGAGGCCATATTGCCTACTGAGATAGTGCTGGGTTCTCCAAGAGTGCGCTTGGTCGACCACGTCGACTAGGAGCTTGAGCATCTCGTGGACCTAGACCTCGCTGAGAAGACATGTGAACGGGCATTGCTGCGGTCTGCGATTTACCAACTGGCTCTTCAAAAGCATGCGGCCAAGTCAGTTCGGTCAAGGACCTTTCAAGTTGGAGACCTAGTCCTACGGCGGATTCAGGACTTGTCAAAAGCCAAAAAGCTATCCCCCAGATGGGAGGGTCCTTTCTTGGTCGTCTCGATAGCACGCCCGGGGGCTGTCCGCCTAGCGATGGAGGACAGTCGAGTGCTTTCTAGCTCTTAGAATGTCGATCAACTGTATAAATTCTTTGTATAGTTCTTATCTACTACGTGATTTGCATAGGGCCAACCATTTTTCTCTAAAAAATTCGGTTCTGTTGCCGTCGGTTTTCTTTCCTTCATTATAAGATTATGTGAATGACTTTCGAGTCCCTGCTGTTGGTAAGCTGACCCAGTCTCGCTCAAGGGCACACTCTCTTTCTCGCAATCTTAATGATGGAATAAACGCGTCCGAGCGAAAACAGATGCTTCAACATGTTCTAAGGTTTGGCTAACGTGCACAAGTACGCTCAAAGCGCCACAGCAAGCACCGGATCACTAAGCTCGCCGCCAGAGGTGTCCGTCTTTGTAAGCCGATTATCATCCGCAGTAGTTTTTCGCTGCATGTTCACAATTGCAATTAGACACCCTCTTGATCGGTTCAGAGGCTTAGCTCGGTCCGCATGTGCTTGCTCGTCGCGCGCTTTGACGGGCAACCGCACGTTCTTCCTCGTCAAGACTATACTCGCAAAATTAGGGGTGTATGTTCAAGACGCTCGGAAGTTAAGGCCATGCGCGTTTCTTCTTCTTTGACCTACCCCATGCTTGCAAATCGGAGGATTGGTGGTAAGGTCGCTAAGGAAGACGCGTGGATCTTTAGCTCTCCTGTGAACGAAGCTCGTGCTCACAACTTAGGTGCACGACCTACATTCACAGCGGGGGCTAAGTAGAGCGAGCTACCGTGTTTTTCAAAAAGACGCGCGCTAGCACTCCGTTTCTGCTTTAGTTCGTATCTGCTTGTTCGCAGTGTTTTGTCCTTTTTGTGCAAGTGCTCATTGAGGGAAAATCGATGAAGTGGCAAAAAGGGGCAAAAGTAGCAAAAAAGGCAAATAGCAAGCAAGATTAGCAAAAACAATCTTTTCATTCAAGGGTGGCAATTTACATAGCAAAGTTCGGGAATCCTGGGCTAAGAGCTATTTCCTAGGCTTGGCACTCCTAAGCGATGAAAGTTCATCCTTCACCGCATCAAGCTCGGTCTCAAGGTCGAGGTCCTGTTGACGAGCTTCGCGTCCTTCGTGAGCCTCTTGTCGCAGTCGCTTCACTTCTTTCTTGTCTTGCTCAGCTTGCTCAGAGGCATCCTACGCTGCCCGGGTCAGTTCCTCTATCTTCGCTTTGTCTTGCCCGGCGCGCTCAGAAGCCTCCTGTGCCGTCCGAGCCATCTCCTCTATCTTCGCCTCCAAAGCCTTGGAGCGCTCTTGCTCTTGCTCAACTTGTAGCTCAAGCGCGCAAGACCGCTCCCTTCCCTTGGTGGCACTTTCTTCAGCTTGGCGCAGTTTGGTCAGGTTATTCTCGTCCCAAGCTCGACGGTTGGCAACTTGTTGCTCGAGCTCGGCAATTTTTGCGTCGTACTCGGCGATCATTTTAGCCACGGTCTCAGGTGCGACGGTTGCGGACTTGAAGTCTTCCATTGTCACTCGGAGCATTTGCGGGCAAAGAGACTCTAAGTTATGGCTCATCTTTAAAAAGGAAATTTCGCAAGTGAAGTATGCTTATCCAGCTGAGACGAGCACGGAAATTATTCTCGATGGCCTTCATAACCTCGCCCGCGAAGGTCCATGAAGTCTCCACCCGAGCATGTGGTTCGCTCTAGGTCTCTTCATCATTCTCCCGAGCATGTGCCTCGCTCGGGGGCTTCGAGCTTTCCCCTGGGGCATGTCCTTCGCCCAAGGGCGCGATGTTTCCCTCCCAAGCATCCGACGTGCTCAGGAGAGCCAAGAGTGCGTCTTGGACAGCAGGCACGTCCAGGGCAAGGATTTCCTCCTCCCGTGGCTCGGTGTGGGCTTCGGTGTCCATCGCCGTAGCGAGCTCTACCGCTTTGGCCATCACCAGATCCGCAGCTCGGGCAACCTCCTTCTCTGTCACATGGTCAAGGATCTCGTGAGCCATAGCTCTAAAATCCCAAGAGCCCCTACGAGCTATCACGCCCATGTCCAAAGAGTAAGGTTAGCTCGCGAAAAAGAAGAAGAAAGAAAAGCGAAAATGGCAAAGGGGCAAAAAAGTTACCTTGGTGGAGCTCCTCGTCCTCGGTGGTCTTGGTCACCGCTGCGACCACCAGCTCGGACCCCCCTTGATGGAGCTCTTCCTCCTCGACGGTCTTGGTCGCTGCTGCGGCCATCAACTCGGACCTCTCCACGGCCAAGCGGCTGGCCCTCGCTATCGAGGGGTCGACGTCATCCATGTCAACCCCCTCCAGGGTCTTCTTCGGGTACAAGAGGGCAAGGGCCGTTCGGTCTTCATCTTTATCCTCGGGCTCTCCCGCCTGAGAGCTCGTTGTGGCCGCGTCGAGCTTGGCTTAGAGCACTGCTATTTGGCTCTCCAATGCCTTGCGCTCGACCTCCCTCGCCTTCTTGTTCCGCTTCGTTTGCTCCGCGAGCTGTTGCAGACGGTCCATTAGTCTGGGTTTCTTCTCAAAGAACCCCTTCATCCATGTCTTCAGTTTGTGTGTCTTCGGATCGCTTACCTCCATCACGTCGGCGTACTCCAGGTGTTGCCGCGTGGGTTCCTTGGATGAATCTGCCCTCGTTTTTGAAGGTCGGGCCGGTGGAGGCGGGGGCGCTGATCGTTTCCCCCTCGTCTTCTTGCCTTTGGTGGCGAGAACGACTCCCCCTTGGTCGCGCGACAATGGCTTAAGATCAGCCACCGCGATTTCAAGGGCGAGTTTCTCCTGCAAAGAACAATGAAGTGTCAAAAAATGCTCGGGATGGGTTCCCTCGAGCATGGTTTGTAAGGGTACTTACCACATTGCTTCGCTCAAGCATGTTCTTCGGGACTTGACGCCCATGCTCGAGCTCCTTGCCCTTCGGGGTGCCGAACATCTCGGCAACCCGCTTCTCCACCTAGTCGAAGCTCGGGGCTGCACCGATCAAGAGTAAATGTCAGCATGAGCAAAAATCATGCATAAAAAACTGATAAGACCTAAGTTTAAAAAGACCTACCAGAATCATCCTCTCGGGTGAGGTCTTGCCACCCCGAGATCATGAAGAAAGGGTGCTTCCTTCTCCTTAGTGGGGAAATCCGATTCTTGTGGAAGTCCCGAGTAATATCGTGCCCGGTAAGCCCCATGTTCGTCAGTTCACTGATCTTCATCAGCGTCTGCTCCTCCTCGGCTTGGACGGGCGAGTAAGGGGCGTCGGCGGCCAAGCTAGCAGCTCCAAAGTAATCAAGAGAGCTTCGCTCCGCCTTCCTCAGATAGAACTAGTTGTCGGCCCAGCCCGCCACTGAGTCCTTGAGCATGAACATTGGATAGTCATATGGGCGATTGGCTCGGAGGCGGAAATATATGGAACCCATGGGTGAAGTCCCGCCGGTGCGAAACAAGGAGTAAAAATGAAAGAAAAGGCTCACCGTGGGCATAGTACCCACGTATCCCTCGCAAAGATGTGAGAAGATGGCCAGGGCAAGGATCGAGTTGGGGTTGAGATTAGTGAGCTCGCACTCACATTGGGCAAGAATGGATTCAACAAACTCACTCAAGGGCATTCTAAGCCCGTTGACGGTATAGAGATCGCACGATACGATCTCATCGTCGTGTGGCGCCGGGGCTCCTTCGCCTTCGGGGAGGCGCCAGGTGCCCGCGTCGATGTAGCCGAGGCTCTCGAGAACTTCCATCCTCTCCTTGCTCATCTTGCTCGGGCCGAACTTCGCCATGTGGAGAGCTTAGGGTTTGGAGAGTTTGGGACTTAGAGAATTCGGGGGCTTCGAAAGGTTTGAGAAAAGTACGGGCGGAGAAGTTTCGTCACTATTCCTACCGGTATATAAAGGCAGAGAAGGCGAAGGGGCGCAACCGTTCGGAGGCCAAAAATGCTTCCTGCTTGTTCACGAGCCGGCGCGGTTTTCGAAACTGTCTAATAAAGGCTCGGCTCATAAGAAACTGTCAGAAACACTCCCGCAAGGCTTCACGGAGAAGGAACCGTCGCGACCATTTTTAGTAACTTTTTTCGAGCTTCCCCCAAGGCCGGGGTCGGGCTGGGTAGACGGTCCTGGCCATGGCATGCTCGTCTGCGAGCAAATGTTGCTCGGATGCTGCAATAGTGCTTCGCTGCAAGATTGCAACTCCATTCCCGTGCAAGGATTGCTCGGATGCTGCAGCAGTGTTCCGCTGCAAGGTTCTAACCACATGTCGCGGTAGTTTTTTGCCACGAGATCCCAATCCCTCCTATGAGTCTAAAGGCTCAAGAGGAAGGCCCTTATCAAGTAGTTTTTCCACTTGAGCCTCGGGGGCTAGCTGTCGGGGATTGGATAAATTACCATAAGGACCATCATGCACTGGTAGCCCGTCTCCGGCCGACCATGCTTCCTTTTGATGTCGTCCCAAAGGAAGATCCTCGGGCGGACCAGCTATTGGGCCCACCCTGGCCATACTCGCATGCCCGTCTGCGAGCATACGGCTTAGCTTTCCGAGCATGGTTGCTCGGGTAGGCGGCCAAGGTCGGCCACGACTAAGGAAGAACCCCGAGCATGCCCCGAAGGTCATGCTCGGGTTGTAAAGGCGACGTGGCGGCCACTGCGTTAGCCGTTACGCCACGGTGCGGGCTCGTCACATCCACGACGCCGCGTGGCGAAAATCAAGGGACAGTCTCTGCCACGCGCGGACACGTAAGGGTGTGACATTCGGATGTGGTCGTTTGAAACCATCTATAAATACCTCTTCAGTACACAACAAAAGAGAAAGACGCCAGAGAGAGAAGTGCGCACCAGGAGAAGCCAACGCAGGGATAAAAAGCACACGTAGGCTTTGTAATAGCAACACCCCTTGTAAACGAGCATTGGCAAGGTATACCCTGCCAAGCCCTTGTAAGAATCAGGATAGTAAGCAAAGAAGCACTAGACGTAGGGCTGTTATCTCGGTCGTGAGAGGCCCGAACCAGTATAAAACCCCCTTGCTCGTTCGCCCTTTGGTAGCTCGACCTCCTCTCGCGGCATTCTTCGGACGCTAACCCTTCACGTAAAAAGGGGCTCAGTTGATCCCTCAATCAACAAGTAAGCTCGGTGAGAGGTCCGTTCCCCAAACGCTGACAATATCCATCTATAATAATTCAAATGAAACACATATCTTAGAAAAAATGTACTCGAATTCAAAGATTTGAACGAATTTAAATCATATGCTTTGCTGATTTATATATAAAATCAGTACATATCTACAATCAAACTATCACCAAAAAAAAAGAAAACTCTAGTTTGAATTTTAGTTCAAACTTGTTTGAACTAGTTAGTAAACTGGTTAAACTCAACATTCTAAAAGTTTTAAAAATTTTTGCATAAAAATATATATAAAAAAATCTGCTTTGGACCATGGTGCCTAGACACGTGGTGCCAATGTATCTTTTGTCACGGAACGGTGAGTCCAAATTAATCTCTAAATAAATATAAAAGTTGGCGTGTATTACTCGCTGGACATGCGTACACTTGGGCAGTGAAGTTGACATTTTTTTTAGGTTGGACCCGAAATGAATCTGGAACCACTTTGGGTGGAGGCAGATACGTCTGCGGAAATGGGTTTTTTATTCATCTCACATGACGCCCAACAAATTGAAGCCTGGCTTCTGTGTTACGCCATGGCGCCTTTGCTCGCCCAACTTGTCCTTACCCCGTGGAATCCATCTTAGCAATGATTCCCTTCAATAATTCCCACTATCAACTTAAAAAAATGGATTTGGTGGCGCACTCGAGACGACTACTACAATAGTAATTATTTATTAAGTAATTGTTATATTCCTTGGCAGCCGAAATCCAGTTCAGTGAGTGAGAACGACAATGGCTTCGGTGCGTGGGAACGACAATAGCGACGGTTCATGATGGAGAAAAGAGAAAGGTAGAGAAGAACGAGAGAGAACAAGCAATCCGATCATCTATTCCATAATCCCCTCTATTTCACCGATACAAGAGTTTTATACCCACATAACTAACCAACTCGTCATAATAAGTTACGCACCCAATTACAATAACCCAAAACATCCGCCAGGCTCTAATTGAATTGCGATAATTACTATTCACCGTCCGACATTGCCTCCCTCGACGCCCACCACCGTCTGATATTCTTCACAATTCACCCTGCTCTGATCTGAGCCGTCACATCTCCCTCCCCTGTAGATTTTGCTTGCCCCCAAGCAAAAACAGATGGAAACCTCTTACACAAAACATCCAGATTTTGGGAATTCTGAGTTCAATTTCAGAGTCAGAACCATAATGAATTGGGTACATCTGTTTCTGGTTATTACTTAATAAACATTTTTACAGCCACGTCTAAGTTAAAAACATATATTCCAAACTAAGTTCTTCTGTAAAGTAAGCCATTAAGGATGCCAGAAAGTTCAAGTTAATATCAATCTATTACATCTAGGCATCCAAAGATTCTACGATGTAATTGTTAAGCAGGGTAATTTTTACCAACATGTGATTACTTGAATAATACCATCCCACCGAGATTGATAAAAAATCAAAGTCCAACAAATGTATATGTATGGCACAACCATAAAATGGAATGGCTAACAATTCACACTAACAAAATTTAACTGCTTTTACCCGAACGAATGTAGCCTGCCGCATGCTTGTCTTCCTCTTGCTTGACCTTGATTTCTGCCATCTTCTCTGCTTTAGTAAGATAGCTCCCCGATTATGATGATGCCACAAACATATCGATGTAAAACCATTTAGGGTCTTCCAAAATTATTGATTTCTAAACTCGGATGTAACTAGCTTAATGCACCAAGCATGTTAAGGTTGTATCTGCTTTCTAAGTTAAGACAAGTTTCTAGCGTTGGTGTCCTAGTAAGAGTATAAGTAAATCAAATTGATGTGACTGGTCAAACAGAACATGTACACTATTCTCACAAAAAAAGGAGATCGAATACAAAGACACTAAAACCGATCCATATGCAAAGAATCGCAAATGCAAATATATCAAGAATTGGAAGTTGAAGCGGATTTTAAAAGAATTCCTAGCAAGATGAATTTACCCTACCAATATATGCAAGCTAATAAATACATAAGCTTATGTGGACATAGATGTAAAATGTATGTTATATGGACAACAAAGATAACATGAATAGAGTGCATACACTTATTGTAGCTGCTCTAAAAAAAAGACACAGAACACAAAAAAGATTGACTTATGGTAGTGTTTGCATGCTTTAGCCTAGCTGATTAATTGATGGCTGGTGGGTGTACCTTATGTCATTGTAATGCCAAATAATTAGCTTTTTAGTTCTGATCATCTCCAATAATGCAAAACAACTATGAAATATTTCTTAGATATTGGTCACCATCTGAGACTTCGCTAAATTTGGTCTCCATCAGATCGAGGGATCGGGGACAACACGCACTGTGTTTACCAAACTCCGCCACACCAAGAAGACTGGAGCAAAGACTGGAGAGCATGTTCAAAACCTATTTGGCTCAAGAATAGCGCCACAACTCAAATGACCAATCTTGAGATGTTTGGTAATAATCAGTAATCTTGTGATGCCACAACTCAACTAACTATTATATGTGGATGAATGATGCACAACTCAACTAATCTTGAGATGAATGATATATGTGGATGAATGAATGGATGTATGTGGATATTTGAATGATATGTGGATGAATGAGCGATATATGTGGATGAATGATATGTGGATGAATGTATGTGGATATTTGAATGATATGTGGATGAATGAGTGATATATGTGGATGAATGATTGAATTGAATGAATGATATATGTTATGAATGATATTTGTCTAAATTTGTATGAAAATGGGATTATCATTGTTTTTTTGTCGTGTCTAGGTTAATTTTCATGGGCCAGAAAACCGATTTAAAATTAACACAAATTATTTTCGGGCCAAGAAACCGATTTAAACTTAACCCAAATTATTTTCGTGGGCCAAGAAACCCATTTAAACTTAACCAAATTAACTTTAGTGGCGTGAACTAACCCGACGAAAGTTAACGTTATTAACTTCGTGAGTGCGAGAAGAAAACCGACGAAAGTTAATTATTTCGCTTACCGTCATAGTGCAAAGCGAAAATTCTAACAAGACTAACTCTCGCTTGCTGCGTCCTGAAATAAAATAACTAACTTTCGCTTCAGAGTCGTAATTTAAAATTAAGCTAACTTCGACTCCTTATCTCGTGCCGCGAAAGCGAAAATAAGGCTATTGCCGAAGCGAAAATAGTTATTTTCGTCGGACAGATCTTATTTTCGTGAGTTCCGCCCACCTAAAATTTTCGGTTTCACTTGGTGCAAGTAGAAGATTCAACCAGAATCCCTTGACATTTAATCAGCCCTTGAGCTATCGCCGTGTCACATTTCTTCACCAGCCTTCTGTCAAGTACTTCTTCTGGTTCAGTTTCATTCTTATCTAACTCTACCACTTCAGGCAATTCTAAAAACATAGGAGAGTAATCCGATGTGAAAGCCTTCAGCTAAGAAACGTGAAACACGGATGAACATGACTATCAGTAGGTAAGTCCAACCGGTATGCTACTTGACCAATTTTCTCCACAACTGTATAAGGCCCAAAAAACTTATGTGCTAGCTTAGGGTAAGGTCGATTGACCACTGAATTTTGAGCATAAGGTTGTAGTTTGAGTAATACCTTCTCTCCTAATTGAAATTGGCATTCCTGTCTATATTTATCAGCTTGTAATTTCATCTTGTTTTGAGCTCTCGCTAACTATTTGCTTAAGCATTTCATTGTGCACCTTTCTATTCTGAATAACTTCCGATACTCCTGCAGAATCAGTGCTGATCACCTCCGGTATTATCCCATAATTAGGATCATGGCCATACAATACTTTGAATGAAGAGCAGCCAAGAGAGGTGTGCTAGTTAGTATTATACCAGAATTCAGCCAAAGCTAGCCATGATTTCCATTTTCGGTGAAGAATGTATTGCA